>CM060904.1:594342525-594967525 GCA_030737815.1 Allium fistulosum
TTATTCTTTAATCATTTATTAATTAACCATTAATAATAAATTAATTAACCTTTAATTATAATTCATCAACCTTTAATTATTAAATAATTAACCTTTAATTATTTAATTCACCATTTAATTATCTTCAATCAATTACTTTGATTATTCCTCAATAAATTATCATTCCTTAGTTACCTTTATTAATTAATTTAACCTTTAATTAATTATTCTCAAATTAATTACCTTAATTTATAAATCATATTAAATAATTAACCTTTAAACCGATTTCATAATTAATTAACTCCTTAATTGCTTTCATTAAGCAATTATCCTTAAGTGATTGATTACCTTTTAGATTACTTTTAATTACTTAATTAATTCAAAGGTAGATCATTTATCTTGATTAATCACTTTATTATCATTAAATTCTTTAATTATCCACCCTAATTCATTAAAGATAAACCCTTTTTATCTTAATTAATGACTTAATTATATCATTAAAACTTAATTTGAAAACACTAAGGATTTTTTTTTTAATTAATCAATTATTTCAAAACCAAATCAAAATAAATATTTATCATATTTGAATTTAAAGTTTAAGTTTAAAGTTTGTTTGACAAAACATGATAAATACTTCACTTTCATTCTTAAGCTTTGAAAACTTGTTTACTTAGTTTTGAAAACTTTGTTTAGATTTTAAAACCTGGATCATGATTTACATTTTTTTAAATTTTAAAAACCTGTTATGCTTTAAAACCTGGCTTCAAGCTAAACTACCCCGAGAGCAACTTCGAGCTATGCCATCATCTTCCCGAGACAAACCCCAATTTCCCCGAGTACTTCCTCTCCTCGTATTATATTTTTTCCTTAAAAACAGTTTAAATCTTAACTGTTGCTTCCCCACGCAATCACGAAAGAATTACCCGAGCCAACCCACCTCCTACTCGAGTACCACTTCGAGTTTGACTTCATCTTCTCCCTTCCCACTGCAACGACCAAAGAAAACCCATTGATACGCCGAGGCAGGGTGCACGTGCACACAAACTCGCCGCCCCTCCGGCCAACTTCGTCTTCGCTCACAAGTCGACGACGACCTATTCGAACCCTCAACCACCCAGAATGATCAATCTCACCAGAACCCAAAATCGAGCAAGTCGATGTCTTCCTGAAATCAAACTCGGTCGACAAAATCACCTCATATCGACAATCCCGTTCACCAGAATTCACGCCGTCTCGATCAAAGCCTCACCGATGACCCACGCTCTGATTCCCCCATCTCCGGTTCAACTCGATGCAATGGCGAACTCAAACGAACCCAAAACCCAAATTCTTGTTCCTCTGACCTTAAAACCCTAATCTTGCCTCGCAAAGCCACAACGATCACCAGAAAAATCTTGAACTATTTTTTCTGAGTTCCCCATGCCACCAACTTCCTCCAGACGAAGACCCATCTCCCAAAGCTTTTCCGATCGTCAGATATCGGTGATAAACCAAAATTTGTCCAACTTCGATTTTCTCAGAGGATATTAAACTAAAAATTATGATTCTGGTCCCTAAATTCATCTTATACTATTACAAATCTGGTTGTGGAATCGAATCATAAAATTAAAATGATTGATTTTAACTATATTCAGATCATCACTGTATTTTTCTAAATTTTGGATTAATTATTAACTTAAAATTCTTGAAAGTATTTTTAGAATTGATACTATGTCGTTATAACCATATTTCATTCAAGGATCAAAACCCAATTCTGATTGTATGAGGAGATTTAGATTTTTAAAGTAGTTCGAACCTATGGAGATAACAGAGACAGTTTGTATATATTTATACAGATATATATATACATTTAAAACAGAGCAGTTTAAAACATATATCTAGCTAAGATAAATCATGCAAACATGTCAAACAACTTCATTTCAAGCATCATCAAAATGTAAACAGATTCAAGCCTTTAGGTTTAGAAGTTTGCTCACAAACATCAAGAAAACAAAACCAGTTAAGCTTCTAAAAACAAGGAGTTGCTCACCTTAAAATGAAGACAGAGCAGTTTATTTGCAGCTGTTTTGAAAAACAGTTTGAATTTGAAACTTGAGTCCTGGAATTTGCTTGAACTTTGATTTTTAAAACTGCATGCTGATGAACTTTGATGAAGATGATCCTAGACTTAAATGTATGCAGATGATCTTGAGTTTGAAGAAGAATACAGATGCTATAATATTATTATTATTTTCTTTCTGGTTTGCTTAACTTTGAGGAACGAAAATGAAATGGGGAGGCTAATATTTATCAAAGAAAACCTTACAAGTTTGTACAGGGTATTATATTGTTTGTACAATAGGTAACACCTTATTTTGGCTTGTACAAATATATCAGAGATATTTTCTTCTTTGTGGAGGCTGGTGATGTTTTCTCGTGTACTAAGGATCTTGCTTTTCTATACTTGTATTTAATGCTTTGTACAATCATGTTTACAATACTATTTGTTTATGTTTGCCTGTAATTTTTTAGCTCGGCTGAAGTGATATGGTGGTGGCCAAGCATTTATTATCTTGTACAATATGAAGAGATATTATTTTGTTTATACACTTGAATTGTTACTTGCATTAATTACATGTGCAATATATATATGCTTCCCTCTTTTATTTTAGCTGCAGAAAGTATGTGAAAGTATAGTTTCACTTTGGCTGTCTTCATTTGTTTTTTATTATTTTGTTGCTTTTGCTTAGTCTAATTGCTTTAAACATAGATTTGTTTACATATTTATATCTAGTTATGTTATATTTTAGTTAATATATTTACCTTATTTATTTGTACATTTTTTTTAAATAAGTTTGTATTTTCAATTACTTATATATATTTTATTAACCCAAATATTTATTAAACCAAAAAAAAAATATTTATTATTATTATTATTATTTATATTTTATACATCTATCTAAGATTCAAATCACCTATATGTATAATATTTTAAATTTGAAAATTTAACAAACTTTAATTTGGATCCCGGGGAAACTCGCCTACTTTATCAATTAATTCACAAATTTTTATCCAAAAATTTATTTAATTACTCAATTTAATTCAAAAATTGATTTAATTATCAATTTAAATAAAATTAAATTTCAGTGTCGTTACACTAGTGCATAGTGTAGGAAAACCTTTCGAAAGTATAATATTAATCTTTGCCAGCATACCACATTTCGTCGTATGCCTACTATAGCTACTATGTTCAATAGCAGGTTACCGCCACATTCCATAGCAGGTTATACAACTAAAACCGTACAAGGTTCGTATTGTTTCTTTGGATTTTCCAACAAATAGTCAGGCTAAGGAACTTCCTACTGCCACATGGGTACGCCTCTGGAGGGACGTCCCAAGAACCTACCCGGCTCTCTGCCAACACAAGACCGGGTTACCTTTGTAACTAGGTAACTACTACTCGAGTATGCCACCCCCCGGTCCTTTGGGACCTTTATCCGAGGGTCCTCGATCACAAAGCAACAATCACACAGTAAATGAGATTGGAGCAACCACACAGGTAAATATCTGTGCTCCATACCATAATATCACCTTTTTCAAGAAGGAAATGACATACCCTAAAGGGAGCGATCCTCATAACCTTGCCGCATCTTTCCTGTTTCGACCATTTCCAGGGTGTGAGGTCCTGATGCGGTCTCGTCCACAAAGCTACGCTTTTTCACAAAGCCGTGCTTTGATCAACAAATGATCAGCAAATGACCATCAACACATAGCAACACTCAGCATGCCACACTACCAAATTGGGAGTATATCACTGATAACCTTCAACCACATAACCTCTGAGCTCGTACGTCTCAGAGAAGGGTGTTAAGCTAAGAGAATAAATTCACCGCCACCAAACAGAAATGTATTTGAAAGAAATCAGCTTTATATCTAAAAGCGTAGTGTCAGACATACAACCATACAAGTCTGTTTCAGGTTCGAACAGAACCGAAGGCACTTCCAAAGAAGCCCTTGCAATCCGGGTATTCACAATCCCGATCGAACTTCCCATCACTTAGGGAATCTCTATAACGGTCGCTACTCGGTGCAGAGATAATCGATATGTTATCCTAACATTTTCACAAATACCCGGTCTTCACCACCGGTCTTCAATTGCTATCCATATACGACGTATCACTTATTCGGAATGGGTTATATGAAACAAAGTCCCCGGCTAAACTGAATAGTGAGCGCAATATTTTAAAACACATGGATATTGGGATTTCAATTAAGTCACAACTTATGATCCAGAACTTTTCTTTCAGATGGTTTAAACAAATTAGCATTTCAAATCTTTTTAAATGAAAAAGATTTATTTCACAAAGTTCACCCAGTTTCACAAAGATCCATTCATAGATTTTCCAAATCAATTTCCCTCTCAATTGAATTAACTCATTTAATCTTTTAAATCAAAGATTTAACTTATAGCTTTCAAAATCATTTCCAAAGATTTATGCGTAATTTGGGAAACCATCTTCAATTCAAACTTGAAATTCCTTTAATTCAAATTGGAAATTCATTTCTTATATGAGAGCTTTTATCAGATGAAAACAATTAGTTTCCCAAATCATTGAATTCAATTTCAAATATTGAATCTAAATCAATTTATTTTGATTTCAAAGTTTTATCAAGTTATTTAAAATAACTTTTACATTTGAAACTCATTTACAAAGCTCTCAATTCCAATTTCCAAAACTATTTGGATTCAACAATTCAATCTTTAAAATTGTCAAAAATCTGCAACTTAACTGATTTCCACGTGAAATCCATATTTGTGTGTGTATGGTGTAGTCCAGGGGTTTCACACAGTAGTGCAACATCATTCAATCATCACAGATCGGAATACAAAAATATAGTTGATAAGCGGTATAAACTATAACGCTTATCTTTCATTCACAGTTATATGAGTCACATATAATAAATAATTTACATTCATCCCAGATAAATAACTACAGTACAAATCACACACAAATCAGAATATATCACAAAGCATTACAGATCAGAGATATCAAGCGATTCAATCATTCAGTCAAGTCCAAACATTCACAAGTAAACCTATTAATCAATTGATTAATTTAAATCAGATGTATCAATTATTAATCCGGGTTAATTATCATAAGTTAATTACAAATTATATGAAATAATTTCCCTTTCATCATTTATTGGTTAACCTTTAATTATTAACAAATCAATCTTAATTAACGAATCAATTAATCTTCAATTATTAAATAAATCTTAATTAATCACCATTATTAATTAATCCTTTAATTATTCACAAATAATTATATTCAAATTTCAAATTATCATTCAATTTATTACATCCAGTAATTATCTATTAATTACTACTTCTCTAAGTAATTATATTTCCCAATTTGTCAAATGATTATTCTAAATTAAACTCAAGAAATTTAACTTGGACTAATCAAATTAACTCAATTAATTTCACTGAATAATTAATTCCTTAATTACTTACATTAAGTAATTATACTTAAACAGTTCCATAAACGATTATTATTAAATTAATTAATCTAAATTAATTTAGTTATGAAAAATTAATCACATTTATTAATTATTTAAATAATCTTAGTCAATGACCTTCATTAACATATTTAAAATTTACTTAAATCAAATTCTCTTTGTATACACATATTGAAAGTATAACTTTACATTTAAATTTATTTAAACATTTGAGTTTATAATACTTTATTTTATTCAAAATCTTGAATTCAAATTTAGATTTAAATTCAGATTTTAAAACTTTGATTTAGTCTCTGTTTAAATCATTCCTTCATGATTTCAAATTCCATTTTAAATTCAAATTGTTTAAAATATACTTTCAAATTGCTTAACCATTTTTAGTTATTAGACAATTTAAATTTAAAACTTGATTTATGTCCAAAGTGAGTTTCAAAATTAACTTGAATTTATATTTAAACTTTAAATTTCAACACAAATTTAAACCTGGATTTATAAAATTTAAATTTAGTTTAAATTTTAAAAACAGTAGCAAGTTTCTGTTTAAACCTGGAAAACAGGTTTACCCGAGCCACGTTAATACTTGCTTCGAGCCAAGCGCTTAAAAACTTCGAGTAACCACTCGAGACCAACGCGAGTTCATCCCTGCTTCACCCAACTAAACAACAAAAATCTCCAAATCACCAGACAACTGCCCCGTGCACATGCACGGCGCCGCCACGCGCCTCCAGTCAACTTCACCACATCGAACAAGTCGTCGATTGCATCCAGATCCTCCTCCGACCACCTGAACTTTGCCGCCCACTCGAAAATGAAAACGAGCATAATATCGAAATCTGGGAAACACAACAGAGAACACCCCTTCAAACCTGTCATCACCTTGTGCTCACCGCCTCTCCCTTCATAATTCGTGCAACTCCGGCCACGACCTCGACAACATCCCCTCTATCGTTTCCCAGATCCACGTTGCACATGGTCGACTATCAACGACGAACTCAACAAAATACATAGCCTCAACTAAACTAGGTTTATAAACTTTAATCGTTCGCCGCCGTCACCACATTCGCCTGACCACCCTCACGCTATTTTTCCTACAACCGCCGTAGACTCCTCCATCACCAACCAAAATCCCGACAATTCTAGACTGCTCTTGACTCCCAACTCTAAAAATTATGAATCTTGCTCTAAAAATCATATTAAAGTATAATGATCCCATTTATACACCTGAATTCATGAATTATGAAGTTCGAATTTCTCGCTTATTTACAGTTAGTTGTGTTGTCTTGCCTTCCAAAGAAAGTTAAACATTGTTTTAACTTATATAAATTTTTAATCTCAAGTTTATACTATAACAACCAGTTTTCATTTTGATTCTAAGCTCACACTATAAGTAGATTGAGAGAAAAAGAATTTTGAATCAAAAATGTTTGTTTATGAACTTAAAACAGAGACATATTCAAATATCAGTCTACACACAACTCCATCACAAAGAATTCACATATAGATATAGATGTAGCTTACGTATTCACAGACATATAGGTGCAACAGATTTTATACTTTTCAATTCAAATTGTTTTAAAGTAGGGTTACTCACCTTGATTTCTAGGAAAAACAGAGTTTCCCTTTTTTTGCTTGAAACAGGCTTTGAAAATTGCAAGCTGAAATCCTTTTCCTTTGATTCTCTGATTTAACTTGAATTAAATTATTGTTTTGAGTTGAGCTTTTGTTTAAGTATAAGATGATATGTATTTCAGATTTTACAGTTTTGAATGGAACGAACTGAAATGAGAAATTGATGTATAAAAACAGTTTACAGGATATAATAGGTTTTTTTGTACAATATAGGTGATATTTGTATTTGTTTGTACAAGAGGCAGAGATTTTTATTGGAATGGTGGCTGATAGATTAATTTGTGATGGCTGCATTTATTAGGCTTGTACTCATACTTATCCATATTTGCTTGCACTTAGATAAATATATACTAGTATCTTCTTTGTTAAGCTAATACGTATATATATTTTGTTTCTTTTACAAGTGTATATACTTGAATGTATATATCTTCATTTGCAAACTTATAGATATTTATATCTTTATTTTGTTCATATTTTGAATGTATTTTATTTTTGCTTTAAATTTTATTATTTTGTAATATAAATAAATTTCTACATTTAATATGTTGTTTAATTTTACTAATGTGTTACTTTATATTTTACATGGTTTATTAACATGTTGTTTTAAATTTATTTATGTATTTATTTTATTTTTATAGTTTATCTTATATATATATATTAATTTCTAACTTATATATTTATTTTTAATTTTAATACTTATCGTCTTGTATTTATATATATATATATATATATTTATTTATTTTTATTTCTCTAACATAAACCATCAATTCTTAATTTAAAATTATTTATTTTCATACTTGTGTCAAATATTTATATCTTGTATATTTTTTTTAAACCATTAAAATTCAAATCCAATGTACATATATATAAAAATTCAAATCTACTCCTATATACACATATACATATATATTCACACATATATACAAGATTTAAATTCGTATGATTTAATATATATTCTATTTAAATTGGGGAAACTCGCTTCAATTTACAATTAATTTTACAATTTTAATTCAAAAATTAAATTAAATATCAATTTAAATTTATATAAAATCCGGGATCCTTACAGACTTCCCCCCTTAAAAAAAATTCGTCCTCGAAATTTGCCAAGGAGACACAAAGATAGATGAAAAATATTTCATCAAATCAAACTGAATATTTATTCTGCATTTGGCTTACCAAATCAGAATATCAAGAACGAATCTGTTTTAACACTTCACAAAATACTCCGGTTATCCGGATCTACGAAATATGAAGTGGCATTGGTTAGTTCGAAGGGATAACTAACAATTCGTACAATATATTGGGACCCAAAGAATATATAGATATATGGATACAATTTCAAAACTTTTAGTTTAAAACCTAAATTATATCTATCAACCATAGCAACCAAAGCAACCACTACATCCAAACAACAATTTCTGACTCAGTTGGAGTTTATGTCCCATATTAATATATCGAATTCCTTCCTGGAACTACCAGGAACTATCAAAGAATTGAGAAAAATGTTGAACAAAAGAGATTGATAGAGAAAAGATTGCTTCCTTGTTGTTACAGGGTATTGACCATTTATAGTCGTATTCCCCTATCCCCTATCTCATTCACTTCTTGCACTCATACTTACTATTAGTGGATAGTAAGAGAATTTACTGAAGCGTTCGAATGAATATCTGAGGAATACTTATTCTAGGGTATACTTCACCCTATCTCTAATGAGCTACTTAATGTGTTATACTCATGAGCTAAAGTTCAACCTTAGCTCTGATACCAAATGTAGCGATCCTGAACTCGGCCTTCGAAAATCGGCACCCATACTTCACTTGTACTCGAATGCCGTAGATTCAAATGCCGAATCTGGCGCGCCGGAGCATATAACACTGTTAGTATAACAACACAGCGGAATAAAGAAATAAATGATATCATATGATACAATATCCAGAATGATATACAACAATGATATCAGTATGATACAAGAATATCAGAGATAAATAATGATACAGTGGAAAACAGAAGTGATAACTCCAAATGATCCTCAAAAGAGAATGAGTCCAACAACTCCAACATCAGCTCGAACCACCATCAGGTTACACCAAGATAAGCAAGGTCAGTCATCCGTGAACTCCAAAACTGAACTAGCTCCAACTAGTCTACTTGTAACGACCCAGAATTTTGAACAAATTAAATTGAAAATATTTAATTAATTTTAAATATTTGAACGACGATTTAATTTGAATCCACGATATAACTTTGAATTTGGCGATTAAATTATAAAATTTAATCTATTGAATGCTGAATAAAAATTCGAATCTTCAATTTTAAGCTGAAGAAAAATATTTCAATAGCTTTTAATTGTCATATTGATAAACACCGAAGATAACTGAACTTTCAGAATTTAATTTTAAACGGTTTTGCTCAGTTTTGAATTTAATTGTTTGAACCGATATTTAAAAATAGCCGTCCGAGGCACAGTCTCGGAATTCGACGAAACCAGTTCCATTGGGTCCCTAATATTGTATTATTATCGGGTTTCAAATTTCGTATCGTTCGGAGCTGTTGGGTGAGAATACGACACATAAACGCGTAAAAAATTGTACCGAAACAAATTGAATTTAAATTTAAATATTTAAACAAAGGACAGCATCCCTAAAGTCACGCCTAAATTCACGCCTGGTATCACGAGAAAATCGTGTAAGCACGTTCCTCTGGAAAAATCACGTTCCCCTGTCTTCCTCCTTCTATTTTTAAATAACCGATCCCTCAGCTTTAAAACGAAAACAATTTTCTTCATTCAAATTTATGGCCGCTCCTTAAGAAGATTAAAACCCTTCCCTTTATTCACTTCATCTCGAAATTGATTTGAACGAAATCAAATGAAGCCGTCCTTCCTTTCTTCCGTTCCAGTTCAATAGCAATCTCCACGTCGCGATGCTTGAACCCGTGAAAACTAGGGTTTCGTAAATCAACGCCTTCGAGGTAATCATCACTGCATACTCGGCTATTCCATCAGCCATCGTCGACTCGTCCTTGCCCCCTACGTGATATTTTCTACTGCCGATTTCTTTCGAGTCACGTTTTCCAGTTCGAAGACTTCTTCTCCTCCATTCGAAGTCGAGATGGCTCATTCGAAGTCGATGATGGAACGAGGAGGCTCGCATACGATGGGGCGGCACGCGACTACAATTTGGTGTCGCGTTGGATTTTGAGGGGTTTGTCGGAGTCGAGGAGGGGCAGCGATCATCGCGAGGCCGGTTGGAAGTCGAGGGGAAGGGCGAGTGCGTTCGCGTGGAACTGGAGAATTGGGGTGATGTTCGAGCCTGGGTCGCGAAAACAGCGAGGTACATTGTTGTAACCGAAATTAATTTTATAATTTGTTATTTAATTTAAAAGTTTAAAAACAGTAAAGTTATAGACTGCTTATTTTCTGAATTTAATTTAATAAGTAATATATATATTGTTTAAGCAAGAGAAAGAAAGAAAAATATAGTTAAATAAATTGTTAAAGAGAATTAGTTCAATATTAAAAGTAGTGGATTAATTTGTAAAAGGAAAATTTGTTAAAAACTCAATTTATTAGGTGAAATATTTATTAAAGGAAGAATAGTTTTGATTTAAATTTTTGTTAGATAAATTTATTGAAAGAAACTCGGTGAAAATAAAATCATTGAATGATTTAAAATTATTTAAACGGAAGTATTGTTTGAAAATAAATTGATTAAATATAATAAAATTTTCTAAATGAAAAGGAATAGTTCGATTTATTTCGGATATTAATAGAATTGTATAATTATTTATACAAGGTTAAAATCAAGAAGAGATGGTCAAAATGGAAATGGATGGCAAATTAAAAGCAAAGGTGAGAATTTTCTCACTCAAAATGAAAGTGGAATTTTCAGTTATTTATTGACTGTTTGATTGCTATTTGGATGTGATATTAGATATGATAGGATATATATCTATATATAGCAATATATACATATTGGCATATGTATATATTGGATTGATTGATTTCCCGTCTCGTATAGCGGATGAGACCCTATTGCGCCGTTAGTAAGCGGATTATTTTATAAAACCCATATACCACGATATTCCACCTCGAAGTGGAATTGGTATTGTGCTAACGTCTTTGGATGCAGGAAAACAGGTCGGAGGGATCCAACTGGATTCCTCACCAGTATTTATTTATTTACAGATATATTGATGTAGATTCTGTTATCATATTGATATATGATATTGACTGTTGTGATGGACTAATTGATGCGTTGCATCATTGGATTCAAATTTTGAAGTTTAAAAATAACGATTTAACTTTAAAAAGAGATTTTGAAAGTGATTATTTGAAAGTATACGTTTTATTTGAATCTTTGAATTGATTTACTTTAAATAAATAAAGGTTATAAATTTAAAGTTATGGAAATTAAAATGTTTGTGAAATATAACCAAAAGATGATTTTTGAAATAAATAGTTAACTAATCTATAAAATAATTTAAATTGGATTTTTGAATCATTAAAAACGATGTATGTACAAGATGCACAAAATTGATATTTATCAATTAAGATTATTGGGATTTAAAACGAGTTTTTATAAGTGTTAGATAGAAAATTTATAGAATTATAAATTTTAAAGATAGAAAATTTATAGAATTATAAGTTGTAAAGCTAGGAAATTTATAGAATTATAAATTGTGAAGATTTGAAGTTTATAGATTTATAAAGTTGAAGTTTATAGATTTATAAAGTATGAAGTTATAAAATGAATGGAATTGTAAAATAAAAGATTATAAGGAATTTACCTATAAATTGGGCTTTTGCTTTTAAATGGAATATTGATCGAAGTTAATAAAAAGGAAGATTTATAAGTCAAAGTTGTTATAAAATAGAAAGAGAATTTATAAACGTTGTTTTATAAATTCGAAATCAATTAAATTTGGTAAATCAAATATAGGAGGTTATTAAAGGAAAGGTATTCGCGATTTTGGATAGCGAATTTTTATTGAAATAAAAATGTGTAGAAATGATTGAAATGGGGTTAAGTAAATTATATTCACGATTCTGGGCAGTGAATATATTGTTAAGTAAAATGGAATTACTTTTGATGAAGTGATATTAAAAATGAAGTTAAACATTTTAAAGATGTTTTAAAATGTATTATGAATCAAAAGCATAGATTTCAACAGTTCTTGTTGAAATAGACGTTTTCGAGAAATTTAAGGAAATGGTGGACTATAACACATTTGTTATAGTAAATGGTTTCCGAAAGGAAATGTTTTATATAGTATTGGGATCTACATATCTATCTTAATTTTCGAATCCCTATACTAGTGATTTTGGGTCGTCGTAACGATGTTTTACGTAACATTCGTTTTGACCCAAATAAATGTGTTAAAAGAATATTTTCCTTAAAGGATGAATATATATTTAATTTGATTTAAGTATATCGAATATTTTCAAACGTTGAAAATGAATAGATTTGTGAAACACTTATTTTTAAATAAGTATGGAAATGCTTTTCCAAATGAAATGAACGTTTTGAGAATTTATCTTTGAAAAGATAAATGGAAATTGAATATTGAAAACGATTTGAAAATCGAATATCAGTAGATATTCGAAAAAAAAAAATATAAATTCAGTATGGAATTTATAAGAGAAATGGGAATTCGTCTTAAAAATAAATATTGATTTATTTTTGAAGTGTGATAATTTTATATCTAGTAAAGATATTTTGGAAGATAAAATAATTTGGGAAAAATTATTTGGAATCTGATGATGTTGCGCATCTTTATTGATAGTTAAATAACCGACTATCAATAATTACCTTTAGATAGGTATTTGTTGTGAATTGGATGAATTTGAACGCCACACTTGTTTTTGAATAAACGCTCACTATTCGGGTTAGCCGGGAAAGGACCATGGGGTCGTATAACCCATTCCAAATATGTGATACGTCGTTATGAATTGCATTTGAAGACCGGTGTTGAAGACCAGATATTTTTGAAAACGGAAGGATTACCGTCGAGTTACTCTACATCGGCTGATCTCCGGTTTAGAGGTTTTATCAATCTTAGTGACGGGAAGTCCGGACGTGATTAGAAAATTATCCGGATATGCAAGGGCTTCGTGAGAAGTGCCTTCGGTTCTGTTCGATCCCGGAACAGACTTGTATGGATTGTGTGTCTGACGTTACAATTTGAGATATAAAGCTGATTTCTTTCAAATACATTTCTGTTGGTGGCGGAGAATTTATTCTCTTAGCTTAACACCCTTCTCTGAGACGTACGAGCTCAGAGGTTATGTAGTTGAAATTTATCAGCGATATATCCCAATTTGGTAACGTGGCATATTGAGTGTTGCTGTGAAATGATCAGTGTTTGATCATTTGTGATATGATCATTTGTTTGATCTTATATCTTTGTGATCATAGGTTGATCATTTTTGTTTGACCCGAAGCAGGGCTTTGTAGAAAGCGTAGCTTTGTGGATGAGACTTCATCGAGCCTCACACCCCGGAAATGGTCAAAACAGGAAGGATGCAGCAAGGTTTTAGGGAGTAGCGCCCCTTAGTGTATGTCATTCCTTCTGGATAAAGGTGGTATCATGGTATGGAGCCCAGATACTTAACCTCTGTGGTTACTGCATTATTATTATTATGTGGTTTGTTGGAATCGAGGATCCTCGGGAAGATCGGTGACGATCGGGGGATGGCATACGCGTGTCAGTAGTTACCTATTTTTGCAGAGGTAACCCGGCCTTGTGTTGGCAGAGATCTAACCGTAACGTTTGGTTCTCGGGTCGTCTATTCCAGGGACGTACCCATCGTGGAAAAGGAAGTTCCTTAGCCTGACCATTTGTTGGAAATCCAAAGAAACAATACGAGCCTTTACGATTTCAATTGTATAACCTGTCTCCTCAGGAGGCAGCTATAGCAGGCATAATATAATGGTACCTATGCTGGCTAAGATTTATATTATACTTTCGAAATGTTTTCTACACTATGCACTAATAATAATATCAAAAATGATTTGATTTTGCGTAGTAAGCATCGTTGACTAACATAAGAAGAAATCTCCTCAAAGTCTGCGTTTGCATTGTGTGTGTGGTGGGAGGTCTTATGGTAGTTTCATTTTCCAAAAGCATTGCGAATTTGTTTTATTTTCTTTGTGAAAAATAACTGTTTTACGATCTCACACCAGTCACCATGACTGACTCGGAGTTTATTGTTCCCTTCTAAACTCTGGGTGCCCACCAATTTCCACACGAGCAGCCTAGAGTTATGTTATCAGGATATTCTGGAGCTTTGGAGATAAGCTGGATGACGAGACGTAGTATTTGTATCTGGTAGTATTTATTCCGCTGTGTATTCTGTGTGAGGACAAGTTTATATAACTGTCCATTGTTGTATATTGATTCTGATTGATGTATGTATAAACTGATATAGTTCTTTGTTTTAAAGACTAGTAATTATCTATTGTATATTGTTCCGCTGCGATGTGTAAGATTCTGATATTGTTTTCTGTTTCTGATGTTGTTCTGTTGTTTCTTCTTCTTCTCTTTTCCGTTCTTCTCTTCTTCTTCTACCTTTTTCTTCTTCTTAAACCATCATAGTTCGTATTCCCGTTGATTTTGAGTTAATCAATGGAGATTAGTGGTTAATCAAGAGGTACGGATTTGCGGGCCATGACATTTGGTATCAGAGCATATGGTTAAGCGACAACCCTGCTCTGTTGGGTGTTACTTATTAGAGATAGAGTCAGTAGTACTCTAGAATGAGTTTGAGTGTAATAATAGATATGAGTGCGTATTTGTTATTGAATATAAAATTGTTTTGTATTGTGATGATTGGTTTATTGAGTGGCATATGAACCTTCGTCGGCACAGTCTGCAAAACTGTATCGAAGGGGTTTCTAAACACTTGAATAGAACAATTCAGCACAGTATTGTTTTAAAATAGGGTGAATGAAATAATTTTGCCCAAAACTATTTTTGTATAGAAAAGAAATGATTTTCTATGAAGTACTATAGTATATGGATGTTTGGTTGTTAGGAAGTAATGACATTGAAATATTATCATTGTTATGTTGAAATTGAATAAGAAATAAAATAATAACCTAAGATTAAGAGATAAATTCAAATACAAATGAAATTTAAGAATGTAAGTTATAAATGTGATTTGTAATTTGAAGCGGAATTCCAGAGAAGTATTTGGAAATGTTTTGAAAGGAATTTGAAAATTTGGAGATTTGGAAAGTTTAAATCTTTTTGATTTGAAAATGAATTTCAAAGGTTTTGAAAAATATTTTGGAGAGATGAAAAGCTCTAAACTCTTTTCGGTCGCTGGAAAATAACTTCGATGATGACCGCGGCATCATGGGTGTTCATTTTCGGGTTTCCAAAAGAGGAATTGCTGCCAAATTGTTTTAAATGGGAGTTGTTTGAAAATTTGGGTTTTGTTTTGGAAATTCAAGGTATAAATTGAATTGTTTTCAAAATGGTTTTGAAAATGTTATTAAGACTCTGGAATGCTATATAAAAATATTTATGAGAATAATAAATGAGTTGATAACTTATACTATTTGTTGTGAATTTAGATTGAATAAATTTAACTTAAGGAATTTTGAGTTAAATTAAAGTAAGTATAAGTGAATCAATAGAAATCCAAGTAGTAATTTTTGAATATAAGTTTAACTTATAAAATGAGGAAATAGAAGTGAAACAAATTGTTAAAAGTGGTTAAACAATTTTATTAAGCAAAATGAAATGTGATTCTGATTAAGTGATGAAATTTGACCTTGGTAAAGTTAAATAAAATAGAGAATCTGAATTGGATTGATAAATGAATTAAGCTATTGAACTAATTGAATGTTGAATCAGTCTTATGTAAATGAATTAGTGAAAGAGTTTCAGAATGAATAATTATAAATGAAAGTTGATTGACAAAAAATTCAATATTCAGAAGATAGATAGAATCCAAATTGAATTGAATGGTAAATTTAATTCAAATGAGATTTGAAATGAAAAATAATTGAATGGATGTAACTTCAATAGTAAGCTAAAAAGGGTATAAGCAGTTTATATTGAAAATTTTGTAATCGAATTTGCAAAATAGTTTGAATGCTGTAACTAGATATAATGGCTAGTAGGTTATACAGGTATAAAGGAATTGGGATTTTGATTTCAAAGATAAATTTGAATTGCTTGACAAAAGGTACGTATTTGATTTTCAATATGAGATTTGTTGATTTCTTGTCTAGCCGCTTGGCTTTTTCTTTTTCTTTTTGAAATCTGAGAGTCCGTAGGGACGTTTTGTAGTCGTACCGTATTAGCCGCGCAAAGGAGACGCTGGCGAAATTTTTCGCAAATTTAGGGTGTTAGAAAATTTTTGAGAAATTTTGAAAGTTTAAAATTTGAATTTAAACTTAAATTTGAATTGTTAAGGAAAACAATGATGTTTGAAAATTATGAAAATGTTTAGAAATTTAGTTGAATAATAACGAATCTTTAGTAGAAAGATTTGTTTTGAAAATTTGATGAAACTATTTGAATTTGAGAAAATAATAGACGAGTTAAGGACCTTTTCTTCTTGACTTGTAATTTCGAGGACGAAATTCTTTTAAGGGGGGAAGTCTGTAACGACCCAGAATTTTGAACAAATTAAATTGAAAATATTTAATTAATTTTAAATATTTGAACGACGATTTAATTTGAATCCCCGATATAACTTTGAATTTGGCGATTAAATTATAAAATTTAATCTATTGAATGCTGAATAAAAATTCGAATCTTCAATTTTAAGCTGAAGAAAAATATTTCAATAGCTTTTAATTGTCATATTGATAAACACCGAAGATAATCGAACTTTCAGAATTTAATTTTAAACTGTTTTGCTCAGTTTTGAATTTAATTGTTTGAACCGATATTTAAAAATAGCCGTCCGAGGCACAGTCTCGGAATTCAACGAAACCAGTTCCATTGGGTCCCTAATATTGTATTATTATCGGGTTTCAAGTTTCGTATCGTTCGAAGCTATTGGGTGAGAATACGACACATAAACGCGTAAAAAATTGTACCGAAACAAATTGAATTTAAATTTAAATATTTAAACAAAGGACAGCATCCCTAAAGTCACGCCTAAATTCACGCCTGGTATCACGAGAAAATCGTGTAAGCACGTTCCTTTGGAAAAATCACGTTCCCCTGTCTTCCTCCTTCTATTTTTAAATAACCGATCCCCTCAGCTTTAAAACGAAAACAATTTTCTTCATTCAAATTTATGGCCGCTCCTTAAGAAGATTAAAACCCTTCCCTTTATTCACTTCATCTCGAAATTGATTTGAACGAAATCAAATGAAGCCGTCCTTCCTTTCTTCCGTTCCAGTTCAATAGCAATCTCCACGTCGCGATGCTTGAACCCGTGAAAACTAGGGTTTCATAAATCAACGCCTTCGAGGTAATCATCACTGCATACTCGGCTATTCCATCAGCCATCGTCGACTCGTCCTTGCCCCCTACGTGATATTTTCTACTGCCAATTTCTTTCGAGTCACGTTTTCCAGTTCGAAGACTTCTTCTCCTCCATTCGAAGTCGAGATGGCTCATTCGAAGTCGATGATGGAACGAGGAGGCTCGCATACGATGGGGCGGCATGCGACTACGATTGGGTGTCGCGTTTGATTTTGAGGGGTTTGTCGGAGTCGAGGAGGGGCAGCGATCATCGCGAGGCCGGTTGGAAGTCGAGGGGAAGGGCGAGTGCGTTCGCGTGGAACTGGAGAATTGGGGTGATGTTCGAGCCTGGGTCGCGAAAACATCGAGGTACATTGTTGTAACCGAAATTAATTTTATAATTTGTTATTTAATTTAAAAGTTTAAAAACGGTAAAGTTATAGACTGCTTATTTTCTGAATTTAATTTAATAAGTAATATATATATTGTTTAAGCAAGAGAAAGAAAGAAAAATATAGTTAAATAAATTGTTAAAGAGAATTAGTTCAATATTAAAAGTAGTGGATTAATTTGTAAAAGGAAAATTTGTTAAAAACTCAATTTATTAGGTGAAATATTTGTTAAAGGAAGAATAGTTTTGATTTAAATTTTTGTTAGATAAATTTATTGAAAGAAACTCGGTGAAAATAAAATCATTGAATGATTTAAAATTATTTAAACGGAAGTATTGTTTGAAAATAATTTGATTAAATAAAATAAAATTTGCTAAATGAAAAGGAATAGTTCGATTTATTTCGGATATTAATAGAATTGTATAATTATTTATACAAGGTTAAAATCAAGAAGAGATGGTCAAAATGGAAATGGATGGCAAATTAAAAGCAAAGGTGAGATTTTTCTCACTCAAAATGAAAGTGGAATTTTCAGTTATTTATTGACTGTTTGATTGCTATTTGGATGTGATATTAGATATGATAGGATATATATCTATATATAGCAATATATACATATTGGCATATGTATATATTGGATTGATTGATTTCCCGCCTCGTATAGCGGATGAGACCCTATTGCGCCGTTAGTAAGCGGATTATTTTATAAAACCCATATACCGCGATATTCCACCTCGAAGTGGAATTGGTATTGTGTTAACGTCTTTGGATGCAGGAAAACAGGTCGGAGGGATCCAACTGGATTCCTCACCAGTATTTATTTATTTACAGATATATTGATGTAGATTCTGTTATCATATTGATATATGATATTGACTGTTGTGATGGACTAATTGATGCGTTGCATCATTGGATTCAAATTTTGAAGTTTAAAAATAACGATTTAACTTTAAAAAGAGATTTTGAAAGTGATTATTTGAAAGTATACGTTTTATTTGAATCTTTGAATTGATTTACTTTAAATAAATAAAGGTTATAAATTTAAAGTTATGGAAATTAAAATGTTTGTGAAATATAACCAAAAGATGATTTTTGAAATAAACAGTTAACTAATCTATAAAATAATTTAAATTGGATTTTTGAATCATTAAAAACGATGTATGTACAAGATGCACAAAATTGATATTTATCAATTAAGATTATTGGGATTTAAAACGAGTTTTTATAAGTGTTAGATAGAAAATTTATAGAATTATAAATTTTAAAGATAGAAAATTTATAGAATTATAAGTTGTAAAGCTAGGAAATTTATAGAATTATAAATTGTGAAGATTTGAAGTTTATAGATTTATAAAGTTGAAGTTTATAGATTTATAAAGTATGAAGTTATAAAATGAATGGAATTGTAAAATAAAAGATTATAAGGAATTTACCTATAAATTGGGCTTTTGCTTTTAAATGGAATATTGATCGAAGTTAATAAAAAGGAAGATTTATAAGTCAAAGTTGTTATAAAATAGAAAGAGAATTTATAAACGTTGTTTTATAAATTCGAAATCAATTAAATTTGGTAAATCAAATATAGGAGGTTATTAAAGGAAAGGTATTCGCGATTTTGGATAGCGAATTTTTATTGAAATAAAAATGTGTAGAAATGATTGAAATGGGGTTAAGTAAATTATATTCACAATTCTGGGCAGTGAATATATTGTTAAGTAAAATGGAATTACTTTTGAAGAAGTGATATTAAAAATGAAGTTAAACATTTTAAAGATGTTTTAAAATGTATTATGAATCAAAAGCATAGATTTCAACAGTTCTTTTTGAAATAGACGTTTTCGAGAAATTTAAGGAAATGGTGGACTATAACACATTTGTTATAGTAAATGGTTTCCGAAAGGAAATGTTTTATATAGTATTGGGATCTACATATCTATCTTAATTTTCGAATCCCTATACTAGTGATTTTGGGTCGTCGTAACGATGTTTTACGTAACATTCGTTTTGACCCAAATAAATGTGTTAAAAGAATATTTTCCTTAAAGGATGAATATATATTTAATTTGATTTAAGTATATCGAATATTTTCAAACGTTGAAAATGAATAGATTTGTGAAACACTTATTTTTAAATAAGTATGGAAATGCTTTTCCAAATGAAATGAACGTTTTGAGAATTTATCTTTGAAAAGATAAATGGAAATTGAATATTGAAAACGATTTGAAAATCGAATATCAGTAGATATTCGAAAAAAAAAAAATATAAATTCAGTATGGAATTTATAAGAGAAATGGGAATTCGTCTTAAAAATAAATATTGATTTATTTTTGAAGTGTGATAATTTTATATCTAGTAAAGATATTTTGGAAGATAAAATAATTTGGGAAAAATTATTTGGAATCTGATGATGTTGCGCATCTTTATTGATAGTTAAATAACCGACTATCAATAATTACCTTTAGATAGGTATTTGTTGTGAATTGGATGAATTTGAACGCCACACTTGTTTTTGAATAAACGCTCACTATTCGGGTTAGCCGGGAAAGGACCATGGGGTCGTATAACCCATTTCGAATATGTGATACGTTGTTATGAATTGCATTTGAAGACCGGTGTTGAAGACCGGATATTTTTGAAAACGGAAGGATTACCGTCGAGTTACTCTACATCGGCTGATCTCCGGTTTAGAGGTTTTATCACCCTTAGTGACGGGAAGTCCGGACGTGATTAGAAAATTATCCGGATATGCAAGGGCTTCGTGAGAAGTGCCTTCGGTTCTGTTCGATCCCGGAACAGACTTGTATGGATTGTGTGTCTGACGTTACAATTTGAGATATAAAGCTGATTTCTTTCAAATACATTTCTGTTGGTGGCGGAGAATTTATTCTCTTAGCTTAACACCCTTCTCTGAGACGTACGAGCTCAGAGGTTATGTAGTTGAAATTTATCAGCGATATATCCCAATTTGGTAACGTGGCATATTGAGTGTTGCTGTGAAATGATCAGTGTTTGATCATTTGTGATATGATCATTTGTTTGATCTTATATCTTTGTGATCATAGGTTGATCATTTTTGTTTGACCCGAAGCAGGGCTTTGTAGAAAGCGTAGCTTTGTGGATGAGACTTCATCGAGCCTCACACCCCGGAAATGGTCAAAACAGGAAGGATGCAGCAAGGTTTTAGGGAGTAGCGCCCCTTAGTGTATGTCATTCCTTCTGGATAAAGGTGGTATCATGGTATGGAGCCCAGATACTTAACCTCTGTGGTTACTGCATTATTATTATTATGTGGTTTGTTGGAATCGAGGATCCTCGGGAAGATCGGTGACGATCGGGGGATGGCATACGCGTGTCAGTAGTTACCTATTTTTGCAGAGGTAACCCGGCCTTGTGTTGGCAGAGATCTAACCGTAACGTTTGGTTCTCAGGTCGTCTATTCCAGGGACGTACCCATCGTGGAAAAGGAAGTTCCTTAGCCTGACCATTTGTTGGAAATCCAAAGAAACAATACGAGCCTTTACGATTTCAATTGTATAACCTGTCTCCTCAGGAGGCAGCTATAGCAGGCATAATATAATGGTACCTATGCTGGCTAAGATTTATATTATACTTTCGAAATGTTTTCTACACTATGCACTAATAATAATATCAAAAATGATTTGATTTTGCGTAGTAAGCATCGTTGACTAACATAAGAAGAAATCTCCTCAAAGTCTGCGTTTGCATTGTGTGTGTGGTGGGAGGTCTTATGGTAGTTTCATTTTCCAAAAGCATTGCGAATTTGTTTTATTTTCTTTGTGAAAAATAACTGTTTTACGATCTCACACCAGTCACCATGACTGACTCGGAGTTTATTGTTCGCTTCTGAACTCTGGCTGCCCACCAATTTCCACACGGGCAGCCTAGAGTTATGTTATCAGGATATTCTGGAGCTTTGGAGATAAGCTGGATGACGAGACGTAGTATTTGTATCTGATAGTATTTATTCCGCTGTGTATTCTATATGAGGACAAGTTTATATAACTGTCCATTGTTGTATATTGATTCTGATTGATGTATGTATAAACTGATATAGTTCTTTGTTTTAAAGAATAGTAATTATCTATTGTATATTGTTCCGCTGCGATGTGTAAGATTCTGATATTGTTTTCTGTTTCTGATGTTGTTCTGTTGTTTCTTCTTCTTCTCTTCTTCTCTTTTCCGTTCTTCTCTTCTTCTTCTACCTTTTTCTTCTTCTTAAACCATCATAGTTCGTATTCCCGTTCATTTTGAGTTAATCAATGGTGATTAGTGGTTAATCAAGAGGTACGGATTTGCGGGCCATGACACTACTAAACCTGACTATCTGAAAAACCCAACTCTAGACTGCCCGTGTGGAAAATTGTAGGCACCCAGAGTTTAGGAAGGGAACAATAAACTCCGAGTCAGTCATGGGACTGGTGTGAGTAACAAAAACAGTTGGATTTGGAAAACAAAGTAAAATTGAAATTCACAATGTTTTTGGAAAATGAAACTACCATAAGACCTCTCGCCACACACACAATGCAAATGGAAAATTGGAGGAGATTTCTTCTTATGATAGTCAAACATGCTTACAACGCAAAACAAAACTCTTTTTATATTATTACTAGTGCATAGTGTAAGAAAACCTTTCGAAAGTATAATATTAATCTTAGCCAGCATACCACATTTCGTCGTATGCCTACTATAGCTACTATGTTCAATAGTAGGTTACCGCCACATTCCATAGTAGGTTATACAACTAAAACCGTACAAGGTTCGTATTGTTTCTTTGGATTTTCCAACAAATGGTCAGGCTAAGGAACTTCCTACTGCCACATGGGTACGCCTCTGGAGGGATGTCCCGAGAACCTACCCAGCTCTCTGCCAAAACAAGGCCGAGTTACCTTTGTAACTAGGTAGCTACTACTCGAGTATGCCACCCCCCGGTCCTTTGGGACCTTTATCCGAGGGCCCTCGATCACAAAGCAACAATCACACAGTAAATGAGATTGGAGCAACCACACAGGTAAATATCTGTGCTCCATACCATAATATCACCTTTTTCCAGAAGGAAATGACATACACTAAAGGGAGCGACCCTCATAACCTTGCCGCATCTTTCCTGTTTCTACCATTTCCGGGGTGTGAGGTCCTGATGCGGTCTCGTCCACAAAGCTACGCTTTTTCACAAATCCGTGCTTTGATCAACAAATGATCAACAAATGACCATCAACACACAGCAAAACTCAGCATGCCACACTACCAAATTGGGAGTATATCACTGATAACCTTCAACTACATATCCTCTGAGCTCGTACGTGTAACAACCCGAGAGTTTGTAATTTTTATCTATCGTCAAAATAACGGTTGAATCGTTGTTAATTGCTATTTGAAGTTTCTAATCGAGATGAAATCCTTTTAAAATTTTGTTAAGGGATTACGGGCTTTTAAATGTAATATTAGCCCATGATTTTATCCTTGGTGCTATGTTGTAGCCCGCTAATTCCGTTCAACTCTCCCCACTCTTTTCTCATTTTTTTTGAAAACCCTAGAAGCATTCGAACGAAGAGAAAGAAAAAAAATGGCGGCCGTTCCCTCTTTAACGAACTACGGTTTCGTTTTGATTTCGCTCGCCCTCAACAGTGCCGACATCAACCAGATCAATCGAAGGCTCCTTCGATCATCGCGTGCTTCGCTTCGGCAAAGGTGAGTGATTCCTCACTCACATCTGTTCATCCTCGTTTAATTCGTGAATTCCGCTGCTTGATTTTTGGATACCACTGTTTTGAATTCTTTGGCATTCGATTCGACTACGTGTGGCCTTCGACCCTATTTTGAAACTCACTGCTTAGTTCGATCTCTTGATTCTTTATTACCACGGCGTCGAACTTGAACTGTTGATTTTCATTCTTTTGACTTTGGGTTGTGATGTTGTTATGTGATGATTTTGTCTTTCGTCAATTGTTTGGCTTCACTGCAAGTAGGATTGGGAAAGTGTATATAATTTGATGCCGTGAATTTTGTTGTACTCACTTGATTGAATTTTCCATTTGAACATTCTTGGCCATTTGTATTTTGGCTTCGGCCTCCTTTTGATGTGCGAACTCAAATTGAGTTTTACTGTTGAGGAATTGGTCGATTTCGACTTTGTTGGTTACAGTAGTATTTTTTGTATATCGGCTTGGGCTCCGATTATGCCTCAGTTGTTTTAAAAATTGATTTTGTGATGGTTGCCACTGGTTGTTTTCAACTTGGTCGTTGTGATGATTTATCGGCTTTACACTGATGCTTACAGGATTTGATTTAGTTTTTCTTTCTCGGCTCAGGCATTCTTGTACGTTGGTTACGTTCTTGGTCATTTGATGGTAACTGCTGTTATTAGCTATATTTGAGTATTTTTGTATTCGTCCCCGAGCAGTTTTGGTTTTTATGGGCGTTGTTTATGATGCAATTGTTATTTTCACTTTGAGCAAACTGTTAATTTGAAATTGCTTGACTAATTAGATGTGACTTCATTTACGTGCATATACACAATTGTATGTGTGTATGCATGTATCGTCGAGTCTACACTTACAGTTTTTCTTGTATATCGACGTTGAGCCACGGTCTCACCGCCTCGTATTCAGATTGATTCGTCATGCTGTCTGGTGGACACTTGAAATTGTCGATATTGGTTTCTTTTGTGACTTTGATCACTGACACTGCTTCGAGTTCTTATATATGTATATCTGTAGTTTAAAGCAGTAGTTTTTTCTTGGGTTTGTTCACTCGTTACGAAGTTGTTTTTGTTTGACGCTTCACTGCTGTCTGCATTTTGATAACTCATGGCATGTTTGAGTTGTTACCATCTGTTGGCACTAACTTCTTCATGTCTGCATTTTTATAATCAAGAGGTTGTTGACCCAGTGTGCTTCGACCCTAACCATTTTCAGGTTCATCCCTGAGCATTTGCGACATACTGGTTGCACATTGCTTCCACTACCACCACACACACTTGGGTACCTTTTTCTTTTAACAGTTTAAAGAGATGTTTAGAGTTGTAGCAGTTTTTACCCTTGTACCTGCTTCATCTACATGTTGTACATGCAGAGTATTGATTGACTGCACATTTGCGGTATCACTTGTATTACTTCATTTGCTTGTAGTCTGGTATCTGATCTTTTGTATCAGTGTTGTTTTAGTGCTATTGCATTTCCTTGCTGAATTGCGCTTGGTGTTTTGTGTACATATGAAATCGATTCATATGTATGCTGAACGTCGCTTATTTCAACTGCAGCTTTATTGCGCAGTTGTTTCTCGCTTTCCTTTGTGCAGTTTCGCCTTTGTGTTCTAGTTGGTAATTGCAGTTTCAGTGTGACAGTGGCCGTAGTTTCATTTGGTTGCAATTCGTCCTTGTTGGTTTGCATGGCATTAATGCATTTGGTTTTGTTTTCGAATTCACTTGAGATATTTGGATTTGTTTTCGAACTTCCTTGAGTTGAACCTGATTTTGGGGTTTGACCTGGTGATCATTTGTGATTTTCACTGAGCTTTTGTGTAGCTCTTGCAATAGTGGCGAGGCAGTACACGCGTGCGTGTACTGCAGCCCTATCAGATTTGATAGTTTTAAATTGATTTAGTCGATTTGATAAATTGTTTATTTATCTCTGTTCATAATTTAAATCTGCTGATTTTGTTAAACACTGTTAAGTGTTATATTGACCGTTATCCGGTTTCTTTGTTTAAAGAATCGGATAGACGGGAATTATTGTGACTGTCGTCTATTTAAATTATTACTGCCTATATGCACTAATAAACTGGTTTGAATTAGACTGACCTGGGTATTATTTTCTTTTGAATGTAATACTCGGGTCAGACCCGAGTTATTTCAGGTTGTAGATTTTCTTCTTTGAGTTGCTGTTCAGGATTTGAAGACTTTTCACATCTTCTGAAGTTGTTAGTGTCATTTTGTTGTAGTCGTGTCATTGTATAGAACGATATGTATTCATGTATATTAGTCGATAATGTACTTGTATATATAACTTCTAGAGTCGACAGTTGTAGTTGTATCATATGTATCGTGTCAACTATATTGTAACTGACATCGGTTATATATATATGAGATTTTTGTTAATCTGTGTTCCGCATTTATATTATCTGTGTTATTGTTATATCTAATGTCCTAAACTATTATGAACTATCGTAGTTTGTTTTATACTGAGAATTGGATATGTCGATGGGGGTAAATAAATAATAGATGAAAAATAAAAAGTATATACCACTCCTATCGAGATAACCAATATTAGTGTAAGGCCAATTACGGATGGTCGCTCCTATCCAGCCTTATTCTTCGTAATAATAGACAGTATTTCTTTTAATACTCTTTGTTATTATGAGCATAGAGGTGGGGCGTCACAGTTGGTATCAGAGCTTGGGGTTTATGGACATAATATAAAACATAACTTGGATGGAACATATGTTACAACTATTAGTCGATGTTTTATCTGTGATTTGAGTCAAAACTAAAGTTTTGAAATTTGGATGAAATTTTTAAATATCTTTATTTAAAAATAATAGTGAAATTGTGTTCTGATGATTTGATTGATTTGTGTTCTGTTTATCAGAGTGCGCAGCGGAAACAGTGAAACTGTCTTCGCTGAGTACAACTGATAATCTTTTTGATTTAAAAATTCAAAATACGAAATTGATATGAATTTCATTTGTTGTTTACATAGCTGTAATTATTTTGTTTCTTTGAGAACTTCGAATCCGAATTGAGGATTCGAAGAAATTGCAGATATGTAATTTTTGTTGAAATTTCCGCTGGCTTTCTTTTGTACTAATCATCTATTGATTAGATTTTTGCTGTTTTAAATTATCTTCATTGAAGATACATTTGAATGATTCTTTGTTCATTTTGTAGTACGTGCAAAAATTTAAATTGCACGTTATTGCATTTATTTTACGTTGAACCGATGCTTGGTTATGAAACGTATTTTGTTGCCGTTATTTTTACAACGGAATTTTACACCAATGCTATATTTTGAAGCACGGTGTTTTGTGGCATTTTGATGAATGAAAATTCACTGATATTACATTTTGATGTAAATTATTTTGATGAGATTTTGACGTTTAAAAACTACTGTCGCTTCGGCTTCAGTAACCGCCAAATTTTAAAAGTGGATTTTCAAGCGGTTATTCCGCAATACTGATTTGTGACCGTTTTTACGGTATTTTGAGAAGTACAATTTCCTTATCGAAATTGTTACTGATTTGCTGTTTTAATCACGTGATTGGAAAATCATTTTAAAAATGAAAATTGTTTTATAAAATTGTAACAGTTTGCGTTTTCAAAAGAATGAGAAAGCGACTTAAACGATTCAGCAAAATCGAGGATTATGACCCCTTTCTTTTACTGTTTCGCTTAACTCCGGACTTGTTCAGTTGAGAATGCGAATTGTTATTTTTACAAAATAAATAAAATTGTTTTCAGAAATTTTAACAGTTTGCGCTTTCAAAAGAATGAGGAAGCGATTTAAACGTTTCAGCAAAATCGAGGACTATGACCCCTTTCTTTTACTGATTCGCTTAATTCCGGACTTGTCCGTTTGAGAATGTAAAGTGTATTTTTACAAAATACACAATTTTGCACTTTCAAGGAAACGATGAAGAGATTTAAACGATTTAGCAAAAGTGCGGAGTATGGAACCACACTTTTACTTTTTCGGTTAATTCCGGACTCGTTAATTGAATATCTGTTGTTTTGATGATTTTGATGAATTTTACACTTTCAAGGAAACGATGAAGAGAATCAAACGATTTAGTAAAACACGTGGTATGGGACATGTGCGTTTGCTATTTCGGTTAATTCCGGACTCGTTAATTGAAACATTTTGTTGCTTTCGTGTGCTTTCGAGCCACTATGAGGACCTTCGGGTCATTTGTTGGGCTTTCGGGCCACTCTGCGGACCTTCGGGTCAAATACCAGTACTAGACCTTCGGGTCACTCTGCGGACCTTCGGGTCAATCTGATGGGCGCCAAAATTATGTTGAGTACTTGGTAGGCTTCGGCCATTTGTTGATGCACGTGCGGCAAATTAAAAACTCGCCATCTGATGGGATCGATCCAAGCTTTTATGTTGATATTCTAGTCTTCTTAATTGATTTCTAGGTATTTGTTGTTTCCAATTATCTACAGGTAATTGGATATTTGTTGATATGAGTTCTGATTATCGTTTTTGATAATCAGATATTTGTTGTTTCTAATTATCGCTTGTGATAATTAGATATTTGTTGATATGAGTTCTGATTATCGTTTTTGATAATCAGATATTTGTTGTTTCTAATTATCGCTTGTGATAATTAGATATTTGTTGATATGAGTTCTGATTATCGTTTTTGATAATCAGATATTTGTTGTTTCTAATTATCGCTTGTGATAATTAGATATTTGTTGATATGAGTTCTGATTATCGTTTTTGATAATCAGATATTTGTTGTTTCTAATTATCGCTTGTGATAATTAGATATTTGTTGATATGAGTTCTGATTATCGTTTTTGATAATCAGATATTTGTTGTTTCTAATTATCGCTTGTGATAATTAGATATTTGTTGATATGAGTTCTGATTATCGTTTTTGATAATTAGATATTTGTTGTTTCTAATTATCGCTTTTGATAATTAAATATTTGCTGATTTGAGATTTAATTATCGCCTGAGATAATTAAATAATTGCTGACTTGAGATTTAATTATCGCCTGAGATAATTAAATATTTGTTGATTTGAGATTTAATTATCGCTTCAGATAATTAAATATTTTTGATTTGAGCTTTAATTATCGCTTGAGATAATTAAATGTTTGCTGATTTTAGATTTAATTATCGCTTGAGATAATTAAATATTTGTTGATTTAAGATTTAATTATCGCCTGAAATAATTAAATATTTGTTGAATTTGAAATTTGATTATTGCTTGTGATAATCGAATATTTGTTAATTTGAGAAATTTAATTATCGTTTTTGATAATCGAATATTTGTTGAATTTGAAATTTGATTATCGCTTGTGATAATCGAATATTTGTTAATTTGAGAAATTTAATTATCGTTTTTGATAATCGAATATTTGTTGAATTTGAAATTTGATTATCGCTTGTGATAATCGAATATTTGTTAATTTGAGAAATTTAATTATCGTTTTTGATGATTGAATACTTGCGATTTTTGAGATTTGAGCTTCGTCTTTTTCTCAGGCGATTCAGGTGAGTAATTTGATTTACTCACATTCAATTCGTACTCTGTATGGGATTTCTGCTCTTTTTTTCCTTCTCTTTTAGTTGCTGGAACTCGATTGTTCTTGCTTTTGTTAGTCGTCTGATTTTGATCCCTGATTCCCACGAGGTTGATTCTTTTGATTTGAAGCAGTCGAACCTTTCGATTTCTTATCTAATACTTCCCCGCTGACACTTGCTTTGCTTATACATTCGACATTGCCATGCTCTTTTGGTGGTTACCTTTTATCCATTTATTCCCTATGATTGCGTGGACGCAATTTTTATAAGGAGGGGAGTCGTCTCAGAGAAGGGTGTTAAGCTAAGAGAATAAATTCTCCGCCACCAAATAGAAATGTATTTGAAAGAAATTAGCTTTATATCTCAAAGTGCAGTGTCAGACATACAACCATACAAGTCTGTTCCGGGTTCGAACAGAACCGAAGGCACTTCCAAAGAAGCCCTTGCAATCCAGGTATTCACAATCCCGATCGAACTTCACATCACTTAGGGAATCTCTATACCGGGCGCTACTCGGTGTAGAGACAATCGATAGGTTATCCTATCGTTTTCACAAATACCCGGTCTTCACCACCGGTCTTCACCACCGGTCTTCAATTGCTATCCATATACGACGTATCACTTATTCGGAATGGGTTATATGACACAAAGTCCTCCCCCGGCTAAACCGAATAGTGAGCGCAATATTTTAAAAAACATGGATATTGGGATTTCAATTAAGTCACAACTTATGATCCAGAACTTTTCTTTCAAATGGTTTAAACAAATTAGCATTTCAAATCTTTTTAAATGAAAAAGATTTATTTTACAAAGTTCACCCAGTTTCACAAAGATCCATTCATAGATTTTCTAAATCAATTTCCCTCTCAATTGAATTAACTCATTTAATATTTTAAATCAAAGATTTAACTTATAGCTTTCAAAATCATTTCCAAAGATTTATGCGTAATTTGGGAAACCATCTTCAATTCAAACTTGAAATTCCTTTAATTCAAATTGGAAATTCATTTCTTATATGAGAGCTTTTATCAAGTGAAAACAATTAGTTTCCCAAATCATTAAATTCAATTTCAAATATTGAATCTAAATCAATTTATTTTGATTTCAAAGTTTTATCAAGTTATTTAAAATAACTTTTACATTTGAAACTCATTTACAAAGCTCTCAATTCCAATTTCCAAAACTATTTGGATTCAAGAATTCAATCTTTAAAATTGTCAAAAATCTGCGACTTAACTGATTTCCACGTGAAATCCATATTTGTGTGTAACGACCTAGAATTTTGAACAAATTAAATTGAAAATATTTAATTAATTTTAAATATTTGAACGATGATTTAATTTGAATCCCCGATATAACTTTGAATCCGGTGATTAAATTTTACAATTTAATCTATTTAAATTTGAATAAAAATTTGAATCTTCAAATTTAGGCCGATTAAAAATATTTCAAAAGCTTTTTAAATTCGTATTGATAATACTGAAAATAATAGATGCTTCGGAATTTAAATTTGAAAGTGTTTTGATCAGTTTTGAATTTCACCATTTGAATCGGTGTTTAAAAATAGCCGTCCGAGGCACAGTCTCGGAATTCGACGAAACCAGTTCCATTTGGTCCGTAATATTGTATTATTATCGGATTTCAAATTTCGTATTGATCGGAGTTGTTTTGTGACCTTACGGTTAGAAAACGCGTGGAAATCCATATCGAATTCAAATTTAAAATCTATATTTATATTAATTAACATCACACGTTATCTCCCCTAATTCTACGCCTAGAATCACGAACGAGATCGTGTAAGCAGACCTACTCTCTGCAATGTCGTGTACGTTGGTCTCCCCTTCTTCCTCTGTTAAAATATCACATCTCCCTCTTCATAAAATCAAACGAAACAATCTCAGTTTCAAATCTAAATCGAAGAAGAAAAACGAAATAATGGCCAAATGAACTCTCTTCCTTCCTCCTTGATAAATCATTTGCAAAACGAAAACTATCTCGTTCTAAACAATAAAATTGGTCGAAGCCTCCCAGAAAAAAAAAGAGAATATATCTATAACGAAATCGATTTTCGTTCGGATGTATAAGAATACTCGGCTCAAACTCAAATCGAATTCACGTCACCATATCAATTCGTTTTCGCGAATCAAAGCTCGATGTCGAGGCTTGGGAGGAGAAGCTGGCGCTCGCATGTGCGAGCACGAGATTTGGTCGATGATGAAGTTTTGGGGTCGAAGGCAGAGGACTGGGTGGCAATGTTGATTGCAGTGAGGTTAAAAATGGAGAAATGGTCAAAATGGAAAATGGATGGCAAATTAAAAGCTAAGGTGAGATTTTTCTCACTCAAAATGAATTGCAGTTTTTGACTGATTGATTGCTATTTGGATGTGATATTAGATATAGTAGGATATATATATATATAGCAATATATACATATTGGCATATGTATATATTGGATTGATTGATTTCCGACACTATATAGCGGATGAGACCCTATTGCGCCGTTATTAAGCGGATGATATTTTTATAAAACCCATATACCGCGATATTCCACCTCGAAGTGGAATGGGTATTGTGCTAACGTCTGTGGATGCAGGAAACAGGTTGGAGGGATCCAACTGGATTCCTCACCAGTATTTATTTATTTATAGATATTGTTGTATATTCTGTTATCATATGATGATATATGACGTTTGTTGTCGTGATTGACAAATTGGTGTGTTGCATCATCAGATCCACTTTTGAAATTTAAAATTGATGATGTTGATTTTAAAAGAGATTTTTAAAGTGATTTGTGAAAGTATGCGTTTTATTAAAATTTTGAATTGATTTATAAACGTATAAATTTTAAAGTTATAAAATATTATGATTTTTGGTGAACCATAACCGAAAGGTGATTTTTGAAATAAATAGTAAAGTAATTTATAAAATGGTTTAAATTGGGAGTTCTGAATTATTAAAACGATGTATATAAAAGATGTACAAAATTGATATTTTATAAATTAAAAATACTGGAATTAAAAAAACGAATTTTTATAAGTGTTAAAATGAAATATCAATGGAATTCGTAAGATATGAAATTTATAGAATTATAAATTGTGAAGATATGAAATTTATAGAATTATAAATTTTGAAGATATGAAATTTATAGATTTGTAAATCGTGAAGTTATAAAATGAATAAAATTGCAGAATAGAAGATTTATAAGAAATTAACTTATAAACTGGATCTTTGCCTTTAAAGGGAGTATTGATCGAACTTGTTAATAAAGGGGATTTATAAATCAAAGTTGTTGTGAAATATAAAGTTGAATTTATAAACGTTGTTTTATAAATTCGAAGTATCAATCAAAATTGATGGTTAATAATAATTTGGATTTATAAAATAAATAGAAAAATAAGACAATAAGATATTGAAGCAAAAGAATAATAATAAATATTTAAAATAGAGATATAAATATATATAAGATAAATTATATAGATTTGTAAAATAGAAATAAACATATAAATTAAATTCTAACAAAATATCTATGTAATAAAATTTATAAAAGAACAAGAAACAAGAAGAAGAAAAAAAACAATTCAAATGGATTCACATGTAAACAAAAATGGAGACATTGCATTTAATACCCTATCTTCTAAGTACAAACCAAATCATCTTCAGCCGAAGGAAACAAGAAAAAAATATACATTGTACAAGCCAATTAATGCACACATGAAATGTTATCACTTCAGCCTCCAATTGAAGAAAGAATCTCTGATACATTGTACAAAACATAATATCACCTTGTATAAAGAAATACATATCACCTGTACAAAGTTTATACCCTGTCTACTTCATTTCTTATGTATTTATCTTCATCATTTTCATTTCGTTCATTTTAAAACTGAATAAAATCTGAAGTAATCACCACCTTGAAACTAAAACAAATTCAAGTTCTCAAAGCAAATCCAACCAGAGAATCAAAGCTGGGATTTGCAAAAGCCTGGAAAGAAAAAAAAAATGGAAGCAAACATCATCTATAAAAACTCAAAAGCAACAGAGCTGGTCTCTGTCTTCAACATAAAGGTGAGTAAACAAGTTTCTCTTATACTTAAGAATATTTCATCCATGTACAAGCTGTTTTTGAAATATTGTACATGTTTAATTTTACTGCTGGGAGCTCGAGCTCTGTTAAATATGTATTCCTTCTGCGTTCTTTTGCGTTCAGTATGAAAACGAATGGAAATAATTCAATTCCTCAATCTCTTTTATCACTATCAAGCTTGGATCTCAAAACAAGAGAGGTGTATTTAAGTAAGAACTGAAACTTAAAGATAATTCAAAAAGAAAAATTTAGATATACAGTATGGAAAAAGTTGTTTTACAGTGAAAATCCCAATTTGGTAAAAATTCGACCCTAGCGAATTGAAGATTAAATTTTATATTTGGAATCCTTACTTGGAATTAGGAATTTAGAGATTAGTTTTGGGATTTTTAACATCATGGTTAAAGAGCAGTTTGGGATGAACGGAAAATGAAATTTTATCAATTCCCGACGATTGTTTGAACTGGGGAAGGTGGGCTGGCTCGCGGAGGTGGAGGAGCTTACGTAGGTGTTGGGAAAAATAGTCGGTGGTGTCAATGACTTCGGTGGCGACGGCGACGTTAGTTTCCTTTCCGTAAACCTAATTTTCTTGGCACTTGAACTCTTGCTCACCGCGACCTCCATAATACATCGAGTTGCGTGACATTGGAGGAGGAGGAAGCTAGGTGGATGTCGGAGCTGTGGTCAAAAGCGTTGAGCCTCTGGTGGTCGGAGTGATGATTGCGAAGACTTTTGGGGTCGAGAGTTTTGTTCTAGATTTTGGTTGATCGGTTCGTTACCACATTTTAATCAAAACAATGGTGATGGATGGTCGAGTCGTTGGAGAAGATGATCAGCGATTTGTGTGTGGTCACTGCGATGATCGGAGATGATGGTCGGCAACGTGCATGTGCACGTGCACGGCTCTGTTATCTGGTGAAGTTTTGATTGAGGATTTGGGCACTCGGGTTGATCTCGAGAAATTCGCGTGTTGGTCACGAGCAAGCTAGGGTTTTGCTCGAAGCATCTTTGTGTTGTCTCGGGTAGGTTAGTTTTTCTCAGTTTTAACAGTGCCCAGGTTAACTCGAGTGCGTACTCGAGTAAAAAATTTTTTGGCTTGGGCAAAACTCCATTTTTCTCGAAGAAAACTGATGGGGGACTCGGGTCTTTGGTTTCAAGTCTGGAACAATGCCGGTTAAAATTTTTTAAATTATCAAGTTTTAAATTTGTTTAAGTTCCAGATTTTGGAAAAGGAAAAAAAAAGTTAATTTATAAAGTGGTTAAATTTAATTAGTGTCAGTTTGAACCTGGAATTTTAAATGAAAGTACAAAGAAAGTGAAATAAATGTTTTAAACATTTTGGAAGTAAAAATTTAACCAATAATAGAAAATGAGTTTATTTTAAGTAATTAAGATTAAGAATTTAAAATCATTCACTATTAAGATAATGAGAGTGATAATTGATGGTTTATATTGATTAAATTTGAAATTGAAGTTTAAATGAATTAATTAAAGTTTTAAAAATGAATTAAATAATTAATTTGCAATTATAAGCTCTAAGGTATTAATTTAAGTTTTTAATAATGGAATATGTAATTAATATGTTATTAAGAAATCATAGATTAGACTCTAATTAATTATTGAATGATAGATTGAACTTATTAATAGTAATTAATGTAAGTTAATTATATTTAGATAAGTATTAAATAAATGTTGATGAGGTCATTAACTGGATTATTTTATCATTAATCAGATAATTGATTATTAATTGTTAATTGGATTAATTAATTGAAATCAACATTTTAACCGGTTAAGTATAACTAATTGATTGGGAAGTAATTCAGGAATTAATTACTCATTTTGATTTATTGATTAATTTGATTTATTTGAGAATTAATTTATTTTAATTAATTTGGATAAATCATTTGATGATGTGATAAGTATGATTACTTAGAGAAGTAATGAATAAATAATTACTGAATGTAATTAATTAAATGATAATTTAAAATGTGAATTAACTATTTATTAATAAATCAAAGGATTAATTAATAATGGAAATTAATTAAGATTAATTTAATAATTAAAGATCAATTAATTCATTTAATTAAAAATGATTAGTTAATAATTAAGGGTTAACTAATAAATTCTGAAAGAAAGATTTTCAAGTAATTTGTAATTAAATTACGATAATTAACCCGGATTAGAAATTTATAGGTAATTAATCTAATTTGAATTAATCAGATAATTAACTGATCTTACTTATGAATGTTTAGATTCTATTGAATGTTGAATTGTTTGATATCCCTGATTTGTGATCATTTGTGATATATTCTGATTTGTGTGTAATCTTTACTGTAGTTTATTTATCTGAAATTTATATATATCTGTGATCTGTGAGTAAAAAAATAAGCGATATAGTTTATATCGTTTATCAACTATATTTCTGTATTCTGATATGTGATGATTCATTGTGTTGCACTATTGTGTCAAACCCCTGGACTACACTTTTACACACACAAATATGGATTTCACGTGGAAATCAGTTGTCACAGATAATTTAAATTTGATGTTTTTAAAAATTGAAATAGAATTTCAAAGATAAAAGTTATTTTGAATAACTTAATCGAGTTTTGAAAATTTAAATAATTTGATTTAAATTTGAATTCAAGTTTGAAATTGAATCCTAAAATTTGAAACTAGGGATTGAAAATGTTATAAATGTGTTTATCTGAATTTAAACCATTTAAGAGTATAATTTTGAGAATTTGGATTTAACCCAAAGACTTTAACTCGTATGAATGAATCAGATTTTCTGAAATGAAACTGTAACATCCCGAAAATTTTCGACTTTCGAAAATTCAACATCGATACTCACTTTATCGACTGCTGAGTCATCGAATGCCGGAAACCCGAAAAGTTATGGTTTTAAGAAAGAAGAAAAGGTAGAAGAAGGAGATAGAAGAAAAAGAAAGAAGAACAACAACAAAACAAGAGCAGAAAACAGAAACAGAAAACAATATCAGAATCTCACATATCGCAGCGGAACAATATATAATAGATAAATGAATATCATTTAAAAAACAAAAGAATTATATCTGTTATTACATTACATCACATCATATCATCAGAGTCAATAAACAACAATGGACAGTTATATAACTTGTCCTCATACAGAATACACAGCGGAATAAATACTATCAGATACAAATACTACGTCTCGTCATCCAGCTTATCTCCAAGCTCCAGAATATCCAGAATATCCTGATAATATAACTCTAGGCTGCCCGTGTGGAAATTGGTGGGCACCCAGAGTTTAGAAGGGAACAATAAACTCCGAGTCAGTCATGGTGACTGGTGTGAGATCGTAAAACAGTTATTCTTTAAAATAAACAACAGGAAGATTTTAAAGTAAAATTTCGCAATGCCTTTTGGAAAATGAAACTACCATAAGACCTCCCACCACACACACAATGCAAACGCAGAATTGGAGGAGATTTCTTCTTATGTTAGTCAAAGATGCTTACTACGCAAAATCAAATCATTTTTGATATTATTATTAGTGCATAGTGTAGAAAACATTTCGAAAGTATAATATAAATCTTAGCCAGCATAGGTACCATTATATTATGCCTGCTATAGCTGCCTCCTGAGGAGACAGGTTATACAATTGAAATCGTAAAGGCTCGTATTGTTTCTTTGGATTTCCAACAAATGGTCAGGCTAAGGAACTTCCTATCCACGATGGGTACGTCCCTGGAATAGACGACCCGAGAACCTAACCGGATCTCTGCCAACACAAGGCCGGGTTACCACTGCAAAAATAGGTAACTACTGACACGCGTATGCCATCCCCCGATCGTCACCGATCTTCCCGAGGATCCCCGATTTCCAACAAACCACATAGATAATAATAATGCAGTAACCACAGAGGTTAAGTCTCTGGGCTCCATACCATGATACCACCTTTATCCAGAAGGAATGACATACACTAAGGGGCGCTACTCCCTAGAACCTTGCCGCATCCTTCCTGTTTCGACCATTTCCGGGGTGTGAGGCTCGACGAAGTCTCGTCCACAAAGCTACGCTTTCTCAAAAATCCCTGCTTCGGGTCAAACAAAATGATCAACCTATGATCACAAAGATATAAGATCAAACAAATGATCATATCACGAATGATCAAACACTGATCATTTCACAGCAACACTCAGTATGCCACGTTACCAAATTGGGATATATCGCTGATAAATTTCAACTACATAACCTCTGAGCTCGTACGTCTCAGAGAAGGGTGTTAAGCTAAAAGAATAAATTCTCCGCCACCAACAGAAATGTATTTGAAAGAAATCAGCTTTATATCTCAAATTGTAACGTCAGACACACAATCCATACAAGTCTGTTCCGGGATCGAACAGAACCGAAGGCACTTCTCACGAAGCCCTTGCATTTCCGGATAATTTTCTAATCACGTCCGGACTTCCCGTCACTAAGGGTGATAAAACCTCTAAATCGGAGATCAGCCGATGTAGAGTAACTCGACGGTAATTCTTCCGTTTTCAAAAATATCCGGTCTTCCACCGGTCTTCGAATGCAATTCATAACGACGTATCACATATTCGGAATGGATTATACGACCCCATGGTCCTTTCCCGGCTAACCCGAATAGTGAGCGATTATTCAAAAATAAGTGTGGCATTCAAATTCATCCAATCACAACAAATACCTACTCAAGGTAATTATTGATAGTCGGTTATTTAACTATCAATAAAGATGCGCAACATCATCAGATTCCAAATAATTTTCCAAATTATTTCATCTTCAAAAATATCTTCATTAGATATAAAATTTCCACACTTAACCGTTTGAAAACAAATTTCAATATTCACTTTTCAATTCATCTTCAAAAGATAAAATTTCAAAACAGTTCATTTCATATTGGAAAAGCATTTCCATACTTATTTAAAAATAAGTATTTCACAAATCTATTTATTTTCAACATTTGAAAATATTCGATATACTTAAATCAATATTAAGTATATATTCATTCTTTAAGGAAATCATTCTCTTTAAACACATTTATTTGAGTCAAAACGAATGTTACGTAAAACATCGTTACGACGACTCAAAATCACTAGTATAGGGATTCGAAATTAAAATAGATATATAAATCCCAATACTACATAAAACATTTTCTTTCGAAAATCATTTACTATAACAACAGTGTTATAGTCCATCATTTCCTTATTTCTCGAAAACGTCTATTTCAACAATAAATGTTGAAATCTATGATTTCGATATTTAACACGTTTTAAAACATCTTTTAAAACAATTACTTCATTTTCTATGTCACTTTCCCAAAACAATATCCGTTTTACTTAACAATATATTCACTGTCCAAAATCGTGAATATACTTCACTAACCCCATTTCAATATTTTCTATACATTTTTATTTCAATGATTATCCACTATCCAAAATCGCGGATATATCTCCTTTATTAAACTTCTATGTTTAACTTATCAATTTCAATTGGTCTTGGATTTATAAAACAACGTTTATAAATCACGTTCATACGTCATAACAATTTCAACTTGCCAAATCATTTTTACTAGCCAATTCTATTCATATTCCATCTAAGTGCAACAATCTAATTTATAAGTTTATTACTTATAAATCTTTTATTCTACACATCTATTCAATTTATACTTCACAATTTATAAATTTCATTCACTTACGAATTTTTATTTCGTCTTGTTCTAACACTTACAAAGCTCGTTCAAAATTCCAATGTTTTAGATTTATAAATATCGACTTTTTAAATCCTTTAAATAGACCGTTTATAATACTGTGAAAAACTCAATTTAAACCCTTTTTTAAATAAATCAACTATTTATTCAAAAATGACACTTGGGTTATATTTCACAAAAATCTTAACTTTTATAACTATCAATTCAACAATTCAATAAAATGTCTACTTTCAAAAATCACTTTAAAATCCTTTTTAAAGTAAAAGTCGTTATTTTTACATTTCAAAACTGAATCCGATGATGCAACAACACCAATCAGTCCATCACAACAGTCAATATCATATATCATCATATGATAACAGAATATATCACAATATCTGTAAATAAATAACTACTGGTGAGGAATCCAGTTGGATCCCTCCAACCTGTTTCCCTGCATCCACAGATGTTAGCACAATACCAATTCCGCTCCAGTACGGAATTATTATCGGTATATGGGTTTTATAAAATAATCCGCTTACTAACGGCGCAATAGGGTCTCATCCGCTATACGAGGCGGGAAATCATCAATCCAATATATACATATGCCAATATGTATATATTGCTATATATATAGATATATCCTATAATATCTAATATCACATTCAATAGCAATCAACACAATCAATAACTGCAAAAATTCCACATTCAAATTTGAGTGAGAAGATCTCACCGTGATTTTAATTCTGATTTCAGCGTTATTTTTCGAATAAAATTAAACGGCGTTTAATTTTACCCGAAATTCAAACTAGCTCCAAATGACTCCAATCCAGTTGCATCACGTAGTATTCATCAAAACGATTCCAACGCACTTTGTTTCGTAATTTTCTGATCACGTATAAAAGAGATATGCAATTTTAAACTTTGAACGAATTTAAAATAAACTAATTTACATTTTCTTTTTAAATTTATAACCTAGATAGCATCACAACCGTTGATCACGAGATGGGCAAATCCTGGCTGCATCTTTCTTCTCCCTCTCCTTCACGTTTTTCCTCCCAGGCAACTCAAAACCCATGGCCGCCATTTCCTCCTTGAATTATCCTCCCTCCACGACGACATCTAGCTCGATCGAGATGTTCCATGACGCATGCCCACACGAGACCCCCCTTCAGCCTCCGACCGCACCTCCCCAGAGCCCCCCTGTGCACGCACGACGAGGCCGAATGGCCACCAAACGCGGCCCCATAGCCTCCTCCACACGACACTAAACCCCATCATCACCGTACAGATCTGACGATCTTGTTGAGCACTACAACATTGTAGTTAATGCTTTCACGAATCGATGCATAGATTTGAAGAAATTAAGACGAGAAGAATGGAGCATTTCTGGCCTTAGAAATTGTAAGCGGCGGCTGGCTCTTGAGATTAGGGTTTTTGGCAATTGAAATGAATAAAGGTCATTTTATAGATTTTCTACCGAACACTATTCATTCGTGATTTTTCCGAACTCTGATTTACGCGCGGTAACTGGTGTTCCTAGGGTTTACCCCGCGTTCCGAACGCAATGGAACAGGTTTCGGAAGCTAATTCGATCGTCTGTGCAAGATATGGAATTAAACGATCAAATTAAATTAAACCGATTTAAATCGATTTCGTGGCGTTTTAATTCGTACCGGACAAATGGTAAATCCAAAAATTACGAAATTTCAAATCTTACAATAATATCACATTACGGATCCGATGAAACTGGTTTTGTCGAAATCCGAGACTTTTTGAAAAATGACTATTTTAACTCGACGATTTAAAATTAAAACAATATCGATGCGTTTCGAGCTGCCACGGTCAAATGACAACTCCGATTGATACGAAAATTGAAATCCGGTAATAACTAACTATTACGGATCCAATGGAACAGGTCTCGTTCAATTCTGAGACTGTTCGAAAATTGGCTATTTTTACAGTCGATAATTAAATATTAAAATATTCAATTTTCACAAATTAACTCCAAATTCACTTTTAAAAGTTCTATAACCTTTCTATAACTCCAGTATGATTAAATAAAATTTACAAATCATTTTCAATCATTTTAAACTCGATTTTCAATTATCTCTGGAATTTCAATTATTAATTTATCGATTAAATTGACCAGGTAAATCCAATATTCGATAAATAATTTATCCGACTTATTAATTCCACTTATTAATATTTAAAATTAATTAAATATTCAAATTTTAATTATCAAAAATTCTGGGTCGTTACAGAAACTATTTGTTTTCAAAAGATAAAAGCTTTCAGATAAGAAATGAAATTCCAGTTTAATTAAAGGAATTTCAAGATTGAATTGAAAAATGGTTTTCCAAGTTATGAATGAATTCTTTTTGAAAGCTATGAATTGAATCTGTTATCTTTAACAGATTTAAAATGATGTTTTGTTTAAACCATTCGAAATGAAATTGTTTTGAAAGCTATAAGTTAAATCTTTGATTTAAAGATTTAACGAGTTAAACTGAAATGGAAATTGATTTAGAAAATTTGTGAATGAATCTTTTATTTAAAAGATTTAAATGTGGAAATTGTTTAAACCGTTGAAGGTTGTTTAAAATAAATCTTTTTGTTTAAAAGATTTGAAATGGTAATCGATGGAAACCATTTAAAAAGAAGTTGAATTATTAAGTTGTGACTTAATTGAAATCCCATATCCATATGTTTTAAATACTTCGCTCACTATTCGGGTTAGCCAGGAAAGGACCTTTGGGTCGTATGACCCATTCCGAATATGTGATACGTCGTAATGGATGGCATTTGATGACCGGTGTTGAAGACTGGATATTTTTGAAAACGGAAGGATTACCGTCGAGTTACTCTGCATCGGCTGATCCCCGATATAGAGGTTTTATCATCCTTAGTGACGGGAAGTCCGGACGTGATTGGAAATTATCCGGATTTGCAAGGGCTTTGTGAGAAGTGCCTTCGGTTCTGTTCGAACCCGGAACAGACTTGTATGGATTGTATGTCTGACATTACACTTTGAGATATAAAGCCGATTTCTTTCAAATACATTTCTGTTGGTGGCGGAGAATTTATTCTCTTAGCATAACACCCTTCTCTAAGACGTACGAGCTCAGAGGTTATGTAGTTGAAATTTATCAGCGATATATTCCCAATTTGGTAATGTGACATGCTGAGTGTTGCTGTGAAATGATCAGTGTTTGATCATTTGTGATATGATCATTTGTTTGATCTTATATCTTTGTGATCATAGGTTGATCATTTGGTTGACCCGAAGCATGGCTTTGGTGACAAAGCGTAGCTTTGTGGACGAGACTTCGTCGGGCCTCACACCCCGGAAATGGTCAAAACAGGAAGGATGCGGCAAGGTTCTAGGGAGTAGCGCCCCTTAGTGTATGTCATTTCTTCTGGATAAAGGTGGTATCATGGTATGGAGCCCAGATACTTAACCTCTGTAGATGCTATGAGTTTATTACTTTGTGGTAGTTGGAAATCGAGGATCCTCGGGAAGATCGGTGACGATCGGGGGATGGCATACGCGTGTCAGTAGTTACCTATTTTTGCAGAGGTAACCCGGCCTTGTGTTGGCAGAGATCCGGTTAGGTTCTCGGGTCGTCTTTTCAAGGGGTGTACCCATCGTGGATAGGAAGTTCCTTAGCCTGACCATTTGTTGGAAATCCATCTTCCAATACGAACTTTGTACGGTATTAGTTGTAGAACCTGCCATCTACTTATGGTGGCGCCCCACTGTTTGGATGGTAGCTATAGTAGGCATAGTTCGAAATGTCTATGCTGGCTAAGATTTATATTCTACTTTCGAAATGTTTTCCACTATGCACTAATAATAATATCAAAGATGATTTGATTTTGCGTAGTAAGCATCTTTGACTATCATAAGAAGAAATCTCCTCCAATTCTGCGTTTGCATTGTGTGTGTGGTGGGAGGTCTTATGGTAGTTTCATTTTCCAAAAGCATTGCGAATTGACTTTAAATTCTATGCTATTTGTTTTTAAAGATAAATTGTTTTTGTTGCTCACACCAGTCCCATGACTGATCCGGAGTTTATTGTTCCCTTCCTAAACTCTGGGTGCCCACTATTTTCCACACGGGCAGTCTAGAGTTGGGTTTCTCAGATATTCAGGTTGAGTAGATTATCTGGAGCTAGTTCAGTCTTTGGATCGGACTGCACTTTCTTATCTTTGTGCATCGTTATTGGGAGTTCGAGCTATATCTGGATTGGCGTTTTGAAGATGGAGATTATCCGCTGCTGATGTTATTGTTTTCTGTTCCGCTGCTGTTCTTGTATCATATCTCTGGTGTATATTGATATTCATTGTATCACTCTATTGTATCAGATATTGTATCAGTGTTGTATATCAATATATTATTCATTTATTCCGTTGTGTTATTTACTTAACTGTTGTTATAAGCTCCGGCGACTCGGATTTGAACGGTCGAATCTACGGCATTCGAATACGATGTAAAGTATGAATGTCGATTTTCGAGCGGGCAAAATCCGCATTCGTTACATTGTGTGTGTATGGTGTAGTCCAGGGGTTTCACACAGTAGTGCAACATCATTCAATCATCACGGATCAGAATACAGAAATATAGTTGATAAGCGGTATAAACTATAACGCTTATCTTTCATTCACAGATATAAGAGTCACAGATAATAATTTACATTCATTCCAGATAAATAACTACAGCACAGATCACACACAAATCATAATATATCACAAAGCAGTACAGATCAGAGATATCAAGCAATTCAATCATTCAGTCAAGTCCAAACATTCACAAGTAAACCTATTAATCAATTGATTAATTTAAATCAGATGTATCAATTATTAATCCGGGTTAATTATCAAAAGTTAATTACAAATTATTTGAAATAATTTCCCTTTCATCATTTATTGGTTAACCTTTAATTATTAACAAATCAATCTTAATTAACAAATCAATTAATCTTCAATTAATAAATAAATCTTAATTAATCACCATTATTAATTAATCCTTTAATTATTCACAAATAATTATATTCAAATTTCAAATTATCATTCAATTTATTACATCCAGTAATTATCTATTAATTACTACTTCTCTAAGTAATTATATTTCCCAATTTATCAAATGATTATTCTAAATTAAACTCAAGAAATTTAACTTGGACTAATCAAATTAACTTAATTAATTTCACTGAATAATTAATTCCTTAATTACTTACATTAAGTAATTATACTTAAACAGTTCCATAAACGATTATTATTAAATTAATTAATCTAAATTAATTAATTATGAAAAATTAATCACATTTATTAATTATTTAAATAATCTTAGTCAATTACCTTCATTAACATATTTAAAATTTACTTAAATCAAATTCTCTTTGTATTCACATATTGAAAGTATAACTTTATATTTAAATTTATTTAAACATTTGAGTTTATAAAACTTTATTTTATTCAAAATCTTGAATTCAAATTTAGATTTAAATTTAGATTTTAATACTTTGATTTAGTCTCTGTTTAAATCATTCCTTCATGATTTCAAATTCCATTTTAAATTCAAATTGTTTAAAATATACTTTCAAATTGCTTAACCATTTTTAGTTATTAGACAATTTAAATTTAAAACTTGATTTATGTCCAAAGTGAGTTTCAAAACTAACTTGAATTTATATTTCAACTTTAAATTTCAACTCAAGTTTAAACCTGGATTTATAAAATTTAAATTTAGTTTAAATTTTCAAAACAGAAACAAGTTTCTGTTTAAACCTGGAAAACAGGTTTACCCGAGCCACATTAATACTTGCTTCGAGCCAAGCGCTTAAAAACTTCGAGTAACCACTCGAGACCAACGCGAGTTCATCCCTGCTTCACCCAACTAAACAACAAAAATCTCCAGATCACCAGACATCTGCCCCGTGCACATGCACGACGCCGCCACGTGCCTCCAGTCAACTTCACCACATCGAACAAGTCGTCGATTGCCTCCAGATCCTCCTTCGACCACCTGAACTTCGCCGCCCACTCGAAAACGAAAACGAGCATAATATCGAAACCTGGGAAACACAACAGAAAACACCCCTTCAAACCTGTCATCGCCTCGTGCTCACCGCCTCGCCCGCCAGAATTCATGCAACTCTGGCCACGACCTCAACAACATCCCCTCTATCGTTTCCCAGAGCTACGTTGCACTCGGTCGACTATCAATGACGAACTCAACAAAATACATAGCCTTGAATAAACTAGGTTTATAAACATTAATCGTTCGCCGCTGTCACCATGTTCGCCTGACCACCCTCACGCTATTTTTCCTACAACCTCCATAGACTCCTCCATCACCAACCAAAATCCTTACCTTCCCCATCGACTACATCACCAGAAATCGACAAAATGATGAAATCCAGACAATTCCAGACTGCTCTTGACTCCCAACTCTAAAAATTATGAATCTTGCTCTAAAAATCATATTAAATTATAATGATCCCATTTATACACCTGAATTCATGAATTATGAAGTTCGAATTTCTTGCTTATTTGCAGTTAGCTGTGTTGTCTTGCCTTCCAAAGAAAGGTAAACATTGTTTTAACTTATATAAATTTTTAATCTCAAGTTTATACTATAACAACCAGTTTTCATTTTGATTCTAAGTCCACACTATAAGTAGAGTGAGAGAAAAAGAATTTTGAATCAAAAATATTTGTTTATGAACTTAAAACAAAGACATATTCAAATATCAGCACACAACTCCATCACAAAGAATTCACATATAGATATAGATGCAACTTACGTATTCACAGACATATAGGTGCAACAGATTTTATACTTTTCAATTCAAATTGTTTTAAAGTAGGGTTACTCACCTTGATTTCAAGGAAAAACAGAGTTTCCCTTTTTTGCTTGAAACAGGCTTTGAAAATTACAAGTTGAAATCCTTTTCCTTTGATTCTCTGATTTATCTTGAATTAAATTGTTGTTTTGAGTTGATCTTTTGTTTAAGTACAAGATGATATGTATTTCAGATTTTACAGTTTTGAATGGAACGAACTGAAATGAGAAATTGATGTATAAAAACAGTTTACAAGATATAATAGGTTTTTTTGTACAATATAGGTGATATTTGTATTTGTTTGTACAAGAGGCAGAGATTTTTATTAGAATGGTGGCTGATAGATTAATTTGTGATGGCTGCATTTATTAGGTTTGTACTCATACTTATCCATATTTTCTTGCACTTAGATAAATATATACTAGTATATTCTTTGATAAGCTAATACATATATATATTTTGTTTCTTTTACAAGTGTATATACTTGAATGTATATATCTTCTTTTGCAAACGTATAGATATTTATATCTTTATTTTGTTCATATTTGAATGTATTTTATTTTTGCTTTAAATTTTATTATTTTGTAATATAAATAAATTTCTACATTTAATATGTTGTTTAATTTAACTAATGTGTTACTTTATATTTTACATGGTTTATTAACATGTTGTTTTAAATTTAATTATGTATTTATTTTATTTTTATAGTTTATCCTATATATATTAATTTCTAACTTATATATTTATTTTAATTTTAATACTTATTGTCTTGTATTTATATATATATATATATATATATTTATTTATTTCTCTATCATAAACCATCAATTCTTAATTTAAAATTATTTATTTTCATACTTGTGTCAAATATTCATATCTTGTATATTTTTTTTAAAACCATTAAAATTCAAATCCAATGAACATAGATATAAAAATTCAAATCTACTCCAATATACACCTATACATATATATTCACATATATATATACAAGATTTAAATTCGTATGATTTAATATATATTCTATTTAAATTAGTGAAACTCGCTTCAATTTATAATTAATTTTACAATTTTAATTCAAAAATTAAAATAATTATCAATTTAAATTTATATAAAATCCGGGATCGTTACAATGATCCACACATGTCATACTTGAATAATGCAAAATAATAGATTGTAATAAAATTTGGAAAAAATAAAATCATTCACAGAATCACAGAAACAGAAATATCAGAATAACTCGCAGCGGAAATAAAATAAATAGTGGTTCATGAAACCACTACAATACAGAGTCTCAAAAACAGATACAAAATACATAGTTTGAAAACAACACAGTTCTGAAACAAGTACAGAAGAAATCCCAAATACATAAGTCTCTAATACAAAAGCTGAAATAGAACAACTGAAACTGAAATGGATAAATAACTAGATAGGCAGAATCTCCAGCGATTCCTAGCTCTAGAAGGGTGAAGTCCAAAACTGTGAATACTCAGGCTGACCCGAGCGTAAATAAAACACAAACACTCGAGTCAGGACATACATACTTATACAATGTAAACCAACTCAAGTGAACTGTAATAAAAGGTACAAGTAACTTAAAGAATGCTTGTGATCGCCCATTCTTTAAGGATCCGTTAAACTATCTACTATGTAGTAATATTCGATATTATAATAATGTCTAATATAAAATAAACATACTTTTAAATAGCATTAAGGCTTTACATTTTCCACCTTAACAAGTAATAGTCCCAGTAGTCTATCCAGTATTAGCATACTCCCAAAATGGGGGCTACCCTCGATACTCCACAGGCTATGGGAGAAATCACAGCTCGTAGTAAAGCTCGCTATGGTAAGTGACACGGCACAACTAGGCAATGCTAGGGTAGATATACCAATTACGCATTCGGGCTGGTTGAAACGCATAGCAGCCACTACTGCCCACCTCGAACAACACTCCCAAATCAAGGGGTGCACCCAATCAATCACAAAGTAATAGAATGGTATCGAAGAAGTGCATTCGATCAGAGGTGCTACCTCATTGGCCCGTCAATCGCTCCTCTTTTAGCCACTTTATGCCAACTCACGAGAGTTGGGTCCACGTATATACCTTTAGGATTGTTGCCACCATCCTACTTCATTCTGGAAACTCAACCGCGTACACAGTTGTTAAAGTGGTTTTCGGTATCGACAGAGAGTATGTCCATATCCGATCACAGTCTCTTTAACAACCAATCGTTATTATAACCCGTGGTTATAAATTAAAAACAGTTTATACTTCAAATCAAAATACTTCATTTAAACCATTAAAAATTAAAGTCATTATACCTTTAAATCAAATATTCAATTCCCAAAAATTTATCCTTTTCCGAGTTCATTTATTCACTTAAATACATTAAAACATTAAAATTCCAGCTTTTACAGCATTTAGAAAGTGCTACAGTAAGTTATATTTGAAAACAATTCAATTTAGCAAAGACAACATTTTAAAACTGCTGTAATAATTCAGTTTTAGTGGAAAAATAGTTCAATTCAGAAAAGACAGCGTTTTAAAAACTGCTGCAGTGGTTCAATTATATACAAAAATCACATTTCAGCATACTGCAGCACTTAGCAAGTGCTACAATAGCCCTTTCATTAGTTTCAGTTTTAAATTTAGTTCCTGCCACCATAGCACTTAAAAAGTGCTGTCATAGCCCTTTAGTTAACTTAGTCCTTTAGTTCATTTGTATCAACCACAGCACTTACAAAGTGCCGCATCATCATTTACTTCAGTTTTCAAGTTAAATTCAGAAACGATAGCATTTCTGAAGTGCAATTAAATGAATTTCCAGATTTTAATTGGAATTCCAGCCATAAATAAACTTCAATTTAAATCATTTAAACTTATAAAAATCAAATTTTTCCACATCAAAATGTTCATTTAAATACCCTTTAACTTATGATTTTTTTATAAGAAAATTTTACAATAAAATCAAAATTTCCAAAGTTTCACTTATTAAATTCAAGTGTACCATTTTTTCAATTTTCATTTTTAACAATTCACTTTAACACTTAAATTTAAATTTCCATTTTCACAAATAAAACTAAATTTTCATTTTTATTTAATTAACTTAACTTCCATTAAAAATCAAATCAAAATTTCCAATTTAAGTTATATTTAAATAACAATTTTTCTATTCATTTATTTAATATTTTTAACACATAGAAAAATCAATTTCACTTTATTAAATCATTTTAAATTCAATTTAAATCAAATTATCATATTTTTACATTTTAAAAATACTTAAAAATTTCCAGAAAACTTTATAAAATAACCACGGGTCTGTATAATATTTCTAGCCTAAGTTAAGTGATACGGATAATATATCATTTCAATCCATAATTTACAAAGAAAATCCGGGTTTTATCACTTCAAACCCGCAATCCCAAGTAAATAAAATAAATAAAAATCGCTTAGGATTATCATTTCAGCCCATAACGATCTTTCCCTATTCTAAAGTCCGTTCGGGTATGTATCATTTCAACCCATAGTGATTCTATTCTACATGGAACTTGTAGTGTGATAAACAGAATAGAATAAATAGTAATATAAAATAAAATATAACAGATTATGACAAGTTAATTACAGGGTTTAACATCATATAATATACATCACAGGAATGTATAACATGATATAATTATTTCTACACTTTCTCTTGCTATCAATTCACAGTTATATTAGTATGAATGTCAGGTGTGATTACTCACCTTTTTACGCTGGAGTTTGCAAAACAAAACGCACAAACAAAATCAGGAAAGCACGATACGACTTTTGATTTGAGTGGAAAGAGTGCCAAGCTATAAATCTTGTATACAAGAAATAAAATAAAACAAATATAACTATATAGATTCAACAAAAAACATACTTTGAAACAATTTGAATTAAGAAGCAACAAATAAAAGAATAGTTTGACCATGCTTCTACTATTCATGTGCTCGGCCTAGGGGTCTTGTAGGCTCGGCCATGATGATATATGGCTCGGGTATGGGTCTAAAATGCACGGCTACATGGAGTTGTAAGTGGTAGGAGTTACATAAGAGGAATACAAGGAGACAAGGCAAGATAGGGGGGTTTGGATCAACCATAGGCTCGGCCTATGCATGGTTTGGGCTCGGCCATGTGTACTACAGGTCTGGCCGGTGGGTAGGGTGATAGGTGGTGGTTATATCATGGTGGTGGTGGAGCAATAGGAGGCGGCCATGGTCATATGCGGTGGTGGTGAAGCACTAGTGGTCGGTTATGCAAGGTTTAAGGAAATTTGGACATTGTTTTATGGTATTTGCATCACCTAGGTGTCAAAGCCTGGTCAAGTTAGAGGGAGTGGTGATGCTAGGTGGTGGATGGTGAAGAGGAGGAAGTGGTGGTGGCTATGGCCGAGGTATATATATGAAGAGCATGGTGAAAACAATTCAAAATCAATAGAAAAACAATGGAAAAAGTGAAGAGAAAAAGTAGAAAAGAGGAGAGAAGCCATTACCAATTTTCAGATCTGAAATGATGGTCGAAAATTTGTGAATGAGAAAGTGTTTTCACATGAAAAAAAGAATTACAACTCACGGCTATAGTAAAGCAATGAACGGCCAAAACAATGAAGGGTCTAGAAAGTGAAAGGTCATTGGTTTTAAAACTTTTGTCTCTTCAAATTTTCATTTCTTTTTAATTCAAAATGAACAAATAAAAATCAGTAAATAAAATAAAAACAAACTGAAATAAAGTGAAAAAGAAAAAAAAAATTCTTTTAGGAAAATAGGAAGATAAATAAAGAAATAGCTTAATATATTGAAACTAGCTTTTAAAAATTGCAACAAAAATGCAATTATCTTTGGAAAATTATAACTACTCTTTTGAAAATTATAACTATACTTCTAAAGTGTTTTAAAAATAGAAATATTGAAATAAAATTCATTTAAAATGACTTTAAAAATATTTACAAAAAAATTGGGTTGTTACACTCTCCCCCACTCAAATCTTTTCGTTCTCGAAAAGAACGAAACAAGGAAACAAGAAAAACAAGATAGAAAGGCAAATAGTACTTGAAACAAACAATTCTGGATTTGAAGCACGAATGCTCTCCTCCGTCTCCCAGGTATAGTCTCGATCATCAGTACTCCACTGTACTTTGACCAGACTAACAGATTTCCTTCTTAGCTGCTTCGTACCTCTGTCGACAATACGAAGTGGCTTCCTCTCGACAGTCAAATTAGGCTCAATGTGACGACCCAGATTTTCAAAGGGTGTTAATTGATAATTAATGGAATTAATTTATTAAAATATTAATATTAAGTAGTCCAATACGTGTCGAACGGTTAAAATACCTGAATTTCTAAATTAAATTTAAAACTAAAATTGAATAATTTATTTTATAATTTTTGAATCCTATAGAAAAATAAATTATATATATATATATATATGTATATAAAACCCTAACTAAAGATAAAGTATTTTGATGTATTCGCATATATATAAACATAAGGATTTGTATTAGAAATAACATAAGTATCAAAATAATAAATAAGCAATTAAGTGTTTAACTTTAGAAAGATATAAGAATAAGTATTTATATTAGCAATAAATGATACCTCAAAGAACTTTATGGTTAAGTAAATTTATAAATGAGCATAAGCTCATTCTAGAACAATGTATCTATATGCTGTTAAGATACATGAAAGACAAAAGAATGATATAAATAAATACAAGTTGTATAAGAGAGAAGAGACAATTAAAATTAATACGAGCAAGTAATGAAATGAGACAAGATAATAACCGGATCAAGAATATGCCTATAAATTAAATATAGATTCATTCATATTGCAAAGCAATTAGATGAAACAAAAGAGAATATAAAAATCTAGGGAAGCTTGCAAAAGAAGACAACCCTGCACATGAATGTATTCAATAAAATGAATACAAGTTGTCATAATGTAAATATCTTTGAACATGGATGACTTTGTAAACATGAAACAAGACAAGCCTAATTAATGATAGCACACCTTAAATCTTTTCAGCCTCCAAATCGAAATATAAAATCTCTGGCCAAGTGTAAGCAAATATTTTTAGTACATAAATATCTTGTACCTGTTATACATCAGTTTGTACACGTTGCCTCTGTATATGTACATCTCTTAACCTATTCGTTCATCATAAACCTACCTCAGTAAAACCTTTCTCTTTATATATACATACTTCTAGTTCCTACTCGTTCAAACATAACAATTTCCAGTTTTTTTTAAAATAAATGTTGTTCCCAAGTTCAAGATCTTAAGAAATCTCCAGTTTTCAAATCCCAGAGTTGTTTCCTACTCAAAATAAGGTGAGTAACCTGAACTTAAAACATTTAAAACCCACATGTATCTTGATCTGTATGAAATGATTACTTAAGTTAGATAAAAATTGCTTGTATGTATATGTATATATGTGAAAATGAGAAAACAAGTATCAGTTGCCCTGTTCTAGCATTACAGTGTTTAAACAAATATGTTATGATTAACATGAGTCAAGTTTAGAAATTATTTAAAGTAGAATTAGTCAAACATGCTCTGGAAATTAGAGGATATAGGTAAAACTCAAAGCATGACAGAAATTCTGGCATCAGGGTATCTTGTTTGATTATAAATCAACTATATCTCCGTTCAACATTTATACAGGTGAGTGAACAACCCCATCTCCTGTTTTAAATTGTTGCCTCTGATTTATATATGGAATAGGCATTGTGATAATTGTTTGTATGAGTAAAACTATGCTTGCAGGTTTGTTTGAAAATGAAAGAATATATATGTATGTTAAAGAAGAAGAAAAAAGTGCATGTTTGAACAACAGAACATCTACTTGTTAATCATTTATAGGTTTTCAAAATTTTTGATCAAAATTCCAGTACTCTTAATATAGTCTCTGTCGGGATGAGGTATTTAAAACAAGTTATGTTAGTTATGACATAAGCTAAAATTTAAAATTTTATTTCAAGTTAAATAAGTTTGAACATTTCTGGAATTTGAAATTTTACAGCAAACTTAGAATTATCAAAATTTTGATTTCCAAAATTTAATGTTTTATATATATATATCCTGAATCGTCAACAAAATCTAGGATTTTTAAAATTAAATCTAGGATTTTAAATTGGGTATTTCGAGAGATTTTGATGGACGATCGGAATTTGAGTTTCTTGCCTTTTTTGGTGATCGTTGGATTGTTTGTGATCGGGATTATGGCTGAAGCAGGAAGGGAGGTCGAGAAGGTCGGCAAAAATAATCGAGTCAATTCTAGTGCCTCTTGGCGTCAGGGATTGATCGAATTAGGGTTTAAAGGCTCAGTTTGGTCGGTGATAATATTCGAGTTTTTACGTCATCGTGAATGAATCGGGGAGGACCGGTCTAGGGGGGATCGATGTTGGAGATCGAGGTGAAGCTTTGGTCGGGATGGAGTGGATGATGATGATTGGGATCGTCGGCGAGAGGGTGTTTTTGTTGACTGTGTTGGTTCCAAGAAGAAGTGGATGAGCTCGATTTTGATCGACGACGAGATGGAGGAATCTGGGTGCTCAAGAGAGGTGAGTGGATTTTCGTTGATTGGCAGGTGTCGGCGACGATAATCGGAGTCGCTCCGATTGCGTGTACACGTGCACGAGTGTATTTTCGAATGTCAGGTGGTTGTTGTTTTGGGAAGAAGATACGCTCTCGAGTTCGACTCGAAGTAGTTATAGTTTTTCTCGAAGTAAATCGAGTTTGCAAATGTCTCGGGGCTGGGTTCAGGATTTTGTGTCTTTGGCTCGGGTTGATTGTTATTTAACCCAAGTTTTAAAATTTCAAGGAGAAATTTGTACAGATTTTATAAGTAAAGAGTTATTAAGTGATTTTATGGATAAATTAATTTCAAGCTTTTAACTTAATAAGAATTAATGATAAGTAAGTCATTAATTATGGTAATTAATTAAAGAATGTTTAATTATAGTGTTTAATTAAGGTAAATGGTTTATCTTAATTACCTCATTAATAAAAGTAATTTATGTATAATGTAACATTCCCCTTTTGACCGCTTCCAGTCGGTAATTAAACCAACTCGAAACGTTCAAAAAGACGAATTGTTATTTAGTTTATAAGGTTTAAACAGAATCAGCCACAGAAACACAGAATAATAACAATCAATTAAAACAAATGCATCTTTATTTCATTACTACAAATCTTTTAGAATACATCAGAGTTATACAATTTGATAATGATACAGCGGAATATCTTAAAATACAATTTTCTGAAACTAAAATGATTCTTTACTCTCTCTCTCTCTAACTTCGCTGCTCGAAAATCTTCAAGCTGTAAAAATACTCGGTCTGACCCGAGTATTATATTCAAAAGAAAATAATACACAGGTCAGTCTAATTCAAACCAGTTTATTAGTGCATAGAGGCAGTAATAATTTAAATAGACGACAGTCGTAATAATTCTCGTCTATCCGACTCTTTTAACAAAGAAATCGGATAACGAAAATTTTAACACTAAACAGTGTTAAACAATAAATCAGCAGATTTAAGACATCAACAGAGATAAATAATGCACGGCCTCGCCAATGCAGCATAAAAGATCAATGCATCACGACGCAAAGAAATATCAATTCAAAACTGTCGATTTCTTGGTGGCTGCAGTGCACGCACGCGTGCACTGCCTCGCCACTACAGTGCGTAGAAACTGCAAAGTGAAGACTCAACAAATATCACAGACTTCAAGTGAACACATGAACCCAGCAGTGCATCAATATCAACAATCTGCTTCACAGTACAACTGAAAAGTCTGGGCAACAAGCAGATGCCACCATAACTCAAGACCATCAAAGAGACAACATAGAAGCAACTGAAAACAGTGCAACATACAGTGATGAAGTGGGGATGAAGTAAGAGCTCAAGTGAATCAAGTTCAGATATGCAACTCAATAAAGCAACACTGGAATATGCAGACAATAGTGAACTCAACTCAAGGCTAAGACCAACATATCAATGCCACAATATGCTACAGAGAAACTGACCAGAAAGTTGAACTGAAGTGCAACTTCAACACCAACTCAAAACAAACCAAATCAGTGTGCAGACGAAGACAACTCCAGAACTAGTCAGAGCAAAATTCTATCAAGTAAACTACATGATTCAAGCTACACGAAGCATGTCGACCAGTTCACAATGAATATAATGAATGACAATGGATGGAAACAACATAGGACAGTGAAAAATCAAAGTCGAAGCCGACCAGAATTAGGTTTAACAATCTAATAAAGTCAAATTCGAGGCATGCCATAATTTCACCAAATCAAACATGGTGTCAGTCATAAAAAATTTGAAGCCGAGAATTTTAAAAACCAAGTCCAGGCCGAAGTCAATGTGGAACAAGTCAAATTCAAATCAAAGCATATAAATTAGATACCAGTGTAGCATAACAGAGGTGGGTATATGCATGTACTAGCAGTGGGCAGTGAAAGCAATGAACTTGAATTGCAGACATACCATTTTTTTTAAAAGACAGAATCATTTAAAAATTTGAATTAGATGTGAGAATTACTCACAAAATTTCCAACATATAGACAGTGAACACTACAGGCAAGTGAACACTATCGGCATGTTGATAACAAAGCACTGCAACTAAAAAGACTCGAGTGATGCAGCACTGAAATGATGCAATTGTACAGACAACAAATGAATAGCTGTGTCACTACAGAGCTACCCCAGGCAAGATGATAAACCACATATATACATGCAAGAATGCATATATATACATGTACAATGCCCAGAGGTAATTAAACTGAAGGGCCCAAATATTGAAAATGTTTCTAAGCCGAAGCCCAAAAGAAGTATGCAGTCCAACATCAAAGAACACTTGCAACCGTGGTGAGGCAGTGCAACACAATGAATGAAACAACTTTTCAAAACTGTCACCCCTAATTTTAGCATACATAAACAAGGAAAATGTGGGTGCAGTGGGAACTATATCTAATGGCTGTAGCAATAGACGTCATTAGCAACGTGCAGCTGTAAACAAATACAAGCCTAAGAAATCTGAGGGCCAATAAAACAAACTCCAATTATAACAAAAAAAAATTGAAACAGCAGCAGCCTCGACATCAAATTGTCAAGACAACCAAAGTTTACTCGAAGTAATTAAAAACAAAGAACTAGGAATAAAAACAGTGAGACAGTAGCACTACAACAATTTACAAGAGAGATGTAATCTCTAGTGTGGATTCCACGATATATGCATACACCCACAATGGTATGTATGCACATATATGAAGTCACCACTGTCAAGCAATTCTTTCAATTTAAAGTTTTGTCAAAGCCAAAATCAGATGGTCAGAGACAAGATAAGTGATCAACGTTAAACAAGTCGAGTTCAATGTAGCTACAACCAAGTGGAGTTCAGCTTACAAACCAACCAAAAACAGATGGCCAGACCAGCTAAGAAAGAAAACTGCATACCGAAGTCGATTTCTCAAGTAGTTTGACAAAGAACAGGATTCACAGTATAGCCGAAATCATGGGACAAGTCAGTGAAGTGGTGAAAAGGTTCTCACAAAAATCAATTACCAGATGGTTACAACATTACCCCAAAATCAAACTGAAAGTCAAGCCGTGATGACTAAGGAATTCAAACGTTTCAAAAAATCATAAAAGCCATATCAACCCAGCAAAACATACATACGAACTGGAACAGGTCAGTGACCATGTCGAACATTCAACCGAAGGTCGAAGACAACGAAAACAAACTCGACGTCATAGCAATCGAATTAAAGATGTAAGCGAAACAAAATCAACTCACTTCAAAATTCATCAAAGTCGGAATTCATCAGATTATACGAACTCAAGAAATTCAGATAAATTATCAACAAACACATAAAATCGAGCTACCAAAGCATTGTTGAATTAGATGTGAGTGAGAGTCGTTCACTCACCTTAGCAATTGGTCGAGAGCAAGGAACGAAGAAACCGAAGCTGAAGCTCTAATTCCAGACGAGCCCTAATTTTTGGAAGCGACGAGGGAGAACGAGAAACGAGGCCGCCATTATTTTATTTTTTTCCTTCTTCGGTATTTTTGGTTATAGGGTTTGAATGAGAGGGGATGGGGATGTCGTGGTTTATGCAAAGAAAAGGGGTATGGGTATGGGCCGGTGTGCTTTTCTTTTGTACTAAAGGTATGGTAATATTTTTTCTTTTAAAAATCTAATTTGTTTTGTCTAGATATTTTCTTTAATTTATTTTGTTTAAACTTGTTGTTAAAATTTTACTGGGTGTATTTATTCATTTCGTACAAATAAAATTTAATAAGAGAATTCCAATCGATTTACAATTTAAATAAAATTTAACAACCATTTTACATTGCCCATTGACGAAGATTTTATCATTGTAAAAATTCCCATGACAAACAGAAATTTAACTGTCAACATAGATCGTTTATTGATGATTAAAATTTTGGGCAAAACCCCTGTTGTTTCAGAAATTCAAATTGAATTCAATTTAATTTTATACGCGTTTATACGCCGTGTATTCACAAAACAATTCCGATAAATACGAAATTTGAAATCCAGTAATAATTCAATATTACGGACCCAATGGAACTGGTTTCGTCAAATTCCGAGACTGTGCCTCGGAAGGTTATTTTTAAATTCAATTTAAACGATAATATTTCAAAACTGAACAAATCGCTTTCAAATTCAATTCTGAAGCTTCTATTATCTTCAGTATTATCAATATGAATTTTCTAAGCCTTTAAATTATTTTTAACCGGCTTAAAATTGAAGATTCAAATTTTATTCAACTTTCAATAGATTAAATTCAAAGATTTAATCGCTAATTCATTCTGATAATTTGAAATTCGAGTCAATTCATCTTTCAAATATTTAAAATTAATTAAATATTTTCAATTCAAATTGTTCAAAATTCAGGGTCGTTACAAACTCCCCTCCTTAAAAACTTTTCGTCCACGAAAAGGAAAAGTTGTTAGATTTTCATCGATATTTATACTCTAGTCAATTTTTTTACTAAACTTAAAACTTATTACAAATAAATGAAGATAGGATTCATTCCATTTGTTTAATCTCACTAGTTCTGTTTATCTTCTCTTTTATTCAATGATTTCTACAATCATTGATTTCTAAAATCAAAACGCAAAAGTCTTTTATCAACATTTTCGATTTACAACTCAGATTCAAACTTAAAATTCTTCACGTTAGAGATTTATATAATATATCTCTTCCAAAGCTGTAGACTTTCAAAACATTACAAAGATCCTCTTCCTTAGATCATTAGGTAGGAATTTTTGTAATTCTACTTTCAAATCATTGATTTGCTATTTACAGTTTGAAAATACTTGCTAACTCGAAATTTAACAAGTCCATCTTCGTTCTCACAGACATTAGGCATACGCTGGCCAGGCGCAGGTCTAAAAATCTCCAAGTACTAAATATACTTGCTTCAATTCCCAGTGAAAATACTTTTAAAAATTCCTTTAAAAATGGATATGGAAAGCACGTTCCCCCATGGATTACAGTTCCACCCGGCGGTTACGCTACTATCCCAGTAGAGTCGCTTGTGGCTGTAGATTTCACATCTCTTAAATTTCTCCATGGTTGTCGCCATAGATTGCAGTACACACGGCGGTTACGCTACTATCCCAGTAGAATCGCTCGTGTCTGTAGGCATCACGCCCCTCAAATTTCGCCTGGCATTAGATTGTAGTTTACCCGGCGGTTGCGCCACTATCCCAGTGGAATCGCTTGTAACTGTGGGCATCTCGCCCCTCAAATTACGCTAATCATCAATCAAATCTAATCTCATCACGATGATCTATCGCGAAGGATTTCCGATTCAAATAGTCACTCTGACTAAATGTAAATTCTACGTAGCTACGAATTTCAAATGGACACTCTTCACGAGTTCCAATACCTTCTCTAATAATAAATGGAAGGTACTTTTCCACATCCTCAGTTTAGAAAACATAATATCATATATGTAGTACTTTCATTTCACATTTTGTACATATAACATCTATGTAAACATACATAAGATTTCTGTAACGACCCGTATTTTTACGGATCAAAACATTCTAAAATGATTGACCTTTGGTTGTATTGTTGTTAAGTCATTTCAGGTTTTGGCAGAATTTTGCTTAAGTCCTAAGTCGTAGCCGACTTAGGAGTTTTGGACGAGTTAAGCAACAAGTCTGGGCGAGTTAATGACTAAGGTGTAGGTCGGTGACGACCTAAGGTAGATAGGGGAGTGGTTTAGGTCGGTTGACAGTTTGGGGCGACTTAAAGGTTGTACCGAGTTAACGACTCATAGGATGGACCGACCTAAGATTTAGACGACCTAAGAGTTTCTCCGACTTATTGTAGTTAGCGGTTTACCGGGGTAAGCGAGTTAGTGGGATGACCGACCCATAGGAGTACCGACTTATAAGCGAGTTAAGGATAGGTCGGCAGAGTAATTGAGTCGGTAGGTCGCCTCCTGTGTTAAGTCGTAACCCAGTTACGAGTTAAGTCGTAGTTGTATTCCTTCGTATGTCATAAGTCGGCAAGGCACTTAGGTCGGCAACGACCTAAGTTAAGTCGCGCCTATGTGTTAAGTCGCAGATGCGCATTGTTGTAGGTCGTTAGGACTTAGGTTTTGAGGCTGTATGATGAGTCTGAGACCTCGTTAGGTCGGCAAAGCTTTAGGTCGTAGGTCGGCATGGTGATAAGTCGGCAGCGACTTAAGAAGGCAGCCGAGTTAAGGATTTCTGCTATAAATAGGAGGGGGTTGGCTTCATTTTTGGGATCCGGATTTTGAAGCGACGAAGTGCTGCCATTTTGAGAGCTCGACTTCTACACTTCTTCACTTCTTTTCTCCACTCTAATCTAGTGCTTCCATCCATCCAAATCGAAGATCAAGATTGAAGATTCAAGAGCTTAGATTGAAGATCTTCATCTTTTCAAGAGAGATTTCTTCATTTGAGGCGGATTTGTGATAGATCAAGCTTGATCCTTCGCTGTCCAGATCTGAAGCGTTTTGATTTGGGTTTGTTTAGGTGATTTGGTGAGTGGTGATTATCTCTCACACGGATCCAAAGGAGTATATCGGATTGTTGGCTCGATTTGGTGTTAAAATAGAGATTTCCATGCATTTTCTTCATCCTATGTGTAGATCCATATAGATCCATTGTTCATGATGATGTTACATCCATTTTATCATATGTTAACCTATGCAAGTTCATTCATCAAGTTTGTAGAGATATAATCCATGTTTTCATGCTTATTGGACTTTCAACTCTTTAATTACGAAAATGCCATTATTGTTATAATTGTCTACTTAGATCATTTTTGAATGCTTGATTGCTTGGATTGATGTTTTATTTGATTGATTGTTATGAACTAGATGATTGATGATTAGATTTAGATCGAAGGTGATTCAAAAGCTAAGGGAAAGGCTCTTGAATTGGAAAAGCTGCTCGTGGCATATGTAGCGGGATGATGAAGCTCTTATGCATAGATTTGATGATGTGATGTGGAGACGAGGCTTTGCGAGGATGTAATGAAGCGAGGCAATCATGTGATGAAGACTTGGTCTAATCCAGACGGGATCATTCCAAGCATGTTGAAAACTCGGTGATATGATTCGAGTTGAGGATAATGAACGGATATGAGAATAGTCGTCGAGGAGGATGACTAGGAGGCTTGGATAGCATCGTTGTTGAAGGTTCTAGCATGCTCTAAGCAAGAGTACGTTTGGGCAGATTCGATAGTCCCAACGGCTAACTGTTGATGGTCGAGTACTCTGGGCAGATTCGATAGTCCTAGGCACGGGCTGCGACGACGTGCGGGAGTTATGTCTAGAACCGCGGTTTTCATTAGCCCTTGACGGACGGCTGAAAGAATGTGCCGGTCATTCAATTAACGGTGATATCGAAGCAATGATAACAGTGGTAGCCAGAGTCATGGATGTTTGGTTGTATCGTCATTCGGACTCAAGAGCGGTATTTTTTGGGTGCTTATCTGATTTAGGCCTTGGTACTTGGAAAACATCGCCCTTGACTCGAGTGATAGTAGTTATACTTTAAATTGTATGCTCTGCTATGTTTGCTTCTGCTTAGTGTGTGTCTGGGGGCTATCACTGTAGAATGAGGTTGGAGTGGGAGGGTTGTATTCCTATTCCTTTTCCTTTATGCTCTTTTGGTATGTTGTTAGTTAATTTACTGCTCACTAAGACTGTTGTCTGACTCAAGGCTTTATGTTTTAATTCTTATTGCCTTGGGCTGTTCGTCCATTTTGGGACGGGCAGACTAGGTAGCAGGTGACAGGTGCTGTTCTCTTCTCACGATGCTGATATCGAAGACGAGCTGGAGGGTTGCATATTATCTTCTTATTATATGTACTGGATATTCCGCTGTTTTGTATTCTCTGAGAGATATGTAGTGAGGCTTGATGTATTGACTACTTGGATGCTTGTATTCAACTTTTATGGAGTTTATATGATGTCATTTTGTTCTGTAAAGCTTCACTATACATATGTTCTATTGTATTTTGTCCGTGCGCTGTGAGTAATACGATAGATTCTGTTGTTTTAATCTTACCTTGACAATCGTCCATGGTCGCCTGGCACACTTTTCAGCGCTCTATCTTTAGATTCGGTGCAGGGGTCATGGGCGGTCGTCACATTTGGTATCAGAGCATTGGTTAATCGATTTTACCCAACGCTCGCTGACGTAACTACGTATGAGAGACGTAATTGTATTTTGATGGATGATTACTATATATAATATAGTAGCTTAGTAGAGTTTGAGTCCTTTATGCAGTTGTTTCTCTAGATGTTCTAATCATTCCTTTTTATAGATATTGAGAATGAGTCGAAGAGGGAGACCAGCTGCTAGGGAAGGCCGTGCTACTGAAGAGACTGCTGATTATGCAGCCATGTTCGAAGCTATGATGACTTCGATCATGAGAAGGATACCAGTTCCGGGAGCAGCAGTTGATGTTGGAGTTCAAGTCCAAACTCCGAAACCAGTGGATTTTGCTAAGCTGTGCAAGGATTATACTGCTCTTGGAGGGAAAGTTTTCTTGGGAACAGAATCTACCATTGAGGTCCAGAGGTGGATAGATGCTTGTAGAAGGATCTTTGGTGATTTGGGAATTGATGATGCAACTAAGAGGAAGTTGGCATCGAGGCAGCTTCAAGGGAGAGCCTCTGATTGGTGGAACTCTATTACCATCACTACTCCGGAAGAAGAGATTACTTGGGAGCAATTCCAAGTCAGATTTGAAGCTAAGTTTATTTCTACAGCTCAGAAGTCTGTTCTGTTCAGGAAGTTTGTAGAGCTCAAGCAGGGTGGAAGATCCGTTCTTGAGTATGTTTCTGAGTTTGAAGCTTTATCCAAATATGCCCGGTCATATATTGAATCTGCTTATCAGAAGAATGAGAAGTTTGTGACCGGCTTGGATAGTTATCTTGGGAGGCAGTTGGTGGATCATTTGGACGATTCATTTGAGAAGCTTGTGGAGAAAGCTCTTAGGCATGAGAGTCTGTTTCCTAAGGAAGGATCTGTTGTTGCTGTGACCAGGGAAGAGTCTAAACCCCAGCAGGGTGGAAACAAGAAGAGGAAGCAGCAGCAGCAGAAGGGTAAGGATGGCCAGAAGAAGCCGAAAGGCGAGGTGACTTGCTACAACTGTCAGCAGAAGGGCCATTTCTCGAAGGATTGTAAGAATCCTAAGGTGCCGATGAAGTGTCATAACTGTGACAAGCCGGGGCATTTCAGGAAGAATTGTCCAGAACCAAGGAAGGACAGGCAGATTGTGCAAGCCTATGCTTTAGGAGCTGTTCCGTCGTCTTCGAAAGCTCCTACTGCTGAAGAGAAGGGAAAGAGTGTGGTTGTTCAAGGTACTCTTTTCCTATGTGGTGTTCCAGTTAGAGTTCTGTTTGATACTGGAGCGTCGCATTCGTTTGTTTGTAGTGAACTCGTAGGCCGGTTAGGTTTGGAACCGGATATTGTTGATAGGCCATTGGTTGTGACTAATCCAGTTGGGGGTTCGTCTTGTTTGTGTATGTTATGCCGTGGTCTAGTTGTGTCGAGTCATGGTTGCTCTTTTGTTTGTGATTGCTTTGTTCTGAACTTTGCGGGGTTCGGAATTATCTTGGGTATGGACTGGCTTAGGAAGTATGCGGCTAAGGTTGATTGCGAGAGGTTGGAAGTGACAGTCGAGAATGTGGAGGGGCGAAAGGTTGTAATACGATGTAAGCATGAAGAAGGCGTCTTCATGAGCTTCATGTATTCGCTAGTTGTTCCACGAGATGGACTGTCTTTAGTGCCAATCGCAAATGGATTCGATGATGTCTTTGACGAAGTCAAAGGGTTGCCGCCGCATAGAGAGATCGAGTTTCGTATAAATCTAATTGAAGGAGCCAGACCTGTTGTGATGCCTCTTAGGCGGATGGCGCCTAGGGAACAACAGGAGTTGAGGGTGCAAGTTGATGATCTTTTGCAGAAAGGATTCATTCGGCGTAGTGTGTCCGAGTGGGGTGCACCAGTTGTGTTCGCAACCAAGGCAGATGGATCATTGAGATTGTGTGTGGATTATCGTGAGCTGAATAAGGTGACAAAGAAGAACAAGTATCCATTGCCGAGAATAGATGACTTGTTTGATCAACTTCACGAGGCTAAGGTGTTTTCTCAGATGGATTTGGCAACGGGATTTCACCAGTTGAGAGTGGCAAAGGATAGTGTGCCGAAGACTGCTTTTCGGACACCATCTGGTTTCTTTGAGTGGCTGGTAATGCCGTTTGGATTGACTAACGTGCCAGCATATTTTGTGGATCTTATGAATAGAGTGTTCAGAGATCAGTTGAACAAGTTCGTACTTGTGTTCGTGGATGATATTCTGATTTATTCCAAAACGGAAGAAGAGCACAAGACGCACTTGTATATTGTTTTGGAAATCTTACGAAAACATCAGCTGAAGGCTAAGTTTTCAAAGTGTCACTTCTGGAAGAGTGAAGTGAGGTTCTTAGGCCATGTGATTTCTGGAAATGGAATAGCGGTTGATCCCGCTAAGGTAGCAGCAATCCAGGATTGGGTTAGACCTAAGAATGCATCAGATGTGAGAAGTTTTCTTGGATTAGCAGGATATTATCGACGGTTTATCAAAGACTTCTCCAAGATAGCTGCACCGTTAACAGGATTGACGAAGAAGAACCAAGTGTTCAGTTGGAATGCTAAGTGTGAGCAAGCTTTCGGAATCCTGAAAGAGCGATTGACGAGTGCTCCTGTTTTGACTATTCCAAGTGGGAATGATGAGATGGTGGTTTACACCGACGCATGTGGTACTGGACTTGGAGCAGTGCTGATGCAGAAGGATAAAGTTGTTGCGTATGCCAATCGACAATTGAAGCCGCATGAAAGGAATTACCCAACTCATGATTTGGAGTTAGCGGCGATTGTATTTGCTCTGAAGATGTGGAGACATTATCTGTTGGGAGTTCGATTTGAGTTGTTTACGGATCACAAGTCGTTGAAGTATCTTTTCTCCCAAAAGGATTTGAATCTTCGGCAGCAACGTTGGCTAGAGTTTTTAGCATCATATGATTTTGGTATAGCTTATACTCCGGGAAAAGGTAACGCAGTGGCAGATGCGTTAAGTCGGAGACATGCAGGATTGGGAGCCATGTTTTCAGAATGGAAGAGTCTCGAGTATTTAGCTGGATTTGACTTCAGGCCTAGATGTGAATTGGAACCTGAGATGTTGGCAAACTTATCGATAAGACCCACTCTTGTAGAAAGGATTGGCGAGGGCCAAAAGCGAGATGATAAGCTTGTCAAGATTATCCGTGAATTGGAATCTGGATTGGATCCAGAAAAGGATAAAGGATTCGAGGTCGATCGAGAGGGTTGGCTTCGGAAGCAAGGACGACTAGTTGTTCCCGATATAGATGAATTGAAGAGTGAAGTTTTGAAGGAAAGTCATCACTCGAAGTTGACAATTCATCCTGGTGGAAATAAGATGTATCGGGACATGAAGTGAACCTACTACTGGGAAGGTATGAAGAAGGATGTTGGAAATTTTATTTCCAGGTGTATGAACTGCCAGTTGGTAAAGGCTGAACAAAAGAAGCCAAGTGGGTTGCTTCAGCCATTAGAAGTTCCTACATGAAAGTGGGAACAAGTATCGATGGATTTTATTGATGGATTGCCTAGAACCAGAACAGGAAATGAAGGAATTTGGGTTATCGTTGATCGTTTGACCAAGAGTGCAAGATTCATTCCTGTTCGATCGACTAGGACTGCATCAAGGTTGGCGGAGTTGTATGTTAAGTGGATAGTTCGATTCCATGGTATTCCGAAGAGTATAGTGAGCGATCGAGATCCATTGTTCACTAATGGATTTTGGAAGAGCTTCCAGGAAGTCTTGGGAACCGAGTTGTGTTTGAGTACAACTTATCATCCCCAAACAGATGGTCAGACCAAGAGAGTCAACTGAGTTTTGGAAGATCTTCTTAGAGCTTGTGTTTTGGATTTCGGAGGATCATGGGAAGATCACCTTCATTTGGTGGAGTTTGCATACAACAACAGTTACCAGTCAAGCATTGGTATGGCACCGTATGAGGCGTTGTATGGAAGACCGTGTAACTCTCCGACATGTTGGTTGGAAACTGGAGAAAAGCTTATGCTTGGGCCAGAGATGATTCGACAGACTTCGGATTGCATAGAGATCATTCGGCAACGAATGAAGGCAGCCCAAGACCGTCAGAAGAGTTATGCCGATAAGCGTCGAAAGGATTTGGAATTTGACGTAGGGGATATGGTTTTTGTGAAGATTTCTCCACTGAAGAATGTTATTAGATTCGGGAAGAAAGGAAAATTGACTCCGAGATTTGTTGGACCATTCCCGATCATCGAGCGAATTGGAAAGCTCGCTTATAGATTGGAGTTACCGGAGAAGATGTCGGGCGTGCACAATGTTTTTCACGTATCGTATCTACGCAAGTATGTACACGACTCGAGTACGGTGGTTTCTGCTGATAGCTGTGAAGACTTAGAAGTTGTTCCAGTTGATAGAAGACCTCGTAAGCCGCTTCGTGTTGTTGAAACTGACACGAAACAGCTTAGGAGGAAGATAGTTAAGTTGCTCAAGATACAATGGAGTGACGATGATAACGACTGTACGTGGGAGGTGGAAGAGAGGATGAAAGCAGCTCATCCTGAACTCTTCGAGGTATGGCCCTAAGGTGTCGTGTCATCTAACGAAATTGTAACTTGTTCTAAGTCTTAGAATTCTGTACGCTAAGCTAGAATTGGATGCATGGTTTATTGATTGTTATGGATGATAGGCGTACAGAATAGCTTTGATTGCCTTGTTTGTTTGGAATTTCGGGGGCGAAATTCCTAAGGGGGAGAGAAAGTAACGACCCGTATTTTTACGGATCAAAACATTCTAAAATGATTGACCTTTGGTTGTATTGTTGTTAAGTCATTTCAGGTTTTGGCAGAATTTTGCTTAAGTCCTAAGTCGTAGCCGACTTAGGAGTTTTGGACGAGTTAAGCAACAAGTCTGGGCGAGTTAATGACTAAGGTGTAGGTCGGTGACGACCTAAGGTAGATAGGGGAGTGGTTTAGGACGGTTGACAGTTTGGGGCGACTTAAAGGTTGTACCGAGTTAACGACTCATAGGATGGACCGACCTAAGATTTAGACGACCTAAGAGTTTCTCCGACTTATTGTAGTTAGCGGTTTACCGGGGTAAGCGAGTTAGTGGGATGACCGACCCATAGGAGTACCGACTTATAAGCGAGTTAAGGATAGGTCGGCAGAGTAATTGAGTCGGTAGGTCGCCTCCTGTGTTAAGTCGTAACCCAGTTACGAGTTAAGTCGTAGTTGTATTCCTTCGTATGTCATAAGTCGGCAAGGCACTTAGGTCGGCAACGACCTAAGTTAAGTCGCGCCTATGTGTTAAGTCGCAGATGCGCATTGTTGTAGGTCGTTAGGACTTAGGTTTTGAGGCTGTATGATGAGTCTGAGACCTCGTTAGGTCGGCAAAGCTTTAGGTCGTAGGTCGGCATGGTGATAAGTCGGCAGCGACTTAAGAAGGCAGCCGAATTAAGGATTTCTGCTATAAATAGGAGGGGGTTGGCTTCATTTTTGGGATCCGGATTTTGAAGCGACGAAGTGCTGCCATTTTGAGAGCTCGACTTCTACACTTCTTCACTTCTTTTCTCCACTCTAATCTAGTGCTTCCATCCATCCAAATCGAAGATCAAGATTGAAGATTCAAGAGCTTAGATTGAAGATCTTCATCTTTTCAAGAGAGATTTCTTCATTTGAGGCGGATTTGTGATAGATCAAGCTTGATCCTTCGCTGTCCAGATCTGAAGCGTTTTGATTTGGGTTTGTTTAGGTGATTTGGTGAGTGGTGATTATCTCTCACACGGATCCAAAGGAGTATATCGGATTATTGGCTCGATTTGGTGTTAAAATAGAGATTTCCATGCATTTTCTTCATCCTATGTGTAGATCCATATAGATCCATTGTTCATGATGATGTTACATCCATTTTATCATATGTTAACCTATGCAAGTTCATTCATCAAGTTTGTAGAGATATAATCCATGTTTTCATGCTTATTGGACTTTCAACTCTTTAATTACGAAAATGCCATTATTGTTATAATTGTCTACTTAGATCATTTTTGAATGCTTGATTGCTTGGATTGATGTTTGATTTGATTGATTGTTATGAACTAGATGATTGATGATTAGATTTAGATCGAAGGTGATTCAAAAGCTAAGGGAAAGGCTCTTGAATTGGAAAAGCTGCTCGTGGCATATGTAGCGGGATGATGAAGCTCTTATGCATAGATTTGATGATGTGATGTGGAGACGAGGCTTTGCGAGGATGTAATGAAGCGAGGCAATCATGTGATGAAGACTTGGTCTAATCCAGACGGGATCATTCCAAGCATGTTGATAACTCGGTGATATGATTCGAGTTGAGGATAATGAACGGATATGAGAATAGCCGTCGAGGAGGATGACTAGGAGGCTTGGATAGCATCATTGTTGAAGGTTCTAGCATGCTCTAAGCAAGAGTACGTTTGGGCAGATTCGATAGTCCCAACGGCTAACTGTTGATGGTCGAGTACTCTGGGCAGATTCGATAGTCCTAGGCACGGGCTGCGACGACGTGCGCGAGTTATGTCTAGAACCGGGGTTTTCATTAGCCCTTGACGGACGGCTGAAAGAATGTGCCGGTCATTCAATTAACGGTGATATCGAAGCAATGATAACAGTGGTAGCCAGAGTCATGGATGTTTGGTTGTATCGTCATTCGGACTCAAGAGCGGTATTTTCTGGGTGCTTATCTGATTTAGGGCTTGGTACTTGGAAAACATCGCCCTTGACTCGAGTGATAGTAGTTATACTTTAAATTGTATGCTCTGCTATGTTTGCTTCTGCTTAGTGTGTGTCTGGGGGCTATCACTGTAGAATGAGGTTGGAGTGGGAGGGTTGTATTCCTATTCCTTTTCCTTTATGCTCTTTTGGTATGTTGTTAGTTAATTTACTGCTCACTAAGACTGTTGTCTGACTCAAGGCTTTATGTTTTAATTCTTATTGCCTTGGGCTGTTCGTCCATTTTGGGACGGGCAGACTAGGTAGCAGGTGACAGGTGCTGTTCTCTTCTCACGATGCTGATATCGAAGACGAGCTGGAGGGTTGCATATTATCTTCTTATTATATGTACTGGATATTCCGCTGTTTTGTATTCTCTGAGAGATATGTAGTGAGGCTTGATGTATTGACTACTTGGATGCTTGTATTCAACTTTTATGGAGTTTATATGATGTCATTTTGTTCTGTAAAGCTTCACTATACATATGTTCTATTGTATTTTGTCCGTGCGCTGTGAGTAATACGATAGATTCTGTTGTTTTAATCTTACCTTGACAATCGTCCATGGTCGCCTGGCACACTTTTCAGCGCTCTATCTTTAGATTCGGTGCAGGGGTCATGGGCGGTCGTCACATTTGGTATCAGAGCATTGGTTAATCGATTTTACCCAACGCTCGCTGACGTAACTACGTATGAGAGACGTAATTGTATTTTGATGGATGATTACTATATATAATATAGTAGCTTAGTAGAGTTTGAGTCCTTTATGCAGTTGTTTCTCTAGATGTTCTAATCATTCCTTTTTATAGATATTGAGAATGAGTCGAAGAGGGAGACCAGCTGCTAGGGAAGGCCGTGCTACTGAAGAGACTGCTGATTATGCAGCCATGTTCGAAGCTATGATGACTTCGATCATGAGAAGGATACCAGTTCCGGGAGCAGCAGTTGATGTTGGAGTTCAAGTCCAAACTCCGAAACCAGTGGATTTTGCTAAGCTGTGCAAGGATTATACTGCTCTTGGAGGGAAAGTTTTCTTGGGAACAGAATCTACCATTGAGGTCCAGAGGTGGATAGATGCTTGTAGAAGGATCTTTGGTGATTTGGGAATTGATGATGCAACTAAGAGGAAGTTGGCATCGAGGCAGCTTCAAGGGAGAGCCTTTGATTGGTGGAACTCTATTACCATCACTACTCCGGAAGAAGAGATTACTTGGGAGCAATTCCAAGTCAGATTTGAAGCTAAGTTTATTTCTACAGCTCAGAAGTCTGTTCTGTTCAGGAAGTTTGTAGAGCTCAAGCAGGGTGGAAGATCCGTTCTTGAGTATGTTTCTGAGTTTGAAGCTTTATCCAAATATGCCCGGTCATATATTGAATCTGCTTATCAGAAGAATGAGAAGTTTGTGACCGGCTTGGATAGTTATCTTGGGAGGCAGTTGGTGGATCATTTGGACGATTCATTTGAGAAGCTTGTGGAGAAAGCTCTTAGGCATGAGAGTCTGTTTCCTAAGGAAGGATCTGTTGTTGCTGTGACCAGGGAAGAGTCTAAACCCCAGCAGGGTGGAAACAAGAAGAGGAAGCAGCAGCAGCAGAAGGGTAAGGATGGCCAGAAGAAGCCGAAAGGCGAGGTGACTTGCTACAACTGTCAGCAGAAGGGCCATTTCTCGAAGGATTGTAAGAATCCTAAGGTGCCGATGAAGTGTCATAACTATGACAAGCCGGGGCATTTCAGGAAGAATTGTCCAGAACCAAGGAAGGACAGGCAGATTGTGCAAGCCTATGCTTTAGGAGCTGTTCCGTCGTCTTCGAAAGCTCCTACTGCTGAAGAGAAGGGAAAGAGTGTGGTTGTTCAAGGTACTCTTTTCCTATGTGGTGTTCCAGTTAGAGTTCTGTTTGATACTGGAGCGTCGCATTCGTTTGTTTGTAGTGAACTCGTAGGCCGGTTAGGTTTGGAACCGGATATTGTTGATAGGCCATTGGTTGTGACTAATCCAGTTGGGGGTTCGTCTTGTTTGTGTATGTTATGCCGTGGTCTAGTTGTGTCGAGTCATGGTTGCTCTTTTGTTTGTGATTGCTTTGTTCTGAACTTTGCGGGGTTCGGAATTATCTTGGGTATGGACTGGCTTAGGAAGTATGCGGCTAAGGTTGATTGCGAGAGGTTGGAAGTGACAGTCGAGAATGTGGAGGGGCGAAAGGTTGTAATACGATGTAAGCATGAAGAAGGCGTCTTCATGAGCTTCATGTATTCGCTAGTTGTTCCACAGGATGGACTGTCTTTAGTGCCAATCGCAAATGGATTCGAGGATGTCTTTGACGAAGTCAAAGGGTTGCCGCCGCATAGAGAGATCGAGTTTCGTATAAATCTAATTGAAGGAGCCAGACCTGTTGTGATGCCTCTTAGGTGGATGGCGCCTAGGGAACAGCAGGAGTTGAGGGTGCAAGTTGATGATCTTTTGCAGAAAGGATTCATTCGGCGTAGTGTGTGCGAGTGGGGTGCACCAGTTGTGTTCGCAACCAAGGCAGATGGATCATTGAGATTGTGTGTGGATTATCGTGAGCTGAATAAGGTGACAAAGAAGAACAAGTATCCATTGCCGAGAATAGATGACTTGTTTGATCAGCTTCACGAGGCTAAGGTGTTTTCTCAGATGGATTTGGCAACGGGATTTCACCAGTTGAGAGTGGCAAAGGATAGTGTGCCGAAGACTGCTTTTCGGACACCATCTGGTTTCTTTGAGTGGCTGGTAATGCCGTTTGGATTGACTAACGCGCCAGCATATTTTGTGGATCTTATGAATAGAGTGTTCAGAGATCAGTTGAACAAGTTCGTACTTGTGTTCGTGGATGATATTCTGATTTATTCTAGAACGGAAGAAGAGCACAAGACGCACTTGTATATTGTTTTGGAAATCTTACGAAAACATCAGCTGAAGGCTAAGTTTTCGAAGTGTCACTTCTGGAAGAGTGAAGTGAGGTTCTTAGGCCATGTGATTTCTGGAAATGGAATAGCGGTTGATCCCGCTAAGGTGGCAGCAATCCAGGATTGGGTTAGACCTAAGAATGCATCAGATGTGAGAAGTTTTCTTGGATTAGCAGGATATTATCGACGGTTTATCAAAGACTTCTCCAAGATAGCTGCACCGTTAACAGGATTGACGAAGAAGAACCAAGTGTTCAGTTGGAATGCTAAGTGTGAGCAAGCTTTCGGAATCCTGAAAGAGCGATTGACGAGTGCTCCTGTTTTGACTATTCCAAGTGGGAATGATGAGATGGTGGTTTACACCGACGCATGTGGTACTGGACTTGGAGCAGTGCTGATGCAGAAGGATAAAGTTGTTGCGTATGCCAATCGACAATTGAAGCCGCATGAAAGGAATTACCCAACTCATGATTTGGAGTTAGCGGCGATTGTATTTGCTCTGAAGATGTGGAGACATTATCTGTTGGGAGTTCGATTTGAGTTGTTTACGGATCACAAGTCGTTGAAGTATCTTTTCTCCCAAAAGGATTTGAATCTTCGGCAGCAACGTTGGCTAGAGTTTTTAGCATCATATGATTTTGGTATAGCTTATACTCCGGGAAAAGGTAACGCAGTGGCAGATGCGTTAAGTCGGAGACATGCAGGATTGGGAGCCATGTTTTCAGAATGGAAGAGTCTCGAGTATTTAGCTGGATTTGACTTCAGGCCTAGATGTGAATTGGAACCTGAGATGTTGGCAAACTTATCGATAAGACCCACTCTTGTAGAAAGGATTGGCGAGGGCCAAAAGCGAGATGATAAGCTTGTCAAGATTATCCGTGAATTGGAATCTGGATTGGATCCAGAGAAGGATAAAGGATTCGAGGTCGATCGAGAGGGTTAGCTTCGGAAGCAAGGACGACTAGTTGTTCCGGATATAGATGAATTGAGGAGTGAAGTTTTGAAGGAAAGTCATCACTCGAAGTTGACAATTCATCCTGGTGGAAATAAGATGTATCGGGACATGAAGAGAACCTACTATTGGGAAGGTATGAAGAAGGATGTTGGAAATTTTATTTCCAGGTGTATGAACTGCCAGTTGGTAAAGGCTGAACTAAAGAAGCCAAGTGGGTTGCTTCAGCCATTAGAAGTTCCTACATGGAAGTGGGAACAAGTATCGATGGATTTTATTGATGGATTGCCTAGAACCAGAACAGGAAATGAAGGAATTTGGGTTATCGTTGATCGTTTGACCAAGAGTGCAAGATTCATTCCTGTTCGATCGACTAGGACTGCATCAAGGTTGGCGGAGTTGTATGTTAAGTGGATAGTTCGATTCCATGGTATTCCGAAGAGTATAGTGAGCGATCGAGATCCATTGTTCACTAGTGGATTTTGGAAGAGCTTCCAGGAAGTCTTGGGAACCGAGTTGTGTTTGAGTACAGCTTATCATCCCCAAACAGATGGTCAGACCGAGAGAGTCAACTGAGTTTTGGAAGATCTTCTTAGAGCTTGTGTTTTGGATTTCGGAGGATCATGGGAAGATCACCTTCATTTGGTGGAGTTTGCGTACAACAACAGTTACCAGTCAAGCATTGGTATGGCACCGTATGAGGCGTTGTATGGAAGACCGTGTAACTCTCCGACATGTTGGTTGGAAACTGGAGAAAAGCTGATGCTTGGGCCAGAGATGATTCGACAGACTTCGGATTGCATAGAGATCATTCGGCAACGAATGAAGGCAGCCCAAGACCGTCAGAAGAGTTATGCCGATAAGCGTCGAAAGGATTTGGAATTTGACGTAGGGGATATGGTTTTTGTGAAGATTTCTCCACTGAAGAATGTTATTAGATTCGGGAAGAAAGGAAAATTGACTCCGAGATTTGTTGGACCATTCCCGATCATCGAGCGAATTGGAAAGCTCGCTTATAGATTGGAGTTACCGGAGAAGATGTCGGGCGTGCACAATGTTTTTCACGTATCGTATCTACGCAAGTATGTACACGACTCGAGTACGGTGGTTTCTGCTGATAGCTGTGAAGACTTAGAAGTTGTTCCAGTTGATAGAAGACCTCGTAAGCCGCTTCGTGTTGTTGAAACTGACACGAAACAGCTTAGGAGGAAGATAGTTAAGTTGCTCAAGATACAATGGAGTGACGATGATAACGACTGTACGTGGGAGGTGGAAGAGAGGATGAAAGCAGCTCATCCTGAACTCTTCGAGGTATGGCCCTAAGGTGTCGTGTCATCTAACGAAATTGTAACTTGTTCTAAGTCTTAGAATTCTGTACGCTAAGCTAGAATTGGATGCATGGTTTATTGATTGTTATGGATGATAGGCGTACAGAATAGCTTTGATTGCCTTGTTTGTTTGGAATTTCGGGGGCGAAATTCCTAAGGGGGAGAGAATGTAACGACCCGTATTTTTACGGATCAAAACATTCTAAAATGATTGACCTTTGGTTGTATTGTTGTTAAGTCATTTCAGGTTTTGGCAGAATTTTGCTTAAGTCCTAAGTCGTAGCCGACTTAGGAGTTTTGGACGAGTTAAGCAACAAGTCTGGGCGAGTTAATGACTAAGGTGTAGGTCGGTGACGACCTAAGGTAGATAGGGGAGTGGTTTAGGTCGGTTGACAGTTTGGGGCGACTTAAAGGTTGTACCGAGTTAACGACTCATAGGATGGACCGACCTAAGATTTAGATGACCTAAGAGTTTCTCCGACTTATTGTAGTTAGCGGTTTACCGGGGTAAGCGAGTTAGTGGGATGACCGACCCATAGGAGTACCGACTTATAAGCGAGTTAAGGATAGGTCGGCAGAGTAATTGAGTCGGTAGGTCGCCTCCTGTGTTAAGTCGTAACCCAGTTATGAGTTAAGTCGTAGTTGTATTCCTTCGTATGTCATAAGTCGGCAAGGCACTTAGGTCGGCAACGACCTAAGTTAAGTCGCGCCTATGTGTTAAGTCGCAGATGCGCATTGTTGTAGGTCGTTAGGACTTAGGTTTTGAGGCTGTATGATGAGTCTGAGACCTCGTTAGGTCGGCAAAGCTTTAGGTCGTAGGTCGGCATGGTGATAAGTCGGCAGCGACTTAAGAAGGCAGCCGAGTTAAGGATTTCTGCTATAAATAGGAGGGGGTTGGCTTCATTTTTGGGATCCGGATTTTGAAGCGACGAAGTGCTGCCATTTTGAGAGCTCGACTTCTACACTTCTTCACTTCTTTTCTCCACTCTAATCTAGTGCTTCCATCCATCCAAATCGAAGATCAAGATTGAAGATTCAAGAGCTTAGATTGAAGATCTTCATCTTTTCAAGAGAGATTTCTTCATTTGAGGCGGATTTGTGATAGATCAAGCTTGATCCTTCGCTGTCCAGATCTGAAGCGTTTTGATTTGGGTTTGTTTAGGTGATTTGGTGAGTGGTGATTATCTCTCACACGGATCCAAAGGAGTATATCGGATTGTTTGCTCGATTTGGTGTTAAAATAGAGATTTCCATGCATTTTCTTCATCCTATGTGTAGATCCATATAGATCCATTGTTCATGATGATGTTACATCCATTTTATCATATGTTAACCTATGCAAGTTCATTCATCAAGTTTGTAGAGATATAATCCATGTTTTCATGCTTATTGGACTTTCAACTCTTTAATTACGAAAATGCCATTATTGTTATAATTGTCTACTTAGATCATTTTTGAATGCTTGATTGCTTGGATTGATGTTTGATTTGATTGATTGTTATGAACTAGATGATTGATGATTAGATTTAGATCGAAGGTGATTCAAAAGCTAAGGGAAAGGCTCTTGAATTGGAAAAGCTGCTCGTGGCATATGTAGCGGGATGATGAAGCTCTTATGCATAGATTTGATGATGTGATGTGGAGACGAGGCTTTGCGAGGATGTAATGAAGCGAGGCAATCATGTGATGAAGACTTGGTCTAATCCAGACGGGATCATTCCAAGCATGTTGATAACTCGGTGATATGATTCGAGTTGAGGATAATGAACGGATATGAGAATAGTCGTCGAGGAGGATGACTAGGAGGCTTGGATAGCATCGTTGTTGAAGGTTCTAGCATGCTCTAAGCAAGAGTACGTTTGGGCAGATTCGATAGTCCCAACGGCTAACTGTTGATGGTCGAGTACTCTGGGCAAATTCGATAGTCCTAGGCACGGGCTGCGACGACGTGCGGGAGTTATGTCTAGAACCAGGGTTTTCATTAGCCCTTGACGGACGGCTGAAAGAATGTGCCGGTCATTCAATTAACGGTGATATCGAAGCAACGATAACAGTGTGTTAACGTCAAAAGTGTGAACGCCAACACCCGGTGTGTGTAGTAAGATTGTGAAAGCACCACCCGCGTAACGGGAACAGAAATCAAGCAGGAAAATAGCAGAAATGCAGTAAAAGACAGCAATTTATAGTGGTTCGGCTTAAGATTTAGCCTACATCCACTTTGAATCTCTTTATTATTGAATCTGATTACAAATCGATACAAATCTCCTATGAAAACAGTACAACTCGATCACAAGAAGCAATCTTGACTACTAGCTCAATCTTCAGTGATGAAACTCGACGAATCCATGTCGGATGTTATGAATTTCTCTCGAAGTTTGTTGTAGTGTCTTGAATGCTTGAAGGATCTTGGTTTGCTGAATGATTGGAGAGTTCGGCAGAGTAACGGCGCTTTAGAAATGAATTGCCAAAAAGTCCTCTCAAAGTTGGAGGTGATGTCTTATTTATAGAAGCTGATTTCTGGGTAGAAAATTTGCCTAAGTCTTAGGTCGCGCGCGACCTTAGTTAGGTCGTAGGTCGCGAACGACCTAAGCTAGGTCGCTGTCATCTTGTGGTTCCATGAGTTACTGTGCTTGTCTTCATTTGATCAAGTAATAGGTCGCAATCCTTTCTGCCTCCTTAGGTCGCGAGATCTTCTGCAGCCTTAGGTCGTAAAGCTTTCCTGCCCCCTTAGGTCGCGAGGTCTTCTGGACCTTAGGTCGCAAAGAGGTTAGGTCGCAGCTCATCCTTAGGTCGCAGCATCCTTAGGTCGCAGCACTTCATTAGGTCGCAGCACTTCATTAGGTCGCAGCACTTCATTAGGTCGCAGCACTTCCTTAGGTCGCAGCACTTCCTTAGGTCGCAAGTTCTTCTAGGTCGCTACTCCCTGTTAGGTCGCAAGCTCTTCTAGGTCGCTACTCCCTGTTAGGTCGCAAGCTCTTCTAGGTCGCTACTCCCTGTTAGGTCGCAAGCTCTTCTAGGTCGCTACTCCCTGTTAGGTCGCAAGCTCTTCTAGGTCGCTACTCCCTGTTAGGTCGCAAGCTCTTCTAGGTCGTGCAGTTTTAGGTCGCTTGAAAGTAAGAGTTAACATTTGCCCCTCGAAGTGCAGGCCTAGGTCATAGGTCGTGCGCTTCGACTCATCCTTGCTAGGTCGTGAACGACCTAAGACTTGCACTAACCCGTACACTCGTTCGCCTTCTTCTCCCAGCTTCATATAAATAGATTAGGTCGTGCCTTTCTTCCCACCTTACTCTGAGATCCCATTGCCATTGACGAATTCTTAATTCTTCAGAGGTGAATTCATCCCAGCATAACATCAATCCATTCCTATCCGTGTATTACGTAAGTTGATCAATTTCTTCTCCTCCACAATCGCTGATCGATCATGAATCCATATTTACTGACCCAAGTTCTAATTTCGTGTGTCGCGCTTCATTTTTTGGTTGTTTCGATCGATTTTCGATCGTTGTCTGATGTATTGCCTGATTTACGATCGCACGGAAGTTTTCACAATGGATCAGTGGAATTTCCAATCGATTTGCTGGACGACTCGAAGGTGAAATGAGGAAGATGTCGAATTCTCTTATAATGACGGTATTGGGTTATCGGATCCAATTTGGTGTTGCTTGGGGAGGAAGTCAGCGACCTAGCTGATTTGGACGACCTAAGAGTTAGGTCGTGCTGGAATGCTTGGCGACCTAAACCTTTGCGATCCAAAAATATTTGCGACCTAGAGAGTCTTCGACCTAAGCCAAGTCGTGTGCGACCTAGGACTTTGAGAAAATTATACCGCTTTGATTCATTCAGTTACACTGCGCGACCTAAAAATGCTACGACTTATGATAGGTCGCAGAATGACCTAGGACTTAGAGAAATTTACACAGAAGTTGACTGAACTCTTGAATTTGAACTGTGTTGCATTTTCTTTCAAACTGTCTTGACTTTAATGCCAGTAACCTGCCTAAATACAACACTTGCAGAAAAACGGGACAAATATACTGCCATTGACTGCCCACATCGCATGACAGATTAGTTGATAACGAATAATTAACTTAAATGAATTCTATGAATGAAATGCTGTGCACTAACGAATCTAAGTGAAGTATTAAATAATCAACTAAGGCTGATTTATTTGCATCAATACAACACTGTTCTCAGATTTAAGATATCAAGCCTTGAAACTTCATAATCGACAAATATCAATTGATTTAGTTTCATTTATATTTGCTTGTTATTACATTAGTTTTGCACAGCACTCCACTCTTTTTAGGAAACGTGCACCTTAATATTTGATCGTCCAGTTCCTTGTGTAGAATGGAATCTCAACAAGAAGACTTGGAAATAGCCGGAGAATCTTTTCCAATTGCTACTCCACTAATCGACCCTTCGGAAAGGACTTCTACTACTTTAAGTCATAAAGTCTTCCGTCAACTGTGCATCCAATTCGGCATTGCCGAAGCAGATGCTTTACTCTGGTCCAAGCGATACTGCTGACAGGCCGCCTCTTGGCTTCGTTGCCGTGAACCGGCAGATGTGTTCAAGTGGAGCCATCCCTCCATTTAATGATTGTCTTCGGGAACTCCTCCTTCGGCTAACTATTTCTCCCTTTCAACTACACCCTAACGGATACTCCATCCTGCTGGGATTGTGTGTGCTTTTCAGGAGAACGTTGAACCGTTTTCCCTCTTTCGATGAAATTCGCTTCTTGTGCACATTTGCAAAGAACAAGGATCATCCTTCTATTATACTTGTGAGGAGTGCTAGAAATCGCAAACTGATTCTGGACTTGCCTGAAAGTGCCCACGGATTTTTGACTCAATTCTTCTATGTTCGCTGTCCTCCGGGATTTTATGCTATTTGGAGAGTCAGAAGTAAGATTACCTTTTACCAATTCATTTTTTCTAAATTTCTCATAATCCGAATCATCAAATGCTTAATTCCATTCTTTCTTCGTGCAGCACTTCCTTCTCTTCTTCGAGATACCAGCCGTAAGTCGATATTAGATACTTTGAATGCTGTTGACGCTGAAGAGAGGAGTGCCAAATTCTTGTTGAAAGATGAATTTCTGCACCAGTTTGGCCTTTTACATTCTTCTAGATCGACTCAGATTCATGAAGTTTCTAGCTCTGAGGCGGAAACGTTAATTGCTTCAGATTCCCAAGCAGAGGCCTCGAATGCCCCAGCTTCTGTAGAAGAAACTGCATCAGAAGCACCCGTCATAGAGGCTGCCTTGGTAAAATGTTCCACACCCATCGATGTCGCAGGGTTAGTCAGCAAGTCGGCGCTTACCCCGATTACCGAAGAGGAAGAGAATCCTCAAGTTCCAGAGAAATCCATTGATACAGAGGTTGAAAAGGAGAAGTCTGCTGAACTCCTAGATGACGCCTTTGACGGCTTGAGTGATATCATGATAACTTCCCAAGAGCTTTTTGGGGATAACAATCCAAAAGCAACTTCTCCCGTTGTTGAGGCGACTTCCACCTTTAAACAAACTCAGACGCCTACTACGCCAGTCGTCTCTGTTTCCACACTAAAGCGTGGTCTGTAGCTTGACGCATGTAGCTTGCACGCCACACACACTTAGGATTTTCCAGCACTTATAAACATTTATCCTCTTTTCCCTGGAAATTCCTAAACTTTGCTCCTTTTTTTGCTTTCAGGTTCTCCAATGGGACGTACAGGTTCATATTATGACTCATTCAAGTACCGTGGAGGCCGCGGCACCTATGACTTTAGGAAGTACCTTGATACTCCAAAGGAAACAGATGAAGAGAGGGCTCGAAGGAAAGCCCAGGAGAAGCGGGATTACGATCAGTGGCAAAGAAGGAAAGATGCCGAGCGATACGACTCTTCGCACAGGAGTGACTATTCTCATAAGCGGAAGTCTTATGATGATAAAGGAAAAACTCAGATTGTCGATGAACCGAGCAAACGATCTAAACCGATTGACACGTCTGAGATTTCTGAAAAAACTAACGCTCCCATTCCTTCTGATGTCCTAGCTAGCTCTCCTCCTTTGAAGAAATCTGACATTCAGACTATCATTAACAGACCGCAATATCAAGTCAAGGACGGTCCCCCAACACTCCAGAGCCGTTTCCCGAATTGGTGCCTAAAAGGGGTACGCTTTGACTTGGACATAGTTCCGATTGATAAATCAGACATGCTTAGCAGTCTTGATGCGGTCAGACTTAATATCGAGAGGATGTCGCAGTGGCAGAAGCTGGTCGATGAACTCCAAAGGGTCAACCATCTTAACCTTGAGGCGATGATGACGATGGAGAATGATAAAGCAGAGTGGGACAAATGGCGTAAGCAGCATGACGCGGAAATGACGAGTATTGCAGATGACAATGCAAAGCTTGCGTCTGAAGTTAAGCAGCTTAAGGAAAATCTCGCTTCTTCCTCTGCATCATTTACTCAAAAAGAAGAAGTCTTCCAGAAGCAAGTGCGGGACGCACACGCTGCACAAAGAGATGTAGAAATGAAGCTTGCCGCCGAACAGCACGTTAAAGAGAAGTACCGCACAGAAAACGCCGAACTGTGGGAAAAGGTCACCTCCCAGAACATGGAGATTGAGTTACTAAAGTCTCAACTTGCTAAAGTTGAGGTAGAGCGTGATGAGGCTACCGCCGGCCGGATCGCTGCCGTTGCCGAAAAGGAAGCGGCTGAGCAATCACATGAGGCGACGAAAGCAGACGTCAGCTCTACCTTATTTGACTTTTATTTACACAGCGTTTTGGGTCGTGGGAGCCTTTCTTTTCTCGGTCCCGATTATGAAATTACATTGGCTGAAGTGTGGGAGGTCGCGATGGATATGCTTGGCGGGGCTGGCTATAATGAGCTGGAACTTGAGGAGCGCTATCTCAATGATGAGGATCGCGCCGCTCTTGTTAAGGGGAAAGAGCTACTTGCCAAAGCACGAGCTGAAACAGTGGGAGAAGAGCCTCCAAAAGAAGAAGCTCCTTTGACTGCCCCCGTCCAAACTTCCACTTCAGCTGACGTTAATATTATAGATTCCAGCCCTCATTCTTTACATTTAGCTAAAGCTGCCCAGGAGACTGCAACTACTCCTACTGAAGATGAGGCACTGGATGATATTGAGGCCGAGAAGTTTGAGGTAGATCTTGTGAAGCCAACTCCTCCAGGTACTTTTGGTGTCATCTCGGGTCTGATGAACCAGTCATTTGACTTAGCCGAATTCGATGACCTTCTTACTTGTTACTTAAACTTCGGTGAACCGATGCCTTCTTTATTTTCGGGGGATGTTGACTTTAACTTCTTTTCTTCTACACCGGAGGCACCAAGCACTACACAAGCTTCCACTCCTTCGATTGTCGTTCCTCCGTCTTCCCAAATTACTCCTCCCTCTGCTTCCCAACCTGGATCACAAGCAGAGAAAATCGAAGCTCTTCAAGGCTTGGATGATCCGGCTGCTTCTTAGGAACAGAAGGCAGAGGATTTTGAAGACATCGAGAAGACTCCGGAGCGGTCTCTTGACGACGATACGAAGCTTTCTACATTGCTGACTACTCCGGGGAGCGAGTCTTCTTCAAAGAGGAAGGGGAAACGTGCTGTAAAGAAAAAGAAGAAGACTTCCACTGAAGAGGAAGCAGTAGTTGATCCGGCTGTACCACTTTCTCCTTCTGTCCCTGCCCGCTCTCAACGGCTTCAAAAGCTAATCATTAGGCCGGGAAAGAGCTCCAAGGGTGGTGAGAAGAAGGAATAATCAAGCTGAATTTTCTACTCATTATTTTTGCTCTTTGCATGTACTGACCGGGGATTGTGCGGGTACCGGTCCCCGCTTTTGCTTTTTGAGACATCTGCGTATGTAAAGAATTTTTATAGTACTAAATAAAACAATTATTTTACTTGTACAAACTCTTGTGTATGTGAGAATGATCTATCTTTTTATTTTAAGTGTAGAACAAACGATTCTTCTTACTTGTGCAAACTTTTTGTCTGCGTTTGAGAATGCATTTATTCCACATCTGTTTCGCGTGATATTGTTATGTGCTTGTGGTATGTTGCTTGAATACTGCTTTTTATTGTTGCAACCGTATCATATGATATTGCCCCTATACCACAAGTGCGTAACAATATCCTTCGCTTTTAGCGAGACCTGTACTCTTATTTTTCATAGAATAGCTATTCCGTTCTTGAGGGAATAATTGTTCTATTTAAACGGAGTGTGTCTCATTTTCGGATAAACTTTTACGCTTCAACCTTCGGAAATGTTCATTTCATGCTTTTGAGAAGTGAATTCTCCTACGCGGTGAAGCGAAAGAATCGAAGTGTGCCTCTAAGGAGGGCTTTGTCTCGGTATTTTCTGAGGAGTAGCATGTGGACTCCGAAGAGTAGTATTATGCTTTGTGGATTATTGTTGTGCCCCCGAAGAGGTCTTGTGCTTCCAAAGAAGTCTTGATTTTGGTCTCCGAAGAGAAGCAATTTTTTTATTTCTACTCGGGTGAAGTGGGTCTCCGAAGAGAAGCATTTTGCACTTTTACCCTGGTGAAATGTGCCTCCGAAAAGGGCTTTTACCTCCGAAGATGGCTTGTGCCTCCGAAGAGGGCTTGTGCCTCCGAAGAGGGCTTGTTCCTCCGAAGAGGGCTTGTGCCTCCGAAGATGGCTTGTGCCTCCGAAGAGGGCTTGTGCCTCCGAAGAGGGCTTGTGCCTCCGAAGAGGGCTTGTGCTTGCCTGGAAGTTACTTTCTCATGGTCAGAGGTCTACGGGTGAGCCCAAGTTGCTTGATTGGATGTTTGTTTGCACAAACGATCGCAATTAACTAACAAGGTGCCCCTTTGGTAGTCCCACCGATCTTTTTGATTGAGTAAAGCACTCCCATTTATTGGCGTGCCTCGTTAGAGGGCTTTGGTTGGTTGGTGTGCCAGGTAGGTTGCGTCTCAGGGGCGAGTGGATCCACGGGACGGACCTATGCTATCTGGTCGGATGCATCACGACCAGTTAGCGAGGGTCTTGTTCCTTCCGGTTGGGAGGCGTCCCTTTAGTGGATCTTTCGGCCTTCCTGTTGAGAGGCATACCTCCCTTTATCTGCTTCTTTGTTTGCCCGCTCATGTTGTATCATCATCCGCCAATCTGCGATCCTTTATCATTGTTTCCAAGCGCGTGTTCCTTTCTTTTGCAAGTACATTGCTTTATCTGAAAAAGTAAACTTCACTGTTGAATGACTTTACGAGACAAGCGCGAGTTATCTAGTTGGATGCCCGTTCATAACGATAATCTCAACTAGTGAACAAAGGTTTGTCCCAGTGAAGTTGCCAATTCTTTATGTGAAGTTTTCTCTGTGTAGGATTTGAGTTTGGAATTTTTTGTGCAATAGCTGATTTATAAAGGTCGCTTATTTTTGTGATGAGCAGGCCTTGTTATCATGTCCTGCAATTTTGAATCGATATTTTAGTGATACATTTAAAGTATTTATATATCGAAATAAATTAGGCATTATGAAGTAGTAAAGAACACAAGATTTATAGTGGTTCGGCCAAGAATCGGGCCTACGTCCACTTTATAGCTTTTCATTCATTTATACTGATTTACAATGCTTCACAATACAATTGATACATTTATCATCATTTTACAATTTTGAGCAAAGCTCTTTTTTCAAGTAAAGTAAGGACGCAAATGGTTGCTGTTCCAGGCTCTTGGAATTGGATCTCCTTCAACAGTTATGAGTTTGAAAGTGCCATCAAGAAGTTTAGTGCCTATGACATATGGTCCTTCCCAGCTTGGCCCAAACACACCAGTTGCTGTCATGATCCTTTTCAAAACCAAGTCTCCGATTTCAAATCTGCGTTGGCGAACTTTGGAATTGAAATGCCTGGCTATTCTCTGCTGATGAGCTGAAACTCTGAGCCTAGCTTCCTCTCTTTTCTCATCAAGAAAATCAAGCGCTTCAAGTTGCAGTTTTTCATTTTCAGTCTCATTGAAATGAACTCTTCTATGTGAAGGAACTTCTACTTCTACTGGAATCATTGCCTCAGATCCGTATGCCAGTGAAAATGGAGTGTGCCCAGTCACAGTTTTGTGAGTAGTTCTGTACGCCCATAGTGCTAATGGAAGCTTATCAACCCAACCACCTTTTGCTTTTTCAAGTTGCTTTTTGATAGTTGACTTGATGATCTTGTTAACTGCTTCCACTTGCCCATTTGCCTGCGGATGAGCCACCGTTGAGAAGCTTTTTCGAATTCTGAATCGTTTGCAAAAATCCTGGAATTCTTCACTTTCAAATTGAGTGCCATTGTCGGTGATTATCTTCTGTGGCACACCGTATCTGCAAATGATATTCTTTGTTACAAAATTTATCATCTTTTTAGAAGTGATGGTGGCCAAAGGTTCAGCTTCAGCCCATTTGGTGAAATAGTCAACGGCGACAATAGCATATTTAATCCCTGATTTGGCGATAGGTAGTGGTCCAATTAGGTCTATCCCCCAGATGGCAAATGGCCATGGACTGACCATTTGTGTGAGTTCGGTAGAAGGTGCTCTTGGGATTTTCGCAAACCTTTGGCATTTGTCACACTTCCTGGAGTAAGCTGCAGCATCTCGATTAATATCCGGCCAGAAATACCCATATCGGAGAATTTTCTTTGCAAGTGTTTGACCGCCTGAATGGTCTCCACATTCTCCTCCGTGCACTTCTGCTAAGATTGTCTTGGCTTCTTCTTTAGTTACACATCGGAGTAGTGGGATTGAAAATCCTCGCCTGTATAATCGGCCATCTTGAATTACATATCTTGACGCTTTTCTCAATAATTTTCGACGTTCCTTAGAATCTTCTGGCAGAGAACCACTGAGTAAGTATTCTTTGATTGGACTCATCCACGATTCATGCTCTTGGGACGTATTCATGATCCAATCAATATCCATTTCATCAATGCTTGGAGCTGACAGAACTTCTACGGGAACCAATCCCAGCAATTGAGCTTCTCCGGAGCTTGAGTACTTTGCTAAAGAATCCGCCTTCATATTTTCCTCTCGGGGTATGTGGCTTATTGAGTAGTGATCTAAATCATTGAGGAGTTCGGAAGTTTTGGTCAAATATGCAGGCAAATTCCCTCCTTTGGCTTGGAATTCCTTCTTCACCTGGCAGACAATAAGCTGAGAATCACTGAAAATCTGTATCACTTTGATATTCAATTCCTTGGCAATTTTCAATCCAGCAATAAGGGCTTCATATTCTGCTTCATTGTTTGTCGAAGGAAATTCCAGTCTCAATGCATAACATAGTGATCGTCCTTCGGGAGTTTCGAGCACAACTCCTGCCCCAGAACAATAGTCATTTCTCGAGCCATCAACATACAACTTCCACTGTATCGGAATGCAATCAGTTGTTTCTTCCTTACTGTCACCTTTGTCGGTGGATTCTGCAATGAATTCTGCTAAAGCTTGTCCGTTAATCGCTCTTCGGGGATGATAAGTGATGTCATATTGGCTGAGCTCTATGTTCCACTTCAAGAGACGACCCGAAGTTTCAGGACGATACAGGACTTGCTTTAAAGGTTGATCAGTCAGGACCTTGATAGGATGAGATTGAAAGTAAGGTCTCAACTTCCTGGAAGCGATTAGCAGACAATAAGCAAGTTTTTCTATCTTTGAATAATTCATTTCAGCTCCAGCGAACCGTTTGCTGATGTAGTAAACTGGACGTTGTATTTTCATATCTTCTCGTACAAGTGCTGCACTTAAAGCATGGGATGAAATTGCTAAGTAGATGAAGAGGTCTTCGCCATTACTAGGCTTGGAGAGGACTGGAGGAGTTCTCATATGATGAATCAGTTGATCGAAAGCATTCTGACAGTCAGGAGTCCATTCGAAATTTTTCTTCCCTTTCTTTAGAGCATCAAAGAAGGGAATGCATTTGTCTGTGGCTTTGGAAATGAAGCGACTAAGAGCGGCAACCTTTCCATTGAGACTTTGCAGTTCTTTCTTTGTTCTAGGAGCTTTAACTTCTCTTAGAGCTGTGATTTGAGCAGGATTGGCCTCGATACCCCTAGCGCTCACAATGAAACCGAGGAATTTCCCAGACTCTACTCCGAATGAACATTTCAATTGATTGAGCTTCATTCCGTACTTCCGAAGAACTGAGAACATCTCTGCCAAGTGGTCCATGTGGTCTACTGTTTTCTTTGACTTTACTAACATATCATCAACGTAGACCTCCATTGTTTTGCCGATCTGTGGCTTGAACATAGCGTTGACAAGTCTTTGGTATGTTGCCCCTGCATTCTTTAACCCGAATGGCATGACTTTGTAACAGTAGAGTCCCACATCTGTAATAAAGCTTGTGTCCTCCTGATCTGGTTCGTTCATCATAATCTGATTGTATCCGGAATAGGCATCCATAAAAGATAGCAACTCATGTCCAGCCGTCCCATCTACTAGTTGATCGATTCTGGGCAACGGGAAGCAGTCTTTGGGGCAAGCTTTGTTCAGATCTGAGAAATCAATGCATACTCTCCACTTTCTATTTGCCTTCTTAACCAGTACTGGATTCGAAACCCAATTTGGATAAGTGGATTCTTTGATGAAATTATTCTCTAAGAGGCGGTCTACTTCTTCCTTTAAAGCTGCTGATCTTTCTGGACCTTGAGTTCTTCTTTTCTGTTTTATCGGTGTGAATTTCGGATCGACATTCAGAGTATGAACAGCAATTGTTGGAGAGATTCCGCACATATCAGCATGACACCAAGCGAACACGTCCAGATTTGCTTTTAGAAATGCTATCAGTGTATTTTGAACTGTTGTACTTAGTTGCGAACCCACATTAAGCACTTTGTTTGGGTCTTTGGAGTCGACAGGTATTGGTACCGTAACTTCCACAGGCACCACTCTATTTTCCTCTGCACTGAATTTTCTGGGGTACATTTCCCTCCTTGCACCACTATGCTCACCAGTGCAGGGGCCACCCTGTATTTGCTATAAGGTTGGGGTCTTGATGCGGAGGGGAGCTGCCGCATCTTTACCCATCTCTCTCTTTCTGGCTTCTCGAAGCTCTATAAGATAACATTCACGTCCAGCATTTTGATCTCCCTTGATGACACCAACACCATTTTCTGTAGGAAACTTCATAGTTAGGCACCATGGGGCCAAAATGGCCTTGAATGCAGCTAGAGCTGGCCTGCCTAGGAAAGCATTGTAGGTAGAAAATCCATCAATGATCACAAAGGTTTGTTTTCGAGTTACCCTTTTCTGCCCTTCACCAAGTTCCACGAACAAGTCGACAGTTCCGATTGGTTGCTGTGGTTCCCCAGTAAAACCAACGATCTTTTGAGATGAAGCCTGAACGTCGGTCATTGGGATTTTCATCTGGTCAAACGTTTTCTTGAAAAGTATATTGCAAGAAGCACCGCAATCGATGAGTACTCGTCTTACTATTGCTGGCCCAATTCCTGCAGATATAACCAAGGGGTCTATGGTTGGGGCTTCAATACCAATAGAATCCCTAGCCTTGAACAAAATATCATTATCTGAGATCTTTTGCTGTTTTAGGGGTACTGTGTTTTCTACAGCAAAAACATCTTCTTCTGCCGGGACATACTTCAAAGCGTGAGCATATCGTTCCATCTCACCCCAGCTTTTGCCTGCTGGGTGTGGGCCCCCTGAAATGACGTTGATAACGGGCCTCTCAGATTCTTGTGCCACAGCACCTTTGCCTGAGCCTGACGGCTGATTAGAGGGTTGTTGTTTCTGAGTAGATGAAGATGGATCACTTCTGTTTTTCTTGACATATTGTTGCAGCTTGTTTTCTCTCAATAATTCTTCAATTAAGCTCTTTAAGTGACGACAGTCATTGGTATCATGACCAGGCTGGTTGTGAAAACGACAGAACTTTCCATTTCTCATAGCACCCTTTCCTGGTTTTATCTCGGTCGGTTTGGGATAATCCACATCATCTTTGGTGGCGAAGAAGATATTTTCCAGAGTGTCGGTCAATGGAGTGAAATCTGAGGGTTTGAAGAAGCGAGGTTTCTTTAAATCCTTTTGTTTCTTCCCCTCGTGATTTTCCCTTTTCTGACCTCCAGAATCTTTCTTTTCCGAAGCGGCAGTATTATTTTCCACCTTTGTTGATGCTGGAAGATTTTCCAAGCGTATGAATTCATCGGCTTTCTTGTAGAATTTCTCGAGAGAATTTGGCTCTTTCATTTTCAGCCATTTTCCAAATTCGCTCGATTTGTCGATAGCACGCATCAAATAGGTCAAGATCATCCGTGGCTCTGCGTTATCAACTTCCGCCAGAGCTATATTGAAACGGTTCAGGAATGATTTAATAGGTTCTCCCGGATTCTGTTCAAGACTGGATAATGACATTATGTCCTTTTCCTTTGAAGCATATAGCCTGAATTGCTCTTTAAACTTTCTAGTCAGATCGGAAAACTGATCTACTGATCGGACAGGGAGTTTAGTGAACCAGAGAAGTGCCACTCCTTCCAAATATACTGGGAAATACCGGCATTTGATTTCATCAGTTGCTCTCGCACCGGTCATGTGCCAATCATACTTATACAAGAATTGGTTTGGATCACTTGTTCCCCGATAAGCAGGAATGGTGGGGGGAACAAATTTTCTAGGGAATTCAGCATTTAGGATCTTCTCGGTAAATGGAGTCTTGCTTGGCGCGCATCCCCATTCGCTTTCATCCTCACCTCTCTGCATGCTCTCTTTCATTATTTGCTTGATCATGCCAGAAAGATATTCCTCATTGTTCAAAGATTTTGCGGAGTAGACTTCTGCCATTTTCTCAGATGTTTGCCCGGGCAGATTTTCGTGGAAAATTGGTGATGGTCTAGATCCTTCAGCTCGGAGGGGTGCCCCTTCAGCAGCACCTGACCCCCCCTGAGGAATATTCCTCCCTCCGGAGTCGCGAAGAGCATCCGTGGTGTTTTCTTCATTACCCACTGGTCTCTGGTTGGCACCAAGCAGAGCGTTCAGTTTTTCCATCATCAGATTGTTTTGAGTCTCAATCTGCTGGTATAGTCCGGATACGGCAGCGTCTAGCTCCTCTCGCGTCACCCCGACGCTTGGAGCTGCCTGACTTGGTGAAGCAGAGGTGGCGGTATCATCATGAACATTTTCAGATCTGATAACCTTTCGTTTCCTTCCAGGAGCCATTATGTCTGATAGGCTTCTAGTTTTGTAGGAAATCTTTTCAACAAACTTGCGTGAAGCAATGATGGAATGGTAACCTGAGTTGGAATTCTCAGTGAAAGCACCAAAATGTTAACGTCAAAAGTGTGAACGCCAACACCCGGTGTGTGTAGTAAGATTGTGAAAGCACCACCCGCGTAACGGGAACAGAAATCAAGCAGGAAAATAGCAGAAATGCAGTAAAAGACAGCAATTTATAGTGGTTCGGCTTAAGATTTAGCCTACATCCACTTTGAATCTCTTTATTATTGAATCTGATTACAAATCGATACAAATCTCCTATGAAAACAGTACAACTCGATCACAAGAAGCAATCTTGACTACTAGCTCAATCTTCAGTGATGAAACTCGACGAATCCATGTCGGATGTTATGAATTTCTCTCGAAGTTTGTTGTAGTGTCTTGAATGCTTGAAGGATCTTGGTTTGCTGAATGATTGGAGAGTTCGGCAGAGTAACGGCGCTTTAGAAATGAATTGCCAAAAAGTCTTAGGTCGCGCGCGACCTTAGTTAGGTCGTAGGTCGCGAACGACCTAAGCTAGGTCGCTGTCATCTTGTGGTTCCATGAGTTACTGTGCTTGTCTTCATTTGATCAAGTAATAGGTCGCAATCCTTTCTGCCTCCTTAGGTCGCGAGATCTTCTACAGCCTTAGGTCGCAAAGCTTTCTTGCCCCCTTAGGTCGCGAGGTCTTCTGGACCTTAGGTCGCAAAGAGGTTAGGTCGCAGCTCATCCTTAGGTCGCAGCATCCTTAGGTCGCAGCACTTCATTAGGTCGCAGCACTTCATTAGGTCGCAGCACTTCATTAGGTCGCAGCACTTCCTTAGGTCGCAGCACTTCCTTAGGTCGCAAGCTCTTCTAGGTCGCTACTCCCTGTTAGGTCGCAAGCTCTTCTAGGTCGCTACTCCCTGTTAGGTCGCAAGCTCTTCTAGGTCGCTACTCCCTGTTAGGTCGCAAGCTCTTCTAGGTCGCTACTCCCTGTTAGGTCGCAAGCTCTTCTAGGTCGCTACTCCCTGTTAGGTCGCAAGCTCTTCTAGGTCGTGCAGTTTTAGGTCGCTTGAAAGTAAGAGTTAACACAGTGGTAGCCAGAGTCATGGATGTTTGGTTGTATCGTCATTCGGACTCAAGAGCGGTATTTTCTGGGTGCTTATCTGATTTAGGCCTTGGTACTTGGAAAACATCGCCCTTGACTCGAGTGATAGTAGTTATACTTTAAATTGTATGCTCTGCTATGTTTGCTTCTGCTTAGTGTGTGTCTGGGGGCTATCACTGTAGAATGAGGTTGGAGTGGGAGGGTTGTATTCCTATTCCTTTTCCTTTATGCTCTTTTGGTATGTTGTTAGTTAATTTACTGCTCACTAAGACTGTTGTCTGACTCAAGGCTTTATGTTTTAATTCTTATTGCCTTGGGCTGTTCGTCCATTTTGGGACGGGCAGACTAGGTAGCAGGTGACAGGTGCTGTTCTCTTCTCACGATGCTGATATCGAAGACGAGCTGGAGGGTTGCATATTATCTTCTTATTATATGTACTGGATATTCCGCTGTTTTGTATTCTCTGAGAGATATGTAGTGAGGCTTGATGTATTGACTACTTGGATGCTTGTATTCAACTTTTATGGAGTTTATATGATGTCATTTTGTTCTGTAAAGCTTCACTATACATATGTTCTATTGTATTTTGTCCGTGCGCTGTGAGTAATACGATAGATTCTGTTGTTTTAATCTTACCTTGACAATCGTCCATGGTCGCCTGGCACACTTTTCAGCGCTCTATCTTTAGATTCGGTGCAGGGGTCATGGGCGGTCGTCACAATTTCCATAACAATGTCTTTCTAAACTAACGGTTTCAAATTCACCGCATTCATATATATAAGTTCTGAAAACCTACATATCTCATATTCATAACAAAATAGAGGATTTCAAAATTTTCCTCTAAGTCGATTTAGAAATTTAAGGTTATCTCAAACCTAATTCATATTCATAATTCCATTTATTATCGACTTTCACATTCGATTTGGATTTCACGCTTACATCGTCAATTCTCAACACAGAATTGATGTCTATCGATATATAACCTCTGAGCTCGTACGTCTCAGAAAAGGGTGTTAAGCTAAGAGAATAAATTCTCCGCCACCAACAGATATATATTTAATAGAGATCAATTGCTATGTCATCAATTCACAATGTTAGACATACAATCCAAATCATCATCTGAAATTCAAAGCTCAACTTATATTGTCTTTGATGTCGAAGTTAAACTCAATTTTAACTTAACGATTCAATCTTTTGAAAAATTTCAAATTGAACAAATTGTTTAAATTCTCATTTAACTTTTCAACTTCGACTTCAAAAATGAATTTCAAATCATTTATCCCTTACGGAATATATTCACAACATTTCATATTTGGAAAAACATTTCCATACTTATTTAAAAATAAGTAATTCACAAATCCATTTTATTTTCAACATTTGAAAATATTCGATATACTTTAATCAAAATTAAGTATATATTTCATCTTTAAGGAAATCATTCTCTTTCACATATTTATCTGAGTTAAAACGAATGTTACGTAAAACATCGTTACGACAACTCAAAATCACTAGTATAGGGATTCGAAATTTAGATAGATGTATAAATCCCAATACTATACAAAACATTTCCTTTCGGAAATCATTTACTATAACAACAGTGTTATAGTCCATCATTTCCTTATATTCAAAAACGTCTATTTCAACAATGAATGTTGAAATCTATGGTTTCGATATTCAATGCCTTTGAAAACATCTTTTTAAAACAATTAACTTCGTTTTAAAATATCACTTTCCCAAAACATGTCCATTTTATTCAATAATATATTCACGGTCCAAAATTGTGAATATACATCTTTTAACAAGCTATAAGAATTTACTTATCAAAATAAGTCAGTTTCGAATTTATAAACAACGTTTATAAATTCTATTCCTATTCATAAAGACTTCAATTCATAAAAATTACTTTATTAACCATTCCTTTATAACTCAATTTTATATCAGAATTTTAATTTATAAGTGAATTACTTATAAATTCTTTTATTTCGCAACTCCGATTCATTTTATAACTTCACTTATGAAATACATTTATATTTCATTTTTAACACTTATACAAATTCATTTTATAATTCCAATATAATATCAACCTTTTCAAATCTTCCATTTAAACCGTTTATAATAATTCAAAAATTCCAATTTAAACTATTATATAAATTTATAAATTTTCCATTTCCAAAATAATCTACTAGTTCTTTAGTAAACCATTCATCGACTTGGTTTTCAATCTAACCGCATTTGATTCATTCACATTGGATTTTACTAACATTCATTCATATCCAATTAGTTCACATTCACTAATTTATATTCAAGTTAGTTTGCTTCAATTCAAATCAAATTTGGTTCTATTTAGATTTCTTACCTTTCAATTTGAATTCAATTTACATAGCTTCCAATTCCCATTAATACAATTTCATTTATACTTAATGAATTTCCATACGATCAACTAGCAACCAATGCACATTTAACCAAATTTATTTACTTGGCTTATATTCAATTTGGTTCAACACACTTAATTTCAATTGGTTTATATTCTAATTCACTTTTACAATTAAAGTTGAATTTCCTTTATATAACTCAAATTCATATTCATCACATCACTTTATTAATTCATTTTGATATCAAATTCAACCTCATTCAACATTACTTAAGCTATATTTCATTTTTCCTTCACTTGCATTTTATTTAACTTAACTTAGATTTTTCTTTCAAAAATCATTTGATTTAACTTTCATTAAAGTCGAATTCATATCACTATTCAGAATTCAAATTTTGTTTTACTTAACAAAACTGTTTAACCATTTTAACAACTGGTTTTACTTAAATTTTCTCATTTTATAAGTTAAACAACTTATTAAATTTAAACTTTCCAATTCATATTGTATAATCACTTATCTTTTAAGTTTTAAATTTCCATTTCAATAATTTATCATATGCAGTTCAATTTATTTAACTTTCCTTAGTTAAATTCCAAATCCATATATTTATTAATGCTAACTCAATTCAATTTAACTTTTCTTAAGTTAAAAATCTTTATTTTCAAAAACAATTTTATACTTCTTTGGATTTGAAAAACATTCTCCTTTTAAAGTGTTTCTAGTAACTATTCATATTAAACATCATAAACTAAGCTTTGTGTAAACCAAAGCTCTGATACCACCTTGTAACATTCCCCCTTTTGACCGCTTCCAGTCGGTAATTAAACCAACTCGAAACGTTCAAAAAGATGAATTGTTATTTAGTTTATAAGGTTTAAACAGAATCAGCCACAGAAACACAGAATAATAACAATCAATTAAAACAAATGCATCTTTATTTCATTACTACAAATCTTTTAGAATACATCAGAGTTTATACAATTTGATAATGATACAGCGGAATATCTTAAAATACAATTTTCTGAAACTAAAATGATTCTTTACTCTCTCTCTCTAACTTCGCTGCTCGAAAATCTTCAAGCTATAAAAATACTCGGTCTGACCCGAGTATTATATTCAAAAGAAAATAATACACAGGTCAGTCTAATTCAAACCAGTTTATTAGTGCATAGAGGCAGTAATAATTTAAATAGACGACAGTCGCAATAATTCTCGTCTATCCGACTCTTTTAACAAAGAAATCGGATAACGAAAATTTTAACACTAAATAGTGTTAAACAATAAATCAGCAGATTTAAGACATCAACAGAGATAAATAATGCACGGCCTCGCCAATACAGCATAAAAGATCAATGCATCACGACGCAAAGAAATATCAATTCAAAACTGTCGATTTCTTGGTGGCTGCAGTGCACGCACGCGTGCACTGCCTCGCCACTACAGTGCGTAGAAACTGCAAAGTGAAGACTCAACAAATATCACAGACTACAAGTGAACACATGAACCCAACAGTGCATCAATATCAACAAACTGCTTCACAGTACAACTGAAAAGTCTGGGCAACAAGCATATGCCACCATAACTCAAGACCATCAAAGAGACAACATAGAAGCAACTGAAAACAGTGCAACATACAGTGATGAAGTGGGGATGAAGTAAGAGCTCAAGTGAATCAAGTTCAGATATGCAACTCAATAAAGCAACACTGGAATATGCAGACAACAGTGAACTCAACTCAAGTCTAAGACCAACATATCAATGCCACAATATGCTACAGAGAAACTGACCAGAAAGTTGAACTGAAGTGCAACTTCAACACCAACTCAAAACAAACCAAATCAATGTGCAGACGAAGACAACTCCAGAACTAGTCAAAGCAAAATTCTATCAAGTAAACTACATGATTCAAGCTACACGAAGCATGTCGCCCAGTTCACAATGAATATAATGAATGGCAATGGATGGAAACAACATAGGACAGTGAAAAATCAAAGTCGAAGCCGACCAGAATTAGGTTTAACAATCTAATAAAGTCAAATTCGAGGCATGCCATAATTTCACCAAATCAAACATGGTGTCAGTCATAAAAAAATTGAAGCCGAGAATTTTAAAAACCAAGTCCAGGCCGAAGTCAATGTGGAACAAGTCAAATTCAAATCAAAGCATATAAATTAGATACCAGTGTAGCATAACAGAGGTGGGTATATGCATGTACTAGCAGTGGGCAGTGAAAGCAATGAACTTGAATTGCAGACATACCATTTTTTTAAAAGACAGAATCATTTAAAAATTTGAATTAGATGTGAGAATTACTCACAAAATTTCCAACATATAGACAGTGAACACTACAGGCAAGTGAACACTATCGGCATGTTGATAACAAAGCACTGCAACTAAAAAGACTCGAGTGATGCAGCACTGAAATGATGCAATTGTACAGACAACAAATGAATAGCTGTGTCACTACAGAGCTACCCCAGGCAAGATGATAAACCATATATATACATGCAAGAATGCATATATGTACATGTACAATGCCCAGAGGTAATGAAACTGAAGGGCCCAAATATTGAAAATGTTTCTAAGCCGAAGCCCAAAAGAAGTATGCAGTCCAACATCAAAGAACACTTGCAACCGTGGTGAGGCAGTGCAACACAATGAATGAAACAACTTTTCAAAACTGTCACCCCTAATTTTAGCATACATAAACAAGGAAAATATGGGTGCAGTGAGAACTATATCTAATGGCTGTAGCAATAGACGTCAATAGAAACGTGCAGCTGTAAACAAATACAAGCCTAAGAAATCTGAGGGCCAATAAAACAAACTCCAATTGTAACAAAAAATTAATAATTGAAACAACAGCAGCCTCGACATCAAATTGTCAAGATAACCAAAGTTTACTCGAAGTAATTAAAAACAAAGAACTAGGAATAAAAACAGTGAGACAGTAGCACTACAACAATTTACAAGAGAGATGTAATCTCAAGTGTGGATTCCACGATATATGCATACACCCACAATGGTATGTATGCACATATATGAAGTCACCACTGTCAAGCAATTCTGTCAATTTAAAGTTTTGTCAAAGCCAAAATCAGATGGTCAGAGACGAGATAAGTGATCAACGTTAAACAAGTCGAGTTCAATGTAGCTACAACCAAGTGGAGTTCAGCTTACAAACCAACCAAAAACAGATGGCCAGACCAGCTAAGAAAGAAAACTGCATACCGAAGTCGATTTCTCAAGTAGTTTGACAAAGAACAGGATTCACAGTATAGCCGAAATCATGGGACAAGTCAATGAAGTGGTGAAAAGGTTCTCACAAAAATCAATTACCAGAAGGTTACAACATTACCCCAAAATCAAACTGAAAGTCAAGCCGTGATGACTAAGGAATTCAAACGTTTCAAAAAATCATAAAAGCCATATCAACCCAGCAAAACATACATACGAACTGGAACAGGTCAGTGACCATGTCGAACATTCAACCGAAGGTCGAAGACAACGAAAACAAACTCGACGCCATAGCAATCGAATTAAAGATGTAAGCGAAACAAAATCAACTCACTTCAAAATTCATCAAAGTCGGAATTCATCAGATTATACGAACTCAAGAAATTCAGATAAATTATCAACAAACACATAAAATCGAGCTACCAAAGCATTGTTGAATTAGATGTGAGTGAGAGTCGTTCACTCACCTTAGCAATTGGTCGAGAGCAAGGAATGAAGAAAACGAAGCTGAAGCTCTAATTCCAGACGAGCCCTAATTTTTGGAAGCGATGAGGGAGAACGAGAAACGAGGCCGCCATTATTTTATTTTTTTTCGTCTTCGATATTTTTGGTTATAGGGTTTGAATGAGAGGGGATGGGGATGTCGTGGTTTATGCAGAGAAAAGGGGTATGGGTATGGGCCGGTGTGCTTTTCTTTTGTACTAAAGGTATGGTAATTTTTTTTCTTTTAAAAATCTAATTTATTTTGTCTAGATATTTTCTTTAATTTATTTTGTTTAAACTTGTTGTTAAAATTTTACTAGGTGTATTTATTCATTTCGTACAAATAAAATTTAATAAGAGAATTCCAATCGATTTACAATTTAAATAAAATTTAACAACCATTTTACATTGCCCATTGACGAAGATTTTATCGTTATAAAAATTCCCATGACAAACAGAAATTTAACTGTCAACATAGATCGTTTATTGATGATTAAAATTTTGGGCAAAACACTTGTTGTTTTAGAAATTCAAATTGAATTCAATTTAATTTTATACGCGTTTATACGCCGTGTATTCACAAAACAATTCCGATAAATACGAAATTTGAAATCCAGTAATAATTCAATATTACGGACCCAATGGAACTGGTTTCGTCAAATTCCGAGACTGTGCCTCGGAAGGCTATTTTTAAATTCAATTTAAACGATAATATTTCAAAACTGAACAAATCGCTTTCAAATTCAATTCTGAAGCTTCTATTATCTTCAGTATTATCAATATGAATTTTCTAAGCCTTTAAATTATTTTTAACCGGCTTAAAATTGAAGATTCAAATTTTATTCAACTTTCAATAGATTAAATTCAAAGATTTAATCGCTAATTCATTCTGATAATTTGAAATTCGAGTCAATTCATCTTTCAAATATTTAAAATTAATTAAATATTTTCAATTCAAATTGTTCAAAATTCAGGGTCGTTACATATAATTACTTAATTAATTAGAGATATTAATAAATGTAATAAATTTAAAATAAGTAACACTCAATGGAGGTAATTAAGAATTAATTACTTAGTGAAATTAATTAAAGGATTGAATAATTAATGAATTTATTAAGGGTTAGTAAATTAATGAGTGTGGTTAATTAAAGGATAATTAACCAATGTTAAGTAAGCAGGATCTAACGGTAATTTAAGTGTTTAAAATTGATGATTAATTTAATTAGAGATTAATTAAATTAATTAGGAATTAAATTATGAATCTTGCTTGTGTGGATGATTTAATGATATTGGATTGTGAATATCTCTGATATTGAGTTGTGATGTACGGGAATATGATATGATGGATTTTACAGTAAAATATGGAGTATAAATTGATAATTAATTTTGTTGTATGATTATGACACCTTGTATTATGGCTGGTATGTATCACTTAAACTAGAATTTAAAATGGTATTGAAATTCGAAGAGACCGGAGTCGGGTATTTGTAAATACCCGAACCCACTTCGATTTATAATCTATAATAATTCTATATAGATTAGATATGTGGAATCAATAGACTGGAATGGAATGATTTAAGCGAATTGGACTATTTAATCTAAGTTTTTGACACTTAGAAATTTATGAGTGAAATAAGTAATGCCTATAACAATTTGTGAATTTGTAATTGATACAAGTTACCCGGGTTATATATATATATATAAGTTGTAGACTTTTGTAATTCATGTTAGATGGGTTTACTCACGCTGGTTTCCAGCCTGACCCGGGTGTTACTTTGATGTAATGCTCGGGTCAGACCGAGTATTATAGATTTTAGGTAAGGCCGTTCTGGAGCTCAGAAGAAGAGCTGGATGGCAGGAACGTATGGAGTGTATTCCGCTGTGATATATTGTAGTTTGTCTGGGACATGTTGATTGTACCTGTCCAGTGTTTGTGTATATGTTGTAACTCTGATGTATTTAAATGTAATCAACTGATATAGTACTCTTTTGTAAACTGTTATTATTTGGTATTATATTTTGATCCGCTGCGAATGTGAGGTTCTGTGTTTTGTTTTCTGTTTCTTCTTCTTCTATCTCTTTCTTCTTTCCTTAACTATTTGAAATTTTTGGGTTCGAAAATTTTGGGCCGTTACATTTGGTATCAGAGCGAAGGTTAAGCGAGAACTTTGGCTCTGGTGGGTTTACTCATTAAGGATAGGGTCAATAGTACCCTAGAATGAGTTGAGAGTGTGTATATATATATATGAGAGCGTACTTGTTATTTTCTTATATAAAGATTTTAAATGATTTTAAGTAAGAATATATTTTGATATATATAAAGCAATTTTTCTTACTAATAAATGTTAAAGTAATTGGTTGTTAAAAACTATTGGAATTAAATAAAATAATGAGAATTAAGTGGTAATAGTAATACAACCAAATTGAAATTGAATGAAGATAAATTTGAACTGGATCCAAACTGAAATTAAAATCCTGAATTTGTAGAAATGTTTTCAGAATAAAGATAATAATAAATTGGTTTCCAGATATGATAATCTTGGTTATTATCATAAATGGTTGTTGTGTTTAATAATGAAATGTTGTTAATGAGTAAGCAAGACGAAATGTTGACTTATAAATTGGAACTGAAGATGATATAAATTGTGAAGTTTAAAATTTGAAGTAGGAATTCAAATTTGAGTAAGTTTGACGAGATTAAATTGAATTTAACTTAAGGGAAGTTAAATAAGTTTGGAATAAACAACCTGAATTGGAAATTTCAAGATGAAATTGAGACTTAACTTAGGAAAGTTAAATGGGTTGATTTGGTAGGTGTTAACTCGTATTTTAGTCACGACCTAAAACTCGACGACCTATGACTCCGCGACTTAACAACCTACGACCTAGCGACCTAAGGAAGCTAACGACTTAGTAGAACTCACGAACTAAGAGATCTAACGACTTATAGTAATTAGCGACCTAAGCTAGCAAGCGACCTAAGGGACTTAACGACCTAAGGTAGCTAGCGACCTAAGGGGTTTAACGACCTAAGGAAGCTAGCGACCTAAGGGACTTAACGACCTAAGGTAGCTAGCGACCTAAGGGACTTAACGACCTAAGGTAGCCAGCGACCTAAGGGATTTAACGACCTAAGGAAGCTAGCGACCTAAGGGACTTAACGACCTAAGGTAGCTAGCGACCTACGGGGTTTAACGACCTAAGATAGCTAGCGACCTAATAGAGTCCCCGACCTAACTGATGAAGCTATCTGCGACCTATGAACATTTGCGACCTATTAACAGCTGCGACCTACGACCTACTTTAGGTCGCACACGACCTACTACTTCAGAGAAGATCAAGAGTAATTACATCAGGCTAACTTCCTAAGTCGTTTGCTACCTACGACCTAGCTTAGGTCGTACGCGACCTAAGACGGGTCAAGTTTTGTGCTGAATCATTCCTATAAGTCGCCAACGACCTAATACCATCCTTAACTCGCCTACGACCTACCACTTAAGCCAAGTGCAACTTCATCAGCTGATTTCTGAAGACGCGAGTAGACTGCGACCTAGCTTAGGTCGCTCGCGACCTACGACCTAACCTAGGTCGTACGCGACCTAAGACTTGGCAAGATTTCTGTCCAGAATTCAGCTCCTATAAATACACCACCACATTCTACATGAAGAGGACTTTTGGCCAATCACTTCTTCAAGCGCCGTTACTCTGCCGAACTCTGAACTCAATCAACACACAAAAATCTTCAAATACTCGAAACACTACAACAAGCTTCGAGAGGAATTTCATACATCCGACACGGATTCATCGAGTTTCATCATCGAAGTTTGAGCTAGTAGTCAAGAGTGTTTTCGTGATCAAATTGTATTGTATTGTAAAAATATTGTATCATCTTGTAATCAAATCAGCAATAAAAGACTATAAAGTGGATGTAGGCTCAGTTACGGGCCGAACCACTATAAATCTATTGTCATTTACCGTTTTACTGCTATTCTCAGTTTATATTCTGTTCCCATACCAACGGGTGGTGCTTTCACGATTCTATTACACACACCGGGTGTTAGCGTTCACTTTTTAGCGTTAACATTTTGGTGCTTTCACTGAGAACCCAACTCAGGGAGATTGTCATCATTGCTTCACGAAAGTTCGTTGAACAAGTCTCTTTCAAGACTAGAAGTCTATCTGATATAATGGCTCCTGGAAGAAAGCGTAAGGCTGTCAGATCTGAAGATGTTCATGATAATACCGCCACTTCTATTTCTCCAAGTCAAGCAGCTCCAAGCGTCGGAGTGACGAGAGAAGAGCTAGATGCTGCTGTGTCCGGACTGTACCAGCAGATTGAAACTCAAAATAATCTGATGATGGAAAAATTGAACGCTCTGCTCGGCGCTAACCAAAGACCAGTGGGTAATGAAGAAAACATCGCTGATGCTCTTCGCAACTCCGAAGGGAGAAATATTCCACAAGGGGGATCAGGTGCTGCTGAAGGGGCACCCCTCCAAGCTGAAGGATCTAGGCCATCGCCAATTTTCCGCGAACATTTGCCCGGGCAAACTTCTAAGAAAGTGGCCGAAGTCTACTCCGCAAAATCTTTAAACAATGAGGAATATCTTTCTGGCATGATTAAGCAAATAATGAAAGAGAGCATGCAGAGAGATGAGGATGAGAGCGAATGGGGATTCACACCGAGTAAGTCTCCGTTTACCGAGAAGATTCTAAAGGCTGAGTTTCCAAGAAAATTTGTTCCCCCCACCATTCCTGCTTATCGGGGAACAAGTGATCCAAATCAATTCTTGTATAAATATGATTGGCACATGACCGGTGCAAGGGCAACTGATGAAATTAAGTGCCGGTATTTCCCAGTATATTTGGATGGAGTGGCACTTCTCTGGTTTACCAAGCTTCCTGTCCGATCTGTAGATCAGTTTTCCGATCTGACCTGAAAGTTCAAAGAGCAATTCAAGCTATACGCTTCAAAGGCAAAGGACATAATGTCATTGTCTAGTCTTGAGCAGAATCCGGGAGAGCCTATTAAGTCATTCCTGAATCGCTTCAATATAGCTCTGGCGGAAGTTGACAACGCAGAGCCACGAATGGTCTTGACCTATTTGATGCGTGCTATCGACAAATCAAGCAAATTTGGAAAATGGCTGAAAATGAAGGAGCCAAATTCTCTCGAGAAATTCTATAAGAAAGCTGATGAATTCATACGCTTGGAGAATCTTCTGGCACCAATGAAAGTGGTGACAACAAAGGTGGAGAATAATATTGCTGCTTCGGTGAAGAAAGACTCCGGGGGCCAGAAAAGGGAAAATCACGATGGGAAGAAACAAAAGGATGCAAAGAAACCTCGCTTCTTCAAACCCTCAGATTTCACTCCATTGACCGACACTCCGGAGAATATCTTCTTTGCCACCAAAGATGGTGTAGATTATCCCAAACCAGCTGAGATAAAACCAGGAAAGGGTGCTATGCGCAATGGAAAATTCTGCCGCTTTCACAACCAACCCGGACATGACACCAATGAATGTCGTCACTTGAAGAGCTTAATTGAAGAATTGTTAAGAGAAAACAAGCTGCAACAGTATGTCAAGAAAAACAGGAATGACCCGACTTCGTCTAATCAGGGGCAGCAACCATCTACTCAACCATCTGGCTCGGGTAAAGGAACTACGGCACATGAATCCAAAAGGCCCATTATCAATGTGATCACAGGAGGCCCACACCCAGCGTACAGAAGCTGGGGTGAAATGGAACGATATGCTCATGCTTTGAAGTACATCCCAGCAGAGGAAGATGTTTTTGCTATAGAAGATGCTGCACCCCTGAAGCAGCAGAAGATTTCTAATGATGATATTATGTTCAAGGCTAGGGATTCTATGGGTATTGAAGCTCCAACCATAGATCCCTTGGTTATCTCTGTAGGAAATGGGCCAGCTATCGTAAGACGAGTGCTCATTGATTGCGGTGCTTCCTGCAATATACTCTTCAAGAAAACATTTGACCAGATGAAGATTCCGATGACCGACGTTCAAGCTTCATCGCAAAATGTTAACTCCTATTAAGAAGCGACCTAAAATCTTGAACGAGTCAATGAAGCAGCGACCTAACAGGAGTCTGCGACCTAAAAACATAGCGACCTAAAGAATGTCGCGACCTAACTGCTGAAGGGAACTACGCGACTTAGCATTGTTGCGACCTAGGGGAGTCTACGACCTAACTATAAGAAAGCATTGCGACCTAAGGACTTAAGAGGTCTTCAGCGACCTAAGGATGGAAAGGCCTTGCAACCTAAGATCTAGGAGGATCTCGCGACCTAACAGCATAAGAAGTTCGCGACCTAACAGCATAAGAAGTTCGCGACCTAACAGCATAAGAAGTTCGCGACCTAACAGCATAAGAAGTTCGCGACCTAACAGCATAAGAAGTTCGCGACCTAAAGGAGTTCGCGACCTAAGAAGTTTGCGACCTAAGGTAGCTAGCGACCTAAGGACTTGGAAAAGTTTGCGACCTAACCACGAGAAAGGTTTGCGACCTAACTACATAAGAGTTCGCGACCTAACTACAGAAGAGTTCGCGACCTAAAAACATAGCGACCTAAAGAATGTCGCGACCTAACTGTTGAAGGAAGCTTACGACCTACTTTAGGTCGCTCACGACTTAACTCCGTTGCCCAGTTTTTATGAACCAACCTAATTCCCTATGCGGCTTACCTATAAGTCGCTTGTGACCTACCAGCCCACTAGGTCGCCAATGACCTAGTACCTTCCTTAACTCACCTACGACCTAACTAAGGTCGCGCGCGACCTAAGACTTAGGCAAATTTTCTACCCAGAAATCAGCTTCTATAAATAGGATATCACCTCCAACTTCGAGGGGACTTTGGGCCATTCATTTCTCCAAGCGCCGTTACGCTGTCGAAGCCTCCTCTCTTTCAGCAATCAAAGGTCTTCAAGCATTCGAGACACTACAACGATCTTCGAGAAGAGCTCCTAACATCCAACGCGGATTCATCGAGTTTCATCATTAAAGATCGAGCTAGTAGTCAAGAATGATTTCATGATCAAATTGTATTGTATTTAGAGAGATATTGTATCGAATTGTAATCAAATCAGCAATAAAAGACTATAAAGTGGATGTAGGCTCAATTACGGGCCGAACCACTATAAATCTGTTGTTCATTTACTGTTTTTCTGCTATTCTCAGCTCATATTCTGTTCCCGTACCAACGGGTGGTGCTTTCACAAGTTTATTACACACACCGGGTGTTAGCGTTCACTTTTTACCGTTAACATTTTGGTGCTTTCACTGAGAACCCAACTCAGGCGATCATCCACCGTTGCTTCGCAAAGATTCATAAAAAGAACCTCTCTTTAAAAACCAGATCTGAAATAATGGCTCTTGGAAGAAGAGGTAGACCTATCAGATCCGGAAACGCTCACGAAGGAACTTTCGCTTCCCCAACAACAGATCAAGCAACTCCAACCGTTGGAGTCACCAGGGCTGAATTGGATGACGCAGTTTCTGGATTATACCAACAAATTGAAACTCAAAATGCTTTGATGATGGATAAAATAACTGCCTTGCTTGGGGCAAATCGTCAACCAGAAAACCATCAAACCACCCTTCCTGAGACGCCACCTTTCCAAGCTGATGGTTCTAGGCCGCAACCAACTTGTCATGAACATATGCCCAGGCAAACTTCCGAGGGAAGAACTGGTGCTTGCCCGGAGGTGTCTTTGAACAATAAAGAGTACCTGTCTGAAATGGTTGGCCGCATCATGAAAGAGAGCATGCAAAGGGAAGAGGATGAGGCTGACTGGGGATTTGCGCCAAGCAGAACTCCGTTTACCGAAAGGATCCTGAGAGCAGAATTCCCAAGGAAATTTGCACCTCCTACTATCCAAGCCTATAGGGGAACCACTGACCCTAATCATTTCCTATACAAATACGATTGGCATATGACCGGTGCAAGAGCATCAGACGAGATCAAGTGTCGGTACTTTCCGGTATACCTGGAAGGTGTGGCTTTACTTTGGTTCACAAAGCTTCCAGTTCGGTCTGTAGATAAGTTCTCCGACTTAACACAAAAGTTTAAGGAACAGTTCAGATTGTATGCTTCAAAAGCTAAGGATATAATGTCACTGTCTAACCTTGAACAAGCGCCCGGAGAATCAATCAAATCTTTCTTGAGCCGTTTCAATATAGCTTTAGCCGAAGTAGAAAATGCGGAACCACGCATGATCCTGACTTATTTGATGCGAGCCATTGATAAATCGAGTAAATTTGGAATATGGCTAAAGATGAAGGAACCGAACTCACTTGATAAATTCTATAAAAAGGCCGACGAGTTCATTCGCCTTGAAAACCTTTCTACGACGTCAAAGGTGGTTGCTTCCCAAACTAATAACAACAGTGTCCTATCTAAGAAAAGAGAATCTGAAAGTCAGAAAAGGGAGAATGAAGGAGGAAAGAACCAGGGAAATGAAAAGAAACCTCGCCGCTTTAATTCTTCAGATTATACCCCTTTAACTGATACACCAAGGAATATCTATTTTGCAACAAAAGACGTTGTCCAGTATCCTAAGCCACCCGAGATGACGAAAGGTGCAAAGAGTAATGGGAAATTCTGCCAATTTCACAATCAACCTGGCCATGACACTAACCAATGTCGCCAGTTAAAGAAAGTAATTGAAGAATTGTTGGAACAAGGTAAACTCCAGCAATACGTTAAGAAAAGCGGAGTCAATCCAACCTCATCCACTCGGGATCAACAACATCCTACCCATCAATCCGATTCTCACAACAACACTGCAGTGCAAGATTCAGAAAAGCTTGTCATTAATGCTATCACAGGCGGATTATACCCAGCAAGCAGAAGTTGGGATGACTACTAATTACCCACAAAACTGCGGCTGGGGCATCTCTCACTTTCTCTGGCATAAAAATCCAAAAGCTATGAATCAAGCACAAATGGAAATCCAGCTTGGAGATTCTGAAACAATTAAAACTAGCATTCATTTTTACTTAACAGCATTGCTTGAATGTGTAAAGATAATAATAGATGTGTAACTTCTGCATTGTAAACCGCTGAGAAATCAGCGTGACTCAATAATGAAAAACTATGCATTGTGTTTTTTGTTATAGAATGCCTGTTATATTTCGATGTGTAAATACTCTAAATGTATTGCTAAAATATCGATCTAATACTGCAGGCCATTAAAGCAAAGCTCACCCATCGCAAAGCTAAGCGAGCCTTACAAATCATTTAGCAAATTTCAAGCAACAAAAATTTCAAACTCAAATCCCATACAAGAGAAGCTTCACATAAAAAGTTGACGGCTCCGCTATGTCAAGCCCTCGTTAACTGGTTGCGATCGTTAATATAAAAAGGCATCCAACCAAATAACTTGCGTTTACTCTGTGGAGTCATTCAACAGTGAAGCCTACTTCTTCGGATAAAGCAATTTACTTGCAAAAGAAAGGGACACGCGCTTGGAGACGATGATAAAGGATCGCCGATTGGCGGATGATGATACAACATGAGCAGGCAAACATGGAAGCAGCCAAAGGAAGGTATGCCTCTCAACAGGAAAGCAGGTAGATCCACTAAAGGGATACCCTCCCGAGCAGAAGGAATAAGACCCTCGCTGGCTGATTGTGATGCATCCGATCAGGCAGCTTGTGTCCATCCCATGGATCTACTTGCCCCTAAGACGCAACCTTCCTGGCACACCAACCAACTGATGCTCCTTCCCAAGGGTCAACAAAGCCCTCTAACGAGGCACGCCAATAAATGGAGAGCTTTCCTCAATCAAAAAGATCGGTGGGACTACCAAAAAGGGGCACCTTGTTAATCGATTGCGATCGTTTGTACAAACAAACATCCAATCGAACGACTTACGCTTGTCCCGTGGACCCCTCCGACCATGAGAAAGTAACTTCCAGGCAACCACAAGCCCTCTTCGGAGGCACAAGCCCTCTTCGGAGGCACAAGCCCTCTTCGGAGGCACAAGCCCTCTTCGGAGGCACAAGCCATCTTCGGAGGCACAAGCCCTCTTCGGAGGCACAAGCCCTCTTCGGAGGCACAAGCCATCTTCGGAGGCAAAAGCCCTTTTCGGAGGCACATTTCACCCGTGTAGAAGTGCAAAATGCTTCTCTTCGGAGACCCACTTCACCAGAGATGAAATTCCAAAACTGCTTCTCTTCGGAGACCAAAACTGGTTCTCTTCAGAGACCAAAATCGCTTCTCTTCGGAGACCAAAAGACCTCTTCAGAGGCGTACTTCACCTTGCTTGAAGTACCAAAAATAAACCCTTTACTGGGGCACAAAAATCAAAACCTTCTGCAGAAGCTCATTTCACTGTGCAGGAAAATTCACTTTCAAACAAATAAAAGTGATCATTCCCAGAAGTCGAAATGTTCTTCAGGAAGAAAAAGAAAATAAAGATTTCTCCAAAGACAAGATATACTCTATTAAAAGCAGAATAATTCTTCCCTGAAAAAGTGGAAAGTTATTCTCTAAAATAAGAGTATCGGTCTTGTGAAATCAAGAAATATTACAATATACTTGTGGTGTGGGGGCAACACTATACAATTCAGTTACATTAATAAAAGTAATATACAAGCAACATACCACAAGTTCATTGCAATATCACGTAAAAAAGATGTGGAGTAAATGCGTTCTTGAAACACAGACAGAAAATTTGTACAAGTGAAAAGAATCGTTTACTCTATACTTCAAATGAAAAACAGATGTATTCCTACATACACAAGGATTTGTACAAGAAAAATATCTATTTATTTCAATACTATGAGAAATTTTTACATTGTACAGGTTACAAAAAGAAGCGGAGACCGGTATCCGCACAATCCCCGGTCAATACAAAAAGCAGAGAATGCAAAAACAGACTCATTTCTCCTTTTTCCCACCCTTGGAGCTTTTACCCGGTCGGGCAATAAGTTTCGAAGGCCGCGTCGGAGAAGAAGGAGGAAGAGACTCAAACGGTTCCATCTCCGCCTCATCCCCAGCAGCAGAAGAACTCTTCTTTCCTTTCTTTGAAACCACACGCTTCCCCTTCTTCTTGGAAGAAGACTTACTCCCCGGAGCAAGAAATGTAGAAAGCTTTGTGTCATAATCGAAAGACTGCTCCGGGGTCTTCTCGCTATCTTCCAAACCTTCTGCCTTCTGTCCTTCGGAAGCAGATGGTTCATCTAAACCTTGAAGGGCCGCTATTGGTTCTTCCTGTGAACCAGGTTGGGAAGCCGGAAGAGGTATAACTTGAGAAGGAGGAGGAACGGCAGCTGAAGAAGGAAGAGTTGGGGCAGTTTCTGGGGCGTCTGCTGCATAATTAAAGATATCGAAATCAGTATTCTCCGAGAAAAAAGAAAACCGTGAATTGTCAAAGTTACCTGGAGAAGCCGGTTTAGCGAGATCAATCTCAAATTCCCGAGCTTGGAAGTCTTTCATTGCCTCTTCCTCTGTAGGGGTGGTTACAGTTTCTGTGTCAACCTTAGCGGGAGGCGTGGAATGAGAACTAGAGCCAGCAATATCCGCATGAGCTAAAGCCGAAGTATAAGCAGGAGCAATAGGGGGTGCTTCTTTCCCAGGAAGCTTCTCTCCCATCGCTTCGGCCCGCACTCGGACGAGCTGCTCTTTTCCTTTGGCAAGGGCATCGCGATCGCTCTCACTTAGGTAGGTAGCTTGAAGATCTTTTTCGGAGTATCCGGCACCACCAAATAAGTCAATGATTGCCTCCCACACCTCCGCTAGGGTGACTTCATACTCTGGTCCCAAAAATGAAGGCTCCCATGCCCCAGGACACAATGCATATAGAAGTCGAACAGGGTCGCGTCAACGGTGGCTAGGGTCGCCTTGTGGGATTCTTCGGCTGCAGCTTTACCAGAGAGAACTTCATCACGTTCTCTTTCAGCCTTCAGTAACTGGGATTGTAGCCTAGCAATTTCTAAGTCTCGAGAGCTGAGTTTCTCCTGAAGTTGAGCAGCGTCATCATGATATTTTCTAGTAACATGTTGTTCTGCTTCAAGTTTGACTTCAGTATCTCTCTGAGCAGCGTGGGCGTCTCGAACTTGTTTTTGAAGCATTTCCTCTTTCTGAGAATAAGAAGTGGAAGAAGTAGCAAGCTCTTTTTTAAGCCTTTCAACTTCGGCTTCGAGCTTCACATAACCATCGCTAATGCTTTTCATCTCCGAGTCATGCTGTTTACGCCATTTGTCCCACTCAGACTTATCATTTTCCATGGTCATCATCGCTTCAAGATTCAGGTGGTTGACTCTTTGAAGTTCATCAACCAGCTTCTGCCACCCAGACATTCTTTCGATGTCAAGCTTTACAGCATCGACATTTTTCAGCATCGCCTGTTTGTCAATGGGGACCAAGTCCAAATCAAACCGCACTCCTTTCAGACACCAATTCGGAAATCGGCTCTGGAGTGTGGGAGGACCGTCTCCAGCTTGGTACTGTGGCCTATTAATGATGGTCTGGATGTCAGACTCTTTAAGGGCAGGAGAACCGGAAGATGTGTTAGGAGGAACAGAAACGGTTGTCTTTTCCGAGATGGTAGATGTATCTTTCTCACCAAGTCTGGCACGTTTACTGGAATCATCAGAAGTGTGACTCTTCCCCTTATCGTCGTAAGATTTCCTTTTATAAGGATCGTCGCTTCTGCGAGAAGAGTCACGTTGCTCGTCCCTTCTCCCGTAGTATTCCTCATCTTCTCTCCGGCGACGCTCTTCATGAGCTCGCCTCTCATGAGCCTTTCGAGCAGCTCTCTCCTCATCAGTTTCTTTCACGGCACTGATATAACTCCTAAAGTTGTAAGCTTCACGGCTTCCGTAGCGTTGAAATTTGTTGAAGTAAGAGCCGCTTCGCCCCATCAGAGAACCTGAAATTGAAGGAAAAGACTAGTTTTAGAAATCCTCAAGTTGAAGAAGCTAAGTGCATATAAGTACCAAAATTCTAAGTGTGTGTGATGTGTAAACTACGCGCGTCAGACTACAAACCACTTTTGGGTGTAGAAATGGCAATAAGTTGTGTGGAAGGTGTTGTGGATTGTTGCAAAGAAGAAGTTGCTTCGATAACAGGAGGAACCACTTTAGAAACATCATCTTTAAAGAGCTCCTGAGAGGTTATCATGATGTCGCTCAGACTATCGAAAGTATCATCGCCATGGTGCATGGGAGAATTATCTTTCTCAATTTCCATCTCAGCCGTCTTTTCAACAGTGTGAAGATTTTCCTCCTCTTCAACAACCGGGGCAAGTGCTAACTTACTGGACGTCCCAGCAATGTCGGGACGAGTAGAACACTTTACCAATGAAGTCTCAGCGGTAAGTTCTTGCAATAAAGGTTCTTCAGCAGGAACAGGGGCATCCGACTCCTCAGCAGGAGAATCAGGGACTTCATGTGGCTGAGCGGAACGGGAAGGATGTAAGAGTCCAAATTTGTGGAGGAACTCATCTCTCAATAAAAATTGAACACTTCTCTCCTCGACTGGCACGGCCATAAGCCTCTCAAAAGTCACCTTGTGACTGGCATCTCGAAGTGGGGGAGGAAGTGCTGCAAAAAGGAAAGAATGGAGTTAAGCATTTGACAGTTCGAATTCTGAAAAGTTTTGAGAACAAATCGGAAAGATAAATAATCGTACTTCCCACTCTCCAAATGGCGTAGAATCCCGGAGGGCAGCGAACATAAAAGAATTGAGTCAAAAATCCGTGGGCACTTTCAGACAAGTCCAGAATTAGTTTGCGGTTCCTGGCACTCCTCACAAGTGTAATAGAGGGATGATCTTTGTTCTTTACAAATGTGCACAAGAAGCGAATTTCGGCAAAACTGGGAAAACGGCCCAACGTTCTCCTGAAAAGCACACACAGTCCCAGCAGGATGGAGTATCCATTAGGGTGCAGTTGAAAAGGGGAGATAGATAGCCGAAGGAGAAGTTCTCGAAGACAATCATTAAAGGGCGGAATAGCTCCGCTCAAGCACATCTGACGATTCACGGCAACAAAGCCAAGAGGCGGCCTGTCAGCAGTGTCGCTTGACCCAGGAAGTAAAGCATCTGCTTCGGCAATGCCGAACTGGATGCACAATTGTCTGAAGATCTTGTGGCTTAGAGTAGTAGAAGTCCGTTCCGGAGGGTCGTTCAGTGGAGTAGCAATTGGAAAAGCCTCTCCAGCTATTTCCAAGTCTTCCTGTTGGGATGCCATTCTACACAAGGAACTGGACGATCAAATATTAAGGTGCACGTTTCCTAAAAAAGAGTGAAGTGTTGTGCAAAACTAACGCAATAACAAGCAAATATAAATGAAACTAAATTAATTGATATTTGTCGATTATAAAGTTTCGGGGCTTGATATCTTAAGTCCAAGAACAGTGTTGTGTTGATGCAAATAAATCAGCTTTAGTTGATCGTTTCAATTTTGCTTTAATACTTCGCTTAGATTTGCTAGTTCACAACATTTCATTCGCGAAGTTCATTTAAGTTTGATATTCTTTGTCAACTAATCTGTCATTTGGTGTGGGCAATCAATGGCAGTATATTCGTCCCATTTTTTTTTCCTGTGAATATTGCTTCTAAACAGGTTATCAGCATTAAAGTTAAGGCAATCTGAAAAGAAGTACAACAAAGCCTAAAACAATTCAAAAAATCAGCCAAATTCTGCCTAAATTTCTAAGTCCCAGGTCGTTCACGACCTAACATAAGTTGGAGTGATTTTAAGTCGTGCAGTGCAAATAAAAGCATTCAGGGCTATGCAGAATTGTTTCAAGTTCTAGGTCATTCGGCGACCTATTCTTGGTCGAAGCACCTTTAGGTCGCACAGTGCAACTGAAGGGTTAAAAGCAATGCAGATTTGATCAAGTCCTAACTCGGCTGCGATTTAAAGCTTATGTCACGGGAAAGTTAGGTCGTTCAGCGACCTAACACAGGTTCCAGTCTTCCTTAGGCCGAACTATTCCTTAGGTCGCGAATGGTCTTAAGTCGCCTGAAACCCTTACTGCTAACTTCCTCTCCACGCCACAAACCACCAAACCCTATAACCCGTTATCAATTACACCTATAAACCCATCGCCTTCCTCACCCCTTCAATTCTTCGAAAGATACAAAGAGCGATTCAACACATCCCTAATCCATCGCAGATCCAACACATTACTATGCCCTCATGAATCAGCCAAAGCAACTATCGAGAGTCAACCACGACAGCCACTTGAAACGGTGCACAACTCATAGAATGGGGCTAAGGTCGAAAAAGCGGGGATTTAAGATTAAACGATGATTATGATAGGATGGATGTCAAACTCACTTACGGGATGTAATGGTAAGGAAGAATTGATGACTGGAATAGGTTGAATTCGCCTTTGAAAACTCGAAAAATTCGTCAATGGCAGCAAGGGATCGAAGTAGAGTAGGGAGGAAGAAGCGACCTAACCGATTTATATGAAACCAAGAAAGGAAGATGAATAGACAAGCAAGTTAGTGTTTTAGGTCGCTCGCGACCTAGCGAAGTTAAGTCGAAGCACACGACCTATGACTTCGGCCCGTACTTCGAGGGGCAAATGTTAACTCCTATTAAGAAGCGACCTAAAATCTTGAACGAGTCAATGAAGCAGCGACCTAACAGGAGTCTGCGACCTAAAAACATAGCGACCTAAAGAATGTCGCGACCTAACTGCTGAAGGGAACTTCGCGACTTAGCATTGTTGCGACCTAGGGGAGTCTACGACCTAACTATAAGAAAGCATTGCGACCTAAGGACTTAAGAGGTCTTCAGCGACCTAAGGATGGAAAGGCCTTGCGACCTAAGATCTAGGAGGATCTCGCGACCTAACAGCATAAGAAGTTCGTGACCTAACAGCATAAGAAGTTCGCGACCTAACAGCATAAGAAGTTCGCGACCTAACAGCATAAGAAGTTCGCGATCTAACAGCATAAGAAGTTCGCGACCTAAAGGAGTTCGCGACCTAAGAAGTTTGCGACCTAAGGTAGCTAGCGACCTAAGGACTTGGAAAAGTTTGCGACCTAACCACGAGAAAGGTTTGCGACCTAACTACATAAGAGTTCGCGACCTAACTACAGAAGAGTTCGCGACCTAAAAACATAGCGACCTAAAGAATGTCGCGACCTAACTGTTGAAGGAAGCTTACGACCTACTTTAGGTCGCTCACGACTTAACTCCGTTGCCCAGTTTTTATGAACCAACCTAATTCCCTATGCGGCTTACCTATAAGTCGCTTGTGACCTACCAGCCCACTAGGTCGCCAACGACCTAGTACCTTCCTTAACTCACCTACGACCTAACTAAGGTCGCGCGCGACCTAAGACTTAGGCAAATTTTCTACCCAGAAATCAGCTTCTATAAATAGGATATCACCTCCAACTTCGAGGGGACTTTGGGCCATTCATTTCTCCAAGCGCCGTTACGTTGTCGAAGCCTCCTCTCTTTCAGCAATCAAAGGTCTTCAAGCATTCGAGACACTACAACGATCTTCGAGAAGAGCTCCTAACATCCAACGCGGATTCATCGAGTTTCATCATTAAAGATCGAGCTAGTAGTCAAGAATGATTTCATGATCAAATTGTATTGTATTTAGAGAGATATTGTATCGAATTGTAATCAAATCAGCAATAAAAGACTATAAAGTGGATGTAGGCTCAATTACGGGCCGAACCACTATAAATCTGTTGTTCATTTACTGTTTTTCTGCTATTCTCAGCTCATATTCTGTTCCCGTACCAACGGGTGGTGCTTTCACAAGTTTATTACACACACCGGGTGTTAGCGTTCACTTTTTACCGTTAACACAAAAGATTGTTGGTTTCAATGGGGAACCACAGCAACCAATCGGAACTGTCGAATTGTTCGTGGAACTTGGGGAAGGGCAGAAAAGGGTAGTTCGAAAACAAACCTTTGTAATTGTTGATGGATTTTCTGCCTACAATGCTTTCCTGGGCAGGCCGAATCTAGCTGCATTCATGGCCATTTTGGCCCCATGGTGCTAACTATGAAGTTTCCTACAGAAAATGGTGTTGGGGTCATCAAGGGAGATCAAAATGCTGGACGCGAATGTTATCTTATAGAGCTTCGAGAAGCCAGGAAGAGAGAAATGGGTAAAGATGCGGCAGCTCCCCTCCGCATCAAAAACCCAACCTTATAGCAAATACAGGGTGGTCCCTGCACTGGCGAGCATAGTGGTGCAAGGAGAGAAATGGACCCCAGAAAAGCCAGTATAGAGGAGAATAGGGTGGTACCCGTGGAAGTTACGGTACCGATACCTGTCGACTCAAAAGACCCAAACAAAGTACTCGATGTGGGTTCGCAACTAAGTATAACAGTTCAAAACACACTGATATCGTTTCTAAAAGCAAATCTGGACGTGTTCGCTTGGTGTCATGCTGATATGTGTGGGATATCTCCGGAAATTGCTGTTCACACCCTGAATGTCGATCCAAAATTCACACCGGTAAAATAGAAAAGAAGAACTCAAGGTCCGGAAAGGTCAGCAGCATTAAAAGAAGAAGTTGATCGGCTTATGGAGAATGATTTCATCAGAGAATCCACTTATCCAAATTGGGTTTCAAATCCAGTACTGGTTAAGAAGGCAAATGGAAAGTGGAGAGTATGTATTGATTTCACAGATCTAAACAAAGCTTGCCCCAAAGACTGCTTCTCGTTGCCTAGAATCGATCAACTGGTGGATGGGACGGCTGGACATGAGTTGTTATCTTTTATGGATGCTTACTCCGGATACAATCAGATTATGATGAATGAACCAGATCAAGAAGACATAAGCTTTATCACAGATGTGGGTCTCTACTGTTACAAAGTCATGCCTTTTGGATTGAAGAATGCAGGAGCAACCTACCAAAGGCTTGTCAATGCTATGTTTAAACCTCAGATTGGCAAGACTATGGAAGTTTATGTTGATGATATGTTAGTGAAGTCAAAGAAAGCAGTCGACCACATGGATCACTTGGCGGAAATGTTCACAATTCTACGAAAGTACGGAATGAAGCTCAATCCATTGAAATGTTCATTCGGGGTAGAGTTCGGAAAATTCTTGGGTTTCATCGTGAGCGCTTGGGGCATCGAGGCCAATCCTGCACAAATCACAGCTCTAAGAGAAGTTAAAGCCCCTAGAACAAAGAGATAACTGCAAAGTCTCAATGGAAAAGTCGACACTCTGAGTCGCTTCATTTCCAAGGCCACAAACAAATGCATTCCCTTCTTTGATGCTCTAAAGAAAGGAAAGAAATTTTTTGAATGGACTCTCGAATGTCAGAATGCTTTCGATCAACTGATTCATCATATGGAAACTCCTCCAGTTCTTTCCAAGCCTAGTGATGGCGAAGACCTCTTCATCTATTTAGCAATTTCATCTCATGCTCTAAGTGCAGCACTCATACGAGAAGATATGAAAGTACAACATCCAGTCTATTACATCAGCAAATGGTTTACTGGGGCAGAGATGAATTATTCAAAAATAGAAAAGCTTGCCTATTGTTTGCTAATTGCTTCCAGGAAGTTGAGGCCATATTTTCAATCTCATCCTATCAAGGTTCTTACCGATCAACCTCTAAAGCAAGTCCTGTATCGTCCTGAAACTTCGGGTCGTCTCTTGAAGTGGAACATAGAACTCGGCCAATATGACATCACTTACCATCCCCGAAGAGCCATCAACGGACAAGCTTTAGCGGATTTCATTGCGGAGTCTACTGACAAAGGAGATAGTGAGAAAGAAATAAGTGATGGCGTTCAAATCTAGTGGAAGTTATATGTTGACGGTTCGAGAAATGATTATTATTCTGGGGCAGGGGTAGTGCTTGAAACCCCCGAAGGACGATCATTGTGCTATGCATTGAGACTAGAATTTCCTTCAACAAACAATGAAGCAGAATATGAAGCTCTCATTGCCGGTCTAAGAATTGCCAAGGAATTGAACATCAAAGTGTTACAAATCTTCAGCGATTCCCAACTTATTGTTTGCCAGGTAAAGAAAGAATTTCAAGCTAAAGGTGGAAATATGCCCGCGTATTTGTCAAAGGCATGTGAACTTCTCGAAGATTTTGATCATTACACGATAAGTCATATTCCTCGGGTTGAAAACATGAAGGCGGATTCTCTAGCAAAGTACTCAAGTTCTGGAGAGGCTCAATTATTGGGGTTAGTCCCTGTAGAAGTTCTGTCGGCTCCAAGCGTCGATGAGATGGACATTGATTGGATTATGGTTACGTCTCAAGAGCATGAATCATGGATGACTCCAATCAGAGAATATTTACTCAATGGTTTCCTGCCAGAAAGTTCTAAAGAACGTCGAAAGCTGTTGAGGAAAGCATCCAGATATACAATTCAAGATGGCCGATTATACAGACGGGGATTCTCAATGCCATTACTCCGATGTGTAACTAAGGAAGAAGCCAAGACAATTCTAGCTGAGATACACGGAGGAGAATGTGGAGATCATTCAGGCGGTCAAACTCTAGCCAAGAAAGTTCTTCGATATGGGTATTTCTGGCCAGACATTAATCGAGATGCTGCCTCTTATTCCCGAAAGTGCGACAAGTGCCAAAGATTTGCAAAAATTCCAAAAGCACCTTCCACCGAACTCACGTAAATGGTCAGCCCATGGCCGTTCGCCATTTGGGGAATAGACTTGATTGGACCATTACCGATTGCCAAATCTGGAATCAAATATGCTATTGTTGCTGTTGATTATTTTACTAAATGGGCTGAAGTTGAACCCTTCGCCGCCATTACCTCTAAAAAGATGCTAAATTTCGTAACTAAAAATATCATTTGCAGGTATGGTGTGCCGCAGAAAATAATCACAGACAACGGCACTCAGTTTGAAAGTGAAGAATTCCAAGACTTTTGCAAACAATTCAGAATTCGAAAAAGCTTCTCAGCAGTGGCTCATACGCAGGCAAATGGGCAAGTGGAAGCGGTGAACAAAATTATCAAGTCAACCATAAAAAAGCAACTTGAAAAAGCAAAAGGTGGTTGGGTCGATAAGCTTCCATTGGCACTATGGGCATACAGAACTACTCACAAAACTACGACTGGGCACACTCCATTTTCACTGGCATACGGATCAGAGGCAATGATTCCGGTGGAAGTAGAAGTTCCTTCACACAGGAGAATTCATTTCAACGAAGCTGAAAATGAAAAGCTGCAACTTGAAGAACTTGATTTTCTTGATGAGAAAAGAGAAGAAGCTAGACTCAGAGTTTCAGCTTATCAGCAAAGAATAGCCAGGCACTTCAACTCAAAAGTTCGCCAACGCAGCTTTGAAGTCGGAGACTTAGTCTTGAAAAGGATCATGACTGCGACCGGGGTGTTTGGGCCAAACTGGGAAGGACCATATGTCATCGGCAATAAACTTCTTAATGGCACCTTCAAACTCATGACCATCGAAGGAGATCCAATTCCAAGAGCCTGGAACAGCATCCACTTACGTCCTTATTTTACTTGAAAAAGCTTTGCTCGAGATTGTAGAATAGTGACGAATGTATCAGTTGTACTGTAAGAGATTGTAAATCAGTATAAATGAATGAAAGCTATAAAGTGGATGTAGGCCCGATTCTGGGCCGAACCACTATAAATCTTGTGTTCTTTACTGTTTTATAATACCTGTTTCATTTCGATATATACAAATGCTTTAAATGTATTGCTAAAATGTCAATTCAAAATTGCAGGACATTAAAACAAGGCTTACTCGTCACAAAGCCAAGCGACCCCTATAAGCCACTTACTAAGCAAATTTCAAGCAACAAAAATTCCAGATTCACATCCCATACAAGAAGAACTTCACATAAAAAGTTGGCGACTCCATTGTATCGAGCGCTCGTTAACTGGTTGCGATCGTTAGTATAAACAGACATTCAACCAAGTAACCAGCGTTTGCTCCATGGAGTCATTCGACAGTGAAGTCTACTTCTTCGGATAAAGCAATTTACTTGCAAAAGAAAGGAAAATGCACTTGGAAACAATAATAAAGGATCACTGATGAGCAGATGATGAGAAAAAATGGGCCGGTAAACATAGAAGCAGCCAAAAGGAGGAATGCCTCTCAACAGGAAAGCCGGTAGATCCACTAAAGGGACGCCTTCCCAAGCAGAAGGAACAGGACCCTCGCTAACTGGTCGTGATGCATCCGATCAGACAGCTTGCGTCCGTCCCGTGGATCCACTCGCCCCTGAGACGCAACCTTCCTGGCACACCAATCAACCAAAGCCCTCTAACGAGGCACGCCAATAAATGGGAGTGCTTTCCTCAATCAAAAAGATCGGTGGGACCACCAAAGGGGCACCTTGTTAGTTGATTGCGATCGTTTGAACAAACGAACATCAAATCAAACAACTTGCGTCCGCCCCATGGACCCGTCCGACCATGAGAAAGTAACTTCCAGGCAATCAACAAGCCCTCTTCGGAGGCACAAGCCCTCTTCAGAGGCACAAGCCATCTTCGGAGGCATAAGCCCTCTTCGGAGGCACAAGCCATCTTCGGAGGCACAAGCCCTCTTCGGAGGCACAAGCCCTCTTCGGAGGCACAAGCCAACTTCGGAGGCACAAGCCCTCTTCGGAGGCACAAGCCCTCTCCGGAGGAACAAGCCCTCTCCGGAGGCACAAGCCCTCTTCGGAGGCACAACTCTTCAGAGGAGCCCTCTTCGGAGGCATGTCGAAAAATAGAATGCTCGAACCAAAAAGCCTTCTCCGGAAGCACATTCAACTCTTAAAGGAAGATTAACTTATTCATCTCAAAAAGTTTTTCCTAAAAAAGTTGAAGTACTACAAAAAGACCTCTTCGGAAGCACACTTCAACGTGCTCGAAGTACCAAACATAAGCCCTTCACTGGGGCACAAAATCAAAGTCTCCTTTAGAAGTTCGTTTCACTGCGTAGGAAAATCTACTTTTTAACAAATAAAAGTGGTCATCTCCGAAAGTTGAAATGTTCTTCAAAAAAGAAAGAGAAAATAAACATTTCTCCAAAGATAAGATATACTCTACTAAAAGCAGAAATAAGAGTATCGTTCTTGTAAAAGCAAGAAATATTACAATATACTTGTGGTATGGGGCAACATTATACAACTTAGTTACATTAACAAAAGTAATATACAAGCGGCATACCACAAGTTCATTGTAGTATCATGTAAAGAAGATGTGGAATAAATGCATTCTTAAAACACAGACAAAAAGTTTGTACAAGTAAAAAGAATCGTTTACTCTACACTTCAAATGAAAAACAGATATATTCCTACATAGACAAGAATTTGTACAAGTAAAATATCTATTTTATTCAATACTTTGTAAATTTTTACATTGTGCAGATATCAAAAAGCGAGGACCGGTACTCGCACAATCTCCGGTCAATACAAGCAAAAAGTAAGACAAAAAAACCCAGTTTATTACTCCTTCTTCCCACCTTTAGTACCCTTGCCCGGTTTGATGACCAGTTTCGGGATTCGGCGTGGACGGGATGGAGAAGGAGGAGTAGTTGGGTCTTCTTCAACATCTTCTTAATCAACCGAAGCACTCTTCTTCCTCTTCTTCATGGCACGCTTCCCTTTCCATTTCGAGGAAGACTCACTTCCAGGAGTAGTAAGAAGTGTGGAAAGTTTCGTGTCGTCATCAAAAGACTGCTCCGGACTCTTTTCGCCTTCTTCAAGCTCCACAGCCTTTTGCTCCTACGAAAGAACCGGATCATCCAAGTCTTTAAGAACTTCTATTTTCTCTTCTTGCGATCCCGGTCGAGAAGCTGAAAGAGGAGTAACTTGAGAAGGAGAGGGGGCGGCAGCCAAAGAAGGAGAAGTTGGCACAACTTTCGGTGCTTCTGCTACAGAAGAAAAGAAGTCAAATTAGTGTTTTCCGAAAAAAGAGAAGATATTGGATCACCAGGACTTAAGTAATAAGCGAGAAATTCATCCAAATCAATTGAATCAAATGAATAATCCACTTGAGTCGGATCTGACTTGAAGTTACCTGGAGATGTCGGTTTTGACAAATCAATTTCAAATTTATCAGCCTCAGTCTCTTCTTGGCTCTTATCTTCAGTTTGGGTAAGGGGAGACTTAGTAACGACAAGCTTAGCTTCAGCATCTTTTGCAGCAAGTGGAGAATGAGAGCTAGAACCAATGATATCGACATCGGTCAAAGTTGAAGTGTGGACAGGGGCAGTTAGAGATATTGTGTTTTCTGGATGTTCCTCTGCCACTGTCCCGGCTGTAGCTTCGGCAAGTTGCTCTTTGCCTCTAATAAGCGCATCACGTGCTTCATCATCCAGATAAAGCGCTGCAAGGTCTGCTTCTGCATAGCCAGCAAACGTATCAAGTATGGTCTCCCAAACTTCCGCCAGAGTAATCTCGTATTTAGGGCCCAAGAACGAAAGACTGCCACGGCCTAGAACGCTGTGCATATAAAAGTCGAATAGAGTAGAATCGATGCTAGCTTTAGTGGCTTCGTGAGACTCTTCGGCCGCAACTTGCCCGGCAACCGCGTCATCACGCTCCTTCTCGACTTTAAGAAGCCTAGCTTTTAGCACCTCAATCTCTGCATTCTGGGAATAAGATTTTTTCTACAGTTCAGCATTTTCTGTGCGATATTTCTCAGTAATGTGCTGCTCAGCTGCAAGCTTCATTTCAGCATCCCTTTGTGCAGCATGTGCATCCCGCACTTGCTTCTGGAAGACTTCTTCCTTTTGAGTGTGTGATGCGGAAGATGAGGCAAGATCCTCCTTAAGTCGCTTGACTTCAGATTCAAGCTTTGCGTTGTCGTCTGCGATACTCGTCATCTCTGCATCATGCTGCTTGCACCATTTATCCCATTCAGCTTTATCATTCTCCAGAGTCAGCATGTTTTCGAGATTCATATGGTTGACTCTCTGGAGTTCATTAACAAGCTTTTGCCACTGCGACATCCTCTCAACATCAATCCTAACTGCATCAAGATTTCTGAGCATGGCTTGCTTATCAATCGGGACCAAATCAAGGTCGAAGCGTACTCCTTTTAAGCACCAGTTCGGAAACCGGCTTTGAAGCGTGGGAGGGCCATCTTTAACCTGATACTGGGGTCTGTTGATGATCGCTTGGATATCGGTTTTCTTTAAGGAGGAGAGCCGGCTGGAATATCGGAAGGGATAGGAGCGTCGGTCTTTTCGGATATTGCAGACGCGTCCTTTTCACTGAGTTTAACCCGCTTACTCGGGTCATCGATAGCATGTCTCTTCCCTTTATCATCCTGATATTTTCTTTTGTGAGAGTCATCGTCTCTCCTTCTTTGCTGCTCTTCATAAACTCTCCTCTCTTCAGCTTTTCTAATGGCTCGCTCTTCATCGGATTCTTTGCGGACGGGGAGATAGCGTCTGTAATCATAATTATCATGCCCTCCGTAGCGCCGAAAGTTATCATAATACGAGCCACTACGCACCATTGTAGAACCTGAAATTGAAGAAAAGGCAAGTCTTAGAAATCTTCTAAGTAGAGAATTTAAGTGCATATAAGTGCTTAGCATCCTAAGTGTGTGTGGCGTGTGAGCTACGCGCATCAAATTACAAACCACTCTGTGGTGTGGGAGTGGCAACGGCTTGTGTAGAAGGCGTTGTAGCTTGTCGCAAGGAAAAAGTTGCCTCGACAACAGGAAAGATCGTTTTTGAACCATAGTCTTTAAATAGCTCCTGAGAAGTTACCATCAAGTCACTTAACCCCCAAAAATGTCGTCGCCATTATGCCCATCGGAGTTTTTTCCTTCAGCCTCTACATTGGCCGCCTCTCTGGAATGGCGGGGAGATTCTTTTCCTTCTTCTTCTTCAACAACCGAGGGAAGTGCAAGCTTGCTAGACGACCCTGTAACATCAGTAGAAGTAGTGCACTTCACTAGTGACGTCTCAGCAGTGGTTTCTTTCAGTGAGAGCTCTTTTACAGAAACTGAGGCATCTGACGTTGTGATTGGAGAATCAGGAATCTCATGAGGCTGGGTGGAACGAGAAGAGTGTAGAAGCCCATACTGGTGCAAAAATTCGTCGTTCAGCAAAAATTTGGCGCTTCTTTCTTCTGCTGCCACAGCATTTAAAGTTTCAAGGATCGATTTGAGGCTGGGATTTCTGAGCGGAGGAGGAAGTGCTGGAAAAAAGGAAAAGAATGAAGATAAGCATTTGATAATTTAGGTTTCGAAAAACTCATAAGATGAGCAGAGAAAGGCAATCTTACTCCCGATTCTCCAAACTGCGTAGAATCCCGGAGGACATCGAACAAAGAAGAATTGGTTTAGAAAACCGTGAGCACTTTCAGGCAAATCTAAAATCAATCTCCGATTTCTGGCACCCCTTACAAGTACGATCGAAGGATGATCTTTATTCTTAGAGAAGGTGCATAGATAGCAAATTTCGTCAAAGCTTGGGAGACGATCAAGCGTCCTCCTAAATAGAACACATAACCCCATCAGAACGGCGTAACCATTGGGGTGCAGCTGAAAAGGGGAGATGGTTAATCGGAGAAGAAGCTGTCGAAGGAAATCATTAAAGGGCGGAATGGCTCCGCTCAAGCACATCTAACGATTCACGGCCACAAATCCAAGCGGTGGACTGTCAGAAGTGTCGTTCGCTCCAGGAAGTAAAGCATCTTCTTCGGCAATATCGAACTAGATGCACAGTTGTCTGAAAACTTTGTGGCTTAGTGTAGTCGGAGTTCTTTCCGGAGGATCGATCAGTGGATTAGCAATCGGGAAAGCTTGTCCGGATGGTCCTGTATCTTCTTGTTGAGATGCCATTCTACACAATCATCTGGATGTTCAAATATCAAGGTGCACGTTTCCTAAAAAGTGTGAAGTGTTGTGCATAACTAACAAAAATAGAATGTAAACATAAATGGAATTAAATTAGTTGACAATTGGTCAATTACAAGATTTCAGGGTTTGTTAACTTAAAACTCAAGTGAAGTGTTAATGCAAACGAAACAGCTTTAGTTGACTATCTTAGTTTTGCTTTAATACTTCACTTGAATTGATTAGTTTGCAGCATTTCATTCACACAGTTCATTTAAGCTGATTATTCTTTATCGATTAATCTGTCATTCGATGTGGGCAGTCAATGGAAGTATATTCGTCCCAAGTTTTTTTTTGCAAATATTGTGTTTCACAGGTTATTAATATTAAAGTCAAAACAGTTTGCAAAAGAATACGAGTCACTTCAAATTCAAAGCTCAGTCAAGTTCTGCCCAAAACTTCACAAGTCCAAGGTCGTTCAGCGACCTATCATAGGTCGAAGCATTTTATTTTTTAGGTCGCTTTGTGCAAATTAAAACGTTGTTCAGGGCATTGCAGAATTTGTTCAAGTCCTAGGTCGTTTAGCGACCCATCATAGGTCGTGGCATCTTTAGGTCGCACAGGGCAAATCGAAGAATTCAAGGCTATGCAAATTTCCTTAAGTCTAATCGGTTCATGTCTTAGGTCGCTCACGACCTAGTATAGGTCGTAAAGGGTTGTTCGGTTTAACTTAGGTTGGTCAGGTTTCTTAGGTCGTAAGACTTAAGTCGCGCAATTCTTAACACGACCTAACTCTTAGGTCATCCAGATCTCATTAGGTCGCTGACTTCCTCTCCACGCAATTCCTTACCAGACCCAACAACCCGCTATCGCAAGTACAACGAAAATCCATCATCCTCTTCATAAAATTCGTCATCTTTTCATTCCACCAAATCATTCGAAAAACCGATTCAACTCATCTCCGATCTATCATAGATCCAGTCGCCTACTGTACGCTCATGAATCACAATAACAATAACCAATAATGGTCAGAAATTGATCACAACGCAACTCGAATTGAAGCATGGCGTACAAAATTGGCTCGGAGATTAGAATTCACGGGTTGATGGTGATCATGGAATGGACAGAAGTCGAGGATACTTACGTAATTTGAAAGGGAGGATGAATTGTTGGATGCTTAACTTGAACTGGTCCTTGAGATCGCAAATTTCTGATAATGGCAAGGCGGGAAACTGAAGCAATTAAGTGGAGAAGATGCAGCGACCTAATGAATTTATATGGGATTGAGAAAGGAAGGCGAGTAGGCGTACGAGTTGGCACGAATTTTAGGTCGTTCACGACCTAGCAAAGTTAAGTCGAAGCACACGACCTAAGACTTAGGCCTGCACTTCGAGGGGCAAATGTTAACTCGTATTTTAGTCACGACCTAAAACTCGGCGACCTTTGACTCCGCGACTTAACAAACTACGACCTAGCGACCTAAGGAAGCTAACGACTTAGTAGAACTCACGACCTAAGAGATCTAACGACTTATAGTAATTAGCGACCTAAGCTAGCAAGCGACCTAAGGGACTTAACGACCTAAGGTAGCTAGCGACCTAAGGGGTTTAACGACCTAAGGAAGCTAGCGACCTAAGGGACTTAACGACCTAAGGTAGCTAGCGACCTAAGGGACTTAACGACCTAAGGTAGCCAGCGACCTAAGGGATTTAACGACCTAAGGAAGCTAGCAACCTAAGGGATTTAACCACCTAAGGTAGCTAGCGACCTAAGGGGTTTAACGACCTAAGATAGCTAGCGACCTAAGAGATTCCCCGACCTAACTGAAGAAGCTATCTACGACCTATGAACATCTGTGACCTATGAACAGCTGCGACCTACGACCTACTTTAGGTCGCACACGACCTACTACTTCAGAGAAGATCAAGAGTTATTACATCAGGCTAACTTCCTAAGTCGTTTGTGACCTACGACCTAACTTAGGTCGTACGCGACCTAAGATGGGTCAAGTTTTGTGCTGAATCATTCCTATAAGTCGCCAACGACCTAATACCATCCTTAACTCGCCTGCGGCCTATCACTTAAGCCAAGTGCAACTTCATCAGCTGATTTTAGAAGACGCGAGTAGACTGCGACCTAGCTTAGGTCGCTCGCGACCTACGACCTAACTTAGGTCGTACGCGACCTAAGACTTGGCAAGATTTCTGTCCAGAATTCAGCTCCTATAAATACACCACCACATTCTACATGAAGAGGACTTTTGGCCAATCACTTCTTCAAGCGCCGTTACTCTACCGAACTCTGAACTCAATCAACACACAAAGATCTTCAAATACTCGAAACACTACAACAAGCTTCGAGATGAATTTCATACATCCGACACGGATTCATCGAGTTTCATCATCGAAGTTTGAGCTAGTAGTCAAGAGTGTTTTCGTGATCAAATTGTATTGTATTGTGAAGAATATTGTATCATCTTGTAATCAAATCAGCAATAAAAGACTATAAAGTGGACGTAGGCTCAGTTACGGGCCGAATCACTATAAATCTGTTGTCATTTACCGTGTTACTGCTATTCTCAGCTTATATTCTGTTACCGTACCAACGGGTGGTGCTTTCACGATTCTATTACACACACCGGGTGTTAGCGTTCACTTTTTAGCGTTAACAGTAGGGAATTATATGTGATCTCAAATAGGTTTGAGATCTGGAATGGGTAGTGGATGATGAATGTTTTAAATAAATTCGATGATAGATCGAGGTAAATTAAAATGGAATTTTGAAATTTGAACCCAGAATTAAGTGGTTAAGTTGTTAAATTAAAAGTAAAGGTAAATTTGATTTATGGGATTAAACCAACAATTAAAATTTAACTCGAATTTATATAATTCGAGATGGTTTAAAATTGGGATTTAAATTGAATTAGTTCAAACCGAATATAATTTGAATTAATGGGAATTGGGATTTATTCATATAGAAATTGAAATAATGTGAAATTGAAATGATTTGAAATTAGTCTAAATTAATTTGAATAATTTGAAATTGTAATTAAAGTAAATATGCTTAAAGTCAAATGGAATTTGATTTGAATTTGGAAAGAAATTTGAGGTTAATTCAACTTGAATTGGGGATTAATCAAGTTCAAGAGAAATTGAAGTTATTCAAATTTGAAGTGAGTCAATTTAAATGGAAGTGGAAATTTAAATTGAATTGGTGGGTTATTGAAAAGTTTGACTCTGGACTATTTTCAAAATAAATTGTTTTAATATAAATCTATTTTTCCAAACTATTTACCATACAGTTTTTTTTTAAAACCTAAAACTATCTTAAGCTTGTTTTACAATTACTTTTGGAACTATTTAACAATTTTACAACCGATTTATAAACTGATTACTATTTTTCAATTATTTTATAAATAATTACTATTTTTCAACTATCTTACAATTTCTTAACTGTTTACAGCTTTTTACAGCTAATAATTATTTTTCAACTACTTATCTATTTTAAAAAAAATTCAAGCTATATTTCTAAATTTAAGCTGGTCGGAGTTTGAACTGTTATTGATTAAATACCCAACTGATAAAAGAATTGAAGTGATAATCCAAATGGGGATTAAGGTAAATGTGAATAAGTGAATAAAATCAAAGTGAGGATGAATAGAAAGGAAATTGATTTAACTGATAATCAATGAAGATAAATACGTAGGATGTACGTATATTATTTTATTCGCATAGTGATTTGATCCAGATTCGAGCACAGAATTTCGAGATAATATTATCGATCCGAGTTGGGATTTTTCGCTCGATTTTCGACGGCAAACCTGGATATGGATTTTTGATTGGTTCTGGATATTCTCTATCATAGTTGTGACTATGCAAGGAGAATGACGGTTTCTGATCAAGAAACCAGATTTGAGTCCGCACTAGGAAGTCGGGTGGACAATACTAGTTCGGAAGTGAAATTGTGTGATCGAGTGAGCGATGAGATTGATATTGCGTACGGATGATATGTGGACATCGTACGAGTTTGAATGAAATTGTTATTGAATTGGATATAAGGACTGTAATATGATTTTTGAAATAGAAGTAAATTTTGAGAAATATACAATAAATAAAAGTGAAAATGGAATATCTTTATGGTTAAAATTTAATTTATCAAAGTAAATAATTTGGAAAATGACTTTATAAGTAATCTAATTTGAATATTTGATTTGGAATAAACCAAGTTATTCATCTTCGTTATATATAATAAAATCTCCTTGTTGAATCTGTTGCCAGATGAAAATGATTTTTGAAAGTGTTTTAAGTATACAAATGAATTTATACAATTATAAATTGAACTAAAGATTTTCCAAGATTATTATATATATATAAAAAGAATTTGTGAAAATGATTTTGAGGAAATGTTTTGAAAACCTATGGCATTTGGAAAGGCTTTTGATTTTTGAGGAAAATCAAATTTGGAATTTGGAAAGCCTAGTTTGTGAATTATCGATTTTGGGAATCGATTTTATAAAGGGGCTTTATATGAAGTCATACTAGGTGTATGATTTGGAAAATACTATATGTATATAGTATAAAGTGTTTTGAGATTGGCTCTGGGGAAAAGGCGCTCCCTTGAAATGAACTTCTCAGGAGTGCCAAAGGGTGGTACTGCCTTGAGCCTCAAAAGGGGGAGGTTCTAAAGTTGATCCTGTGAGGAGTCTGGACAAAACTAGTTCCTGAGGATTATTTATGTAGCGAAAGTCGAGGGGCTGGTGCCTACAGAGGCATTTGGGTTATGCTGTGATGATAGTGTAACTCAATGTCACTGCGATCTACTGCAGACCATAGCGAAAGCCATGTGTGCCGCTGAGAGCCAACAATCTTCGTTTGGTTTTATATCGGTAGACTGTGACACTATGGTAACATAGCGAAAGTCACGTGAGCCGCTGAGAGCAGTCTGCGTTTGATTTTACATCGGTAGACTGTGACCTATGTTAGAGTGTAGAAGTTTCATTTTGACAGCGAAAATCGTGTGTGCAGCTGAGAGCCAACAGTTACATGGACTTTTGCTACGACGACAACGTAACCCTGGAATGTAACTGCGATCTGTTGTGGGTTCCATGGTGTAATCAGTTACATGGACTTTTGCTGCGATGGCAACGTAACCCAGGATGTAACTGTGACCATGGATGGGGGTGATGATTTCCAGAGCATTCTCATAATAGATATTTCCTCTATTTTCAAAAATGTTTCCTATATTTTCAATAAAATTATTTTTCAAAATATTTTCACTAGATGTTGGAAATGGGTCTGCCAAGCACTTATAGATTTTCAGTCGTATGCCTGATCAACGAATGACCGAATTTCTGTAAGAACAAGGATGGACTTGTCGAAACATCGAGTTATAAAAGTACTTGTATAAAAACTATTTTAGTAATATTATCTAGACTTTTATTAAGTAGTTTAAAGATGATCAAAGAAAATTTATCTGATTTTAAGCAATTTAATGATTCTGGCTTCGTTCCTTTTCGAGGACAAAAAGATTCAAAGGGGGGAGGAATGTGACGACCCAGATTTTCAAAGGGTGTTAATTGATAATTAATGGAATTAAATTATTAAAATATTAATATTAAGCAGTCGAATAAGTGTCGAACGGTTAAAATACCTGAATTTCTAAATTAAATTTAAAACTAAAATTGAATAATTTATTTTATAATTTTTGAATCCTATAGAAAAATAAATTATATATATATATATAAAACGCTAACTAAAGATAAAGTATTCTGATGTATTCACATATATATAAACATAAGGATTTGTATTAGAAATAACATAAGTATCAAAATAATAAATAAGCAATTAAGTGTTTTACTTTAGAAAGATATAAGAATAAGTATTTATATTAGCAATAAATGATACCTCAAAGAACTTTAAGGTTAAGTAAATTTATAAATGAGCATAAGCTCATTCTAGAACAATGTATCTATATGTTGTTAAGATACATGAAAGACAAAAGAATGATATAAATAAATACAAGTTGTATAAGAGAGAAGAGACAATTAAAATTAATACAAGCAAGTAATGAAATGAGACAAGATAATAACCGGATCAAGAATATGCCTATAAATTAAATATAGATTCATTCATATTGTAAAGCAATTAGATGAAACAAAAGAGAATATAAAAATCTAGGGAAGCTTGCAAAAGAAGACAACCCTGCACATGAATGTATTCAATAAAATGAATACAAGTTGTCATAATGTAAATATCTTTGAACATTGATGACTTTGTAAACATGAAACAAGACAAGCCTAATTAATGATAGCACACCTTAAATCTTTTCAGCCTCCAAATTGAAATATAAAATCTCTGGCCAAGTGTAAACAATTATTTTTAGTATATAAATATCTTGTACCAGTTATACATCAGTTTGTACACGTTGCCTCTATATATGTACATCTCCTAACCCATTTGTTCATCATAAACCTACCTCAGTAAAACCTTTCTCTTTATATATACATACTTCTAGTTCCTACTCGTTCAAACATAACAATTTCCAGTATTTTTTAAAATAAGTGTAGTTCCCAAGTTCAAGATCTTAAGAAATCTCCGGTTTTCAAATCCCAGAGTTGTTTCCTGCTCAAAATAAGGTGAGTAACCTGAACTTAAAACATTTTAAAACCCACCTGTATCTTGATCTGTATGAAATGATTACTTAAGTTGGATAAAAATTGCTTCTATGTATATGTATATATGTGAAAATGAGAAAACAAGAATCAGTTGCCCTGTTCTAGCATTACAGTGTTTAAACAAATATGTTATGGTTAACATGAGTCAAGTTTAGAAATTATTTAAAGTAGAATTAGTCAAACATGCTCTGGAAATTAGAGGATATAGGCAAAACTCAAAGCATGATAGAAATTCTGGCATCAGGGTATCTTGTTTGATTATAAATCAACTATATCTCCGTTCAACATTTATACAGGTTAGTGAACAACCCCATCTCCTATTTTAAATTGTTGCCTCTGATGTATATATGGAATAGGCATTGTGATAATTGTTTGTATGAGTAAAACTATGCTTGCAGGTTTGTTTGAAAATGAAAGAATATATATGTATGTTAAAGAAGAAGAAAAAAGTGCATGTTTGAACAACAGAACATCTACTTGTTAATCATTTACAGGTTTTCAAAATTTTTGATCAAAATTCCAGTACTCTTAATATAGTCTCTGTCGGGATGAGGTATTTAAAACAAGTTATGTTAGTTATGACATAAGCTAAAGTTTAAAATTTTACTTCAAGTTAAATAAGTTTGAACATTTCTAGAATTTGAAATTTTACAGCAAACTTAGAATTTATCAAAATTTTGATTTCCACAATTTAATGTTTTATATATATATCCTGAATCGTCAACAAAATCTAGGATTTTTAAAATTAAAACCAGGATTTTAAATTGGGTATTTCGAGAGATTTTGATGGACGATCAGAATTTGGGTTTCTTGCCTTTTCTGGTGATCGTTGGATTGTTTATGATCGGGATTGTGGCTGAAGCAGGAAGGGTGGTCGAGAAGGTCGACAAAAATAATCGAGTCAATTCTAGTGCCTCTTGGCGTCAGGGATTGATCAAATTAGGGTTTAAAGGCTTAGTTTGGTCGGTGATAATTTTCGAGTTTTTACGTCATCGTGAATGGATCGGGGAGGACCGGTCCAAGGGGGATCGATGTTGGAGATCGAGGTGAAGCTTTGGTCGGGATGGAGTGGATGATGATGACTAGGATCGTCGGCGAGAGGGTGTTTTTGTTGACTGTGTTGGTTCCAAGAAGAAGTGGATGAGCTCGATTTTGATCGACGATGAGATGGAGGAATCTGGGTGCTCAAGCGAGGTGAGTGGATCTTCGTTGATTTGCAGGTGTCGGCGACGATGATCGGAGTCGCTTCGATTGCGTGTACACGTGCACGAGTGTATTTTCGAATGTCAGGTGGTTGTTGTTTGGGAAAAAGATACGCTCTCGAGTTCGACTCGAAGTAGTTATAGTTTTTCTCGAAGTAAATCGAGTTTGCAAATGTCTCGGGACTGGGTTCGGGATTTTGTGTCTTTGGCTCGGGTTGATTGTTATTTAACCCAGGTTTTAAAATTTCAAGGAGAAATATATACAGATTTTATAAGTAAAGAGTTCTCAAGTGATTTTATGGATAAATTAATTTCAAGCTTTTAACTTAATAAGAATTAATGATAAGTAAGTCATTAATTATAGTAATTTATTAAAGAATGTTTAATTATAGTGTTTAATTAAGGTAAATGGTTTATCTTAATTACCTCATTAATAAAAGTAATTTATGTATAATTACTTAATAAATTAGAGATATTAATAAATGTAATAAATTTAAAATAAGTAACACTCAATGGAGGTAATTAAGAATTAATTACTTAGTGAAACTAATTAAAGGATTGAATAATTAATGAATTTATTAAGGGTTAGTAAATTAATGAGTGTGGTTAATTAAAGGATAATTAACCAATGTTAAGTAAACAGGATCTAACGGTAATTTAAGTGTTTAAAATTGATGATTAATTTAATTAGAGATTAATTAAATTAATTAGGAATTAAATTATGAATCTTTCTTGTGTGGATGATTTAATGATATTGGATTGTGAATATCTCTGATATTGAGTTGTGATGTACAGGAATATGATATGATGGATTGTACAGTAAAATATGGAGTATAAATTGATAATTAATTTTGCTGTATGATTATGACACCTTGTATTATGGCTGATATGTATCACTTAAACTAGAATTTAAAATGGCATTGAATTCGAAGAGACCGGAGTCGGGTATTTGTAAATACCCGAACCCACTTCGATTTATAAACTATAATAATTCTGTACAGATTTGATATGTGGAATCAATAGACTGGAACAGAATGATTTAAGTGAATTGGACTATTTAATCTAAGTTTTTGACACTTAGAAATTTATGAGTGAAATAAGTGTTAACTCCTATTAAGAAGCGACCTAAAATATTGAACGAGTCAAGGAAGCTTGCGACCTAACTGCTGAAGAGATTCTGCGACCTAACCGGAGTCTGCGACCTAAGAACATAGCGACCTAAAGAATTTCGCGACCTAAAGAAATCTGCGACCTAAGAGGCTCTGCGACCTAACTCCTGAAACAGACTTGACGACTTACTTACAAAGGCAGACCCAACGACCTAAAAGCTAACGACCTAAAAGCTAACGACCTAAAGACTTCACGACATAAGAACCTTGCGACCTAAGAGTCCTAGCGACCTATGAAGCTCACGACCTAGCTTCATAAAGCATTCCAACGACCCAAAGGCTTCGGCAACTATTCCTTAGGTCGCTCACGACCTACTTTAGGTCGCTCGTGACCTAAAGCTTGCCCAGTTTAAACAAGTTCAGGTAACTCCTTATGAGCCTATTCCTTAGGTCGTTCGCGACCTACTACATGCCTCCTTGTTCAGATAAGATCGAGAGCAGCCCCATCAGGCTAACTGCTCAAGTCGAGAAGTGGGCCACGACCTAACTTAGGTCCTCGCGACCTAAGACCTAACTAAGGTCGTACGCGACCTAAGACTTGGGGGCAGAAAATTCACCCAGAATCAATCCTATAAATAGAGCCCCAACTCCAACAAGAAGAGGACTTTTGGCCAGCCATTTCTTCAAGCGCCGTTACTCTGCTGAACTCTCAACTGAATCAACACACAGAGATCTTCAAATACTCGAGACACTACAACAAGCTTCGGGAGGAATTTCATACATCCGACACGGATTCATCGAATTTCGTCATAGAAGTTTGAGCTAGCAGTCAAGAGTGTTTTCGTGATCAAATTGTATTGTATTGTGAAGAATATTATATCATCTTGTAATCAAATCAGCAATAAAAGACTATAAAGTGGACGTAGGCTCAATTACGGGCCGGACCACTATAAATCTGTTGTCATTTACCGTTTTACTGCAATTTGCTGCTTGTATTCTGTTCCCGTATCAACGGGTGGTGCTTTCACGATTCTCTTACACACACCGGGTGTTAGCGTTCACTTTTTAATGTTAACATTTGGTGCTTTCATTGAGAGTTGAACTCAGGGAAGATTGTCATCATTGCTTCACGAAGGTTCGTTGAACAAGTCTCTTTCAAGACTAGAAGTCTATCTGATATAATGGCTCCTGGAAGGAAGCGTAAGGCTGTCAGATCTGAAGATGTTCATGATAATACCGCCACTTCTATTTCTCCAAGTCAAGCAGCTCCAAGCGTCGGGGTGACGCGAGAAGAGCTAGACGCTGCTGTGTCCGGACTATACCAACAGATTGAAACTCAGAATAATCTGATGATGGAAAAATTGAATGCTCTGCTTGGCGCTAATCAAAGACCAGTGGGTAATGAAGAAAACGTCGCTGATGTTCTTCGCAACTCCGAAGGGAGGAATATTCCTCAAGGAGGATCAGGTGCTGCTGAAGAAGCACCCGACCAAGCTGAAGGATCTAGGCCATCGCCAGTTTTCCGCGAACATTTGCCCGGACAAACTTATGAGAAAATGGCCGAAGTCTACTCCGCAAAATCTTTGAACAATGAGGAATACCTTTCTGGCATGATCAAGCAAATAATGAAAGAGAGCATGTAGAGAGATGAGGATGAGAGCGAATGGGGATTCGCACCGAGTAAGACTCCGTTTACCGAGAAAATTCTAAAGGCTGAGTTTCCTAGAAAGTTTGTTCCCCCCACCATTCCTGCTTATCGGGGAACAAGTGATCCAAATCAATTCTTGTATAAATATGAATGGCAAATGACCGGTGCAAGGGCAACTGATGAAATTAAGTGCCGGTATTTCCCAGTATATTTGGAAGGGGTAGCACTTCTTTGGTTTACCAAGCTCCCCGTTCGATCTGTAGACCAGTTTTCCGATCTGACCCGAAAGTTCAAAGAGCAATTCAGGCTATATGGTTCAAAGGCAAAAGACATAATGTCATTGTCTAGTCTTGAACAGAATCCGGGAGAGCCTATTAAGTCATTCCTGAACCGCTTCAATATAGCTCTGGTAGAAGTCGATAACGCGGAACCGCGAATGATCTTAACCTACTTAATGCGGGCTATCGATAAGTCTAGCGAGTTTGGAAAATGGTTAAAAATGAAAGAACCAAATTCGCTTGAAAAATTCTACAAAAGGCTGACGAATTCATACGCCTAGAGAATCTTTCCGCATCAGCTAAAGTTATGACAACAGTGGTGGAAAATAATGCTACAGTTCAGAACAAGAAAGAACCCGCAAATCAGAAAAGGGAAGGTAATGGTGGAAAGAGGCAAAAGGATCTCAAAAGTCCCCGCTTCCTCAAACCTTCGGACTTTACCCCTCTGACTGATACACCGTAGAATATTTTCATTGCTACTAAGGATGTTGTTGAATTTCCAAAACCACAGGTAGTAAAAGTTGGGAAAAATGCTGTTCAAAGCGGAAGATTTTGCAAATTCCATAACCAACCAGGGCATGATACCAACGATTGCCGCCACTTGAAGAGTTTAATTGAAGAATTGTTGAGAGAAAACAAGCTGCAACAGTATGTCAAGAAAAACAGGAATGACCCGACTTCATCTAATCAGGGGCAGCAACCTTCTATTCAACCATCTGGCTCGGGTAAAGGCACTACAGCACATGAATCCGAAAGGCCCATTATCAATGTGATCACAGGAGGCCCACACCCAGCGGGCAGAAGCTGGGGTGAAATGGAACGATATGCTCGTGCTTTGAAGTACATCCCAGCGGAGGAAGATGTTTTTGCTATAGAAGATGTTGCACCCCTGAGCAGCAAAAGATTTCTAATGATGATATTATGTTCAAGGCTAGGGATTCTATGGGAGTTGAAGCTCCAACCATAGATCCCTTGGTTATCTCTACAGGAATTGGGCCAGCTATCGTAAGACGAGTGCTCATTGATTGCGGTGCTTCCTGCAATATACTCTTCAAGAAAACATTTGACCAGATGAAGATTCCAATGACCGACGTTCAAGCTTCATCACAAAAGATTGTTGGTTTCACTGGGGAACCGCAGCAACCAATCAGAACTGTCGAGTTGTTCGTGGAACTTGGAGAAGGGCAGAAAAAGGTAGTTCGGAAACGAACCTTTGTAATTGTTGATGTATTTTCTACCTACAATGCTTTCCTAGGCAGGCCAACTCTAGCTGCATTCAAGGCCATTTTGGCCCCGTGGTGCCTAACTATGAAGTTTCCTACAGAAAACGGTGTTGGTGTCATCAAGGGAGATCAAAATGCTGGACGCGAATGTTATCTTATAGAGCTTCGAGAAGCTAGGAAGAGAGAAATGGGTAAAGATGCGGCAGCTCCCCTCCGCATCAAAAACCCAACCTTGTAGCAAATACAGGGTGGTCCCTGCACTGGCGAGCATAGTGGTGCAAGGAGAGAAATGGACCCCAGAAAAGCCAGTGCAGAGGAGAATAGAGTGGTACCCGTAGAGGTCACGGTACCGATACCTGTCGACTCAAAAGACCCAAACAAAGTACTCAATGTGGGTTCGCAACTAAGTATAACAGTTCAAAACACACTGATATCATTTCTAAAAGCAAATCTGGACTTGTTCGCTTGGTGTCATGCTGATATGTGTGGAATCTCTCCGGAAATTGCTATTCACACCCTGAATGTCGATCCGAAATTCACACCGGTAAAACAGAAAAGAAGAACTCAAGGTCCAGAAAGGTCAGCAGCGTTAAAAGAAGAAGTTGATCGTCTCATGGAGAATAATTTCATCAAAGAGTCCACCTATCCAAATTGGGTTTCAAATCTAGTACTGGTTAAGAAAGCAAATGGAAAGTGGAGAGTATGCATTGATTTCTCAGATCTAAACAAAGCTTGCCCCAAAGACTCCTTCCCGTTGCCTAGAATCGATCAGCTGGTGGATGGAACGGCGGGGCATGAGTTGTTATCTTTTATGGATGCTTACTCCGGATACAATCAGATTATGATGAATGAACCAGATCAGGAAGACACAAGCTTTATCACAAATGTGGGTCTCTACTGTTACAAAGTCATGCCTTTCGGATTGAAGAATGCAGGGGCAACCTACCAAAGACTTGTCAATGCTATGTTCAAACCTCAGATCGGCAAGACTATTGAAGTTTATGTTGATGATATGTTAGTAAAGTCAAAGAAAGCAGTCGACCACATGGATCATTTGGCAGAAATGTTCACAATTCTACGAAAGTACGGAATGAAGCTCAATCCATTGAAATGTTCATTCGGGGTAGAGTCCGGAAAATTCTTGGGTTTCATCGTGAGCGCTAGGGGCATCGAGGCCAATCCTGCTCAAATCACAGCTCTAAGAGAAGATAAAGCCCCTAGAATAAAGAGAGAACTGCAAAGTCTCAATGGGAAAGTCGCCGCTCTAAGTCGCTTCATTTCCAAGGCCACAAACAAATGGATTCCCTTCTTTGATGCTCTAAAGAAAGGAAAGAAAATTTTTGAATGGACTCCCGAGTTTCAGAATGCTTTCGATCAACTGATTCATCATATGGAAACTCCTCTGGTTCTTTCCAAGCCTAGTGATGGCGAAGACCTTTTCATCTATTTAGCAATTTCATCTCATGCTCTAAGTGCAGCACTTGTACGAGAAGATATAAAAATACAACGTCCAGTCTATTATATCAGTAAACGGTTTACTGGGGCAGAGATGAATTATTCAAAGATAGAAAAGCTTTCCTATTGTTTACTAATCGCCTCCAGGAAGTTGAGGCCATATTTTCAATCTCATCCTATTAAGGTCCTTACCGATCAACCTCTAAAGCAAGTCCTGTATCGACCTGAAACTTCGGGCCGCCTCTTGAAGTGGAACATAGAACTTAGCCAATATGACATCACTTACCATCCCCGAAGAGCAATCAACGGACAAGCTTTAGCAGATTTCATTGCGGAGTCCACTGACAAAGGAGACAGTGAGAAAGAAACAACTGATGGCGTTCAAATTCAGTGGAAGTTGTATGTTGACGGTTCAAGAAATGATTATTGTTCTGGGTCAGGGGTAGTGCTTGAAACCCCCGAAGGACGATCATTGTGCTATGCATTGAGACTGGAATTTCCTTCAACAAACAATGAGGCAGAATATGAAGCTCTCATTGCTGGTCTAAGAATTGCCAAGGAATTGAACATCAAGGTGTTGCAGATCTTCAGCGATTCCCAACTTATTGTTTGCCAGGTAAAGAAAGAATTTCAAGCTAAAGGTGGAAATTAGCCCGCATATTTGTCAAAGGCATGTGAACTTCTCGAAGATTTTGATCATTACACGATAAGTCATATTCCTCGGATTGAAAACATGAAGGCGGATTCTCTAGCAAAATACTCAAGTTCTGGAGAGGCTCAATTATTAGGGTTAGTCCCTGTAGAAGTTCTGTCAGCTCCAAGCATTGATGAGATGGACATTGATTGGATTATGGTTACGTCTCAAGAGCATGAATCATGGATGACTCCAATCAAGGAATATCTACTCAATGGTTTCCTGCCAGAAAGTTCTAAAGAACGTCGAAAGCTATTAAGGAAAGCATCCAGATATACAATTCAAGCTGGCCGATTATACAGACGGGGATTCTCGATGCCATTACTCCGGTGTGTAACTAAGGAAGAAGCCAAGACAATTCTAGCTGAGATACACGGAGGAGAATGTGGAGATCATTCAGGCGGTCAAACTCTAGCCAAGAAAGTTCTTCGATATGGGTATTTCTGGCCAGACATTAATCGAGATGCTGCCTCTTATTCCCGGAAGTGCGACAAGTGCCAAAGATTCGCAAAAATTCCAAAAGCTCCTTCCACCGAACTCATGCAAATGGTCAGCCCATGGCCGTTCGCCATTTGGGGAATAGACTTGATTGGACCTTTACCGATTGCTAAATCTGGAATCAAATATGCTATTGTTGTTGTCGATTATTTCACTAAATGGGTTGAAGCTGAACCTTTGGCCACTATTACTTCTAAAAGATGATAAATTTTGTAATGAAAAATATCATTTGCAGGTATGGTATGACACAGAAAATAATCACAGACAATGGTACTCAATTTGAAAGCAAAGAGTTCCAAGACTTCTGCAAGCAATTCAAAATCCGAAAAAGTTTCTCAGCAGTGGCTCATCCGCAGGCAAACGGGCAAGTGGAAGCAGTAAACAAAATTATTAAGTCAACCATCAAAAAGCAACTTGAAAAAGCAAAAGGTGGTTGGGTCGATAAGCTTCCATTGGCACTATGGGCATACAGAACTACTCACAAAACTGCGACTGGGCACACTCCATTTTCACTAGCATACGGATCGGAGGCAATGATTCCGGTGGAAGTAGAAGTTCCTTCACATAGGAGAATTCACTTCAACGAAGCTGAAAATGAAGAGCTGCAACTTGAAGCACTTGATTTTCTTGATGAGAAAAGAGAGGAAGCTAGACTCGGAGTTTCAGCTTACCAGCAAAGAATAGCCAGACACTTCAACTCAAAAGTTCGCCAACGCAGCTTTGAAGTTGGAGACTTAGTTTTGAAGAGGATCATGACAACAACTGGTGTGTTTGGGCCAAACTGGGAAGGACCATATGTCATTGGCAATAAACTTCTTAATGGCACTTTCAAACTCGTAACTGTCGAAGGATATCCAATTCCAAAAGCTTGGAACAGCAACCACTTACGTCCTTATTTTACTTGAAAAAGCTGTGCTCGAGATTGTAAAATAGCGACGAATGTATCAGTTGTACTGTAAGAAATTGTAAATCAGTATAAATGAATGAAAGCTATAAAGTGGATGTAGGCCCGATTCTTGGCCGAACCACTATAAATCTTGTGTTCTTTACTGCTTTATAATGCTTGTTTCATTTTGATATATAAATGCTTTAAATGTATTGCTAAAATGTCAATTCAAAATTGCAGGACATTATAACAAGGCTTGCTCGTCACAAAGCCAAGCGACCTCTATAAATCAACTATTATGCAAAATCCAAGCGACAAAAATTCCAAATTCAAATCCTATACAAGGAGAACTTCACATAAAAAGTTGGCGACTCCACTGTGGCAAACCTTTGTTCACTGGTTGAGATTGTCGATATGAACAGACATCCAACTAGATAACTCGTGTTTGTCCCGTGAAGTCGTTCAACAGTGAAGTCCACTTCTTCGGATGAGGCAATTTACTTGTAAAAGGAAAGAAGATACGCTTTGAGACGATGATAAAAGATCGCTAATAAGCAGATGATGAGAGAACATTGCCAAGCAAACAAAGAAGCAGCCAAAAGGAGGTATGCCTCTCAATAAAAGGGCCGGTAAGAACCACCGAAGGGACACCTTCCCAAGCAGAAGGAACAGGGCCCTTGCTAACTGATCGTGATGCATCCGATCAGACAGCTTGCGTCCGTCCCGTGGATCTACTCGCCCCTGAGACGCAACCTACCTGGCACATTAACCAACCAATGCTCCTTCCCAAAGGTCAACAAAGCCCTCTAACGAGGCACACCAAAAAACGAAAGTACTTCTCTCAATCAAAAAAGATTGGTGGAACCACCGGAGGGGCACCTTCCCAAGCTGAAGGAACAGGGCCCTTGTTAATTGATTGCGATCATTTGTGCAAACGAACATCCGATCAAACAACTTGCGTCCGCTCCGTGGATCCATCCAACCATGAGAAAGTAACTTCCAGGAAACCAAAAAGCCCTCTTCGGAGGCACAAGCCCTCTTCGGAGGCACAAGCCCTCTTCGGAGGCACATGACCTCTTCGGAGGCAAAAGCCCTTTCCCAAGGCACCACAAGCCCTCTTCGGAGGCACATGACCTCTTCGGAGGCAAAAGCCCTTTCCCAAGGCACCACAAGCCCTCTTCGGAGGCACATGACCTCTTCGGAGGCAAAAGCCCTTTCCCAAGGCACCGCAAGCCCTCTTCGGAGGCACAAGCCCTCTTCGGAGGCACAAGCCCTTTTTGGAGGCACAAGACCTCTTCGGAGGCACAACTCTTTAAGAGGAGCCCTCTCCGGAGGCATGCCCCAAAATAGAATACTCGAACAAAAAGCCTTCTCCGGAAGTACAGTTCAACTCTCAAAGGAATGTTAACTTGTTCATCTCAAAAAGTTCCTCCTAAAAAAGTTGAAATGCTACAAAAGTTTTTCAGAAAAGTTCATTTCACTGCATAGGGAAATCTACTTTCTTTTTTAGCAAATGAAAGTGATCATCCCCGAAAATTGAAGTGTTCTTCAGAAAGAAAGAGAAAATAAAAATTTCTCCAAAAAAAAACGAGATATGATCTATTAAAAGCAGAATAATTCTTCCCTTAAAAGTGGAATAGTCATTCTCTGAAATAAGATTATCGGTCTTGTGGAAGTTAGAAATGTTTCAATGCACTTGTGGTATGGGGGCAACACTATACAATTCAATTACATTAATAAAAGGAATATGCAAGCAACATACCGCAAGTACATTGCAATATCATGAAAAATAGATGTGGAATAAGTGCATTCTCAAACACAGACCAGAAAGTCTGTATAAGTAAGAAGGATTGTTTATTCTACACTAAAAAGAGAAACAAATGCATTCTCACATACACAAGAATTTGTACAAGTAAAATATCTATTTTATTCAATACTTTGGAAATTTTACATTGTGCAGATATCAAAAAGCGAGGACCGGTACTCGCACAATCTCCAGTCAATACAAGCAAAAAAGTAAGACAAAAAGCCCAGTTTATTAGTCCTTCTTCCCACCTTTAGTACCCTTGCCCGGCTTGATGACCAGTTTCGGGATCCGGCGTGGACGGGATGGAGAAAGGGGAGTAATTGGGTCTTCTTCAACATTTTCTTCAACATTTTCTTCATCGATCGAAGCACTCTTCTTCTTCTTCTTCATGGCACGCTTCCCTTTCCTTTTCGAGGAAGACTCACTTCCAGGAGTAGTAAGAAGTGTGGAAAGTTTTGCGTCATCATCAAAAGACTGCTCCGGAGTCTTTTCGCCTTCGTCAAGCTCCACAGCCTTTTGCTCCTGCGAAACGACCGGATCGTCCAAGTCTTTGAGAGCTTCTATTTTCTCTTCTTGCGATCCCGGTTGAGAAGCTGGAAGAGGAGTAACTTGAGAAGAAGAGGGAGCGGCAGCCAAAGAAGGAGAAGTAAGCGCAACTTTTGGTGCCTCTGCTATAGAAGAAAAGAAGTCAAAATTAGTATTCTCCGAAAAAAGAGATGATAGTGGATCACCAGGACTTAAGTAGTAAGCGAGAAATTCATCCAAGTCAATTGAGTCAAATGAATAATCCACTTGAGCTAGATCTGACTTGAAGTTACCTGGAGAAATCGGTTTGGACAAGTCAATTTCAAATTTATCAGCCTCGGTTTCTTCCTGGCTCTTCTCTTCAATTTGGGAAAGAGGAGTCTCGAAAGTGTCGAGCTTAGCTTCAGCATCTTTTGCAGCAAGTGGAGAATCAGAGCTAGAACCGATGATATCAACATCGGTCAAAGTTGAAGTGTGGACAGGGGCAGTTAGAGATGTTGTCTTTTCTGGATGTTCTTCTTCCATTGTCCCGGCTCTGGCTTCGGCAAGTTGCTCTTTGCCTCTAATAAGCGCATCACGTGCTTCATCATCCAGATAAAGCACTGCAAGATCTGCCTATGCATAACCAGCGAACGTATCAAGTATGGTGTCCCAAACTTCCGTCAGAGTAATCTCATTTTTGGGGCCCAAGAACGAAAGACTGCCGCGGCCCAGAATGCTGTGCATGTAGAAGTCAAATAGAGTAGAATCGATGCTAGGTTTAGTGGCTTCGTGAGACTCTTCGGCCGCAACTTGTCCAGCGACCGCGTCATCACGTTCCTTCTCAACTTTAAGAAGCTTAGCTTTGAGCATCTCGATCTCTGCATTCTGGGAACAAGATTTTTCCTGCAGTTCAGCAATTTCTGTGCGGTATTTCTCAGTAATGTGCTGTTCAGCAGCAAGCTTCATTTCAGCGTCCCTTTGTGCAGCATGTGCATCCCGCACTTGCTTTTGAAAAACTTCTTCCTTTTGAGTGTGCGATGCAGAGGATGAGGCGAGATCCTCCTTAAGTCGCTTAACTTCGGATTCAAGCTTTGCGTTGTCGTCTGCGATACTTGTCATCTCTGCATCATGCTGCTTGCACCATTTGTCCCATTCGGCCTTATCATTCTCCAGAGTTAGCATGTTTTCGAGATTCATGTGGTTAACTCTTTGGAGTTCATCGACAAGCTTTTGCCACTGCGACATCCTCTCAACATCAAGCCTAACTGCATCAAGTTTTCTGAGCATGGCTTTCTTATCAATCGGGACCAGATCTAGGTCGAAGCGTACTCCCTTTAAGCACAAGTTCGGAAACCGGCTTTGGAGCGTTGGAGGACCGTCTTTAACCCGATATTGGGGCCTGCTGATGATTGCCTGGATATCGGTTTTCTATAAAGGAGGAGAGCTGGTCGGAATATCGGAAGAGATAGGAGCGTCGGTCTGTTCGGATATTGCAGACGCGTCCTTGTCACTGAGTTTAACCCGCTTACTCGGGTCATCGGTAGCATATCTCTTCCCTTTATCATCCTGATACTTTCTTTTGTAAGATTCATCGTCTCTTCTCCTCTGTTGTTCTTCATAAGCACGCCTCTCTTCAGCTTTTCTAGTGGCTCGCTCTTCGTCGGATTCTTTGCGAGCAAGGAGGTAGCGTCTGTAATCATAATTATCGCGCCCTCCGTAGCGCCTAAAGTTGTCATAATACAAGCCACTACGCACCATTGTAGAACCTGAAATTGAAGAAAAAGCAAGTCTTAGAAATCTTCGAAGTAGAGAATTTAAGTGCATATAAGTGCTAAAAATCCTAAGTGTGTGTGGCGTGTAAGCTACGCGCATCAGATTACAAACCACTCTGTGGTGAGGGAGTAGCAACGGCTTGTGAAGAAGGCGTTGTGGTTTGTCGCTAGGAAGAAGTTGCCTCGACAACAGAAGAGATCGTTTTTGAACCATAGTCTTTAAACAACTCCTGAGAAGTTACCATCAAGTCACTTAACCCCCCAAAAATGTCATCACCATTATGCACATCGGAGTTTTTTCCTTCAGCCTCTACATTGGCCACTTCTCCGGAATGGCGGGGAGATTCTTTTCCTTCTTCTTCTTCTTCAACAACCGGGGGAAGTGCGAGCTTGCTAGACGACCCTGCGACATCAGTAGAAGTAGTGCACTTCACTAGTGACATCTCAGTAGTGGTATGTAAATAGTGTATGTAATAGTGTATGTAAATATATATAACTTAACTTTTAAATGGAATCTTAGGATTTAATTTTATTTAAATGGAATAAATAGTGTATGTAAATATATATAACTTAACTTTTAAATGGAATCTTAGGATTTAATTTTATTTAAATTTGAATTTAAGTTTTGAAATTCAAAAGAATATATATTTAAATTGTTTTGGATTTTAAAATATTTGTATAAACTTTTATTTATAAGTATAATTAGCTTTTGTTTCTCTTTAATATATATAGATAAGTGTTTAAATAAATAAGAAAAAGGCTTTTTAAATAATTTAAAATAAATAGAAAAATACAAAGACAAGTGTAATTATACTAAAGCCTCATAATAACAAGTGTTAAGTAATTAGAAATACTAATGACAAGTGTCCCTTATTTATTTTATTTTCTTTAATTTTCAATAAATCCAAATTAAATCTATATATACATCTCTTTCCCTTCTCATTCTTTTTCTCATTTTCCAAAAGAAATAAATCTGGTTATTGTTTCCAGTTCAAAGTTTTACCGTTCAAAATATTCTCAACTTCTATTTTTCTCTTCATCTTTACAAAAACTAAAAACAAAACCCAGAAAGATATCCAAACCAGAAATCAAATTCAAAAACCTGTAAACAAGTTTGCAAATCAAAATCAGTTCCTCCTCAAAAACTAGAAACTCATTTTCAAAGACCAATTTTGCAAATAAAAGTCTTCAGCCTGCAAATCTGCATTCGTTATCTTCAACCTTAGATGATTAGGATGCATTTTCTTTTAATCTGGAAGTATGCAAAGCAAATCTGGAAGCTTGCAAGCATTTTCTTCAATCTGAGATAATTGAAGCAAACCTGGAAATTTGTCTGGAAGCAATTCAAACTGCCTGCATTTTTCATCTCTGGAAGCCTGCAGTTATTCTTCAAGACTGTCTGTAATCAAGCTTCAGTAGCATGCAAAGCTTCTGGGGATTTAAAACATTTCAGTTTCAAGTTTTTAAAAGATCAAATCATTTTCCAGTAATTAAAGTTTAAAGAATTCCAAGCTTTTCAAAAGATAGGCTCTGTCTCCATTTTAATCAGGTGAGTAACAATTTTATTTAAAAATAACCTAAATAAGTTGCTTGATCTCTTCATCTGATAATCCTGTTACAGTAAATAAATGTTAAAGTAAATGATGTTTGCATAAGAATATATGTGGATGTATGAAATGGCTGGTATATGTATTCCTCTGTTCTCTGATTTTTATTATCAAGTAAATTTAATATTTGCAAAAACTAAATTCCTTATTACTTGATGCATGTGAAGAATAGGTATAGTAAAGTTGTAAATTTAGTTTGCATTGATAATTTAACTAGATTTTCGGTAAATTATACTGAATATTGGTGTGCATGTTTGTGAGTCTATATATTCTTGCCTCTGTTATACTCATAGTCTTTAAACAACACAAAATAATTCATATCTTCCCAAAGATTCAAGATTAGTTTAAGATCCCTGAAGAGCAAATGATTGTACGAACTTAATATCAATTCTAATAATTATTTCAAGTGTATATGTGGAGTATTTACTTCGAAAATTTATAAATAACAGTAAAATGATATATAAGTCAAAAATCAATGATTATGATTTCATATTTGGATTTCATATATGAATTCGTATTAGAAAACTAAGAATTTTGATAGTAATTTCAAGATTTTTAAGCTTTGAATTATCAAGTTATCTTGAGTTGAACGGAATTGGGCTCTCTGGCATTTTCTGGCGATCGGTACGATGGGCGTCATCGGGTTTGTGGTTGAAGATGGCTGGAGGGTGGACGATCACGAGAAAAATGCGGTGGTATTTTATTATGGAACGTGGTGGTCGGAATTCGATGATCTAGGGTTTAAAGATTGTTTTTGGTATTAGTCGAACTTGGTCAACTACAGCTTCATCGTCGAACCGGAATACACCGGACATGGGGGAATCGAAGCATCAGACGTCGGCAAGGCTTTGGCTACGATCATAGGATTTCTGATGATCGGAGGAGAGGGAATGAGACGATCGAAATGGCTCAGTTTTGTTCCAGGATTGGGTCGTGTAGCAATATTTTCAAGTTCACCGTCGTTCGAGTTTTTGGGTTCTCGTTTGGGGTCGCGTGAGTTCGAGTGGTTGTCGGAGGTGGCCGCGACGATCACCAGAGGTCGAGGGTGTTGGTGCACGTGCACGTGTGCACGGTGATACCTGGGTTAGTTCGTTAGTATTGGGGAAGAAGATAACTTCTCGGGTTGGATCTCGGGATGAATACGTGAGTGACTCGAAGGAGAGAAGGAGAGGGAGTTGCACGGGAGGTTACTCGAGAAAATGGGCATCAGGCTCGGGTTGATACCGAAGTTGTCTTGGGACAGAAACTTAAGTATATTTACAAGTTTGAATAAATTAAATTTGAACAATTTTCTTAAACCAATCCTTTTATAAAATATGTGTTTATGTTTGAGGATTAATTAAAGGTTTTTGAATGATTATTTTAAATAATTAAGTTTTAATAGATATCCTTTAATCTAATTAATTCTTAAGCCTATTTTGATAAAATAGCTTAATTAAGAAGTGGATCAAAAAGAAAAGTTGTTTAATTGTTAATTAACTTAAAGATTTAAGTTAATTTATGGATTAATAATAAATTTGTTTCAAAGATTACAGGTTTAAAGTTAAATATTTTAAAGATTAAAATTTTTGGTTTTTAAATAATTTTATATTAAGTGATTAATCAATGTGATTCCAAATTGTTTTCAAATGGGATTTGTTAATATATTTAATTTAGATGAATGGGTTATCTTAAGATTAAAGGATCATTAATTTGTAATTAAATAATAATTACTTAATTAAAGGTTAATTAAGTAATGATTAAAGATTAATTTATTTGTAATTAGAGTTAGTTAATGAAAGTAATTAGAGTTAATTAATAAAAGGTTAATTTCTTAAAGGAAGTAATTTAGGAATTAATTACTTAATGTAATTAATTAAGTTTAAATGTAATTTGTTTAAGTTAATTAATTAAGTTTAATTAATGTAAACACTTGCTGATTTGATAATTAATTACTTAATTTAATCAATGGATTGAAATTACTTAGTAAAGTAATTAATAGTAATTACCGGATGTAATTAATGGAAGATGATTTAAGAATGGAAGTAATTTGAGTTATTGTAATTAATCAAGGGATTAATTAAAGAATTAATTAAGGAGTAATTAATTTAGTTAATGAAAGTAATTAAGGGTAATTAATTACTGATTGAAGATTAATCAAGGTGATTAATAAATGTTGTTTAATTAAAGGTTAATTACTTAATGTAATTAATTTAATTAAGTAATTAATAATTAAGTTGTAATTAAGGATCATTAATTAATATAATTAATGATGTAATTAAGATTGGTTAATTAAGTAATAATTAATAAATGAAGTAATTAATCAATGTAATTAATTAAGGATTAATGTAATTAATTATAGTTGATTAAGTTAATTAATTTTAGTTAATTAATTAATGATGTAATTAAAGGTTAATTACTATAAGTGGTTAAGGATAATTAATTTGAGTAATTAATTAAAGATAAATTACTTGGATGTAATTAAAAGATAATTAATCAAGGATGATTAATTAAAATGAATTATTAGAGGATAATTTATTAATTAATTGTAATTAATTAATGGTTAAGTAAGAAGGATTTATAAAATAAAGTAATTAATTTAATTCACTTTAAATTAATTAGATGATATAAATCATTGCTTAAGGATGGATGAATGAGATTGAATGTATTTCATTGTTTGATATCTCTGATGAGATATGATTGATATATGATATGGATGTTTGGTTGAATTATAATGATAATGTGAATTATCTGTTTGGGATGATAGATTATCTATTGAATTATCTATCTTTGTGTATATAGATAAGAATTGAATTGTTTTAACCTTAAAACAACTTGGCCTTAAAAGATACGCTTTGGATTTCGATGAGACCGGGATCGGGTTTCCGTATACCGGATTTCCAGGTCTGGAGACCCGAATACCACATCGATCCAAATTTACGATAGGTCGTGAATCAAGTGAAGATGAAGATTTAGAGTGCAAGGGTTATTGTCGTTAACTCTGAGGGTGATTCCAAAACGAGTGTAACGAGATAATGCCTTTGGTTTCGTTCGAACCCGGAACGAACTTGTATGGATTGAATGCTTTCAGAACATCGTCAGGTGGACGATGAGCATTCTAAGTGATGTGTTCTTTTCTAAGGTAATCGTGACCTCAAGCCTCACAAACCGGGAATGGCTAAAACAGGGGAGGTGCAGCAAGGTTAGTGGGTAGCACCCAAGTAGGACAAGGTTACCTCTGTCTAGATGTCCCTTTCTATTTTCGACTTAGTGGTGCGGTTGCTGATCCCAACCGTGAGGTATCTTGTGCGGGAATTATCCAGTAAGGGATGTTCCGACCTTGTGTTGCAGGGGATTGGGAGTGATCCTCGGTACGGTGATCTAGGCCACGTACTATGACGGGCGGTACCCCGGTAGCCCTGCCATTGTATGGAATCCAAACTCCAATAAGTGTCGTACGTATTAGTTGTGCCCAACTATGTTGGAATGTGAGATATAAGCATTTCAGCTATTTCTGTATTTTACTTGAAAACCTTAGACCCTATTATAATACAATCGAATTTCCTATCAAATGTTTTGGTTAGCGTAAGGTAAAAACTTACCCATGTTTATTTGTGGGGAGTCTTACGTGATACCTTTTTCTTTCAAAAGGTTTTGAAGTTAAACAAGTTTAACCTGTTACTCACACCAGACCCATGTCTGACCCAAGTTGTTTATTTCTGTTTTATAAACTCTTGGGTACTCAAATTTTTACGAGTAGCCAAGGGATTCAGGTTAGCCTTGACGAATTGTGGAGCAGCAATGGAGCAGGAGGCTTCGGCGTTGTAGATAGATAGTAGTTTCCGCTGTGTTGATCTTTGTTTAGATCTTTGTTTTGTATTGAGATGTAATAACTAGACAGATGTTTATAACTGTCTAGTATATAAATGTGAATCTGTGTAACTCTGATAAGTGTTGTATATGATACTATGTAATAGTTATGTGATATATTATATTTTGTTTCGTTCCGCTGTGAGATTCTGATATTGTTTAGTTCTTTCTTTCTCTTCTTTTCTCTTTCTATCCCTTTCTTTCTTATTAGCGATACGACTTTCTATGGAGAGAAAGTCGTGGTCGTTACAGTGGTATGAGAGCATAGGTTGAGCGAATGCCTAAGCTTTTGGTTAATTGAATATCAGAACACTAGGTTGAGTGAATACCTAGGTTCAGAAGGATTGTTCATTAGAGATAGGATCTGTAGCAACCTGTTTGAGTGTATATATATATACGAGAGCGCGTATTTGTTAGTTAATAAAATGGTTTTATATTGTGTTAATTGATCGGTTGAGTGGTATATGGATTCTGGTCAATACGAGTAGCTAACGTTATTGATAGGGATCTCTAAACACTTGAACCAGGCCAACGGACACAATATTGTTTTAAAGAGGTAGATGAAATAATTTTACCCAGAAATAATTTCTATATAAAAAAATATATCATTTTAAATATATATATTTATGTATTTCTACCTATTTATTGGGTTACCTGTTCGGGTTTTCCAATATAAGATATAAAGGTAGATAGGGTGGTGGTGTGTGAAACACGACTACCAATGGTTGGAGTTTGAATGTTGAGGTTGGAAGTGTATCTGTCGAGACTGTAGACCCAATACCGTCTCGAGTGAGCTTTGCTATGGTGTAGAATTTCATCGATCTCTGAAGGAAACCTGTTAAGGTTCGGAGTTTATCTTTGAAGTTTGGATGAATAAAGTTGGATCTGTCGGTTGAACAGAAGCGAGTGATGGTACCTTGATACCTCAGGTAATAGTAGCTGTATGATGAGATACCGTGACGATGGATGTTCCCGAAGATGTTTTCTTTGGAACAAGATTAAGGAAGTGTGAATGTTTCGGTGTTGTCGCTGAGTTCAGCACGGTGTTTCTGTTTGGTTTGGAGTCCAAGTTTCTCGAAGATCTTTGGAATAGGAAGTCCTTGGCATCAGTGTCAGCAGTGCAGCTCGGAGTATTCTGTGATGGCAGGAAGTTTTCTAGCTGAGCAGTTTTTCTGGAAGTAAAGTTCAGAAGCAGCAGAGTGGATCCATTTCTTCGATAAATTGGATAAATAAGTGTAAGCTGTTCTGATTGGTAAAGAGAGAACAGTCTGTTTGGAATTAGGATGGGTTGATCGCAAAAGCGACTTGCGATTGTCTGAGTGTTCTCTTGGGTTGTCAAAATTTTTCTGGATGTCTTCAGAGAAGTCAGAAGTTTGTCCGCATCTGAAGGTTGAGTTTTCTTATCGACTGGATTCCAGGAGTGATACCGGTGGTTCAGTCTAGTGGAAGGATGTTTCCTAGAGATGGAGTTGGTGAAGCAGCTCAAGTTTTGCTGGAGTATCTGAGTTTTCTTTATGGATCAGTGAACCTTATTTCTGGAATAAGTTGTCCAGTCTGTGCTTGTGTTCTACTTCAGATCAGAATGGTGCAGCGAAAGCAGTCCGGAGTGTATCTCTGGATGGGAGAAGTAAGTTTGGAATCTACTGATGTTGTGAAGTAGAGTTATGTTTGGATCTAGTCTGTGTTCTGATTTGGATAAGTATTTGGACTTCTGAATTGAATTGTCAGTTTGGATAACTGGAATTCATTGAGTTTTACGTATCTCTGAGGGAGTACGTATTTGATCTATCTCTGGTTTTAGAATCTGCAGTTTTGGGAAGTTTGGTAGTTGAGTCAGACTCGTCTGTAGTCTGATATTCTGTTTAGTTCTGTAGATCTAGATGTGTAGGAGATCTATAGCTTAATAGTTTAGATTGTTTGTAGAGAGATTATCCCGGTATATATATATACTTGGGGAAACTCGAGGTATTTTATCTAGAATTTAGTCTAGATAGTTAGAATTGTTTGATTGGATGATTTGGCTGCTATGGTTGTTAGCATATGGATGATAGTATATGCTTATGTTTTAAAATTTAAATCTTTAATAAGATTATTAAATTACCTTTGTTTAAATTTCGGGGACGAAATTATTTTAAGGGGGGAGGAATGTAATATCCCGGAAATTTTGACATATCAATTTAATAATCTGTTGAATAATTAAATTGATATGGATAATCTTTGATAATAAGATTTGAATTTAATTTAATAATCTGATTAAATTAGTATTTAATTGATGATTTTATCTTTTAAAAGTTAATAAGATATTTCTATTTGAATATATATATTTATTTATATATATTGTAAATAGAAGCTTTGATAAATTGGAAATTTATATTTAATTTAATCTGGACTTTTCAAAGATATTTAAATAAGTAATTTTATAGTTTTAAAATACTTTAAGTAAATATTTAATTGTTTAAGAGATATTTTAACTTAAGTTTAAATAAATAAGATTTACAAAATTGGTTTGTTTTATTTCTTTTTAAATATTTCTTGATAATATAATCTCTTGTTTAAATTATAAAATATGTTATTTTCAAATAACAAGTATAATGTATTATTGTTTATATGTATGAATTTTAATGCTAAAAGGAATTGTTATTTTAAATGGAATAAATAGTGTATGTAAATATATATAACTTAACTTTTAAATGGAATCTTAGGATTTAATTTTATTTAAATTTGAATTTAAGTTTTGAAATTCAAAAGAATATATATTTAAATTGTTTTGGATTTTAAAATATTTGTATAAACTTTTATTTATAAGTATAATTAGCTTTTGTTTCTCTTTAATATATATAGATAAGTGTTTAAATAAATAAGAAAAAGGCTTTTTAAATAATTTAAAATAAATAGAAAAATACAAAGACAAGTGTAATTATACTAAAGCCTCATAATAACAAGTGTTAAGTAATTAGAAATACTAATGACAAGTGTCCCTTATTTATTTTATTTTCTTTAATTTTCAATAAATCCAAATTAAATCTATATATACATCTCTTTCCCTTCTCATTCTTTTTCTCATTTTCCAAAAGAAAGAAATCTGGTTATTGTTTCCAGTTCAAAGTTTTACCGTTCAAAATATTCTCAACTTCTATTTTTCTCTTCATCTTTACAAAAACTAAAAACAAAACCCAGAAAGATATCCAAACCAGAAATCAAATTCAAAAACCTGTAAACAAGTTTGCAAATCAAAATCAGTTCCTCCTCAAAAACTAGAAACTCATTTTCAAAGACCAATTTTGCAAATAAAAGTCTTCAGCCTGCAAATCTGCATTCGTTATCTTCAACCTTAGATGATTAGGATGCATTTTCTTTTAATCTGGAAGTATGCAAAGCAAATCTGGAAGCTTGCAAGCATTTTCTTCAATCTGAGATAATTGAAGCAAACCTGGAAATTTGTCTGGAAGCAATTCAAACTGCCTGCATTTTTCATCTCTGGAAGCCTGCAGTTATTCTTCAAGACTGTCTATAATCAAGCTTCAGTAGCATGCAAAGCTTCTGGGGATTTAAAACATTTCAGTTTCAAGTTTTTAAAAGATCAAATCATTTTCCAGTAATTAAAGTTTAAAGAATTCCAAGCTTTTCAAAAGATAGGCTCTGTCTCCATTTTAATCAGGTGAGTAATAATTTTATTTAAAAATAACCTAAATAAGTTGCTTGATCTCTTCATCTGATAATCCTGTTACAGTAAATAAATGTTAAAGTAAATGATGTTTGCATAAGAATATATGTGGATGTATGAAATGGCTGGTATCTGTATTCCTCTGTTCTCTGATTTTTATTATCAAGTAAATTTAATATTTGCAAAAACTAAATTCCTTATTACTTGATGCATGTGAAGAATAGGTATAGTAAAGTTGTAAATTTAGTTTGCATTGATAATTTAACTAGATTTTCGGTAAATTATACTGAATATTGGTGTGCATGTTTGTGAGTCTATATATTCTTGCCTCTGTTATACTCATAGTCTTTAAACAACACAAAATAATTCATATCTTCCCAAAGATTCAAGATTAGTTTAAGATCCCTGAAGAGCAAATGATTGTACGAACTTAATATCAATTCTAATAATTATTTCAAGTGTATATGTGGAGTATTTACTTCGAAAATTTATAAATAACAGTAAAATGATATATAAGTCAAAAATCAATGATTATGATTTCATATTTGGATTTCATATATGAATTCGTATTAGAAAACTAAGAATTTTGATAGTAATTTCAAGATTTTTAAGCTTTGAATTATCAAGTTATCTTGAGTTGAACGGAATTGGGCTCTCTGGCATTTTCTGGCGATCGGTACGATGGGCGTCATCGGGTTTGTGGTTGAAGATGGCTGGAGGGTGGACGATCACGAGAAAAATGCGGTGGTATTTTATTATGGAACGTGGTGGTCGGAATTCGATGATCTAGGGTTTAAAGATTGTTTTTGGTATTAGTCGAACTTGGTCAACTGCAGCTTCATCGTCGAACCAGAATACACCGGACATGGGGGAATCGAAGCATCAGACGTCGGCAAGGCTTTGGCTACGATCGTAGGATTTCTGATGATCGGAGGAGAGGGAATGAGACGATCGAAATGGCTCAGTTTTGTTCCAGGATTGGGTCGTGTAGCAATATTTTCAAGTTCACCGTCGTTCGAGTTTTTGGGTTCTCGTTTGGGATCGCGTGAGTTCGAGTGGTTGTCGGAGGTGGCCGCGACGATCACCAGAGGTCGAGGGTGTTGGTGCACGTGCACGTGTGCACGGTGATACCTGGGTTAGTTCGTTAGTATTGGGGAAGAAGATAACTTCTCGGGTTGGATCTCGGGATGAATACGTGAGTGACTCGAAGGAGAGAAGGAGAGGGAGTTGCACGGGAGGTTACTCGAGAAAATGGGCATCAGGCTCGGGTTGATACCGAAGTTGTCTTGGGACAGAAACTTAAGTATATTTACAAGTTTGAATAAATTAAATTTGAACAATTTTCTTAAACCAATCCTTTTATAAAATATGTGTTTATGTTTGAGGATTAATTAAAGGTTTTTGAATGATTATTTTAATTAATTAAGTTTTAATAAATATCCTTTAATCTAATTAATTCTTAAGCCTATTTTGATAAAATAGCTTAATTAAGAAGTGGATCAAAAAGAAAAGTTGTTTAATTGTTAATTAACTTAAAGATTTAAGTTAATTTATGGATTAATAATAAATTTGTTTCAAAGATTACAGGTTTAAAGTTAAATATTTTAAAGATTAAAATTTTTGGTTTTTAAATAATTTTATATTAAGTGATTAATCAATGTGATTCCAAATTGTTTTCAAATGGGATTTGTTAATATATTTAATTTAGATGAATGGGTTATCTTAAGATTAAAGGATCATTAATTTGTAATTAAATAATAATTACTTAATTAAAGGTTAATTAAGTAATGATTAAAGATTAATTTATTTGTAATTAGAGTTAGTTAATGAAAGTAATTAGAGTTAATTAATAAAAGGTTAATTTCTTAAAGGAAGTAATTTAGGAATTAATTACTTAATGTAATTAATTAAGTTTAAATGTAATTTGTTTAAGTTAATTAATTAAGTTTAATTATTTTAAACACTTGCTGATTTGATAATTAATTACTTAATTTAATCAATGGATTGAAATTACTTAGTAAAGTAATTAATAGTAATTACTGGATGTAATTAATGGAAGATGATTTAAGAATGGAAGTAATTTGAGTTATTGTAATTAATCAAGGGATTAATTAAAGAATTAATTAAGGAGTAATTAATTTAGTTAATGAAAGTAATTAAGGGTAATTAATTACTGATTGAAGATTAATCAAGGTGATTAATAAATGTTGTTTAATTAAAGGTTAATTACTTAATGTAATTAATTTAATTAAGTAATAAATAATTAAGTTGTAATTAAGGATCATTAATTAATATAATTAATGATGTAATTAAGATTGGTTAATTAAGTAATAATTAATAAATGAAGTAATTAATCAATGTAATTAATTAAGGATTAATGTAATTAATTATAGTTGATTAAGTTAATTAATTTTAGTTAATTAATTAATGATGTAATTAAAGGTTAATTACTATAAGTGGTTAAGGATAATTAATTTGAGTAATTAATTAAAGATAAATTACTTGGATGTAATTAAAAGATAATTAATCAAGGATGATTAATTAAAATGAATTATTAGAGGATAATTTATTAATTAATTGTAATTAATTAATGGTTAAGTAAGAAGGATTTATAAAATAAAGTAATTAATTTAATTCACTTTAAATTAATTAGATGATATAAATCATTGCTTAAGGATGGATGAATGAGATTGAATGTATTTCATTGTTTGATATCTCTGATGAGATATGATTGATATATGATATGGATGTTTGGTTGAATTATAATGATAATGTGAATTATCTGTTTGGGATGATAATGTAGATTATCTATTGAATTATCTATCTTTGTGTATATAGATAAGAATTGAATTGTTTTAACCTTAAAACAACTTGGCCTTAAAAGATACGCTTTGGATTTCGATGAGACCGGGATCGGGTTTCCGTATACCGGATTTCCAGGTCTGGAGACCCGAATACCACATCGATCCAAATTTACGATAGGTCGTGAATCAAGTGAAGATGAAGATTTAGAGTGCAAGGGTTATTGTCGTTAACTCTGAGGGTGATTCCAAAACGAGTGTAACGAGATAATGCCTTCGGTTTCGTTCGAACCCGGAACGAACTTGTATGGATTGAATGCTTTCAGAACATCGTCAGGTGGACAATGAGCATTCTAAGTGATGTGTTCTTTTCTAAGGTAATCGTGACCTCAAGCCTCACAAACCGGGAATGGCTAAAACAGGGGAGGTGCAGCAAGGTTAGTGGGTAGCACCCAAGTAGGACAAGGTTACCTCTGTCTAGATGTCCCTTTCTATTTTCGACTTAGTGGTGCGGTTGCTGATCCCAACCGTGAGGTATCTTGTGCGGGAATTATCCAGTAAGGGATGTTCCGACCTTGTGTTGCAGGGGATTGGGAGTGATCCTCGGTACGGTGATCTAGGCCACGTACTGTGACGGGCGGTACCCCGGTAGCCCTGCCATTGTATGGAATCCAAACTCCAATAAGTGCCGTACGTATTAGTTGTGCCCAACTATGTTGGAATGTGAGATGTAAGCATTTTAGCTATTTCTGTATTTTACTTGAAAACCTTAGACCCTATTATAATACAATCGAATTTCCTATCAAATGTTTTGGTTAGCGTAAGGTAAAAACTTACCCATGTTTATTTGTGGGGAGTCTTACATGATACCTTTTTCTTTCAAAAGGTTTTGAAGTTAAACAAGTTTAACCTGTTACTCACACTAGACCCATGTCTGACCCAAGTTGTTTATTTCTGTTTTATAAACTCTTGGGTACTCAAATTTTTACGAGTAGCCAAGGGATTCAGGTTAGCCTTGACGAATTGTGGAGGAGCAATGGAGCAGGAGGCTTCGGCGTTGTAGATAGATAGTAGTTTCCGCTGTGTTGATCTTTGTTTAGATCTTTGTTTTGTATTGAGATGTAATAACTAGACTGATGTTTATAACTGTCTAGTATATAAATGTGAATCTGTGTAACTCTGATAAGTGTTGTATATGATACTATGTAATAGTTATGTGATATATTATATTTTGTTTCGTTCCGCTGTGAGATTCTGATATTGTTTAGTTCTTTCTTTCTCTTCTTTTCTCTTTCTATCCCTTTCTTTCTTATTAGTGATACGACTTTCTATGGAGAGAAAGTCGTGGTCGTTACAGGTTTAGTGGAAGTTGGCGCTGCACGGTGGCGCGGCGAGGTAGCGGAGTAACGTTGGGTGGTTCGAGCTTCCGTAGTGAGTGATCAAATTCTCGAAGCCGGGTAGTTGGTGTTTGTTTTAAGCGATTTCGAGTTGGGCTGATCGTGGGTGATGCGGAAGAAGAGTCGGCGGCGGGGTCAGGCCGAGTATTATAGGATATTAGGTTAGGACGCTTTGGAGCCCGGAGACGAGCTGGATGGCAGAGACGTATTGTTTTTATTCTACTGTGAAGTATAGACTGCATTTAGGGACAAGTTATTATAGCTGTCCAGATTATTTGGTGATAATTGTACTCCGATATCTTGTATGTATATTGTCAATTACAGCTTTTCTTTGTACAGATGCTGCTATTTTTATATTATATTTTGTTCCGCTGCGATTGTGAGATTCTGTGATGTTGTTTTTGTTTCTTCTTCTATCTCTTTTTCTTAAAACCCTAACAGCTTGGTATTTCCGGCACTCGATTGCTCGGCACTCTATACTGTAACGTATTAGTGTCGATTTTCAAGGGTCGAAAATCGCTCGGGCCGTTACACGTGGTATCAGAGCTGAAGGTTAAGCGAGAACCTTGGCTCTGGTGCGAATTACTCATTAGAGATAGGGTCAGTAGTACCCTAGGATGAGTTGAGTGTATTATATGAGGGCGCTGATGCTTACAGATACATTGGGGTTATGCTGTGACGACAACGTAACTCTGGTGTAACTGCGATCTATCGTCGTTCCATAGCATAAGTCTAGTGGCATTGATTGCCTACAATCTATGTTTGATTTCGCAAGGATAACGACGTAACATCGGTAGATTGCGATCTATGTGGTTTGGTTCCATAGCGAAATTCATGTGGCAGTGAGTGCCTAAAGCCTACACTGGTTCCACTGGAACAGTGACATCACTTTGTGTAGTATGCGATCTATGTGGTAAAGTTTCATTTGTCAGCGTGATTCGAGGGGCGCTGATGCCTACAGTTACACAGGTTTTACTATGATGGCAATGCAACCCTGGGTATAGCTGCGATCTGTGCAGTTTCCATGGCGAAAGTCGAGAGGTGCGGATACCTACAGTTTTCTAATGGATTTCGCTAGGATGGCAACGCAATCATCGTGCTAACTTCGACCCACGGAGGGGGTGATGATTTCCATAGCATTCTTGCAAAAAGTTTTCCAAGTATTTTCACTGGGTGTTGAAACGGATCTACTAAGTACTTATAGATTTTCAGTCCTACGCCTGGTCAACGTATGACTGAATTTCTGTGAGAACAAGGATGGACTTGTTTGAAACATCAAGTTATAAAAAGTATTTTTTATATAAAACAAATTTGGTAATATTATGGGATTTAAAGTGATTTAAAGTGTATAATAAAAAGAGTAAGAAGATAAAATGTAAAAAAATGATTTAATTAACAATAATAAACGTTAGGATAAAAATTCTCGTTTCGTTCTTTTCGAGGACGAAAAGTTCTAAAGGGGGAGGAATGTGACGACCTGGATTTTTTAACGCTTGTTGTTAGGTGATTATCTGAATTTATTATTGAAATATTGATTTTTATAAGTCGAATAAATAAATTTTTGATAATTTTAAATATCCGGACATATATAAATTGGTTTAAGATCTATATTAGATATTTAATTATAAAATCCCTAGATGTGATAAATATTTTAGAAATGTGCGTATAAAACTCCACCGTTTTAAATTAAGATAAAATATCCATAAATATATATGTATAAACATATATGATGGTTGAAAATATGTATAAGTATACGGTTATACGAATGTATGCGCATATGAAATAATATATATGAAAATTTGAATAGTAGGAGAATATACATATATATGGATATGTGCATATAATAGATTCATGATGGAGGAATAAAAATAAGAGAAGTATACAAAAGTCAAGATGTATATAATATGTGTAAATGTGTATAAAAATAAGTGTGAACATGTGGAATATGATGGCAAATACATATATACATAAGTAAATATATAAATGATGTGTACATGTATGTACACAAGGTGACAACCCCATAAATGCATATCCTCTCAACATATAATAAATCAAATCACCTTTTAATCAAGTTACTTGAATTTAGGAAAACAAATCAGGTCTATATATTTTCTAATCAGATCAAGGCAAAGCATTGGTCCAAATCAAAATAAAATAAATGAAAGAAAAAATAACTAAACACTCACCTGTACATATTGTTAGCTTTACCTGTACACTTTGCATCCTATATATATACCTAGGCTTATAGATAAACTCTCGGACAAGAGGAAAATGGGTAAGTATAAACAAAATATAGTTTGACATGTAAAAACCAAAGAATATAGAGGTCAGGACATTCAAGAAGTTGAAGAAAGGAAGATTAAAAAAAACATAGGGAAGCACCAGTCATCATCTTGATAAAATTGTGAGTGAACTAAACTCTTTAATAATTGAAGTATATGTTATAGGCTTGGTTATGAAGATTGAGGTGCTGTTGAAATATATAACTGTATGGTAATCTGGATATATATATATATATATATATGCTTGTATCCATGTTAAGTTAGAGCCAGAGAAACCCAAGCCCGAACTTGATAATCATCTCTGTTCTGTATAATGGAAACTATATGCTTAGTTTCCAAAAAATTCCTACCTCTCACCCTAATTAGTCTTAGGTTTTGATATTAAGTGAAAATTTGTTTGTTTATGATTTTACCTTATTTTAAAAATGGTTTCGTGATATATTAACAAGTTTAAACACTGAAAAGTGAAATTTACAATAAGTAAAACATATATTGTGGAAAACACAAATGTCAAAATTTGCAGTTTTGTTTATGTGAACATGATCGCCATTGAAAATGATGAATTTTGATGGTGGTTTCATAATTTTTAATCACGTGTATGAAGAGATTAGGGGACATGACCGGAGGTTGGTTTTTGGCTAAATTCCGGCCGTCGAGTCGATGGGGTAGTCCATCATTTGGCGAGGAGGAGGTTTGGGGGTTGGGGAGTCCACGAAAAATAGCCATTGTTTTTCTTTTTGGGGGGATTGCCTGGTCGAGGCGATTGTAGGGTTTCAGGTGAGGTTGGCGTAGGCTCGGTTTTCTAGGGGTTAACGACATCAATGGGGGAGATTAGGCACGCGGTCTAGGGGGAAAAGATGGAGGGGAATGTGGCGGTCCTGGTGGAGCAGTTTAGTGGAAGTTGGCGTTGCACAGTGGCGCGGCGAGGTAGCTGAGTAATGTTGGGTGGTTCGAGCTTCCGAAGTTTATGATCAAAATCTCGAAGTCGGGTAGTTGGTGTTTGTTTTAAGCGATATCGTGATGGGCTGGTCGTGGGTGATGTGGAAGAAGAGTCGGCGGTGCGGTGTAACGACCCCGGATTTTATATAAATTTAAATTGATAATTAAATGAATTTTGGAATTAAAATTGTGAAATGTATCGATGAAGTGATGCGAGTTTCCTCAAATTAAAATAAATTTTGTATAAATCATTTAAATTTAAAAATATTGTATATATGTATATGTGAATATATATGTATACGGGCATATATGAGTAAAATTGAATATATATGTATATATTTGATTTGAATTTAATCTTAAATAAATGGGTTGGAAATAAATGGTTTAATAGTAAATGATAATAATAAATATTAGAATTGATGGTTAATAATGGTTTGAATTTATAAAATAAATATAAGACGATAAATATGAAGTAAAATAATAATAATTAAATTAGAAATAGAAATAAATATATGAATGATAAATTATAATAAAAATATAAAGGAAAACATTATGTAACAACCCGCATATTTATCAATTTATCATTTAAATATTTTATTTAAATATTTTTTCGTTAATCGGATTTTGGTCCAAAAAGCTACTTTTTGCAAACAGTCGAATTAGGACTCGAGACCACTTCCATTGAGTTCAAAATGTCGTTTGCGATCTTTTTGAGTATAAACTTTGATATGTTTGGGGCTAGTCAAAAATTTGACCATTTTCACTTTGGGTTGGGTTTGGTTCAGCCCTATGTTTTAGCTTAACACTCCAAACTGAAACCCCCTCTTCATTCACTCCCTCCTCCTCTTCATTTCAGTTCTAAAGAGATTAATGGTGAGTGTAATGGGAAATTAAAACTCTAAAACCCTAGTTTCCATCTACAAATCAAGTTCTAGCTCCAAATCAATAGAAGAAGCTTTGGTAAGTCTCCTCTTCTTCTTCCCCAACTCACTCTCTTATCAATTTCAGAAATTCCTAAACCTAATTTAGGAAATGTTTCCCTTTTTAGCTTAGAATCAAGCTTGTTGAGTTGGGATTGAAGAGAGATTGTCATTGCCATTTCTCTATAGCTTCTTCATTCTAGTTCTTGTGCATAAAGGTGAGATTTTTATCTCACATCTTAGTCAATAATTATCTTCGATTGTTAGGTATGAATTCCTAACACTTATCCTTGTGCAATTGATTTTGGTTTGGATCGATTTTGTGTATATTCCAATTTTTGGTGTTTTGATTTAATTTTTGTGAAAATCCTATTATGGATATTTGGATAATAATATTCGAGGCGTATCGAAGAGCCATTAAGGCTGGGTTGTCGCTAGGCATAATTCCTTAGTCGTTGTTGCTCGACCGATCGTTATCGATGTCGTTTGGCCATTTTTTGGCCTAGGTTCAGGGAATGCCATGAACAACAGTTTCAGACGTCTGAAACGTATGGTTCAGACGTCTGAATGGAATACTGGGAATTTTCTTCTCCCAGCATTCAGACGTCTGAATCAAAATTTCAGACGTCTGAATTGGTTCGTTTTGAACCAAAAAAGGAATAGGCTAAAAAGTGCCTATTTCAGACGTCTGAAATCAAGAATTCAGACGTCTGAATTCTTGATCTCAGATGTCTGAATCTGCTGTGTTTTGCCTATTTGCTTTTTTTTAGCTTGAATATCCAACTCTAATCAAGTCGGGTTGATTCCCTTTTTGTTGTTATCATTTATTATCGGCCACTTTGTTAAGTCGCCCACCTCTTTAAACTTAGGTCGCTTGTCTTCACTAAGTCGTACCGTTTTGACGGGGCGTTGCCCCGCACCCCGTCGGGGGCGCTGCCCCCTGGACCCCCGCGACCTGATCGGGCAATCTTATCTGAAAAGCATTCATCAGAACTTCCACTTTGATGCATTTTTAGCTGTTTTCCTTGGATTTTATTCACGTCTTCGAATGTGAATTTTTGTGATAGATTGTTCCAACAATCGTTTTATGACTTGTCACTTTAAAAATATGAAGGTTTTAATACTAGTAGTAAATATCAAAACTCTTTCATCAAATCGATTTCAACACTATTTTTAACATCAAAAGTTCGTTTTCTCAAACCGATTTTCAATCTACTAATATATATAAGCCTTTACTTCACTCGAATGAGAAATCGACTTAAACGACTTAGTAAAACGAGTGGTATGAAACGCTTGCGTTCACTTGGTCGGTTAGCTCTTGGACTTGTTCGATTGAACCCTTTTCGTGACAATTTCCTAGTGAAGATTTACAGCTTGTTCGTAAATATTTAAGTTAAGCAAGTGGTTATGGGACATGAAGCTAAACTCATATATTTACTAGCTTGGTGTGATTGACACTTCTCGCTGATCATGATGATCATTTTATGATTTAGACTAGTAATTGTGCGATGTCTCTTTGTTTGCAAGGTTAGACTAGACCGCAGTGGTGTGATTCCGACTCACACATATCTCTTTGTCCGCAAGGTTAGTCTAGACCACAGTAGTGTGATTCCGACTCACACATATCTTTTTGTTTGCGAGGTTAGACTAGACACCACTTGTGTGATTCCATTCACACATACCTTTTTGCTTTTTGGTTAGCCTAGGCCTCAATCAATGTGATTCCGACTCACACATATGGGGTAGCGCCCCATGGTCTTCGGACCATCATGTGATAGGCCTCTTTCTCTTTTTATGATTTCTGGATTTCTTGTTTTGATTTCTGGATTTTTATGTCATTGACTTGTTATGAGTACAAGTTTAGGGTATGATGCCCACTTTGGATCTTTGAGAAGATTCTTGTGATATTGATCATTTCTCATCGGTTGATCTCCTGTTGATCATCATTTTCATACTTATAGTAGTATGTCAGTATGGGTATTCTATGTTTATGCCATATCTATTATTTTATATCATGTCATCTGATATTTATAGTTAGACTGATCCGTTTATTATTTTCTTAAATAATACTCGGGTCAGACCGAGATGTACACTTTCATGTGTTGTATATTTATTCATATCTTCTTCCGCCTTTGTGATATGGATGTCTGTGACTGATTTATGTTATGTTTATTTCTATATTTGTTTCTGAAGATTATATATAGCCACTATGTGATAGCTTTGAGTTTGTATCGGTATGTCGGATTTCCTCCTTAAATGATATGCATTCTATACTATCTGACATATCGGTACTCGCACAAAGAAGTTACATGGATGGTCGCTCCTCAACAGCCTTATTCTCCACGCTAGTTGACAGCATTACTCCATAGTGTTCTTGGCTAGCGTGGGTATAGAGGTGGGGCGTCACACATTAGCTCAAATTTTGACAACAAATTAAAAATAGAAAATTATTTATATTACAAAATAATAAGATTAAAGAAAAATAAAAATACACTCAAACATGAAAATAAAATATTTAAGTTAGAAATATAAATAAAATTTATACAATATAAAAATTATAAAATTGTATAGCAAAACACATTTGATAAATGTCAACAACACATTAATGTGTTCATATGACAAAGTAATAAGACAAGATAAAAGAAATATACATAGCTATGTATATACACTTGCAAAAGAAGCCAAGTATAAACAAATGAAGACATAAAAAAAATGCAAGTTTGAACAAAAGGAAATAGAAATGTCTTTGAACTTGTACAAGTAGACAGTAAAGTATTTTCATGTATAAGCAAAACGATGTGTATAAAACAAAGCAAGTAAACATATAAAAAATATAAAGTACCTTGGCATTAAATGCTGGCAACATTTTTGTCAACTCGAAAATGTCTTCAGCCCCAAAGCAAAGAAAAACCATTGATTATTGTACAACAAAGTATTATATCACTTGTACAAAATATTACCCTGTAACTTCATATACATCTATCAATTCTTCTCACCTCAGTTTCGATCATTTTAAAACTGAGAAAATCTGTGATGAGCTTCAGTTCAAAACTTAAACAATAGTTCAACTTAAACAACAATACAAAGTCAAGCCAGAGAATTATGGTGAGAACTTTAGCTTGCAATTCAAGACAGTTTCAAAATGGTGAAAGCTCTGTTCTTCTTCTGGGAACACTATGAGTAAACTCCTACCTAAACATACTCTATTTTTTTTGTTTATTTATGCTGTGAGTAATATTTGAACCTGTTTTGAATATACCTTTGAACAAGTATGGTTGTATCTATATATGTATATATGAGTTCCCTGTGAATACTGTTGTGTGCAGTATGTTTATAATTGCCTTTGTTCTTGTTTTCTTCAAACCCAAATATTCAAACAAATTTATTTCTCTTGATTTAATAACAGTTAGACTATACAATATAAATGAACATTGTTTGTTTGATCTGGAACTAAAGTTTAGAAATTCATTTAAGTTAAAACAACTTATAATTGTCTCTGGAAACACAAAATAGTAGAGCAAACTCAAGATAAGTCGAAATTTAAATTTCTTAATTCTCGAATTCAGGGTTATAAACTGAAGTCTTGTACTAAAATTTGATTTTTGAAGTAAAAATTATGATTTTTGGATCAAGGATTTGAGAGCAACTCGTATTTGTTCGAAAATTGGTTTTGATCAATTGAGGTTGATCGGGGTGAGGTTGGTGATCGAGGCTTCGCGTGGAGGTGGAGAGGCCTATGACGATGGTAGGAAAAATGATCGGAGGTGCTCACGTTCACCGTGGTGGCAGCTGCAGGGATTTTCTGTTCGTAAACCTAATTTTGGAGAGGCTGGGTTTTTCGATTCGTTCGTCTTCTTCGATCGACCGAGTTCAACGTGGTTCTGGGGTATGGAAGAGGGGAGGTTGACGAGTGTTTGGCCGGAGTTTCCGACCTTCTAGTGGTTGAGGGTGCAGAGGCGACGCGTTGCCAGGTTTGGAGGTGTTTCGGCGTCTTCTGTTTCCAGGTTTCATTGTCAAGCCCATTTCGAATTCGAGATGATGAGGAGTTTTGGTGGTCGGGGGAGTGGCTCGTGGAGGATCGTCGACTTGACTCGATTATCTGGAGTTGACCGAAGGTGATGGCGGCGCCGTGCACATGCACGGAGCTTAGTTCTATCGATTTGGAACTATGTTGTGTAGTTGGGTGGAGTTGGGGTAGTACGCGAGTTTGTCTCGAGTGATTCGAGTGATGGACTCGAAGCATTGAGGGTTTGGACTCGAATCAGTTTTCAGGTAGCTCGAGTCATTTGTGGGTGTTGTAGTTTTAACCTATAGCTTTTTTTTTTAAATTTAAAATCTGGATTTTGAATTGAAAAGCAGGGATTTAAATAAGTTTAGACTCAAGTTTAAATCTGGTTCAAGATGGTTTTAAATCTCAGCTTAAAAATAAATAAAGTTTTTATTTAAATTTTTTTAACTACTTTAAAAATGTTTAAGTAGCTTGAAATGAAAAAAAATGAAGTTTAAAATGTAGAGAAGTTTTTAAATTAAATCTGAAATCAAGATTTGTTTGTATTCCAGTTTTGAAATAAAAGAAGTTTTAAATTTGAATTGTCTTTAATAGTTTAAATGATAAAATAAATTTGTAAACTGATTTGAATTTAAATGAAATTGGGCTTTAAATTCTCTTGGCTTCTAGTGTAAAATAAATAATTCTTTAACTTGGAAAATAAAATGGATTTTTTGAAGTTGTTTGAATCTTGTTAAAGTTAATTTATTTTAAATCTTAATTTAAAAATGAAATGTAAAAGTGAATTTTGAAAGTCAATTGTTTTAAGTACCTTGTTAATGATAATTTGATCATTAATAAGAAAAATATCCTTATCTTTAAATAAATGAGGGTTTATGATTTGTAATTATTAATTAAAATGGATGGTTAATGAATTGAATGAATTAATTTAGTAATTAGGAGTTTAATTAAGGTTTTAGCTAATTAATTTAGGATAAATAAATTGGTATTTAAGAATCATTAATTAAATACGATTTATATTTTTTAATCAATGATTAGTAGATTATCAATCAAGTGATTAAGGGATTAATTAAGTTATAGTTAACTAAGTAAATTAAATAATTAAGGACAAATTAATGTGATTAATTTTTAACAATTAATTTAGATTAATTAATTAATGATAATCATTATGAAATTGTGTAAGTGAAATTACTTTATGGAAGAAATTAAGAAATTAATTGCTCATCGTAATCAATTAAAAATTGATTAAGAAATAATTATTAATTTAAAAGTAATTAATTAGTTATTGTAATTAATTAAAAATAATTTGAAATTAATTGGTTTTAAATTTACCATAACTAGCAAATTTATTTATAGGAATTAATCTGATTTAAATTAATCAGATAATCAAGTTGATCCTACTTATGGATGTTTGTATTTTATTGAATGGTTGAATTGTTGATATCCCCTGATCTGTGATGCTGTGTGATATATTCTGATTTGTGTGTGATCTGTACTATAGTTCATTTATCTGGGATGAATGTAAATTATTATATGTAACTTATATATCTGTGATTTGTGATCTGTGATATGAAAGATAAGTGTTATAGTTATACCGCTTATCAACTATATTTCTGTATTCCGATCTATGATGATTGAATGATGTTGCACTATTGTGTTGAACCCTTGGACTACACCATACACACACAAATATGGATTTCATGAGGAAATCGGTTAAGTCACAGATGATTTAAATTTAATATTTTTGAAATTTTAATTTTAATTTCAATTGATTTTGAAATTGGAAATTGGGGCTTAATATGAAAAGCTTTTGAAAGGAGTTTTAAAGATATTTTGAATATCTTGAAATTTAAATAATTCAATTTGAATTGAATTCAAAATAAGGAATTGAATTCTATGTTGAAAATTATGGTTTAAGAGTGTTATACAAGTTATAAATGTGTTTATATAGGCTTGAACCATTTTAAAATATTATTTGGGAATTTGAATTTAACACAAGGGTTTAACTTGTATAAATGAAATCGGATTCTTCCGAATAAACTAATTGTTTTCAAATGATAAAAGCTTTCATATAAGAAATGAATTTCCAATGTGAATTAAAGGAATTTCAAGTTTAATTGAAAAATGGTTTTTCCAAGTTATGAGTGAATTCTTTTTGAAAGCTATGAATTAAATCTGTTTATTTTTAACAGATTTAAAATGGTGATTTGTTAAGCCCATTCGAAATGGAATTGTTTTGAAAGCTATGAGGTAAATCTTTGATTTAAAGATTTAACGAGTTAATCCAATTGAAATGGAAATTGATTTGGAAAATCTGTGAATGAATCTTTGTGAAACTGGGTGAACTTTGGGAATTGAATCTGTTTATTTTTAACAGATTTAGAATGGTAATTTGTTAAACCGTTTGAAAAGAAAGTTTGGGTTTAAGTTGTGACTTAACTGAAATCCCAATATCCATATGTTTTAAAATATTGCGCTCATTATTCGGTTTAACCGGGAGAGGACCTTTGTGTCATATAACCCATCCCGAATAGTGATACGACGTAAATGGATAGCATTTGAAGACCGATGTTGAAGACCGGGTATTTGCGAGAACGATAGGATAACCTATCGATTGTCTCTGCACTGAGTTGCTCCGGTATAGAGATTCCCTAAGTAATGGGAAGTTCGATCGGGATTTTGAATACCTGGATTGCAAGGGCTTCTTCGGAAGTGCCTTCAGTTCTGTTCGAACCCGGAACAGACTTGTATGGTTACATGTCTGACATTACATTTTGAGATATAAAGCTAATTTCTTTCAAATACATTTCTGTTGGTGGCGGAGAATTTATTCTCTTAGCTTAACACCCTTCTCTGAGAAGTACGAGCTCAGAGGTTATGTAGTTGAAGGTTATCAGTGATATACTCCCAATTTGGTAATATGGCATGCTGAGTGTTGTTGTGTGATGATCATTTATTGATCATTTGTGATCAAAGCGTGGCTTTATGAAAAAGCGTAGCTTTGTGGACGAGACCTCTTCGGACCTCACAACCTGGAAATGGTCGAAACATGAATGATGCGGCAAGGTTATGAGGGTCGTGCCCTTTAGGGTATGTCGTTTCCTTCTGGAAAAGGGTGGTATCATGGTATGGAGCCCAGATACTTACTTATATGGACACACTTTATTTATTATGTGTGATGTTGGTTACCGAGTGCTCGGATAAAGGTCCCAAAGGACCGGGGAATGGCATAGTCGTGAAGTAGTTACCTATACCCAGAGGTAACCCGGCCTTGTGTTGGCAGAGAGCCAGGTTGGTTTCTCGGGACGTCCATCCAGAGGCGATCCCATGTGACAGTAGGAAGTTCCTTAGCCTGACCATTTGTTGGAAATCCATCTTCCAATACGAACCCTGTACGGTTTTAGTTGTAGAACCTGCCATTTACTTATGGTGGCGCCCCACTGTTTAGATGGTAGTTATAGTAGGCATAGTGTGAAATGCCTATGTTGGCTAAGATTAATATTATACTTTCGAAATGTTTCTACACTATGCACTAATAATAATAGCAAATCAAATGTTTTTGCGTAGTAAGCATGTTTGACTATCATAAGAAGAAATCTCCTCCAATTTTGCGTTTGCATTGTGTGTGTGGCGGGAGGTCTTATGGTAGTTTCATTTCCAAAAGTATCTTGGATCTCAATGTTTAAAATTCTTTTGTGTTTGTTTAAAGATAAACTATTTTGTTTGCTCATACCAGTCCCATGACTGACTCGGAGTTTATTGTTCCCTTCCTAAACTCTGGGTGCCCACAATTTTCCACACAGGCAGTCTAGAGTTAGGTTTCTCAGATATTCAGGTTTAGTAGCATTACTGGAGCTAGTTCAGTTTTCGGAGATCCGGACTGACGTTGCTTATCTTGGTGCAACGTGAAGATGGTTCGAGCTGTTGTTGGAGTCATTCTCTATTGTAGATCATTTGGAGTGATCTCTCCCATTGTTGTTATTTCCGCTGTAGCATTGTATCATATCTCTGATATTGTTGTATCATATTGATATCATTGTTGTATATCATACTGGATATTGTATTCATTGGAGTTGTATATGATATCATCTATTTCTTTAATTCGCTGTGTTGTTATACTTACTGTGTTATAAGCTCCGAAGAGCCAGATTCGGCGTTTGAATCTACGGCATTTTGAGTACAAGTGAAGTACGGGTGCCGATTTTCGAAGGCCGAGTCCGGGATCTTTACATTTGGTATCAGAGCTAAGGTTGAACTTTAGCTCGGGAGTATAACACATTAAGTAGCTCATTAGAGATAGGGTGAAGTATACCCTAGAATGAGAATCTCTAAGATATTCGTCCATATGCCTCAATAAATTCTCTTGCTATCCACTGATAGTAAGTATGAGTGCAAGAAGAGGATGAGATAGGGGATAGGGGAATACGACTAAAATGATCAATACTCTGTAACAACAAGGAAGCAATCTTTTCTCTATCAATCTCTTTTGTTCAGCATCTTTTCTCAATTCTTTGATGGCTCCTGGTAGATCCAGGAAAAAGATTCGATATATTAATATGGGTCATAAACTCCAACTGAGGCAAAATTGTTTGTTTGGATGAATAGGTTGCTTTGGTTGCTTTGCTTGATAGGTATACTTTAGTTCTAAACTGAAAGTTTTGAAATTGTATCCATATATCTATCTATTCTTTGGGTCCCGATATGTTCTACGAATGGTTAGTTATCCCTTTGAACTGACCAATGCCACTGCATATTTCGTAATTCTGGATAACCCGAGTACCTTGTGGAAAAATTTAAACAGATTCGTTCTTGTGTCTATTATTGATATCCTGATTTGGTAAGCCAAATGTAGAATAGATGCTCAGTTTGATTTCATGAAATATTCTTCATCTATGCTTTTGTCTCCCTGGCAAATTTCGAGGATGAAATTCTTCTAAGGGGGGAAGGTTGTAACGACCCCGGATTTTATATAAATTTAAATTGATAATTAAATGAATTTTTGAATTAAAATTGTGAAATGTATCGATGAAGTGATGCGAGTTTCCCCGAATTAAAATAAATTTTGTATAAATCATTTAAATTTAAAAATATTGTATATATGTATATGTGAATATATATGTATACGGGCATATATGAGTAAAATTGAATATATATGTATATATTTGATTTGAATTTAAGACTTAAATAAATGGGTTGGAAATAAATGGTTTAATAATAAATGATAATAATAAATATTAGAATTGATGTTTAATAATGGTTTGAATTTATAAAATAAATATAAGACAATAAATATGAAGTAAAATAATAATAATTAAATTAGAAATAGACACTATACTTACTGAATTTTAATTCAATTAAATTTTATATTTTTTTACAACATCTCCACTTATTTTAATTCATTATCAATTCAAGTCGAATTTTATTTATAATTCCAGTTTATTTCCAAACTTCATTAAATTTTCCTTAGTTCAATTTTATTTCAAAGATTACTTCATTTCATATCATCAACAACTCATTTGAATTTCATTCAAATTACTTCTATTCCAATTTTTATTCAATTAGATTTTATCTTCATTTTAATCCAATTCCAACTCGATTTCATTTGATTTAAGTTAATTTCAATTCAATTCAATTACATCTGGATTTTATTTTCAGTTTAATTTAATTAATTTCAATCCAGTTAGATTTTATCTCTCAATCCAAACGCATTCACAATTTATAGGGTCATAACTTATCTCCTGATGGTCTTCAAATTATTTAAATAAGGATTTGCAAGATTTTTAAACAGCCGGCTTTTTTTTTAAAATCATTTCGAAATCGTCAACACCTCAAAATCACACTTCTCGGATTTTTTTAACCCATCCTGGCTTTATTTTCAACAAATTTCCTTTGAAATTTCCAAAAACAAACTAATTTTTCCAAATAAATCAATTTGGCAACAATCCGTCACTCAGAAGTTCAAAATGAATTCTGAAGATGCGGCCGTCATCTTCAGAATTATTTTCCAGCGACTGAAGTGAATTTATTGCTATATTCCTTCCAAAAATTTATTCAAAACAATTTCCCTTCCAGAAATACTTTCCAAAATTAATAATGCTATTATTTATCTTCAAAACACTTCGGAAAACACTTCCAAAATCTCCTGGGTTTAAACTTTCAGATTTTTGACTTAAATCAAATTTTAACTATAATCCATTTGTATAACATTTGCTCATACAAATTTTTATTTGATTTTACAAATCATACCAAATTTTCTTATTTGTTTAGAATATTATCATCCAAACATCCAAGCTATATAACAATTTAAGGAAAATTTTCTTTTATATCAAAGTACATTTTTAGGTAAAATTATTTCATTTACCCACTTTCGAAAACAATATTGTGTCGAATTGTCCTATTCAAGTGTTTAGAAACCCCTTCGATATAGTTGTCCAGACTGTGCTGTAACGACCCCAAATTTTATAAATATTTAAATTAATAATTAATTGAATATTTGAATTTAAAATTATTAATTTATTTCATTCTGAATAAAAATAGTAAAATAAATGGTTTAGAGATAAATGATAAATATATATATATATATATATATATATTTGAATTGATGGTTAAAGATGGTTTGAGTTTATAAAATAAATATAAGACAATAAATATTAAGTAAATAATGATAATTAATATTTGAACTAGAAATTGAAATTAATATAAGGTAAGTTTTAATAAAAATAGAAGTAGAATATTTGTTAAAATCTAACAACAATTTAGAATAGAAATTTATTTTCATTTCAAAGTAGTAAGATAAATAGAGAAAACAAATAAACATAGAAATTGTCATTTTTAATTCTTGATAGATATATATATATATATATATGTAAACAAAAGATAAAACAAAATATCTACAAGCTTAAAGAATAAGATAAAGTAAATATATATATATATATATATGTAAGTATATATGTAAGCATGAAAGCTGCCAGGAAAATGAAACAAATTCATCTAAGTTCAAACTCAAACAAAAATAAAGTGATAAATGTTGCCACCCAAAACATGTACAGCTGAAAACATGGCTAAGCATGGAAACCAAGTACCAGGCAATTAATGCAAAAGCATGGGTATGTACAAGTCATGAATGCAACCTTTAGCCGTGCCTATTTGTATAAACAAATATATCATCATCCAGTACAACTCATTTCTATATCTCCAACTCCTTCTTCATTTCAGTTTCGAAAATCCTTAGCAAAGAAAAACCGAGATATCACTTTGTAAACAAATAAACTAAAACAAAATTCAAAAAAATGTAAATCAAAGCCAGAGATCAGGAAGAAAAGTTCCAGTTGAATTTGCAAAACTGTTTCATCAAAAGTCTCTATTCTTTCCTCTAAAATAGGTGAGCAACCTTCTTGAATCTGATGTATATCTTGTTGTTGATCTGATATTGAAGTTGTGATTTTGCTTGTATGATTATCTGCATATGTGTGTATATCGATATACATAAGAATTAAAGATGTATATACAGAGGCATATATCCCTGTTTTAAAAGTTTACAGGCAAAAAAAAACCAAAAAGAAAAATACAAATCTCTTTAATCATTCCCTGTTAAACTTTGATGATCAAACAAAAATTGTTCAAATTTTCAAGACCAAATTTTTAAAAATATTTCTTTGTAATAAAAATGAGTGGGTTTACTGAAATGGACTAAAACATAGTAAAATCAAATTTTATCAAAAATTTAATTTATTAAATTTTGAGTTTTGACTTCATGATCATGTTCGCCTTAGTAAACCATGATTTTTAATGAAGAAATTATGATTTTTAACTTAGTAATTCTTGAGCTTGAGGGAGTTGAACGGGAAATGGGTTTTCGTGAAAATTTAGTGATCGATGAACTTTTAGGGCTCGGGGTTTTTGTCGAAGCTAGCTGGTACATCGGTGGATACGAGAAAAATACTAGGAAAATTTTGTATTGCGTGATTCGTTTGGTCGAATCAAAAATTAGGGTTTAACGTTCAATTTTGAACGGGTCTGTAAATGTGACGATTTCGTCAACTCGGGTTGATCGAGTGGCACGTGGTTCGAGATGAAGGCAGAGGGGACTACGGCGAAGGTCTGGGCAAGGGGACATGAACGATGGTGGCTTGGATGATCGGGACGAGACGTGTTTCCAGTGATCGTGTGTTCCAGTTTTGGGGTGTGATGCTCGATCTCGAATTCGAGAGGATGACGGCGATTCTGAAGGTCGGGGACGAATGCTTAGGTGAACGTCGACTTGCTCCATGATGAGACGTCGATCGGAGATGTTTGGTGGTGCCGTGCACATGCACGAGCACAAAGCTTGGTGATCTGGGCATTTTGATAATGAAATGACCCTCCTATTTATACTCTAATTTCATAAGAAAATTTTTTTTTTAAGGTAAAGAGGATATATATATATATATAGACATATCATCCATTGTAAATATAATTCTCAGGGTCAATATCTTTCTCCAATAAACCAAAATATATCCAGGATCACAATAATCAACCAATATAAATATATCAGTACATTCACAAAGGTAAGCACATACATATGAGGATGTATATGCCTCTCTTGTTTGAATCAGAGTTCTGGAAAAACAAGAGGATATTGGATTGCTAATTTTTTTTTTTTGACCAAACAATCCACTGGTAACATACATATTAGTCTGTTTATCCTAACTAAGAAGTGATCAAGTAATTATCAGTAGTAAACAAGCTTTTAATATAGATGTTTGTGTTAAGTTCTGAATAATGTCAAAATCAGTATAAAATAAAGTGGATCCTAAGTGAACACAAGCAACATCTAGGCGTAATGGAAACGCGCCTAACTTATACACGAGAAGTCACGAGTTCGAGTACTATGCTGGTTGGTTCAAACACAATTTTTGTTTTTCTTTTTTTTTTCTGTACAATTTGGAATCTGCTATTTACCTATATCTGCACATATATACTTTACTTTTGCCTATATTCTATCATACCAAAACAAAAACTCTTACTTAATTATTTTTGATACCCATTCCTATAACCTGGAAGGCTTCAGGATTGATATGAATTAAGAGTCTGGTTCTTGGGTTTTGAGGATGATAGAAGTGTTTATCATATTTCATGTTTGTAATTCTTCTTATAAGATCTGTCTGGTATTTAAAATCCATTTGGTTAAAATCTGAGTGAAATTCAGATTCCTATTACAAGTGCAAAGGGAAAGGTGTGGTAAAATTTGCACTTAAACATGTTTATGTGCATATAAATCTGCAACTATTTGGATCTGGCTTACTCTTCCCTTATTACAAATCCTTTCTAAAAAAAATATAGTACATGAGACTTTTGTATGAAACAAGTTCAACTATGGAAACCTTGCAGCCATATAAAACATTTAACCTATGCCTATTTCTTTTGCATACATATGCTATATTAGCAAATAAAACCATTTAGATTTTCTGAGAATCAACTCTCCAGATTTTCCAAAACTTAAACCCTTTCCAAAGATTCATGATTGACTAATGCATTTATAAAATGTAATCATTCAATTCTAACATGGTGTTCTTGCTAAATCTACTTACAAGATTTGATTAAAATTCTTTTTAAACATAACAGATATTCAACTAAATTCATAGTTTCCAGATACAAATCAATCTCTTAACAAAATGCCTAACAAAATATCCATCCAATATTCAACACTTAATACAAGTAGCAATTCAAATTGTCAATACATGCAGATTTCAACACTTAGGCTCTTATCTAACTAAGTTTTAGCATGCTATATCTTCTTCTCAAGGCCTTGCTCCTACTCCTACTTAGTTGCTGCAATCCCTGAAAAAGCATTTGAAACTGCCTCATTTTAAATGAGACACCCCAGATGCCATTAGCACACTAGGGTCAGACACATGTCTGGTATGAGAAAATTCACAAAAGCAATTTGTTAATTAGGTTAAAATCAAGTCAAGTACAAATACATAAGGTTCTGTCCTTTGGAATCAGGTAAATACTTGTGTGCATGCTCTGTGTCATTGTGCATGTGCACACTTTAATTTTTCTTTCCAGAGACTACACATATGAATATGGCACATAAATTCAAGCATACAACTCAATCATAGACAAACAATCATTCATACCAAACAGGAAAATAACTAATATGAGTTAAATCACTTATTCAATTCTCATATTTCAAATCTGGGAAAAACTCTAGTTTTCTCATCTGCTCAAGTATTATTTCCTTGGTATATTTATCTATCCTTGGTCTCACCTGCAATATTTATGAATCAATGGACACACTGTAATGAACTAATTCACTCCATTACACAAAGATCTCAGGACTTAAACAAGCCATGTGTCAACTCATGTTACTCAAGCACACAATTCATTCCTGCAGTGTTCTTGACCCCCAATTTCCTAATCAGGTTTAAGTTAATAATAACTCTTTTGATTTTTCATGGCAAAACCATTCAGTGATTCATTTCATTAGCTAAAAACATCCATAACATGGCATCTCATTTTATTCATGACCATACAGAGGTAAACAAGCAAACAACCATTGGTGATTACAAAATAAGGTTCTGTATATACATATATTCATCTTGGTATTTTAAAAGGAGTTTAGGCAACTAACATTGGCTTATGGTTTCTGGGAGAGTTTTTCTTTTGCAAACATTTGTGCTTGAGTTAAACTCAGAATAATCTGGTTTCACTGAATCACAAAATTTTGTTTGCTATGTATTTTATTGAATCAGGAGCATCAGCACATAGGCAACCCTATTGCACCCCTAATTCCTTTCTATTTCAAGCCTCAGCACTTATACATGAGTATATTGCAGCTCAACATTATTTGCAGTTTTCTGGGTTAAGCCAAAACCAATACTACTTGCCTATTCTCAACATTTTATTTTCTGGGTATTTGTTTATATCCCTAAATATTAACATATCAGAGATCTGAGTGTATAAACAGATATGTATACTATCAACACATAAAACCTTGTTATAATAAAACAAGTGATCAATCAAAGAAAATCAAAACATATTTAGGTTTAAATTCACAGATAAACATTCATATATGAAAATACTCTTTTAATAAAAATACTTTTATCTGGCTGCCTACATTAGGACTTATTGCCTTAGATTTTTGAGTGAGTTTTCTCACCTAGCTCTCTTCTTTGTTTCCTTAATTAATTGATGAACTTCTGCCCTCTTCCTCAAGCTCTCTTTCTTCCCTTGTCTTATGATTTCTGTGGTATTGTTTTTCTTCTTTTTTTTTTCAAAATTCTTTTCTGAGGAGGAGAGGAGGCTGCTGCATATACATGTATATATATGCAGGGTCTCTCTTAGGGTTTTGGGTATTGGCTAAAGCCATTTTTGCCCACCAGAAAATCATGTTATCTGAATTTTAAACCCAAAGTTTTACCCCTTCCCGGCTTAATTTGGGTGAAGAGAAAAGTGGTTACACATTTTTTTTCAGAAATTTGCTTTTCAGAAAATACTTTTCCCCTTTATCTACAATCATGCTAAAAATGTGACTTGGTTTTGTTATTTATTAAATACTCTTTTCTAATTCTGCCTATACCAAGAACTTCTCTGTTTTATCTTATTTTCCTATTTTTAGCTTTCATGTAAATGGTATGTACTTCCTTCATTTATTTATAAGAGAATTATTCCTTTTTATATCTCCATTCTTTTCATTTCTGCTTATATTAAAATGTGTCTGTATATTTTATTTTCACTAGTTTAAACTCTAGTATTTTATTAACACATATATATTTGTATATAAGTCTTTCTGAAATAATTAGTATTCCCACCTATATATTCATACATCATTCTATACTGGCACACACACATACACATGTACACTTAAGAAAAATATTCAGTGGCATACATATATTTATATTTACTTATGCATTCAGCTTTTAAAGATTTAATATATATATATATATATATATATATATATATTCCCATACATATCAATATGTATTTATTCTTAAAGTTCAGAGATTTTTAGCTTTAGTTCATGTGTATACCCTGTGCACACATGTACACACATACTGATACACTATCAAGCCATAACAATCTCCTTCCAAAATTTAATTCAAAAATTATTTTGAATTCACTTATATTTGTCAAAATAAATTCCTAAAATCTTGGGTCATTACATACACCCCTCCTTTTAGAAATTGTGTCCCACAATTTTCCTAAGCTTAAAATAAATTTTAAACTTATTTCTGAGAACAAGTATATTCTCTAACAAATAGATTCTTAGTTCTATACTAACTAAAAATATATTCATCCAAATTATAGAAAACAATCAAAAATCAGAATTACCTTAATCTGAAAATAGCTTAGGATAATTCATCCTAACTTTGTCTTCTAATTCCCATGTGCAATCACTAGGATCTAGACTCCACTGTACCTTCACAAGTTTCAGGGATTTATTCCTCAACTTCTTCACATCTTTTGCCAAGATTCCCACTGGATCCTTTTCATAAATCAAATTAGGATTTATCTGCACTTGGGTTGGGGTTTCAAGAATTTCTGCCTTGTCATGGACCCACCTTCTCAATTGTGGTACATGAAAAACATCATGTATACCTTGCATGTTTTCTGGTAATTCCAACTTATATGCCAAAGGACCAATTCTCTCCAGAATTTTGTATGGTCCAATATATCTTGGGGTTAATTTGCCTTGTTTTCCAAACCTCAGCACATTTTTCATGGGTGAGATTTTGATGAAAACAAAATTTCCCACCTCATATTCTACCTGCCTCCTTCTCATGTCTGCAAATTTCTTTTGCCTATCTTGAGCTGCTGTCATTCTTCTTCTTATCAACTCAATTTTCTCCTTGGTTTCTTGTATGTACTCAGGTCCTAAAATAGACCTTTCTCCTGCTTCTACCCAGCAAACAGGTGACAAGCAGGGTTTACCATATAAGGCTTCAAATGGAGCCATTCCTATGGTGCTTTGGTAGCTGTTGTTGTATGTAAATTCAACTAGATGAAGATAATCTTCCCAGTTGCCCCCAAAATCCAGTATACATGCCCTCAACATGTCCTCCAAAACTTTGTTTACCACCTCAGTCTGCCCATCTGATTGAGGATGGTAGGCAGTACTTAAACATAGTTCACTTCCCATTGCTTCTTGAAAGCTTCTCCAGAATTTTGAAGTGAAGATGGTATCCCTATCACTCACAATGGTTTTGGGAATGCCATGTAACCTTACCACTTCTTTTATAAAAATTTGAGCTAGTTTTGGTGCTGTTCTTTCTGACTTGACTGGGATGAAGTGTGCTACTTTGGTTAGCCTATCCACTATCACCCATATGCTTGTATTACCTCTCTTAGATCTAGGCAGTCCATCTATGAAGTCCATAGATATGTCTTCCCACTTCCACTGTGGTACACTAAGAGGTTGCATCAACCCTGATGGTCTTTGAGTTTCAGCCTTGACTTGTTGGCAAGTCATACATTTGGCAATGTACTTAGCTATATCAGATTTCATCCCCTTCCACCAGAAGTCTCTTTTCAAGTTTTGATACATTTTTGTGTTACCTGGGTGTATAGAGTATTTACTTCTGTGATATTCATTCAATATCTCCTTCTTCAATTCTATGTCCTCTGGTACACACATCCTATTCTGGTATCTCACATAACCATCTTTATCAATGTGGTGATTCATTACTTCCTCCCCTCTTGAGAGGAGCATTCTCTTCTCTAATAAGTGAGCATCTTGTTCTTGCATTTTTCCTACCTTCAGAATTAAATCTGGTTGAAGTGTCATTAAGCTTAACTTCCCTTTATCTTCTTGTGCACCATGCATCTGCACACAACCATTCTCCTCAATCTATAACTCAGTTAGCAAAGACAAATCTTTAAATTCTGCTATCATCATCATAGCCAATTTAGCATGCTGTCTGCTTAGAGCATCTGCAACTTTGTTTGCTTTGCCTGGTGTATAGAGTATGTCAAAATCATAGGCAGCTAAGAACTCCACCCATCTATGTTGCCTCATGTTCAAATCTTTTTGTGAAAATAAATATTTTAGAGACTTGTGGTCAGTGTAGAGTTCAAACTTAGTGCCTAACAAATAATGTCTCCAAAGTTTTAAAGCATATATCACAGCTGCTAATTCGAGATCATGTGTGGCATACCTTACTTCATGGGGTTTAAGTTGTCTGGATGCATATGCAATGACTTGGCCTTGTTGCATCAACACTGCACCCAAGCCAAATCCACTAGCATCAGTGTATACCACTAATTCTTCATTTCCATGTGGTACCTTTAGAATTGGAGCATTCACCAATGCCTCCTTCAACTGTTCAAAAGACTTTTCACATTTTTCTGACCAAACAAAAGCTTGGTTCTTCCTGGTTAGGTTAGTGAGTGGTGTAGAAATTTTTGAAAAATCTTTTATAAACCTTCTATAATACCCTGCCATCCCCATAAATGACCTCACTTCACTCACAGTGCTTGGCCTCTTCCATGCTTGAATAGCCACTACTTTATTGGGGTTCACAGAAATTCCTTTGGCAGATATAACATGGCCAAGAAAATGTACTTCCTCCTTCCAAAACACACATTTTGAAAATTTTGCCTTTAAATCTTTTTCCCTTAGTCTAGACAAAACCAGGTGCAAATGATGCTTATGTTCTTCCACTGTCTTGGAATAAATCAAAATGTCATCTATGAAAATAAGCACAAACTTGTCTAAACAATCTCTAAAGGTTCTGTTCATTAAATCTACAAAGTAAGATGGTGCATTGGTCAAGCCAAATGGCATAACCAAAAATTCATACAACCCATACCTAGTGTTAAAGGCAGTGTACTTGATGCTTGATTCTTCCACCTTCATTTGATGAAAACCAGATGCTAAGTCTAGTCTAGAAAATACTTTTGCCCCTGCTAATTGATCAAAAAGATCATCTATTCTTGGCAATGGGTATTTATTTTTAATAGTCACTTTGTTTAATTCTCTATAATCTATGCAGAGTCTTAAGGATCCATCTTGCTTCTTAACAAATACCACTGGTGCTCCCCAGCAAGAATTACTTGGTCTTATAAAACCCTTTTCTTCCAATTCTTCCAATTGTTTCTTTAATTCTTTTAGTTCATTTAGCCCCATTCTAGTTGGCTTTTTAATCACTGGGCTTGCTCCTGGAACTAGGTTGATCTGGAATTCTACTGGTCTATGGTGTGGAATACCCTTGACCTCACCAAACACATCCAAATATTCATTGACTATGGGAATTTCTTCAATGGTTAGTTCACTGAAATCTTTTTCTGAGTCAACTAAATGATATAGTTTTCCTTCCTTAGCTACCTCACATAAAACTGTGATTCTCTGGCCTCTAGAATTTTGCAATGATATGGTGGATGAGTCTAAATTAATTATGGCCTTAAATTGCCTTAACCAGTCTACCCCCAATATAACACCTATATTTGGGTAATTCAAAACATATAAATTGGAAATAAAAATATTTCCCCCTATGTTTAACTCCACATCCACACAAATCATATTTAAAACACTAGAATTCCCCAATGGACTGTGTATATGCAATGGGGTTTCAACCAATATGCAATTCAGTTTTAGCATTTTAACCAATTCATAAGAAATTAAAGAGTGAGTTGCCCCAGTATCATACACTACTGTTATGGGTATGGTACAAATAAGTAATGTACCTTCCACTTGGCTATGGTTTACAGTGTTACTTTCCACTGTGGCTTTGCCTTTCCCTTCCAAATTTGCCAATTTGCCTTGCTGTTTATACTCAGGACAATTCCTCTTCATATGCCCCTCTTTCCCACATAGATAGCATTTGAAAGCTCCTCCTTTCAACTCTGGACATTTTGGTTTGATATGCCCTTCCTTTCCACACTGATGGCACACAATTTTCTTCTTGTCTTCCTTAGCTTTGACATCTCCAGTGCTTTTGTTACTAGCCTCTTCTTTCTTCTTATCATAAGGGTGATACCTCCCCTTACTTTTCTTGTTATTATTGCTCTTAAAATTTCTGAACTTCTCCCTTTCCTTGTCATGCTGCTCCAACCTCAAAGCTAAGTCTATCACATGATCAAAAGTCTTGTCTGCATAGGGTAACATGGCTCTACTAAGTCCTGGATTCAAACCTTTTATGTACCTATCATTTTTAGATGCCTCATCTGCCACAAGCATTGCTCCATATGTGGAAAGTCCCTCAAACCTTTGAGTGTATTCTGTGACAGTCATGGTTCCTTATCTAAGTCTAATGAATTCTTCTAACAAGGTAGTCTTTGCTGATGCTGGTACAAACCTTGCTTCCAACATCTCTTTGAACTGATTCCAAGTGATTTCATTCTCATTCCTTCCTGCAATGATTACTTCCCACCAGCCTAAAGCTACTCCTTTTAGCTGTCTTGAAGCCACTTGCCTCTTTCTTTGATCATCAAGTTGCATGTCATTGAAAATTCTTTCCAATGTTCTCAACCATGTTTGAATTTCCATGATACTCTCTGTCCCTTCAAAGCTTTTGCCTCCTAAATGAGTATATGTCTTAAGTAATTTTGAGAGTTCTTCATAGGGATTTTCTTGCCTTTGTCCTGCCCCATCCCTAAATGCTCTCACCAAGTCTTGCAGATTGACCATTGGTGGTGCATGGGAAGATCCTGCTCCCTGATTGGGTGGTCTCCCTACCATAGTTTGCTAATAATAATTTACATAGCTGGTTAGTTTGATATTTAGTTCCTTTTAATTTTATTTCTATCTAAGAACTTGATCCTTACTTCTACTATGTTGAATAACATAGCTCTGATACCAACTGAAATGACCCTCCTATTTATACTCTAATTTCATAAGAAATATTTTTTTTAAGGTAAAGAGGATATATATATATATAGACATATCATCCATTGTAAATATAATTCTCAGGGTCAATATCTTTCTCCAATAAACCAAAATATATCCAGGATCACAATAATCAACCAATATAAATATATCAGTACATTCACAAAGGTAAGCACATACATATGAGGATGTATATGCCTCTCTTGTTTGAATCAGAATTCTGGAAAAACAAGAGGATATTGGATTGCTAATTTTTTTTTTTGACCAAACAATCCACTAGTAACATACATATTAGTCTGTTTATCCTAACTAAGAAGTGATCAAGTAATTATCAGTAGTAAACAAGCTTTTAATATAGATGTTTGTGTTAAGTTCTGAATAATGTCAAAATCAGTATAAAATAAAGTGGATCCTAAGTGAACACAAGCAACATCTAGGCGTAATGGAAACGCGCCTAACTTATACACGAGAAGTCACGAGTTCGAGTACTATGCTGGTTGGTTCAAACACAATTTTTGTTTTTCTTTTTTTTTTTTCTGTACAATTTGGAATCTGTTATTTACCTATATCTGCACATATATACTTTACTTTTGCCTATATTCTATCATACCAAAACAAAAACTCTTACTTAATTATTTTTGATACCCATTCCTATAACCTGGAAGGCTTCAGGATTGATATGAATTAAGAGTCTGGTTCTTGGGTTTTGAGGATGATAGAAGTGTTTATCATATTTCATGTTTGTAATTCTTCTTATAAGATCTGTCTGGTATTTAAAATCCATTTGGTTAAAATCCGAGTGAAATTCAGATTCCTATTACAAGTGCAAAGGGAAAGGTGTGGTAAAATTTGCACTTAAACATGTTTATGTGCATATAAATCTGCAACTATTTGGATCTGGCTTACTCTTCCCTTATTACAAATCCTTTCTAAAAAAAATATAGTACATGAGACTTTTGTATGAAACAAGTTCAACTATGGAAACCTTGCAGCCATATAAAACATTTAACCTATGCCTATTTCTTTTGCATACATATGCTATATTAGCAAATAAAACCATTTAGATTTTCTGAGAATCAACTCTCCAGATTTTCCAAAACTTAAACCCTTTCCAAAGATTCATGATTGACTAATGCATTTATAAAATGTAATCATTCAATTCTAACATGGTGTTCTTGCTAAATCTACTTACAAGATTTGATTAAAATTCTTTTTAAACATAACAGATATTCAACTAAATTCATAGTTTCCAGATACAAATCAATCTCTTAACAAAATGCCTAACAAAATATCCATCCAATATTCAACACTTAATACAAGTAGCAATTCAAATTGTCAATACATGCAGATTTCAACACTTAGGCTCTTATCTAACTAAGTTTTAGCATGCTATATCTTCTTCTCAAGGCCTTGCTCCTACTCCTACTTAGTTGCTGCAATCCCTGAAAAAGCATTTGAAACTGCCTCATTTTAAATGAGACACCCCAGATGCCATTAGCACACTAGGGTCAGACACATGTCTGGTATGAGAAAATTCACAAAAGCAATTTGTTAATTAGGTTAAAATCAAGTCAAGTACAAATACATAAGGTTCTGTCCTTTGGAATCAGGTAAATACTTGTGTGCATGCTCTGTGTCATTGTGCATGTGCACACTTTAATTTTTCTTTCCAGAGACTACACATATGAATATGGCACATAAATTCAAGCATACAACTCAATCATAGACAAACAATCATTCATACCAAACAGGAAAATAACTAATATGAGTTAAATCACTTATTCAATTCTCATATTTCAAATCTGGGAAAAACTCTAGTTTTCTCATCTGCTCAAGTATTATTTCCTTGGTATATTTATCTATCCTTGGTCTCACCTGCAATATTTATGAATCAATGGACACACTGTAATGAACTAATTCACTCCATTACACAAAGATCTCAGGACATAAACAAGCCATGTGTCAACTCATGTTACTCAAGCACACAAGTCATTCCTGCAGTGTTCTTGACCCCCAATTTCCTAATCAGGTTTAAGTTAATAATAACTCTTTTGATTTTTCATGGCAAAACCATTCAGTGATTCATTTCATTAGCTAAAAACATCCATAACATGGCATCTCATTTTATTCATGACCATACAGAGGTAAACAAGCAAACAACCATTGGTGATTACAAAATAAGGTTCTGTATATACATATATTCATCTTGGTATTTTAAAAGGAGTTTAGGCAACTAACATTGGCTTATGGTTTCTGGGAGAGTTTTTCTTTTGCAAACATTTGTGCTTGAGTTAAACTCAGAATAATCTGGTTTCACTGAATCACAAAATTTTGTTTGCTATGTATTTTATTGAATCAGGAGCATCAGCACATAGGCAACCCTATTGCACCCCTAATTCCTTTCTATTTCAAGCCTCAGCACTTATACATGAGTATATTGCAGCTCAACATTATTTGCATTTTTCTGGGTTAAGCCAAAACCAATACTACTTGCCTATTCTCAACATTTTATTTTCTGGGTATTTGTTTATATCCCTAAATATTAACATATCAGAGATCTGAGTGTATAAACAGATATGTATACTATCAACACATAAAACCTTGTTATAATAAAACAAGTGATCAATCAAAGAAAATCAAAACATATTCAGGTTTAAATTCACAGATAAACATTCATATATGAAAATACTCTTTTAATAAAAATACTTTTATCTGGCTGCCTACATTAGGACTTATTGCCTTAGATTTTTGAGTGAGTTTTCTCACCTAGCTCTCTTCTTTGTTTCCTTAATTAATTGATGAACTTCTGCCCTCTTCCTCAAGCTCTCTTTCTTCCCTTGTCTTATGATTTCTGTGGTATTGTTTTTCTTCTTTTTTTTTTCAAAATTCTTTTCTGAGGAGGAGAGGAGGCTGCTGCATATACATGTATATATATGCAGGGTCTCTCTTAGGGTTTTGGGTATTGGCTAAAGCCATTTTTGCCCACCAGAAAATCATGTTATCTGAATTTTAAACCCAAAGTTTTACCCCTTCCCGGCTTAATTTGGGTGAAGAGAAAAGTGGTTACACATTTTTTTTCAGAAATTTGCTTTTCAGAAAATACTTTTCCCCTTTATCTACAATCATGCTAAAAATGTGACTTGGTTTTGTTATTTATTAAATACTCTTTTCTAATTCTGCCTATACCAAGAACTTCTCTGTTTTATCTTATTTTCCTATTTTTAGCTTTCATGTAAATGGTATGTACTTCCTTCATTTATTTATAAGAGAATTATTCCTTTTTATATCTCCATTCTTTTCATTTCTGCTTATATTAAAATGTGTCTGTATATTTTATTTTCACTAGTTTAAACTCTAGTATTTTATTAACACATATATATTTGTATATAAGTCTTTCTGAAATAATTAGTATTCCCACCTATATATTCATACATCATTCTATACTGGCACACACACATACACATGTACACTTAAGAAAAATATTCAGTGGCATACATATATTTATATTTACTTATGCATTCAGCTTTTAAAGATTTAATATATATATATATATATTCCCATACATATCAATATGTATTTATTCTTAAAGTTCAGAGATTTTTAGCTTTAGTTCATGTGTATATCCTGTGCACACATGTACACACATACTGATACACTATCAAGCCATAACAATCTCCTTCCAAAATTTAATTCAAAAATTATTTTGAATTCACTTATATTTGTCAAAATAAATTCCTAAAATCTTGGGTCATTACAGATAAGCCTGGGACGAAGCAAGTGGTACTCGAGATTGTCTCGAGTTACTCGAGTATTTTACTCGAAGCAGGGGTTAGTTTGACTCGGGGAAACATCGTATGGGCTTGGGTTTATATTTGTATATTATCAGTTCTTTGCTTAGGTGAAATTATAACCTGTTCAAAGTTAAGTTTGTAAAGTAAGTTACAAACTTAAAATGTTTTAGAGTTAAATATCTTTGAATTAGGTGAGTGATTTAAAGGTAAAGACATCAATTTTAAATGAGATTTAAATATTAAAATATATAGTGATCAGTTAAGATAAGAATTTATCTTGATTGATCAAGGAATTAGTTAAAGAAAAATTGTTTTATGTGATGAAGGAATTAAAGGTAATTAATTTCTTGAAGATAATTACATAATTAAAAGTAATTAATGATTAAAGCTAATTAAATAATGATTTGAAGATTAATAAATTAAAGTGATTAACAAATGATAATTAATTAGTGGTAAATTGATTTATGTAATTAATTAAGTATAATTAATTAAAGTGGAAATTAATTAAGGGTTAATTAATTAAAAGATAATTAAGTGATTAAAAGTTAATTACTTAATAATTAAAGGTTATTATGAAAGTACTTAATAAGAGGATAATTAACTTAATGTCATTAATTAAGGAATAATTAATTAAAGGAAGGTAATTAATTAAGATAAATAATTAAGGTTGATTAATTACATTAATTTAATATCAAATGATTAGTAATTAATTTATCAAGATTTGATAAAAAATTCAAAAGCAATTAATTTAATTGGAAATAAAACGAATTAATTAGGGTTAAACAATTAATTAATCTTATCTATGATTAATTTTGAATGCTTGACCTCACTTATGAATGATTTTATCGTATGAGATTCTTGAATTGTTTATGATACACCTGATTTATGTTGTGATCTGTGATAAATTATCTGTGATGTAATTTATCTCTGATATTTATATATCTGTGGTCTGTGCATGAACGATAAGCGTTATAGTTTATATCGCTTATCAACTATATCCTGTATTTTGATCTGTGATGATTCATTGTATTGCACTATTGTGTTAAACCCCTGGACTACACCTTTACACACACAAATATGGATTTCACGTGGAAATCGGTTAAGTCACAGATAATTTAAATTTGATGTTTTTGAAATTGAAATTTTAATTCAATTGATTTTGAAATTGGAAATTTGGGTTTAAAGTGAAAAGCTTTTGAAATAGAATTTCAAAGATAAAAGTTATTTTGAATAACTTAATCGAGTTTTGAAAATTTAAATAATTTGATTTAAATTTGAATTCAAGTTTGAAATTGAATCCTTTGGTTTGAAACTAGGGATTAAAGATGATATAAATGTGTTTGTATGAATCTAAACCATTTAAAAGTAAAATTTTGGGAATTTGAATTTAACCCAAGGATTTTAACTCGTATAAATGAATCAGATTTTCCGAAATGAAAACTGTTTGTTTTCAAATGATAAAAGATTTCAGATAAGAGATGAAATTCCAGTTTAATTAAAGGAATTTCAAGATTGAATTGAAAAATGTTTTTTTCAAGTTATGAATGAATTCTTTTTGAAAGCTATGAATTAAATCTGTTTATTTTTAACAGATTTAAAATGATGTTTTGTTTAACCCATTCGAAATGAAATTGTTTGAAAGCTATGAGTTAAATCTTTGATTTAAAGATTTAACGAGTTAAATTGAAATGGAAATTAGTTTGGAAAATCTGTGAATGAATCTTTTATTTAAAAGATTAAAATGTGGAAATTGTTTAAACCGTTGTAGGTTGTTAAAATAAATCTTTTTGTTTAAAGATTTGAAAATGGTAATTTGTTAAACCATTTGAAAAGAGAAGTTTGGGTAATAAGTTGTGACTTAATTGAAATCCCAATATCCATATATTTTTAAATATTGCGCTCATTATTCGGGTTAGCCGGGAAAAGACCTTTGTGTCATATAACCCATTCCGAATTTGTGATACGTCGTAGATGGATGGCATTTGAAGACCGGTGTTGAAGACCGGATATTTTTCAAAAATGAAAGGACAACCTGTCGAATGTCTCTGCACTGAGTTGCTCCGGTATAGAGATTTATATCACTCTTTTTGTGATGGGAAGTCCGGACGTGATTGAAAATTATCCAGATTTGCAAGGGCTTCGTGAGAAGTGCCTTCGGTTCTGTTCGATCCCGGAACAGACTTGTCTGGTTACATGTCTGACATTACACTTTGAGATATAAAGCCGATTTCTTTCAAATACATTTCTGTTGGTGGCGGAGAATTTATTCTCTTAGCTTAACACCCTTCTCTGAGACGTACGAGCTCAGAGGTTATGTAGTTGAAGTTATCAGCGATATATCCCAATTTGGTAATGTGACATGCTGAGTGTTGCTGTGTGGTGATCAGTGTTTGATCATTTGTGATATGATCATTTGTTTGATCATTTATCTTTGTGATCATAGGTTGATCATTTGTTGGACCCAAGGCATGGCTTTGTGAACAAAGCGTAGCTTTGTGGACGAGACTTCGTCGAACCTCACACCCCGGAAATGGTCAAAACAGGAAGGATGCAGCAAGGTTCTAGGGAGTAGCGCCCCTTAGTGTATGTCATTCCTTCTGGATAAAGGTGGTAACATGGTATGGAGCCCAGATACTTAACCTATGTGGTTGCTGCAAATTTATTACTTTGTGGTTGTTGGAAATCGAGGATCCTCGGGAAGATCGGTGACGATCGGGGGATGGCATACGCGTGTCAGTAGTTACCTATTTTTGCAGAGGTAACCCGGCCTTGTGTTGGCAGAGATCCGGTTAGGTTCTCGGGATGTCATTCCAGAGGCGTTCCATCGTGGCATAGGAAGTTCCTTAGCCTGACCATTGTTAGAAATCCAAAGAAACAATACGATCTTGTACGGTTTTAGTTGTAGAACCTATCATTCACTTATGGTGGCGCCCCACTGTTTGGATGGTAGCTATAGTAGGCATAACGTGAAATGCCTATGCTGGCTAAGATTTATATTATACTTTCGAAATGATTTTTCTACACTATGCACTAGTAATAATATCAAATGTTTCTTTTAAATGCGTATCAAGCATCTTTGACTATCATAAGGAGAAATCTCCTCTGATTCTGCGTTTGCATTGTGTGTGTGTGCGGGAGGCCTTATGGTAGTCTCATTTTCTAAAAGCATTGCGAATTGACTTTAAAATTCTCTGCTATTCGTTTTTAAAGATAAACTGTTTTTGTTGCTCACACCAGTCCCATGACTGATCCGGAGTTTATTGTTTCTTTCCTAAACTCTAGATGCTCAAAATTTTCTACACGAGCAGTCTAGAGTTGGGTTTTTCAGATATTCAGATTTAGTAGATTATCTGGAGCTAGTTCAGTCTTTGGATCGGACTGCACTTGCTTATCTTTGTGCATCGTTATTGAGAGTTCAAGCTATATCTGGATTGTCGTTTTGAAGATGAAGATTATCCGCTGCTGATGTTATCGTTTTCTTTTCCGCTGCTATTTGTTGTATCATATCTCTGATGTATATTGATATTCATTGTATCATTCTGTTGTATCAGATATTGTATATCAATGTATTATTCATTTATTCCGCTGTGTTATTTACTTAATGTTGTTATAAGCTCCGGCGACTTGGATTTGAACGGTCGAATCTACGACATTCGAATACAATGTAAAGTATGGATGTTGATTTTCTAGCGGGCAAAATCCTTATCGCTTCGCAGTTTGGTAGAGAATGGGAGACTCTTACCCCTACATGTCCTTGAGAGGGATGGGTTGGTTAGGCGAAGGCTGTGACAGTCGAGATGCTGGCCGTAAAAGTAAATGCGAGGTGCCAATGTAAGCCACGGTGGGACTGGGATGGTTGCAAATCCTACCGGTGGCTGCTGTCTCAGATCGTTACATTTGGTATCAGAGCTAAAGTTGAACTTTAGCTCAGGAGTATAACACATTAAGTAGCTCATTAGAGATAGAGTAAAGTAAACTCTAGAATGAGTGTATCCCTAAGATATCCGTTTAAACGTCTCAGTAAATTCTCTTGCTATCCACTAATAGTGAGTATGAGTGCAAGAAGAGGACGAGATAGGGGACAAGGGAATACGACTATAAATGGTCAATACCATGCAACAGTGGAAACAACTTTCTCTATCAATATTCTTTGATTCGTCTTTCCAAAATTCTTTTGATTGCTTCGTACCAGCTACAAGAAGAAGTTTCGGTACGGTGATGGTTCTACGAATCGTTGTAGAAAATCCTTACTTCGTATCTTCATCGGTTTCTTATCAGTTTTTTATTTAAACCTTAATGAATTTGAAATTGGAAATTTTAGTTTGAGGTAAATTTGATTAATAGAATATGAAGGCTAAATTGAATTAAATCAATAAAACTGATTTCGTTTAAAACCAAAATTTGAAATTCTATTGTAATTTCTTGTGAATACCGAAGTCCGAAGAGGGACAAATTGGTATGCATTCTGAGATATTCCGACTTGAGTTTGGAATTCATAACTAGTGTTTGAGGAATTATAGAAGATCGGATCTGTCTATCTCTGTTGTTTCGTGCCTGCGAATTTCGAGGACGAAATTCTTTTAAGGGGGGAAGTTTGTAACGACCCCAAATTTTATAAATATTTAAATTAATAATTAATTGAATTTTTGAATTTAAAATTGTTAATTTATTTCATTCTGAATAAAAATAGTAAAATAAATGGTTTAGAGATAAATGATAAATATATATATATATATATATATATATATTTGAATTGATGGTTAAAGATGGTTTGAGTTTATAAAATAAATATAAGACAATAAATATTAAGTAAATAATGATAATTAATATTTGAACTAGAAATTGAAATTAATATAAGGTAAGTTTTAATAAAAATAGAAGTAGAATATTTGTTAAAATCTAACAACAATTTAGAATAGAAATTTATTTACATTTCAAAGTAGTAAGATAAATAGAGAAAACAAATAAACATAGAAATTGTCATTTTTAATTCTTGATACATAGATATATATATATATATATATGTAAACAAAAGATAAAACAAAATATCTACAAGCTTGAAGAATGAGATAAAGTAAATATACATATATGTAAGTATATATGTAAGCATGAAAGCTGCCAGGAAAATGAAACAAATTCATCTTAGTTCAAACTCAAACAAAATAAAGTGATAAATGTTGCCACCCAAAACATGTACAGCCGAAAACATGGCTAAGCATGGAAACCAAGTACCAGGCAATTAATGCAAAAGCATGGGTATGTACAAGTCATGAATGCAACCTTTAGCCGTGCCTATTTGTATAAACAAATATATCAACATCCTGTACAACTCATTTCTATATCTCCAACTCCTTCTTCATTTCAGTTTCGAAAATCCTTAGCAAAGAAAAACTGAGATATCACTTTGTAAACAAATAAACTAAAACAAAATTCAAAAAAATGTAAATCAAAGACAGAGATCAGGAAGAAAAGTTCCAGTTGAATTTGCAATACTGTTACATCAAAAGTCTCTGTTCTTTCCTTTGAAATAGGTGAGCAACCTTCTTGAATCTGATGTATATCTTGTTGTTGATCTGATATTGAAGTTGTGATTCTGTTTGTATGATTATCTGCATATGTGTGTATATCGATATACATAAGAATTAAAGATGTATATACAGAGGCATATATCCTTGTTTTAAAAGATTACAGGCTAAAAAAAAAATACAAATCTCTTTAATCATTCCCTGTTAAACTTTGATGATCAAACAAAAATTGTTCAAATTTTCAAGACCAAAGTTTTAAAAATATTTCTTTGTAATAAAAATGAGTGGGTTTACTGAAATGGACTAAAACACAGTAAAATCAAATTTTATTGTGTTTTTAATTTATTAAATTTTGAGTTTTGACTTCATGATCATGTTCGCCTTAGTAAACCATGATTTTTAATGAAGAAATTATGATTTTTAACTTAGTAATTCTCGAGCTTGAGGGAGTTGAACGGGAAATGGGTTTTCGTGAAAATCTGGTGATCGATGAACTTTTAGGGCTCGGGGTTTTTGTCGAAGCTAGCTGGTACATCGGTGGATACGAGAAAAATACTAGGAAAATTTTGTATTGCGTGATTCGTTTGGTCGAATCAAAAATTAGGGTTTAACGTTCAATTTTGAAGGGGTCTGTAAATGTGACGATTTCGTCGACTCGGGTTGATCGAGTGGCACGTGGTTAGAGATGAAGGCAGAGGGGACTACGACGATTGTCTGGGCAAGGGGACGTGAACGATGGTGGCTTGGATGATCGGGACGAGACGTTTTTCCAGTGATCGCGTGTTCCAGTTTTGGGGTGTGATGCTCGATCTCGAATTCGAGAGGATGACGGTGATTCTGAAGGTCGGGGATGAATGCTTAGGTGAACGTCGACTTGTGCCACGATGAGACGTCGATCGGAGATGTTTGGTGGTGCCGTGCACGTGCACGAGCACAAAGCTTGGTGATCTGGGCATTTTGATAAGCCTGGGACGAAGCAAGTGGTACTCGAGATTGTCTCGAGTTACTCGAGTATTTTACTCGAAGCAGGGGTTAGTTTGACTCGGGAAAACATCGTATAGGCTTGGGTTTATATTTGTATATTATCAGTTCTTTGCTTATGTGAAATTATAACCTGTTCAAAGTTAAGTTTGTAAAGTAAGTTACAAAGTTAAAATGTTTTAGAGTTAAATATCTTTGAATTAGGTGAGTGATTTAAAGGTAAAGACATCAATTTTAAATGAGATTTAAATATTAAAATATATAGTGATCAGTTAAGATAAGAATTTATCTTGATTGATCAAGGAATTAATTAAAGAAAAATTGTTTTATGTGATGAAGGAATTAAAGGTAATTAATTTCTTGAAGATAATTACATAATTAAAACTAATTAATGATTAAAGCTAATTAAATAATGATTTGAAGATTAATAAATTAAAGTGATTAAGAAATGATAATTAATTAGTGGTAAATTGATTTATGTAATTAATTAAGTATAATTAATTAAAGTGGAAATTAATTAAGGGTTAATTAATTAAAAGATAATTAAGTGATTAAAAGTTAATTACTTAATAATTAAAGGTTATTATGAAAGTACTTAATAAGAGGATAATTAACTTAATGTGATTAATTAAGGAATAATTAATTAAAGGACGGTAATTAATTAAGATAAATAATTAAGGTTGATTGATTACATTAATTTAATATCAAATGATTAGTAATTAATTTATCAAGATTTGATAACAAATTCATAAGCAATTAATTTAATTGGAAATAAAAGGAATTAATTAGGGTTAAACAATTAATTAATCTTATCTATGATTAATTTTGAATGCTTGACCTCACTTATGAATGATTTTATCGTATGAGATTCTTGAATTGTTTATGATACACCTGATTTATGTTGTGATCTGTGATAAATTATCTGTGATGTAATTTATTATCTGTGATATTTATATATATGTGGTCTGTGCATGAACGATAAGTGTTATAGTTTATATCGCTTATCAACTATATCCTGTATTTTGATCTGTGATGATTCATTGTATTGCACTATTGTGTTAAACCCATGGACTACACCTTTACACACACAAATATGGATTTCACGTGGAAATCGGTTAAGTCACAGATAATTTAAATTTGATGTTTTTGAAATTGAAATTTTAATTCAATTGATTTTGAAACTGGAAATTTGGGTTTAAAGTGAAAAGCTTTTGAAATAGAATTTCAAAGATAAAAGTTATTTTGAATAACTTAATCGAGTTTTGAAAATTTAAATAATTTGATTTAAATTTGAATTCAAGTTTGAAATTGAATCCTATGGTTTGAAACTAGGGATTAAAGATGATATAAATGTGTTTGTATGAATCTAAACCATTTAAAAGTAAAATTTTGGGAATTTGAATTTAACCCAAGGATTTTAACTCATATAAATGAATCAGATTTTCCGAAATGAAAACTGTTTGTTTTCAAATGATAAAAGCTTTCAGATAAGAGATGAAATTCCAGTTTAATTAAAGGAATTTCAAGATTGAATTGAAAAATGTTTTTTTTCAAGTTATGAATGAATTCTTTTTGAAAGCTATGAATTAAATCTGTTTATTTTTAACAGATTTAAAATGGTGTTTTGTTTAACCCATTCGAAATGAAATTGTTTGAAAGCTATGAGTTAAATCTTTGATTTAAAGATTTAACGAGTTAAATTGAAATGGAAATTAGTTTGGAAAATCTGTGAATGAATCTTTTATTTAAAAGATTAAAATGTGGAAATTGTTTAAACCGTTGTAGGTTGTTAAAATAAATCTTTTTGTTTAAAGATTTGAAAATTGTAATTTGTTAAACCATTTGAAAAGGGAAGTTTTGGTAATAAGTTGTGACTTAATTGAAATCCCAATATCCATATATTTTTAAATATTGCGCTCATTATTCGGGTTAGCTGGGAAAAGACCTTTGTGTCATATAACCCATTCCGAATTTGTGATACGTCGTATATGGATGGCATTTGAAGACCGGTGTTGAAGACCGGATATTTTTCGAAAATGAAAGGACAACCTGTCGAATGTCTCTGCACTGAGTTGCTCCGGTATAGAGATTTATATCACTCTTTTTGTGATGGGAAGTCCGGACGTGATTGAAAATTATCCGGATTTGCAAGGGCTTCGTGAGAAGTGCCTTCGGTTCTGTTCGATCCCGGAACAGACTTGTATGGTTACATGTTTGACATTACACTTTGAGATCTAAAGCCGATTTATTTCAAGTACATTTCTGTTGGTGGCGGAGAATTTATTCTCTTAGCTTAACACCCTTCTCTGAGACGTACGAGCTCAGAGGTTATGTAGTTGAAGTTATCAGCGATATATCCCAATTTGGTAATGTGACATGCTGAGTGTTGCTGTGTGGTGATCAGTGTTTGATCATTTGTGATATGATCATTTGTTTGATCATTTATCTTTGTGATCATAGGTTGATCATTTGTTGGACCCAAGGCATGGCTTTGTGAACAAAGCGTAGCTTTGTGGACGAGACTTCGTCGAACCTCACACCCCGGAAATGGTCAAAACAGGAAGGATGCAGCAAGGTTCTAGCGAGTAGCGCCCCTTAGTGTATGTCATTCCTTCTGGATAAAGGTGGTATCATGGTATGGAGCCCAGATACTTAACCTATGTGGTTGCTGCAAATTTATTACTTTGTGGTTGTTGGAAATCTAGGATCCTCGGGAAGATCGGTGACGATCGGGGGATGGCATACGCGTGTCAGTAGTTACCTATTTTTGCAGAGGTAACCCGGCCTTGTGTTGGCAGAGATCCGGTTAGATTCTCAGGACGTCATTCCAGAGGCGTTCCATCATGGCATAGGAAGTTCCTTAGCCTGACCATTGTTGGAAATCCAAAGAAACAATACGATCTTGTACGGTTTTAGTTGTAGAACCTATCATTCACTTATGGTGGCGCCCCACTGTTTGGATGGTAGCTATAGTAGGCATAATGTGAAATGCCTATGCTGGCTAAGATTTATATTATACTTTCGAAATGATTTTTCTACACTATGCACTAGTAATAATATCAAATGTTTCTTTTAAATGCGTATCAAGCATCTTTGACTATCATAAGGAGAAATCTCCTCCGATTCTGCGTTTGCATTGTGTGTGTGTACGGGAGGCCTTATGGTAGTCTCATTTTCTAAAAGCATTGCGAATTGACTTTAAAATTCTCTGCTATTCGTTTTTAAAGATAAACTGTTTTTGTTGCTTACACTAGTCCCATGACTGATCCGGAGTTTATTGTTTCTTTCCTAAACTCTGGATGCTCAAAATTTTCTACACGAGCAGTCTAGAGTTGGGTTTTTCAGATATTCAGATTTAGTAGATTATCTGGAGCTAGTTCAGTCTTTGGATCGGACTGCACTTGCTTATCTTTGTGCATCGTTATTGAGAGTTCAAGCTATATCTGGATTGGCGTTTTGAAGATGAAGATTATCCGCTGCTGATGTTATCGTTTTCTTTTCCGCTGCTATTAGTTGTATCATATCTCTGATCTATATTGATATTCATTGTATCATTCTGTTGTATCAGATATTGTATATCAATGTATTATTCATTTATTCCGCTGTGTTATTTACTTAATGTTTTTATAAGCTCCGGCGACTCGGATTTGAACGGTCGAATCTACGGCATTCGAATACGATGTAAAGTATGGATGTTGATTTTCGAGCGGGCAAAATCCGCGATCGTTACGCGCTCATATCTATTAATTAACAAATACGCGCTCATATCTATTAATACACTCAAACTCATTCTAGAGTACTATCGACTCTATTTGTGAGTAATCCCCACCAGAGCCAAGGTCCTTGCTTAATCTTTCAGCTCTGATACCAAGTGAAACAACCCGTAGTTCCGTACCCATTGAATTGACATTAATTTCCATTAATGAACTCAAGAAGAACGGAAATACGAACCATTTGAGTTAAGAAGAAGAGGTAGAAGTAGAAAATAGGAAACAACAACATCAGAATCTCACATCGCAGCGAAATAAAATATAATATATAACATTTGATCTTTACACAAATTAAAACTATATCTGTTTTACACAATATATCATCAGAGTACACATAACATACAACTAGACAATAATCATATCATGTCCTCAATACAACTGAATGTACAACAATCTACACAGCGAAATATACATACACAAATACGGAAGATACGTCTCGCCAACCAGCTTATCTCCTGAGCTCCACAGCATCATATCCTGTATCTGTAATACTCGGTCTGACCCGAGCATTATATAAAACAATACCCGAGTCAAGTCTGGAATACCAGCGTGAGAAAATCACACTCAAATTTATTATTAAATTTTTCAAAAATCCTTTCAAATCAAAAGCATCTCGTAAGACCACGCCACAAATAAACATGTCGGGTTTTTACCATACGATAGCTAAAACATTTTATATCAAAATCCTCTGATATAATAATAGTGTCTATATACAAATACTTATTCAAATAGCTGAAATTGTTAAATGATTAAATTCCAGCATACTAGCCACAAAGTCGGTAATACAAACAAATACCATACAAGGCAGTAGGGAGAATGGATTTCCATCAATGACTAGGCACTGGGGTATCACCTGTCACAGTACGTGGCCTAGATCACAGTACCGAGGATCCACCCTAAGTCCCCTGCAACACAAGGCCGGAACCATCTCTTACTGGATAATTCTGAGTAAAATCACCCCACGGTTGTGATCAGCAACCACACCACTAAGCCAAAATAAAAAGGGACATCTAGACAGGGATGACCTTACTCTCAAGTGGGTGCGACCCCTGATTTTCAGTCATTCTCGACTGATGAGGCTTGAGGCTAAGCGTTACCTTTTAGAACATATCCCTTAGAATGCCCATCGTCCACCTGACGATGTTCCGAAAGCATTCGTCCATACAAGTCTGTTCCGGGTCCGAACGGAACCGAAGGCACTACTCCTACTACATCCATTTTGGAAACTTCTTCAGGATTAGTAGCGACTAGACCTTGCACTTCACTGCTCCATCTTCAACTCCAACGCGATTCCACGAAACGTACAAACCGAATCGAAGTGGTTTTCGAGAAATAAATCTCGATCCCAGTCTCTTTGAAACGATCAACGCATTTGGCCAATATTAATAGTCGGTTATTTAACTATCAATTAACATTCTCAACAACCATCAATCAATAAATTATTTTCCCAAATTATTTCTTATTTCCAAAATATCTTCACAAGATATTATTTCTATTTCCAAACCCCTTTGAAAACGATTCCAACCATATTGCTCCACGGAATAATTTCCTAAATATTTATTTCCACTGAAACACCAAGTACAAAAGCCCTTTTTAGATTTTTAAAATAATTTTAAAAGTATTACAAATATACTTGATAATATTGAAATTAAAACTACTTTAATACACTATTTTAAAATATATATTTTAAAAATATTTCAAATAAAACCACTTTGTAAATATAACTTAATTTCCCTTTTTAAAACATAATTCTAAGTTACTTTATATATTTTTACTACAATAATAGGATTGGAACACTTACATTCGAATTTAACATTTAAAATAGTAAATTTCTAAAATATGTTTTCAAACCAACATTTAAAAACTTTTAAGTCATATTTGAAATTTCTTTGAAACCGTACTTGGCTATCCAGGGAAAATACACTTCTCTTCCACATCTTTTTAAAAAAAAAATCACTATTTATTTTTAAAAAAATTCACATCCCTTTATAAATTTCCAGCTTGAATTTATATTTCCAAATATCCACTGATATTTTATTTTACTTTATAATCCCATTTAATAAATTCCAAAATCTCACTTTTCTTTAACATTCCAATTTCAAACATTTAAATCAATTTACAATTGATTTCAATTTTGCTTCGCTTTGAAATAAATTTCCTTATTTACTTCATTTATTTCAAAATACATTATCTTTCAGATTTTATTTCTTAATTATGTGTAAAAATCCTTTTTAACTGAAAATACCAATTTCAGATTCCCAAAGTTCCTTCTTTATCCATTAATTAAATTAAACCCTTAAATTTTAAAATAAATTAATATCACTTTAGTTTAAAATTTATATTCCCTTGTTAATTCAAAATTTTCTTATTCCATAGTTGTTAAAATTCTGAATCACTTTTATTTCAATTCATTATTAAATTTATTCCAATTTACTTGAATTATTTTACTTAAAATTTTACCCTTTTATTTCTTTTCAAAAATACAATTCTATAGATTTTGATAACTCATTATACTTAGGTATTCAGTCCAACTATATCAGCCAATATTTCAATTGTCAATAAAGTTATCACAGGATATCAATATTCAAAACACAAAATATTAAATAATCTAAATAATTTTTAGGAATCCAGTTGGATCCCTCCAACCTGTTTCCCTGCATCCAAAAACGTTAGCACAATACCAATTCCACTTCGAGGTGGAATATCGTGGTATATGGGTTTAAAATATTATCATCCGCTACTATGCGGCGCATAGGGTCTCATCCGCTATATAATGCGGGAATATCAACAACCAATATATACATATTCCAATATATATATTGATATATACTACTATATACTATCATATCAAATGAATCCAATCATTCACCAAATATTTAAATTTAACTATTTAAATTTAAATAGCAACCAGATGAGTGAGATTAACTCACCTTTGAGTTTATTTGCATTCCAATCCAAACCGGCTTGTTTTCTTCACGATTATTGACCTTGTATAAATATTATACAATTTATAAATATTTGAAATAATCGGATAATTTATTACCATTTAGAAATTTATTTTAATCTAACAATTTAAATTTAAACTAATACTTTCCTTTAAAAATCCTTTAGTAACTAAAATAGTTGAATTGGTTAATACAACAAATTAATCACCAAAACACATTGTTTTAAAATAAGCTAGTGGATTTAAACATGTGTATATTTTATTTTATTTTCAAAGTAATCTACATGGGTTTAAAATCAAATTTTCATATAAACTGTTCAACATTTTAAAATTTCCCTTATCTATATACATATTTACCATGTCCTATATATGTTTTAAAATAAGTATGAGTATATCTATTTATATTTATTCTTATCTCATACTTTTCTTTACTGTCAAAACTTCTCTTTTTTTCTGCTTCTAAAATCATCGCAGTAAATTTAATTTTTCCTAAATATATATATATATATATATATATATTAAATTTACATCAAAAGAAAAGAGATCGAATACCTCACCAAGCAGATGCTACCCCTAGCTATTCTGCCTTCAACGTGAGCACGAGCGCATCCTATATCATCGGTGACCCACTCCGCAACCCACGATCGAACCCCAGCTCTCGCTACCAGTCGACTCGCGAGCAGCACCTCGTCGACATCATCCACGCGTCATGCCTGCTCTAGCACCCTCCTCGTGCGAGGCTACTCCATGACATCGCCGTCTTCGATCCTACTGTCGCGCGCCCACGCGACACTGCGCGACTCCTCTTCACTCAATCGATTCGAAACGGGAATGATTCCAATCGGAAGGGAGGGGAGATAGGTGTTGGGACGAGGGGGAAAACGATTTGAATGGTCGAGGAACGTGAGATTGTTCGTCCGCCTTTTTCTTCGATTTTGATTTAATTAAAGGGGGAGGTAACGAGATTTAGGGATTTGAAGATGGCTCGGCCTCCATTTATTTGATTCAAAATGCTCGGCAAATGAAATATATTTCTTATTGAAAGGTTCCAACCTGCAATTGCTTTTAAAAAAAAAAGGGGAAACAAGATCTGATGTTTTACAGAAGAAGATGGCTTGCGCAAGAATCCTTGTTTTGTTACAGTGACTCTAAGAGAGATGAGAAGATTCTGGTGAAGATGTTTGACCAGTCAACGATTTAAATTAAAACGTCTCGAAAACGCAACACTAAATTTTGACATCCAATCGAGGCGTGCCGCTAGGCGTTTATAATGTTATACCCCTATTACGAATGCATTGGAAAAGGTTTCGAGTCCAAATTCGATCGTATGGAGAAGATAGCTTTTTGAACCCAGTTATTATATTGAATTCGATATAAATTTCAGCGCGTTTCTATGTCGTACGCTCACACAACAACTCCAAACAGCACGAAAATTGAAATCCGATAATAATACATTATTATGGATCCAATGAAACTGGTTTCGTCAAATTTCGAGACTATGCCTCGGAAGGCTATTTTTAAAATTTAATTTAAACGTTATAAATTTCAAAACTTAACAAAACACATCCGAATTCAAATTTTAAAGCTTTTATTATCTTCAGTATTATTAATGTAAATTTTCCAAGCCTTCGAACTATTTTTAATAAGCTCAAAATTCCAGATTCAGCAATTTACCCAAATTTCAATTATTTAAATTCAATAATTAAATCTCCGAATAAATAGTGATATTTGAAATTCAAGTCAAAATTACCCTTTTGAATATTTAAAATCAATTAAATATTCCCATTTCAAATATCAAAAATTCCGGGTCGTCACATTTAATCTGTAGCTTTTTTTAAAAATTTAAAATCTAGATTTTAAATTGAAAAGCAGGGATTTAAATAAGTTTGCACTCAAGTTTAAATCTGGTTCAAGATGGTTTTGAATCTCAGCTTAAAAATAAATAAAGTTTTTATTGAAATTGTTTTAACTACTTTAAAAATGTTTAAGTAGCTTGAAATGAAAAAAAAATGAAGTTTAAAATGTAGAGAAGTTTTTAAATTAAATCTGAAATCAAGATTTGTTTGTATTCCAGTTTTGTAATAAAAGAAGTTTTAAATTTGAATTGTCTTAAATAGTTTAAATGATAAAATAAATTTGTAAACTTATTTGAATTTAAATGAAATTGGGCTTTAAATTCTCTTTCTAGTGTAAAATAAATAATTCTTTAACTTGGAAAATAAAAAGGATTTTTTGAAATTGTTTGAATCTTGTTAAAGTTAATTTATTTTAAATCTTAATTTAAAAATGAAATGTAAAAGTGAATTTTGAAAGTCAATTTTTTTAAGTACCTTATTAATGATAATTTGATCATTAATAAGAAAAATATCCTTATCTTTAAATAAATGAGGGTTTATGATTTGTAATTATTAATTAAAATGGATGGTTAATGAATTGAATGAATTAATTTAGTAATTAGGAGTTTAATTAAGGTTTTAGCTAATTAATTTAGGATAAATAAATTGGTATTTAAGAATCATTAATTAAATACGATTTATATTTTTTGTAACATTCCCCCTTTTGACCGTCTCCAGTCGGTAATTAAACCAACTCGAAACGTTCAAAAAGACGAATTGTTATTTAGTTTATAAGGTTTAAACAGAATCAGCCACAGAAACACAGATAATAACAATCAATTAAAACAAATGAGAATTTATTTCATTACTATAAATCTTTTATATACATCAGAGATTATACAATTTAATACTGATACAGCGGAATATCTTAAAATACAATTTTCTTCTGAAAACTAAAGTGATTCTTTACTCTCTCTCTAACTTCGCTGCTCGAAAATCTTCAAGCTGTAAAAATACTCGGTCTGACCCGAGTATTATATTCAGAAGAAAATAATACACAGGTCAGTCTAATTCAAACCAGTTTATGAGTGCATAGAGACAATGATAATCAAATAGACGATAGTCACAATAATTCTCGTCTATCCGACTCTTTAAACAAAGAAATCGGATAACGAAAATTTTAACACTAAACAGTATTAAACAATAGGTCAACAGATTTAAATCATCCACAGAGATAAATAAACAATTTATCAAATCGCCTAAATCAATTTAAAATTTTACACTGAGTGGCTGCAGCACACGCTAACGTGCACGGCCTCGCCAACAGCAAATGTGTGGCTGCAGTACACGCTAACGTGCACTGCCTCGCCAACTCGAGTACACAAAGTCAAATCAAAATCAGATTCAACACAAAAAAAATACTCGACCAAAACTGGACAGATTAAACAAGGGACTACAAGACGTTTTACAAGCATATGAAATGCAGTACTACATGCAGTATCAAAGGCAACAAGATAGCTTCACAATGCCACAATGAAATAAACTAATATCAACAATATTTGGAATGAATGCAGAAGGTAATGCAAAGACCAGTGATGAACAAATGGTCAAGAGTGTCAAGTCTGGGCAACAAGAATGCAGACTCAACAAATATCACAATGCAACTAGAATGGTCTCGAAAACAAGTGATTCTAGGAGACATAAAAAAAACATCGATGTGCACAGGGAATCACATGAACAAGCCACAAGCTACTGACCGGAGTCGGTGAATACAAAGGACATCTACAACAACAATGGATGCAGACCAACCAAAAAACTTGAGACCCACTACAGACCAGACTACACAAAGGTTCAAGTGGATCGAGTTCAGATATGCAACTCAATATAGCAACACAGTGAACTACAGTGAAACTACAGCAATGACCAAAGCCAGACATAATGAAGTCGAGCAAGTCGAACTACCACAAGTGATCGAGAGGGAACATGATCAGCAGACCAAAGTCCACGCCATAAAAACATTAAAAATGCAGACGACCAAATATGCAAACCAGATAGTGATGACTGGACAGGTGAAGTGTAAAAAAAATCAAAGACTCAGTGATACTCAAGCATCAAATCAAACTGAAACAGTAATGAAAATGCAACCCAGTGACAACAATGGTTGAAGTGAATACAGAGAACACTTTACAGTGATACAGTACAACATACATATGCTCAGATCAAATGACTAGAAGTTCAAGACTGATAATATGGAACAGTAAAAATGAAGACTGTGCTATCATATGTACAAATGCAAAGATCAATGAAGACTCCAAAGCAATGCAAAAAGCATTGTGACATCAAGATCAAAACCAGAAACTACATGAATACACATCAGTGCAGACTTGAGCCAGGTACAAAGTGTACCAGAGGGAACACGATGCAACAGGAGGCAACAACAAGGTAATGACCAAACTTATATGCATCAAGTATGCCACATTCAAGAACAAGATTAAGTGCACATGACTGGAACAAATGCCACTGTGATCTCGACAAATCAAGACAAACATGAATGTACAAATTGCAAACACTTAAAGAAAAATTGAAGCAACTCAGACAGTAAACAAGCAACAATATATGCTTACACACATACGAATGAATATATGCATATATGTACAGACATTTTTTTTTCAAAGATCAAAGAAATAAGTGATGGTCGAAATCATGAAAAGGAACATGTCGAGTATGCTACAGAGAGTCAAAACCATGAGCATCAGAAAGCCAGGAAATCACAAAACAAAAACAAAAAAAATTCACAAAGTCAACTGCAGTTCAAAAGTTCGAAGTCAACAGCAGTATAATCGAAGGTGAAGCCGAGATATAAGCAAATATCAATGCCGTGGAATACAAGTAACAAAAATATATTCGTATTGAACAAGTCTATAGTTTCACAAAATCGTAGTCAACCCCGAAATCATCAGAATTTCACAAATCCAAACAGTGAAACCCAAAGTCACAAAAATTCTACGAATTCGAACAAGGTTCAAGTAAACAAAGTTTGGACAAATCAGAAAACTAACTATACTTGAATATAGATGTGAGCAATTAAAATCGCTCACCTTTTTCGAAGAGGTCGCGGGCGAGAAGAGGAGTACGAAGCCCTAATTTTCAGATCGGAGGAAGAAAGAATGGAGTCGCCTTGAATTAGAACGAAGCCCTAAATTCGCCAGTCGCCATTTTTTTTTCTTCGAGGAACGAACGAAAGAAGTCGCCGCCATTTATTTTCTTTTCTTCGATTTAGGTTTAGGGTTTGTGAATGAAATGAGAAAGGGATCGGGTATAGGGTTTTAACCAAAATAAGGGGCATTGGGCCGAGATAAATTCAAAGCCCGAAACCCTTTAAAAAAATTTCTTCTTTTTAATGATGAATTTCTACCAAATAAAATCCAAACACCAATTTTTTTATCAAACAAATTCCAACTCGATTGAAACTCCTAACAGCAAATATCTGTCAACTTTAATCGTTTATTGATGATTATAATTTTGGGCAAAACCCCAGTTGTTACAGAAATTCAAATTGAATTTAATTTAATTTTATTTTATACGCGTTTATACGTCGTGTATTCACAAAACAATCCCGATAAATACGAAAATTGAAATCCAGTAATAATTCAATATTACGGACCCAATGAAATTGGTTTCGTCAAATTCCGAGACTGTGCCTCGGAAGGTTATTTTTAAATTCAATTCAAACGATACAATTTCAAAATTGAACAAATCGCTTTTAAAATCAATTCTGAAGCTTCTATTATCTCCAGTATTATCAATATGAATTTTCTAAGCCTTTAAATTATTTTTAACCGGCTTAAAATCGAAGATTCAAATTTTATTCAACTTTTAATAGATTAAATTCTAGATTTAAATCGCTAATTTATTCTGATAATTTGAAATTCAAGTCAAATCATCGTTCAAATATTTAAAATTAATTAAATATTTCCAATTTAAATTGTTCAAAATTCAGGGTCGTTACAAACTCCCCTCCTTAAAAACTTTTCGTCCACGAAAAGGAAAAGTTGTTAAAATTTTACCGATATTTATACCCTACTCAATTTTTACTAAGCTTAAAGCTTATTACAAATAAATGAATATATGATTCATTCCGTTTGTTTAATCTCATTAGTTTTGTTTATCTTCTCTTTTATTCAATGATTTTCAAAAATCAAAACCCAAAAGTCTTTTACTAACATTTTTAATTTACAGCACTCAGATTCAAACTTAAAATTCCTCACGTTAGAGATTTATACAATATATCTCTTCCAAAGCTGTGGACTTTTCAAAACATTACAAAGATCCTCTTCCTTAGTTCATTAAGTTGGAATTATGTAATTCTAATTTCAAATTATTGATTTGCTATTTAAAGTTTGAAAATACTTGCTAACTCGAAATTTAACAAGTTCATCTTCGTTCTCACAGACATTAGACATACGCTGGCCAGGCGCAGGTCTAAAAATCTCCAAGTACTAAATATACTTGCTTCAATTCCCAGTGAAAATACTTTTAAAAATTCTTTTTCAAAAATGGATATGGAAAGCACGTTCCCCCATGGATTACAGTTCCACCCGGCGGTTACGCTACTATCCCAGTAGAGTCGCTTGTGGCTGTAGATTTCACATCTCTTAAATTTCACCATGGTTGTCGCCATAGATCGCGGTCCACACGGCGGTTACGCTACTATCCCAGTAGAATCGCTTGTAACCGTAGGCATCTCGCCCCTCGAATTTCGCTTTGGCGCTTAGATTGCAGTTTACTCGGCGGTTGCGCCATTATACCAATGGAATCGCTTGTAACTGTGGGCATCTCGCCCCTCAAATTACGCTAATCATCAATCATAATCAACATGATCCCATCCCGAGGGATTCTAGTCCAAATGGACATTCCAACTTATGGAAAATTCTACGTAGCTACGAATTTCAAATGGACACTCTTCACGAGTTCCAATACCTTCTCCAATAATAAATGGAAGGTACTTTTCCACATCCTCAGTTTAGAAAACATAAAATCATATATGTAGTACTTTCATTTCACATTTCGTACATATCATATCCATGTAAACATACATAAGATTTCCATAACAATGTCTTTCTAAACTAACGGTTTCAAATTTACCGCATTCATATATATAAGTTCTAAAACTTACATATTCCATATTCATAACAAAATAGAGGATTTCAAAATTTTCCTCTAAGTCGATTTGGAAATTTAAGGTTATCTCAAACCTAATTCATATTCATAATTCCATTCATTATCGACTTTCACATTCGATTTGAATAACATGTTACATCGTCAATTCTCAACACAGAATTGATGTCTATCGATATATAACCTCTGAGCTCGTACGTCTCAGAGAAGGGTGTTAAGCTAAGAGAATAAATTCTCCGCCACCAACAGATATATATTTAATAGAGATCAATTGCTATGTCATCAATTCACAATGTTAGACATACAATCCAAATCATCATCTGAAATTCAAAGCTCAACTTATATTGTCTTTGATGTCGAAGATAAACTCAATTTTAACTTAACGATTCAATCTTTTTGAAAAATTTCAAATTGAACTAATTGTTCAATTTCTCATTTAACTTTTCAACTTCGACTTCAAAAATGAATTTCAAATCATTTATTCCTTACGGAATATATTCACAACATTTCAGATTTGGAAAAACATTTCCATACTTATTTAAAAATAAGTAATTCACAAATCCATTTATTTTCAACATTTGAAAATATTCGATATACTTAAATCAAAATTAAGTACATATTTCATCTTTAAGGAAATCATTCTCTTTCACATATTTATTTGAGTCAAAACGAATGTTACGTAAAACATCGTTACGACAACTCAAAATCACTAGTATAGGGATTCGAAATTTAGATAGATATATAAATCCCAATACTACACAAAACATTTCCTTTCGGAAATCATTTACTATAACAATAGTGTTATAGTCCACCATTTCCTTATATTCGAAAACGTCTATTTCAACAATGAATGTTGAAATCTATGGTTTCGATATTCAATGCCTTTGAAAACATCTTTTTAAAACAATTAACTTCGTTTTAAAAATATCACTTTCCCAAAAACATGTCCATTTTATTCAATAATATATTCACGGTCCAAAATTGTGAATATACATCTTTTAACAAGCTATAAAGAATTTACTTATCAAAATAAGTCAGTTTCGAATTTATAAACAATGTTTATAAATTCCATTTCTATTCATAAAGACTTCAATTTATAGAAATTTACTTCATTAACCATTTCTTCTATAACTCAGTTTTATATCAGAATTTTAATTTACAAGTAAATTACTTATAAATTCTTTTATTTCGCAACTTCGATTCATTTTATAACTTCACATTAAAAAACTTTTAATTCTGAAACTTTTCATCCACTTATGAAATCCATTAAATATTTCACTTTTAACACTTATACAATTCCAATATTTTATCAACACTTTAAAATCTTCAATATAGCTCGTTTATAATAATTCAAAATTTCCAATTTATACTATTATATAAATTAATCAGTTTTCCATTTTCAAGACAATCTACTAGTTCTTTAATAAACCATTCATCGACTTGGTTTTCAATCTAATCGCATTTGATTCATTCACATTGGATTTTTTTACTAACATTCATTCATATCCAATTAGTTCACTTTCACTAATTTATATTCAAGTTCGTTTGCTTTCAATTCAAATCAAATTTGATTCTCTTTAAATTTACTTATCTTTCAATTTGAATTCAATTTACATAGCTTCCAATCCATTAATACAATTTCATTAACACTTAATGAATTTCTATACGATCAACTGGCAACCAATGCACATTTAACCAAATTTATTTACTTTGCTTATATTCAATTTGGTTCAACACACATAATTTCAATTGGTTTATATTCTAATTCAGATTGAATTCTTATACTCACCATATTCACAAATTCACTTTTACAAAATAAAGTTGAATTTCCTTTCTATAATTCAAATTCATATTCATTCTTCACTTTATTAATTCATTTTGATATCAAATTCAATTTGATTCAACATTACTTAAGCTATGTTTCATTTTATCTTCACTTGCATTTATTTTCACCATACAACTTAAGTTCGTCTCAAATTTATTTGAAATTCTATTTTATTTAACTTTTACTAAAGTCAAATTCATATCACATTTCAAAATGCAGATTTTGTTTTACTTAACAAAACTGTTCAACCATTTAACAACTGGTTTTACTTAAACTTCCTCATTTTATAAGTTATACAACTTATTAATTTAAACTTTTCGATTCATATTATATAATCACTTATCTTTCAAGTTTAACTTTCCATCTTGATAATTTATCAAATCAAGTTCAATTTATTTAACTTCCTTTAGTTAAATTTCAAATCATATATTTATTAATGCTAATTCAATTCAATTTAACTTTTCTTAAGTTAAAAATCTTCATTTTCAAAAACAATTTTATACTTCTTTGGATTTGAAAAACGTTTCCTTTTTAAAGTGTTTCTAGTAACTATTCATATTAAACGTCATAAACTAAGCTTTGTGTAAACCAAAGCTCTGATACCACCTTGTAACATTCCCCCTTTTGACCGTCTCCAGTCGGTAATTAAACCAACTCGAAACGTTCAAAAAGACGAATTGTTATTTAGTTTATAAGGTTTAAACAGAATCAGCCACAGAAACACAGATAATAGCAATCAATTAAAACAATTGAGAATTTATTTCATTACTATAAATCTTTTATATACATCAGAGTTTATACAATTTAATACTGATACAGCGGAATATCTTAAAATACAATTTTCTTCTGAAAACTAAAGTGATTCTTTACTCTCTCTCTAACTTCGCTGCTCGAAAATCTTCAAGCTGTAAAAATACTCGGTCTGACCCGAGTATTATATTCAGAAGAAAATAATACACAGGTCAGTCTAATTCAAACCAGTTTATGAGTGCATAGAGACAATGATAATCAAATAGACGATAGTCACAATAATTCTCGTCTATCCGACTCTTTAAACAAAGAAATCGGATAACGAAAATTTTAACACTAAACAGTGTTAAACAATAGGTCAACAGATTTAAATCATCAACAGAGATAAATAAACAATTTATCAAATCGCCTAAATCAATTTAAAATTTTACACTGAGTGGCTGCAGCACACGCTAACGTGCACGGCCTCGCCAACAACAAATGTGTGGCTGTAGTACACGCTAACGCGCACTGCCTCGCCAACTCGAGTACACAAAGTCAAATCAAAATCAGATTCAACACAAAAAAAATACTCGACCAAAACTGGACAGATTAAACAAGGGACTACAAGACGTTTTACAAGCATATGAAATGCAATACTACATGCAGTATCAAAGGCAACAAGATAGCTTCACAATGCCACAATGAAATAAACTAATATCAACAATATTTGGAATGAATGCAGAAGGTAATGCAAAGACCAGTGATGAACAAATGGTCAAGAGTGTCAAGTCTGGGCAACAAGAATGCAGACTCAACAAATATCACAATGCAACTAGAATGGTCTCGAAAACAAGTGATTCTAGGAGACATAAAAAAAACATCGATGTGCATAGGGAATCACATGAACAAGCCACAAGCTACTGACCGGAGTCGGTGAATACAAAGGACATCTACAACAACAATGGATGCAGACCAACCAAAAAACTTGAGACCCACTACAGACCAGACTACACAAAGGTTCAAGTGGATCGAGTTCAGATATGCAACTCAATATAGCAACACAGTGAACTGCAGTGAAACTACAGCAATGACCAAAGCCAGACATAATGAAGTCGAGCAAGTCGAACTACCACAAGTGATCGAGAGGGAACATGATCAGCAGACCAAAGTCAACGCCATAAAAACATTAAAAATGCAGACGACCAAATATGCAAACCAGATAGTGATGACTGGACAGGTGAAGTGTAAAAAAAATCAAAGACTCAGTGATACTCAAGCATCAAATCAAACTGAAACAGTAATGAAAATGCAACCCAATGACAACAATGGTTGAAGTGAATACAGAGAACACTTTACAGTGATACAGTACAACATACATATGCTCAGATCAAATGACTAGAAGTTCAAGACTGATAATATGGAACAGTAAAAATGAAGACTGTGCTATCATATGTACAAATGCAAAGATCAATGAAGACTCCAAAGCAATGCAAAAAGCATTGTGACATCAAGATCAAAACCAGAAACTACATGAATACACATCAGTGCAGACTTGAGCCAGGTACAAAGTGTACCAGAGGGAACACGATGCAACAGGAGGCAACAACAAGGTAATGACCAAACTTATATGCATCAAGTATGCCACATTCAAGAACAAGATTAAGTGCACATGACTGGAACAAATGCCACTGTGATCTCGACAAATCAAGACAAACATGAATGTACAAATTGCAAACACTTAAAGAAAAATTGAAGCAACTCAGACAGTAAACAAGCAACAATATATGCTTACACACATACGAATGAATATATGCATATATGTACAGACATTTTTTTTTTCAAAGATCAAAGAAATAAGTGATGGCCGAAATCATGAAAAGGAACATGTCGAGTATGCTACAGAGAGTCAAAACCATGAGCATCAGAAAGCCAGGAAATCACAAAACAAAAACAAAAAAAATTCACAAAGTCAACTGCAGTTCAAAAGTTCGAAGTCAACAGCAGTATAATCGAAGGTGAAGCCGAGATATAAGCAAATATCAATGCCGTGGAATACAAGTAACAAAAATATATTCGTATTGAACAAGTCTATAGTTTCACAAAATCGTAGTCAACCCCGAAATCATCAGAAATTCACAAATCCAAACAGTGAAACCCAAAGTCACAAAAATTCTACGAATTCGAACAAGGTTCAAGTAAACAAAGTTTGGACAAATCAGAAAACTAACTATACTTGAATATAGATGTGAGCAATTAAAATCGCTCACCTTTTTCAAAGAGGTCGCGGGCGAGAAGAGGAGTACGAAGCCCTAATTTTCAGATCGGAGGAAGAAAGAATGGAGTCGCCTTGAATTAGAACGAAGCCCTAAATTCGCCAGTCGCCATTTTTTTTTCTTCGAGGAACGAACGAAAGAATTCGCCGCCATTTATTTTCTTTTCTTCGATTTAGGTTTAGGGTTTGTGAATGAAATGAGAAAGGGATCGGGTATAGGGTTTTAACCAAAATAAGGGGCATTGGGCCGAGATAAATTCAAAGCCCGAAACCCTTTAAAAAATTTTCTTCTTTTTAATGATGAATTTCTACCAGATAAAATCCCAACACCAATTTTTTTATCAAACAAATTCCAACTCGATTGAAACTCCTAACAGCAAATATCTGTCAACTTTAATCGTTTATTGATGATTATAATTTTGGGCAAAACCCCAGTTGTTACAGAAATTCAAATTGAATTCAATTTAATTTAATTTTATACGCGTTTATACGTCGTGTATTCACAAAACAATCCTGATAAATACGAAAATTGAAATCCAGTAATAATTCAATATTACGGACCCAATGAAATTGGTTTCGTCAAATTCCTAGACAGTGCCTCGGAAGGTTATTTTTAAATTCAATTCAAACGATACAATTTCAAAATTGAACAAATCGCTTTTAAAATCAATTCTGAAGCTTCTATTATCTCCAGTATTATCAATATGAATTTTCTAAGCCTATAAATTATTTTTAACCGGCTTAAAATCGAAGATTCAAATTTTATTCAACTTTTAATAGATTAAATTCTAGAATTAAATCGCCAATTTATTCTGATAATTTGAAATTCAAGTCAAATCATCGTTCAAATATTTAAAATTAATTAAATATTTCCAATTTAAATTGTTCAAAATTCAGGGTCGTTACATTTTTTTAATCAATGATTAGTAGATTATTAATCAAGTAATTAAGGGATTAATTAAGTTATAGTTAACACTTAGTTAATTAAATAATTAAGGATAAATTAATGTGATTAATTTTTAACAATTAATTTAGATTAATTAATTAATGATAATCATTATGAAATTGTGTAAGTGAAATTACTTTATGGAAGAAATTAAGAAATTAATTGCTCATCGTAATCAATTAAAAATTGATTAAGAAATAATTATTAATTTAGAAGTAATTAATTAGTTATTGTAATTAATTAAGAATAATTTGAAATTAATTGGTTTTAAATTTACCATAACTAGCAAATTTATTCATAGGAATTAATCTGATTTAAATTAATTAGATTATTAAGTTGATCCTGCTTATGGATGTTTGGATTTTATTGAATGGTTGAATTGTTGATATCCCCTGATCTGTGATGCTGTGTGATATATTCTGATTTGTGTGTGATCTGTACTGTAGTTCATTTATCTAGGATGAATGTAAATTATTATCTCTAACTTATATATTTGTGATTTGTGATCTGTGATATGAAAGATAAGCGTTATAGTTATACCGCTTATCAACTATATTTCTATATTCTGATCTGTGATGATTGAACGATGTCGCACTATTGTATTGAACCCTCGGACCACACCATACACACACAAATATGGATTTTACGAGGAAATCGGTTAAGTCACAGATGATTTAAATTTAATATTTTTGAAATTTTAATTTTAATTTCAATTGATTTTGAAATTGGAAATTGGGGTTTAATATGAAAAGCATTTGAAAGGAGTTTTAAAGATATTTTGAATATCTTGAAATTTAAATAATTCAATTTGAATTGAATTCAAAATAAGGAATTGAATTCTATGTTGAAAATTATGGTTTAAGAGTGTTATACAAGTTATAAATGTGTTTATATAGGCTTGAACCATTTTAAAATATTATTTGGGAAATTTGAATTTAACCCAAGGGTTTAACTTGTATAAATGAAATCGGATTCTTCCGAATAAACTAATTGTTTTCAAATGATAAAAGCTTTCATATAAGAAATGAATTTCCAATTTGAATTAAAGGAATTTCAAGTTTAATTAAAAAATGGTTTTTCCAAGTTATGAGTGAATTCTTTTTAAAAGCTATGAATTGAATCTGTTTATTTTTAACAGATTTAAAATGGTGATTTGTTTAAACCATTCGAAATGGAATTGTTCTGAAAGCTATGAGTTAAATTTTTGATTTAAAGATTTAACGAGTTAATCCAATTGAAATGGAAATTGATTTGGAAAATCTGTGAATGAATCTTTATGTAACTGGGTGAACTTTGGGAATTGAATCTGTTTATTTTTAACAGATTTAGAATGGTAATTTGTTAAACCATTTGAAAAGAAAGTTTGGGTTTAAGTTGTGACTTAACTGAAATCCCAATATCCATATGTTTTAAAATATTGCGCTCATTATTCGGTTTAACCGGGAGAGAACCTTTGTGTCATATAACCCATCCCGAATAGTGATACGACGTAAATGGATAGCATTTGAAGACCAGTGTTGAAGGCCGGGTATTTGCGAGAACGATAGGATAACCTATCGATTGTCTCTGCACTGAGTTGCTCCGGTATAGAGATTCCCTAAGTGATGGGAAGTCCGATCGGGATTGTGAATACCCGGATTGCAAGGGCTTCTTCGGAAGTGCCTTCGGTTCTGTTCGAACCCGGAACAGACTTGTATGGTTACATGTCTGACATTACATTTTGAGATATAAAGCTAATTTCTTTCAAATACATTTCTGTTGGTGGCGGAGAATTTATTCACTTAGCTTAACACCCTTCTCTGAGACGTACGAGCTCAGAGGTTATGTAGTTGAAGTTTATCGGCGATATACTCCCAATTTGGTAATGTGGCATGCTGAGTGCTGTTGTGTGATGATCATTTATTGATCATTTGTGATCAAAGCGTGGCTTTATGAAAAAGCGTAGCTTTGTGGACGAGACCTCTGCGGACCTCACAACCCGGAAATGGTCGAAACAGGAATGATGTGGCAAGGTTATGAGGGTCGCGTCCTTTAGGGTATGTCATTTCCTTCTGGAAAAGGGTGGTATCATGGTATGGAGCCCAGATACTTACCCATGTGGACACACTTTATTTATTATGTGAGATGTTGGTTACCGAGCGCTCGGATAAAGGTCCCAAGGGACTGGGGAATGGCGTAGTCGTGAAGTAGTTACCTATACCCAAATGTAACCCGGCCTTATGTTGGCAGAGAGCCAGGTTGGTTTCTCGGGACATCCATCCAGAGGCGATCCCATGTGACATTAGGAAGTTCCTTAGCCTGACCATTTGTTGGAAATCCATCTTCCAATACGAACCCTGTACGGTTTTAGTTGTAGAACCTGCCATTTACTTATGGTGGTGCCCCACTGTTTAGATTGTAGCTATAGTAGGCATAGTGTGAAATGCCTATGTTGGCTAAGATTAATATTATACTTTCGAAATGTTTCTGCACTATGCACTAATAATAATAGCAAATCAAATGTTTTTGCATAGTAAGCATGTTTGCCTATCATAAGAAGAAATCTCCTCCAATTCTGCGTTTGCATTGTGTGTGTGGCGGGAGGTCTTATGGTAGTTTCATTTTCCAAAAGCATTGCGGATCTCAATGTTTAAAATTCTTTTGTGTTTGTTTAAAGATAAACTATTTTGTTTGCTCATACCAGTCCCATGACTGACTCGGAGTTTATTGTTCCCTTCCTAAACTTTGGGTGCCCACAATTTTCCACACGGGCAGTCTAGAGTTGGATTTCTCAAATATTCAGGTTTAGTAGCGTTACTGGAGCTAGTTCAGTTTTCGGAGATCAGGACTGACGTTGCTTATCTTGGTGCAACGTGAAGATGGTTCGAGCTGTTGTTGAAGTCATTCTCTATTGTAGATCATTTGGAGTGTTATCTCCCATTGTTGTTATTTCCGCTGTAGCATTATATCATATCTCTGATATTGTTGTATCATATTGATATCATTGTTGTATATCATATTGGATATTGTATTCATTGGAGTTGTATATGATATCATCTATTTCTTTATTTCGCTGTGTTGTTATACTTACTTTGTTATAAGCTCCGGAGAGCCAGATTCGGCGTTTGAATCTACGGCATTTTGAGTACAAGTGAAGTACGGGTACCGATTTTCGAAGGCCGAGTCCGGGATCTTTATATACCGAGTATTATAGGATTTCAGGTTAGGACGCTTTGGAGCCCAGAGACAAGCTGGATGGCAGAGACGTATTGTTTTTTATCCGCTGTGAAGTATAGACTGCATTTAGGGACAAGTTATTATAGCTGTCCAGATTATTTGGTGATAATTGTACTCTGATATCTTGTATGTATATTGTCAGTTACAGCTTTTCTTTGTATAAAATGCTCATATTTGTATATTATATTTTGTTCCGCTGCGATTTAAAGATTATGTGATGTTTTTCCTGTTTCTTCTTCTATCTCTTTTTCTTAAAACCCTAACAGCCTGGTATTTCCGGCACTTGATTGCTCGGCACTCTATATTGTGGACGTATTAGTGTCGATTTTCGGGGATTGAAAATCGCTCGGGCCGTTACACGTGGTATCAGAGCTCAAAGTTAAGCGAGAACCTTGGCTCTGGTGGGGATTACTCATTAGAGATAGGGTCAGTAGTACCCTAGGATGAGTTGAGTGTATTATATGAGGGCGCTGATGCCTACAGATACATTGGGGTTATGTTGTGACGGCAACGTAACTTCGGTGTAACTGCGATCTATCGCCGTTCCATAGCGTAAATCTAGTGGAAGTTATTGCCTACAATCTATGTTTGATTTCGCTATGATAGCGACGTAACATCGGTAGATTGCGATCTATATGGTTTGGTTCCATAGTGAAATTCATGTGGCAGTGAGTGCCTACAGCCTACACTGGTTCCACTAGAACAGTGACATCACTTTGTGTAGTCTGCGATCTATGTGGTAAAGTTTCATTTGGCAGCGTCATTCGATGGGCGCAGATGCCTACAGTTACACAGGTTTTACTATGATGGCAACGCAGCCCTGGGTATAGCTGCGATCTGTGCAGTTTCCATGGCGAAAGTCGTGAGGTGCGGATGCCTATAGTTTTTTAATGGATTTCGCCGGGATGGCGACGCAATCATCGTGCTAACTGCGACCCACGGAGGGGGTAATGATATCCATAACATTCTTGCAAAAAGTTTTCCAAGTATTTTCACTGGGTGTTGAAATGGATCTACTAAGTACTTATATATTTTCAGTCCTACACCTGGTCAACGTATGACTGAATTTCTGTGAGAACAAGGATAGACTTGTTTGAAACATCGAGTTATAAAAAGTATTTTTTATATAAAACAAATTTGGTAATATTATGGGATTTAAAGTGTTTTAAAGTGTATAATAAAAAGAGTAAGAAGTTAAAATGTAAAAAAATGATTTAATTAATAATAATAAACATCAGGATAAGAATTCTCGTTTCGTTCTTTTCGAGGATGAAAAGTTCTAAGAGGGGAGGAATGTGACGGCCCGGATTTTCTAACGTTTGTTGTTGGGTGATTATCTGAATTTATTATTGAAATATTGATTTTTATAAGTCGAACAAATAAATTTCTGATAATTTTAAATATCCGGACATATGTAAATTGGTTTGAGATCTATATTAGATATTTAATTATAAAATCCCTAGATGTGAAATATGTTTTAGAAATGTGTGTATAACACTCCACCGTTTTAAATTAAGATAAAATATCCATAAATATATATATAGATAAACATATATGATGGTTGAAAATATATATAAATATACGGTTATATGAATGTATGTGCATATGAAATAATATATATGAAAATTTGTATAGTAGGAGAATATACATATATATGTATATGTGCATATAAAAGATTCATGATGGAGGGATAAAAATAAGAGAAGTTTACATAAGTCAAGATGTATATAATATATGTAAATGTGTATAAAAATAAGTGTGAACAGGTGGAATACGATGGCAAATACATATACAAATAAGTAAATATATAAATGATGTGTACATGTATGTACACAAGGGGACAACCCCATAAATGCATATCCTCTCAACATATAATAAATCAAATCACCTTTTAATCAAGTCACTTGAATTTAGGAAATCAAATCAGGTCTATATATTTTCAAATCAGATCAAGGCAAAGCATTGGTTCAAATCAAAATAAAATCAATGAAAGTAAAAAAAGAACTAAACACTCACCTATACATATTGTTAGCTTTACCTGTACAGTTTCCATCCTATATATATACCTAGGCTTATAGATAAACACCCGGACAAGAAAAAAATGGGTAAGTATAAACAAAATGTAGTTTGACATATGAAAACCAAAGAATATAGAGGTCGGGACATTCAAGAAGTTGAAGAAAGGAAGATTAAAGAAAACATAGGGAAGTAGCAGTCATTATTTTGATAAAATTGTGAGTGAACTAAACTCTTTAATAATTGAAGTATATGTTATAGGCTTGGTTATGAAGATTGAGGTGCTGTTGAAATATATAACTATATGGTAACCTGGATATACATACATATATATATATATATATATGCTTGTATCCATGTTAAGTTAGAGCCAGAGAAACCTAAGCCCGAACTTGATATTCATCTTTGTTCTGTATAATGGAAAGTGTATGCTTAGTTTCAAAAAAATTCCTACCTCTCACCCTAAGTAGTGTTAGGTTTTGATGTTAAGTGATAATTTGTTTGTTTACGATTTTACCTTATTTTAAAAATGGTTTCGTGAGATATTAACAAGTTTAAACACTGAAAAGTGAAATTTACAATAAGTAAAACATATATTATGGAAAACACAAATGTCAAAATTTGCATTTTTGTTTATGTGAACATGATCGCCATTAAAAATTGTGAATTTTGATGGTGGTTTCATTATTTTTAATCACGTATATGAAGAGATTAGGGGAAATGACTGGAGGTTGGTTTTTGGCTAAATTCCGGCCGTCGAGTCGATGGGGTAGTCCATCATTCGGCGAGGAGGTTTCGGGGTTAGGGAGTCCATGAAAAATAGCCATTGTTTTTCTTATTTGGGGGATTGCCTGTCGAAGCGATTGTAGGTTTTCAGGTGAGGTTGGCGTAGGCTCGGTTTTCTTGGGGTTAGCAACGTCGATGGGGGAGATTAGGCGCGCGGTCTAGGGGGAAAAGATGCAGAGGAATATGGCGGTCCTGGTGGCACAGTTTGGTGGAAGTTGGCACTGCACGGTGGCGTGACGAGGTAGCTGAGTATCGCTGGGTGGTTCGAGCTTCCGAAGTGAGTGATCAAATTCTCGAAGCCGGGTAGTTGGTTTTTGTTTTAAGCGATTTCAAGATGTGCTGGTCGTGGGTGATGTGGAAGAAGAGTCGGCGGCGGGGTCAGACCGAGTATTACAGGATTTTAGGTTAGGACACTTTGGAGCTCGGAGACGAGCTGGATGGCAGAGACATATTGTTTTTATTCCGCTGTGAAGTATTGACTGTATAGACTGCATTTAGGGACAAGTTATTATAGTCGTCCAAATTATTTGGTGATAATTGTACTCTGATATCTTGTATGTATAATATCAGTTGCAGCTTTTTTGTATAAAATGCTGCTATTTGTATATTATATTTTATTCCGCTGCGATTGTGAGATTATGTGCTGTTGTTTCTGTTTCTTCTTCTTTCTCTTGTTCTTAAAACCCTAACATCATGGTATTTCGGGTACTCGATTGCTTGGCACTCTATACTATGGACGTATTAGTGTCGATTTTCGGGGGTCGAAAATCGCTTGGGCCGTTACACGTGGTATCAGAGCTGAAGGTTAAGCGAGAACCTTGGCTCTAGTGGGGATTACTCATTAGAGATAGGGTCGGTAGTACCCTAGGATGAGTTGAGTGTATTATATAAGGGCGCTGATGCCTACAGATACATTGAGTTTATGCTGTGACGGCAATGTAACTCTGGTGTAACTGCGTTCTATCGCCGTTCCATATCTTAAGTCTAGTGGCAATGATTGCGTACAATCTACGTTTGATTTCGCTAGGATAGCGACGTTACATCGGTAGATTGCGATCTGTAATATCCCGGAAATTTCAACAATATCAATTTAATAAAATTGATATTGTTGAAATTTCCGGGATATTACATTCCTTCCCCCTTAAAATAATTTCGTCCCCGAAATTTAAACAAAGGTAATTTAATAATCTTATTAAAGATTTTAAATTTTAAAACACAAGCATATACTATCAACAACCATAGCAACCAATTCATCCAATCAATCAAATCTAACTATCCAGACAAAATTCTAGATAGAATTCCTCGAGTTTCCCCAAGTATATATATACCGGGATACTCGCTCTACAACAATCTAAACTACTAAGCTATAGATCTCCTACTCATCTAGATCTACAGAACTAAACAGAATATCAGACTACAGACGAGTCTGACTCAACAACTAAACCTTCCAGAACTGCTGATTCTAAAACCAGAGATAGATCTTACACGTACCCCTCAGAGATACATAAAACTCAATGAATTCCAATTGTCCAAACTGACAATTCAATCCTGAAAACCCAATACTTATCCAAATCAGAACACAGAAGAGATCCAAACATAACTTTACTTCACAACATCAGTAGATTCCAAACTTACTTCTCCTATCCAGAGATATACTCCAAACTGCTTTCGCTGCTCAATTCTGATCTGAGGTAGAACACAAGCACAGACTGGACAACTCATTCCAGAAATAAGGTTCACTGATCCATAAATAAAACTCAGATACTTCATCAAAACTTGAGTTGCTGCACCAACTCCATCTCTAGGAAACATCCTTCAACTAGACTGAACTACCGGTACTACTCCTAGAATCCAGTCGATAAGAAAACTCAACCTTCAGATGCGGACAACTCCTGACTTCTCTGAAGACACTCAGAAAAACTCTGATAACCCAAGAGAACACTCAAACTATCGCAAGTCACTTTTGCGATCAACCCAGCCTATTTCCAAAGAAAACTGTTCCTCTTAACAAATCAGAACAGCTCATACTTAACTATCCAATCCATCGAAGAAATGGATGCACTTTGCTGCTTCTGAATTTCACCTCCAGAAAAACTACTCAGCCTGACAACTTCCTGCCATCACAGAATACTCCGAGCTACACTGCTGATACTGATGCCAAGGACTTTCTATCCAAAGATCTTTGAGAAACTCGAACTCCAAACCAAATAGAAATATCATGCTGAACTCAGCCACAACACCGAAACAGACACACTTCCTTAACTTGTTCCAAAGAAAACATCTTCGGGAACATCCATCGTCACTGCATCTCATCACACAGCTACTATTACCTGAGGTATCAAGATACCATCACTTGCTTCTGTTCAACCGATAGATCCAAACTCTACTCATCCAACTTTACAGATAAACTCCGAACCTTAACAGGTTTCCTTCAGAGATTCGATGAAATCCTTCATCACAGCAAAACTTACTCGAGACAGTATTGGGTCTACAGTCTCGATAAATACACTTCCAACCTTAATTCCAACCATTGGTAGTCGTGTTTCATACACTACTACCCTATCTACCTTTATATCTTATATTGGAGAACCTGTACGGGTAACCCAACAATATAGGTAGAATATATATATATAGTTATATAAAAATTACAAATACGCTCTCTCACGATAGATACCACTCCAGAGCTAGGTATTCACTCAACCAATAGCTCTGATATTCACTTAACCAAAAGCTTAGGCATTCGCTCAACCTAAGCTCTGATACCACGTGTGACGACCCGGCTTTCCACTCCCGGAAAATCGCATCGACAGAAAGAAAGAAAGGGGTGAGAAATAGAAAAGAGAAGAAGAGAAAAGAAAACAACAACAGATACTCACAGCGGAAACGAAACGAAATATAATATATCACATAAATATTACATAGTATCATATACATCATCTATCAGAGTTACACAGATTACACATCACATACTAGACAGTTATAAACATCTGTCTAGTTATTACATCTCAACACAATACAGATCAATACAAAGATCAACACAGCGGAAAACTACTATCTATATCTACAACGCCGAAGCCTCCTGCTCCATTGCTCCTCCAGATTACTCGTCAAAGCTAAACCTGAATCCCTTGGCTACTCGTAAAAATTTGAGTACCCAAGAGTTTATAAAACAGAAATAAACAACTTGGGTCAGACATGGGTCTGGTGTGAGTAACAGGTTAAACTTGTTTAACTTCAAAACCTTTTGAAAGAAAAGGTATCACGTAAGACTCCCCACCAATAAATATGGGTAAGTTTTTACCTTACGCTAACCAAAACATTTGATAGGAAATTCGATTGTATTATAATAGGTCTAGGGTTTTCAAATAAATATGAAATAGCTGGAATGCTTACATCTCACGTTCCAACATAGTTGGGCACAACTAAAACGTACGGCACTTATTGGAGTTTGGATTCCATCAATGGCAGGGCTACCGGGGTACCGCCCGTCACAGTACGTGGCCTAGATCACCGTACCGAGGATCACTCCCAATCCCCTGCAACACAAGGTCGGAACATCCCTTACTGGATAATTCCCGCACAAGATACCCCACGGTTGTCATGATTCAACCGCACACACTAAGTCGAAAATAGAAAGGGACATCTAGACAGAGGTAATCTTGTCCTACTTGGGTGCTACCCACTAACCTTGCTGCACCTCCCCTGTTTTAGCCATTCCCGGTTTGTGAGGCTTGAGGTCACGATTACCTTTTAAAAGAACACATCTATCTTAGAATGCTCATCGTCCACCTGACGATGTGCTGAAAGCATTCAATCCATACAAGTTCGTTCCGGGTTCGAACGAAACCGAAGGCATTATCTCGTTACACTCGTATTGGAATCACCCTCAGAGTTAACGACAATAACCCTTGCACTCTGAATCTTCATCTTCACTTGATTCACGACCTATCGTTAATTTGGATCGATGTGGTATTCGGGTCTCCAGACCTGGAAATCCGGTATACGGAAACCCGATCCCGGTCTCATCGAAATCCAAAACGTATCTTTTAAGGCCAAGTTGTTTTAAAGGTTAAAACAATTTAATTCAATTATCTTTATACACTTAGAAAGAAAATTCACAATAGATAATCAACATTATCAATATCATCAGATAATCCATATTATCACAATTCAATTAAACATCCATATCACATAGCATATATCTCATCAGAGATATCAATCAAATGCAAAGCATTCAGTATTATCATCCATCCATAAGTAATGATCTATATCATCTCTAATTAATTTAAAGTTAATTAAATTAATTACTTTTATTTTATAAATCCTTCTTACTTAAACATTAATTAATTACAAATTAATTAATTATCCTCTAATTACCTTTTTCAATTAATCATCTTTGATTAATTATCTTTAATTACCTTCAAGTAATTTATCCTTAATTAATTACTTAAATTAATTAACCTTAACCACTTATAGTAATTAAACTTTAATTACTTCATTAATTAATTAACTATAATTAATTAAATTAATCAACTATAATTAATTACATTTATCCTTAATTAATTATATTAATTAATCACTTCATTTATTAATTATACTTAATTAATCAATCTTAATTACATCATTAATTATATTAATTAATGATCCTTAATTACAACTTAATTATTAATTACTTTAATTAAATTAATTACATTAAGTAATTAACTTTAAATTAAACAACATTTATTAATCACCTTGATTAATCTTCAATCAGTAATTAACTACCCTTAATTACTTTCATTTACTAAATTAATTCTCCTTAATTAATTTCTTAATTAATCCCTTGATTAATTATTCAAAGTAATTAAACTTAAATTACTTTCCTTAATACATAACCAATCAATTAATTACTTCAAGTAATTATCTTATTATTTACTTCCTAAATAATCATACCTTAATAATTACATTAAGTAATTATTTATCAAATCATCCATTGATTAATTTAAATTAATTAAACTTAATTAATTAACTTAACTAATCAAATTAACCTTAATTAATTACAATGAGTAATTAATTTCTTAATTACTTCCATTAAGTAATTCATTTAAACAAATTCTATAATTGATTATCTTTAAATTAATTAAACTAATTAATTATCAAAATTAATCCTATTAATTAATTATTTAATAATCTATAGTTAATGACTTCATTGACTATTATTTAATTACTTATCTTAAGTAATTAACTTATATTAATTATTATTAATTCCAAATTAATAAACTAAATAACCAATTTATTAATTTCTAATTACTTAATTAATTAAGTATTAACCATAACTTAATTAATATTTAATTACTTTATTAATTAATTCTTAATCATTAATTAAAAATCAAATCCTATTTAATAAATGAATCTTATTTATAAGTTAATTATTCTAAAAATAATTAATCTTAAACCTTTAAGATTAAACCTTTAATTACTTTTAAGTAATTATTTATTTCATTAATTTATTAACTATAATTAAACTTCAACAAGTTTTAAAATCAATTTAAAACCTTAAAGCAATAAATAATATTTTTCTTATAAAAGAAATTTTACAAGATTTAAACAATTTAAGTTATTAAAACAATTTCATTTAAAACTTTCTTTTTATTTCAATTCTGAAATACAGATTTACATTTGATTCCAGTTTTAAGTTTAGATTTAAACTTACTTCCAATTTAAAACTTTATTTTTTAGATTTAGCTATTTAAACATTTTAAGGTTGTTCAAATATTTAAATGTTAAAAACTTATTTTATTTTGAACTGAGATTCAAATTTAACTTAAATCAGTTTTAAACTTAGACTTAAGACTTGTTTAAAACTTCTACATAACCATTTAAATTTTGTTTTAAAATTTTAAACAGTTTAGTTTTAGAATCTGGAAACCAGACTTACCCGAGCCTTGCTTAAAATACTTCGAGTCAAAACGTACTTGACTTCGGCAATTTTTCTAATAAACTCGAGTCCAGAAAAAAAAACATAAACTCTGCAACACAAAGCACTCGAGCCCACCATAATCTACTTCGAGTCGCACATCAAAAATCCCGAGTCTCCCACGAAACAACTCGAGTAACCCTCTGTTAAATTCCAGACTTCACCAGATACATTCTCGATCGCGTGCACGTGCACGATCACCTGCGGCGTCTCCGACCATCACCGAACATCCCCACACATCGACGATCAACCCTACACCAGATTACGATCCTCCAACCTTCGAACAACACTCGAAATCGTAATCGAGCATCAAAACCAAACCTGAACCCAAAACTGGAACCACCTCGAAAACCTGGTGTTAACGGTAAAAAGTGAACGCTAACACCCGGTGTGTGTAATAAACTTGTGAAAGCACCACCCGTTGGTACAGGAACAGAATATGAGCTGAGAATAGCAGAAAAACAGTAAATGAACAACAGATTTATAGTGGTTCGGCCCGTAATTGAGCCTACATCCACTTTATAGTCTTTTATTGCTGATTTGATTACAATTCGATACAATATCTCTCTAAATACAATACAATTTGGTCATGAAATCATTCTTGACTACTAGCTCGACCTTTAATGATGAAACTCGATGAATCCGCGTTGGATGTTAGGAGCTCTTCTCGAAGATCGTTGTAGTGTCTTGAATACTTGAAGACCTTTGATTGCTGAAAGAGAGGAGGCTTCGACAGCGTAACGGCGCTTGGAGAAATGATTGGCCAAAAGTCCCCGTTAAGTTAGAAGTGGTGGGGTATTTATAGAGGCTGGTTTGGATTCTGGAAATTCTCCTAAGTCTTAGGTCGCGTACGACCTAAGTTAGGTCGTAGGTCGCGAGCGACCTAAGATAGGTCGCGAGCGACCTAAGATAGGTCGCAATCTATATGCGGCTTAGGGAAGGCAGCCTGATTGAGTTGCTTCTGTTTCCATCTGAGCAAGTAGTAGGTCGTGAACGACCTATAGTAGGTCGCATCCCCTTCTCTGCATTTAGTTAGTTAGGCCGTTGAGTCGCTAGATCACTTCAGGCTTTAGGTCGCAAGCATCTTCAGTAGTTAGGTCGCTGACTCCCTTAGGTCGCAATGCCTCTTAGGTCGCGGACTTCTTTAGGTCGCAAAGCCTCTTAGGTCGCGGACTTCTTTAGTAGTTAGGTCGCTGACTCCCTTAGGTCGCAGAGCCTCTTAGGTCGCGGACTCCTTTAGGTCGCGAACTCCTTATGCTGTTAGGTCGCGAACTTCTTATGCTGTTAGGTCGCGAACTTCTTATGCTGTTAGGTCGCGAACTTCTTATGCTGTTAGGTCGCGAACTTCTTATGCTGTTAGGTCGCGAACTTCTTATGCTGTTAGGTCGCGAGATCCTCCTAGATCTTAGGTCGCAAGGCCTTTCCATCCTTAGGTCGCTGAAGACGTCTTAAGTCCTTAGGTCGCAATGCTTTCTTATAGTTAGGTCGCGAACTCTTCTGTAGTTAGGTCGCGAACTCTTCTGTAGTTAGGTCGCGAACCTTTCCAAGTCCTTAGGTCGCAGCATTCCCTTAGGTCGTAGCATCCTTAGGTCGCAGCATCCTTAGGTCGCGAGCTTCATTGACTCGTTCAAGATTTTAGGTCGCTTCTTAATAGGAGTTAACATTTGCCCCTCGAAGTACGGGCCGAAGTCATAGGTCGTGTGCTTCGACTTAACTTCGCTAGGTCGCGAGCGACCTAAAACACTAACTTGCTTGTCTATTCATCTTCCTTTCTTGGTTTCATATAAATCGGTTAGGTCGCTTCTTCCTCCCTACTCTACTACTTCGATCCCTTGCTGCCATTTGACGAATTTTTCGAGTTTTCAAAGGCGAATTCAACCTATTCCAGTCATCGATTCTTCCTTACCATTACATCTCGTAAGTGGGTTTGACATCCATCCTATCATAATCATCGTTTAATCTTGAATCCCTGCTTTTTCGACCTTAGCCCCATTCTATGAGTTGTGCACCGTTTCAAGCGGCTGTCGTGGTTGATTCTCGATAGTTGCTTTGGCTGATTCATGAGGGCATAGTAATGTGTTGGATCTGCGATGGATTAGGGATGTGTTGAATCGCTCTTGGTATCTTTCGATGAATTGAAGGGGTGAGGAAGGCGATGGGTTTATAGGTGTAATTGATAACGGGTTATAGGGTTTGGTGGTTTGTGGCGTGGAGAGGAAGTTAGCAGTAAGGGTTTTAGGCGACTTAAGACCATTCGCGACCTAAGGAAGACTGGAACCTGTGTTAGGTCGCTGAACGACCTAACTTTCCCGTGACATAAGCTTTAAATCGCAGCTGAGTTAGGACTTGATCAAATCTGCATTGCTTTTAACCCTTCAGTTGCACTGTGCGACCTAAAGGTGCTTCGACCAAGGATAGGTCGCCGAATGATTTAGAACTTAAACAATTCTGCATAGCCCTGAATGCTTTTATTTGTACTGCACGACTTAAAATCACTCCAACTTATGTTAGGTCGTGAACGACCTGGGACTTAGAAATTTAGGCAGAATTGGGCTGATTTTTTGAATTGTTTTAGACTTTGTTGTACTTCTTTTCAGATTGCCTTAACTTTAATGCTGATAACCTGTTTAGAAGCAATATTCACAGAAAAAATGGGACGAATATACTGCCATTGATTGCCCACACCAAATGACAGATTAGTTGACAAAGAATATCAAACTTAAATGAACTTCGCGAATGAAATGTTGTGAACTAACAAATCTAAGTGAAGTATTAAAGCAAAATTGAAACGATCAACTAAAGCTGATTCATTTGCATCAACACAACACTGTTCTTGGACTTAAGATATCAAGCCCCGAAACTTTATAATCGACAAGTATCAATTAATTTAGTTTCATTTATATTTGCTTGTTATTGCGCTAGTTTTGCACAACACTTCACTCTTTTTTAGGAAACGTGCACCTTAACATTTGATCGTCCAGTTCCTTGTGTAGAATGGCATCCCAACAGGAAGACTTGGAAATAGCTGGAGAGGCTTTTCCAATTGCTACTCCACTGAACGACCCTCCGGAACGGACTTCTACTACTCTAAGCCACAAGATCTTCAGACAATTGTGCATCCAGTTCGGCATTGCCGAAGCAGATGCTTTACTTCCTGGGTCAAGCGACACTGCTGACAGGCCGCCTCTTGGCTTTGTTGCCGTGAATCATCAGATGTGCTTGAGCGGAGCTATTCCGCCCTTTAATGATTGTCTTCGAGAACTTCTCCTTCGGCTATCTATCTCCCCTTTTCAACTGCACCCTAATGGATACTCCATCCTGCTGGGACTGTGTGTGCTTTTCAGGAGGACGTTGGGCCGTTTTCCCAGTTTTGCCGAAATTCGCTTCTTGTGCACATTTGTAAAGAACAAAGATCATCCCTCTATTACACTTGTGAGAAGTGCCAGGAACCGCAAACTAATTCTGGACTTGTCTGAAAGTGCCCACGGATTTTTGACTCAATTCTTTTATGTCCGCTGCCCTCCGGGATTCTACGCCATTTGGAGAGTGGGAAGTACGATTATCTATCTTTCCGATTTGTTCTCAAAACTTTTCAGAATTCGAACTGTCAAATGCTTAACTCAATTTTTTCTTTTTTGCAGCACTTCCTCCCCCACTTCGAGATGCCAGTCACAAGGCGACTTTTGAGAGGCTTACGGCCGTGCCAGTCGAGGAGAGAAGTGTTCAATTTTTATTGAGAGATGAGTTCCTCCACGAATTTGGACTCTTACATCCTTCCCGTTCCGCTCAGCCACATGAAGTCCCTGATTTTCCTGCTGAGGAGTCGGATGCCCCTGTTCCTGCTGAAGACCTTTACTGCAAGAACTTACCGCTGAGACTTCATTGGTAAAGTGTTCTACTCATCCCGGCATTGCTGGGACGTCCAGTAAGTTAGCACTTGCCCCGGTTGTTGAAGAGGAGGAAAATCTTCATACTGTTGAAAAGACGGCTGAGATGGAAATTGAGAAAGATAATTCTCCCATGCACCGTGGCGATGATACTTTCGATAGTCTGAGCGACATCATGATAACCTCTCAGGAGCTCTTTAAAGATGATGTTTCTAAAGTGGTTCCTCCTGTTATCGAAGCAACTTCTTCTTTGCAACAATCCACAACACCTTCCACACAACTTATTGCCATTTCTAGACCAAAAAGTGGTTTGTAGTCTGACGCGCGTAGTTTACACATCACACACACTTAGAATTTTGGTACTTATATGCACTTAGCTTCTTCAACTTGAGGATTTCTAAAACTAGTCTTTTCCTTCAATTTCAGGTTCTCTGATGGGGCGAAGCGGCTCTTACTTCAACAAATTTCAGCGCTACGGAAGCCGTGAAGCTTACGACTTTAGGAGTTATATCAGTGCCGTGAAAGAAACTGATGAGGAGAGAGCTGCTCGAAAGGCTCATGAGAGGCGAGCTCATGAAGAGCGTCGCTGGAGAGAAGATGAGGAATACTACGGGAGAAGGGACGAGCAACGTGACTCTTCTCGCAGAAGCGATGATCCTTATAAAAGGAAATCTTACGACGATAAGGGGAAGAGTCACACTTCCGATGATTCCAGTAAACGTGCCAGACTTGGTGAGAAAGATACATCTACCATCTCGGAAAAGACAACCGTTTCTGTTCCTCCTAACACATCTTCCGATTCTCCTGCCCTTAAAGAGTCTGACATCCAGACCATCATTAATAGGCCACAGTACCAAGCTGGAGACGGTCCTCCCACACTCCAGAGCCGATTTCCGAATTGGTGTCTGAAAGGAGTGCGTTTTGATTTGGACTTGGTCCCCATTGACAAGCAGGCGATGCTGAAAAATGTCGATGCTGTAAAGCTTGACATCGAAAGAATGTCTGGGTGGCAGAAGCTGGTTGATGAACTTCAAAGAGTCAACCATCTGAATCTTGAAGCGATGATGACCATGGAAAATGATAAGTCTGAGTGGGACAAATGGCGTAAACAGCATGACTCGGAGATGAAAAGCATTAGCGATGGTTATGTGAAGCTCGAAGCCGAAGTTGAAAGGCTTAAAAAAGAGCTTGCTACTTCTTCCACTTCTTATTCTCAGAAAGAGGAAATGCTTCAAAAACAAGTTCGAGACGCCCACGCTGCTCAGAGAGATACTGAAGTCAAACTTGAAGCAGAACAACATGTTACTAGAAAATATCGTGATGACGCTGCTCAACTTCAGGAGAAACTCAGCTCTCGAGACTTAGAAATCGCTAGGCTACAATCCCAGTTACTGAAGGCTGAAAGAGAACGTGATGAAGTTCTCTCTGGTAAAGCTGCAGCCGAAGAATCCCATAAGGCGACCCTAGCCACCGTTGACGCGACCCTGTTCGACTTCTATATGCATTGTGTCCTGGGGCGTGGGAGCCTTTCATTTTTGGGACCAGAGTATGAAGTCACCCTAGCGGAGGTGTGGGAGGCAATCATTGACTTATTTGGTGGTGCCGGATACTCCGAAACAGATCTTCAAGCTACCTACCTAAGTGAGAGCGATCGCGATGCCCTTGCCAAAGGAAAAGAGCAGCTCGTCCGAGTGCGGGCCGAAGCGACGGGAGAGAAGCTTCCTGGAAAAGAAACACCCCCTATTGCTCCTGCTTATACTTCGACTTTAGCTCATGCGGATATCGCTGGCTCTAGTTCTCATTCCACGCCTCCCGCTAAGGTTGACACAGAAACTGTAACCACCCCTACAGAGGAAGAGGCAATGAAAGACTTCCAAGCTCGGGAATTTGAGATTGATCTCGCTAAACCGGCTTCTCCAGGTAACTTTGACAATTCACGGTTTTCTTTTTTCTCGGAGAATACTGATTTTGATATCTTTTATTATGCAGCAGACGCCCCAGAAACTGCCCCAACTCTTCCTTCTTCAGCTGCCGTTCCTCCTCCTTCTCAAGTTATACCTCTTCCAGCTTCCCAACCTGGTTCACAGGAAGAACCAATAGCGGCCCTTCAAGGTTTAGATGAACCATCTGCTTCCGAAGAACAGAAGGCAGAAGGTCTGGAAGATAGCGAGAAGACCCCGGAGCAGTCTTTCGATTATGACACAAAGCTTTCTACATTTCTTGCTCCGGGGAGTGAGTCTTCTTCCAAGAAGAAGGGGAAGCGTGTGGTTTCAAAGAAAGGAAAGAAGAGTTCTTCTGCTGCTGGGGATGAGGCGGAGATGGAACCGGCTGAGTCTCTTCCTCCTTCTTCTCCGACGCGGCCTTCGAAACTTATTACCCGACCGGGTAAAAGCTCCAAGGGTGGGAAAAAGGAGAAATGAGTTTGTTTTTGCATTTTCTGCTTTTTGTATTGACCGGGGATTGTGCGGATACCGGTCTCCGCTTCTTTTTGTAACCTGTACAATGTAAAAATTTCTCATAGTATTGAAATAAATAGATACTTTTCTTGTACAAACCCTTGTGTATGTAGGAATACATCTGTTTTTCATTTGAAGTATAGAGTAAACGATTCTTTTCACTTGTACAAATTTTCTGTCTGTGTTTCAAGAACGCATTTACTCCACATCTTTATTACGTGATATTGCAACGAACTTGTGGTATGTTGCTTGTATATTACTTTTATTAATGTAACTGAATTGTATAGTGTTGCCCCCACACCACAAGTATATTGTAATATTTCTTGATTTCACAAGACCGATACTCTTATTTTAGGGAATAACTTTCCACTTTTTTAGGGGAGAATTATTCTGCTTTTAATAGAGTATATCTTGTCTTTGGAGAAATCTTTATTTTCTTTTTCTTCCTGAAGAACATTTCGACTTCTGGGAATGATCACTTTTATTTGTTTGAAAGTGAATTTTCCTGCACAGTGAAATGAGCTTCTGCAGAAGGTTTTGATTTTTGTGCCCCAGTAAAGGGTTTATTTTTGGTACTTCAAGCAAGGTGAAGTACGCCTCTGAAGAGGTCTTTTGGTCTCCGAAGAGAAGCGATTTTGGTCTCTGAAGAGAAGCAGTTTTGGTATTTCATCTCTGGTGAAGTGGGTCTCCAAAGAGAAGCATTTTGCACTTCTACACGGGTGAAATGTGCCTCCGAAAAGGTCTTTTGCCTCCGAAGATGGCTTGTGCCTCCGAAGAGGGCTTGTGCCTCCGAAGAGGGCTTGTGCCTCCGAAGAGGGCTTGTGCCTCCGAAGATGGCTTGTGCCTCCGAAGAGGGCTTGTGCCTCCGAAGAGGGCTTGTGCCTCCGAAGAGGGCTTGTGCCTCCGAAGAGGGCTTGTGGTTGCCTGGAAGTTACTTTCTCATGGTCGGTGGGGTCCACGGGACAAGCGTAAGTCGTTCGATTGGATGTTTGTTTGTATAAACGATCGCAATCGATTAACAAGGTGCCCCTTTTTGGTAGTCCCACCGATCTTTTTGATTGAGGAAAGCTCTCCATTTATTGGCGTGCCTCGTTAGAGGGCTTTGTTGACCCTTGGGAAGGAGCATCAGTTGGTTGGTGTGCCAGGAAGGTTGCGTCTTAGGGGCAAGTAGATCCATGGGATGGACACAAGCTGCCAGATCGGATGCATCACAATCAGCCAGCGAGGGCCTTATTCCTTCTGCTCGGGAAGGTATCCCTTTAGTGGATCTACCTGCTTTCCTGTTGAGAGGCATACCTTCCTTTGGCTGCTTCCATGTTTGCCTGCCCATGTTGTATCATCATCCGCCAATCTGCGATCCTTTATCATCGTTTCCAAGCGCGTGTTCCTTTCTTTTGCAAGTAAATTGCTTTATCCGAAGAAGTAGACTTCACTGTTGAATGACTCCACAGAGTAAACGCAAGTTATTTGGTTGGATGCCTTTTTATATTAATGATCGCAACCAGTTAACGAGGGCTTGACATAGTGGAGCCGTCAACTTTTTATGTGAAGCTCCTCTTGTATGGGATTTGAGTTTGAAATTTTTGTTGCTTGAAATTTGCTAAATGATTTGTAAGGCTCGCGTAGCTTTGCGATGGGTGAGCTTTGCTTTAATGGCCTGCAGTATTAGATCGATATTTTAGCAATACATTTAGAGTATTTACACATCGAAATATAACAGGCATTTTATAACAGAAAACACAATGCATAGTTTTTCATTATTGAGTCACGCTGATTTCTCAGCGGTTTACAATGTAGAAGTTACACATCTATTATTATCTTTACACATTCAAGCAATGCTGTTAAGTAAAAATGAATGCTAGTTATAATTGTTTCAGAATCTCCAAGCTGGATTTCCATTTGTGCTTGATTCATAGCTTTTGGATTTTTATGCCAGAGAAAGTGAGAGATGCCCCAGCCGCAGTTTTGTGGGTAATTAGTAGTCATCCCAACTTCTGCTTGCTGGGTATAATCCGCCTGTGATAGCATTAATGACAAGCTTTTCTGAATCTTGCACTGCAGTGTTGTTGTGAGAATCGGATTGATGGGTAGGATGTTGTTGATCCCGAGTGGATGAGGTTGGATTGACTCCGCTTTTCTTAACGTATTGTTGGAGTTTACCTTGTTCCAACAATTCTTCAATCACTTTCTTTAACTGGCGACATTGGTCAGTGTCATGGCCAGGTTGATTGTGAAATTGACAGAATTTCCCATTACTCTTTGCACCTTTCGTCATCTCAGGTGGCTTAGGATACTGGACAACGTCTTTTGTTGCAAAATAGATATTCCTTGGTGTATCAGTTAAAGGGGTATAATCTGAAGAATTAAAGCGGCGAGGTTTCTTTTCATTTCCCTGGTTCTTTCCTCCTTCATTCTCCCTTTTCTGACTTTCAGATTCTCTTTTCTTAGATAGGACACTGTTGTTATTAGTTTGGGCAGCAACCACCTTTGACGTCGTAGAAAGGTTTTCAAGGCGAATGAACTCGTCGGCCTTTTTATAGAATTTATCAAGTGAGTTCGGTTCCTTCATCTTTAGCCATATTCCAAATTTACTCGATTTATCAATGGCTCGCATCAAATAAGTCAGGATCATGCGTGGTTCCGCATTTTCTACTTCGGATAAAGCTATATTGAAACGGCTCAAGAAAGATTTGATTGATTCTCCGGGCGCTTGTTCAAGGTTAGACAGTGACATTATATCCTTAGCTTTTGAAGCATACAATCTGAACTGTTCCTTAAACTTTTGTGTTAAGTCGGAGAACTTATCTACAGACCGAACTGGAAGCTTTGTGAACCAAAGTAAAGCCACACCTTCCAGGTATACCGGAAAGTACCGACACTTGATCTCGTCTGATGCTCTTGCACCGGTCATATGCCAATCGTATTTGTATAGGAAATGATTAGGGTCAGTGGTTCCCCTATAGGCTTGGATAGTAGGAGGTGCAAATTTCCTTGGGAATTCTGCTCTCAGGATCCTTTCGGTAAACGGAGTTCTGCTTGGCGCAAATCCCCAGTCAGCCTCATCCTCTTCCCTTTGCATGCTCTCTTTCATGATGCGGCCAACCATTTCAGACAGGTACTCTTTATTGTTCAAAGACACCTCCGGGCAAGCACCAGTTCTTCCCTCGGAAGTTTGCCCGGGCATATGTTCATGACAAGTTGGTTGCGGCCTAGAACCATCAGCTTGGAAAGGTGGCGTTTCAGGAAGGGTGGTTTGATGGTTTTCTGGTTGACGATTTGCCCCAAGCAAGGCAGTTATTCTATCCATCATCAAAGCATTTTGAGTTTCAATTTGTTGGTATAATCCAGAAACTGCGTCATCCAATTCAGCCCTGGTGACTCCAACGGTTGGAGTTGCTTGATCTGTTGTTGGGGAAGCGAAAGTCCCTTCGTGAGCATTTCCGGATCTGACGGGTCTACCTCTTCTTCCAGGAGCCATTATCTCGGATCTTTTTTTTTAAGAGAGGTTCTTTTTATGAATCTTTGCGAAGCAACGGTAGATGATTGCCTGAGTTGGTCTCTCAATGAAAGCACCAAAATGTTAACTGTAAAAAGTGAACGCTAACACCCGGTGTGTGTAATAAACTTGTGAAAGCACCACCCGTTGGTACGGGAACAGAATATGAGCTGAGAATAGCAGAAAAACAGTAAATGAACAACAGATTTATAGTGGTTCGGCCCGTAATTGAGCCTACATCCACTTTATAGTCTTTTATTGCTGATTTGATTACAATTCGATACAATATCTCTCTAAATACAATACAATTTGGTCATGAAATCATTCTTGACTACTAGCTCGATCTTTAATGATGAAACTCGATGAATCCGCGTTGGATGTTAGGAGCTCTTCTCGAAGATCGTTGTAGTGTCTTGAATACTTGAAGACCTTTGATTGCTGAAAGAGAGGAGGCTTCGACAGCGTAACGGCGCTTGGAGAAATGATTGGCCAAAAGTCCCCGTTAAGTTAGAAGTGGTGGGGTATTTATAGAGGCTGGTTTGGATTCTGGAAATTCTCCTAAGTCTTAGGTCGCGTACGACCTAAGTTAGGTCGTAGGTCGCGAGCGACCTAAGATAGGTCGCAATCTATATGCGGCTTAGGGAAGGCAGCCTGATTGAGTTGCTTCTGTTTCCATCTGAGCAAGTAGTAGGTCGTGAACGACCTATAGTAGGTCGCATCCCCTTCCATGCATTTAGTTAGTTAGGCCGTTGAGTCGCTAGATCACTTCAGGCTTTAGGTCGCAAGCATCTTCAGTAGTTAGGTCGCTGACTCCCTTAGGTCGCAATGCCTCTTAGGTCGCGGACTTCTTTAGGTCGCAAAGCCTCTTAGGTCGCGGACTTCTTTAGTAGTTAGGTCGCTGACTCCCTTAGGTCGTAGAGCCTCTTAGGTCGCGGACTCCTTTAGGTCGCGAACTCCTTATGCTGTTAGGTCGCGAACTTCTTATGCTGTTAGGTCGCGAACTTCTTATGCTGTTAGGTCGCGAACTTCTTATGCTGTTAGGTCGCGAACTTCTTATGCTGTTAGGCCGCGAACTTCTTATGCTGTTAGGTCGCGAGATCCTCCTAGATCTTAGGTCGCAAGGCCTTTCCATCCTTAGGTCGCTGAAGACCTCTTAAGTCCTTAGGTCGCAATGCTTTCTTATAGTTAGGTCGCGAACTCTTCTGTAGTTAGGTCGCGAACTCTTCTGTAGTTAGGTCGCGAACCTTTCCAAGTCCTTAGGTCGCAGCATTCCCTTAGGTCGCAGCATCCTTAGGTCGCAGCATCCTTAGGTCGCGAGCTTCATTGACTCGTTCAAGATTTTAGGTCGCTTCTTAATAGGAGTTAACACCTGGCAACAACCCCTCGTTCTTCCACCACTGATCACCAGAGCGCTAGCGACTTCGGCGACGAGTTCATCCATATCACAACTACAATTTCCCAGAGTTTTGTCGAACTCGATCCAACCTAGACGTTGAGATGATCGATTTTCTTAACCTAGTTAAAACTAGGTTTAAAAATTTAAATCCTAAATTATTTCTACCTCACTGCTTTAATTCGATTTCTAATAATTTTCCTGGTATCTCTGATCATTACACTACCACTACTGAAGATTTACAATCTCCCAAATTCACTGAGATAATCAGAATTACCAAAAATTCTCTTTTAACTTAAGCCAGAACTGCTCCTATAATACTAAACTAAAAACTATGATATTAATGTTAAAAATCATGTTATAGCTTATATATTCAATACATATACTTGGATTTATAAATTACCAAGTTTAAGTTTTACTTTATTTTAACATGCATTGATATTTTAGGCTTTCAGAGACACTCAGATTTCAATTTGACTTAACTAAAAATTTTAAACCTTAGTATATGATAATTAAACAATACTTACTTATAAGTTAAGTCCTAATAAAACTAAATCAAGTGGTAAAAGATAAAAAAGACATTTCGAGTTTGGCAACAGAACAAAACAGAATTCATATACATCCATACACCACATCCATATATACAAACAGGAGAATGCACTTATTCATACATCAATACTTATATATGTCATAGAGATTCAACATGCAATCCTATTTTATTTTAAGTTTAAAAGTTACTCACATGATTTAAACAGAGGCAGTTCTTTAATTTTTGAAGACTTTAGACTTGAAACAGGGAAACTTGAATTCCTCTTTAGATTTGATTCTAAACTTGAGTTGCTGGCTTTAAACTTGATTTAAATTATATGCATGCTGGCTTCCAGATTGCAATTGAATGCAGGTAGCTCTGAGATGTTTCCAGATTTTGAAAAATGCAGACAGTTTGAATTTGCTTCCAGAGATGAGAAGAATGATCAGGCTGAAGATTTGATTTTGAAAATGAGATAGGTTTTTGATCTTTGATTTAAAAGAGTGATTTTGATTTTGGGTTGGAGGCATAATTGTTTACTGATTATCAGATTTGCATTAGAGAGGAAGATGGTTTCTTGTTTTTGAAAAGGAAAATAGAAAGAATGAAATAAAGAAGATATGCAAATGTTTATATATGTGAATTTATGATTTTATAAAAATAAAAGAAAAAGAAAAATAAATTAAGACACTTGTCACTTTCATTGATTACTTACATTACACATGTTAAAACAATAACTTAAGATAATGACATATGTCTCTTAAGTAGTTTTTACATATTTATTTATTTTAGAAGTATATAAAATGGCTTTTCTTATTTATAAAATACTTATCTATATATATACAAATTACTTTTTAAAGAAAGAAAACTAAATTTATTTATAACTAAAAGTTTATACAATTTTCTAAACTCTACAACAAATTTAAATATTTATTCCATTGAATTTCAAAACTTAATTTCAAATTCAATTTTAATTAAATCCTAAGATTCAATTTAAAAGTCAAGTTATATATATATATTCATATACAACTACTTATTCAATTAAATAACAATTTATAGTTTTAAAATACTTTAATTGCTTAAGATATTTTTTTTTTAACAAAAAGGCTTGTTTTGTTTCTTTTTAAAATATCACTTGATAATATAATCTCTTATATAAATTATTTAAATATCAAATATGTTAATTTCATATAATAAGTATAATGTATTATTTTTATTAATATGAATGGATTTTAAAGAATATGAAATTGTTATTTAATTGAATAAGTAGTTGTATATGAATATATATATAACTTGACTTTTAAATTGAATCTTAGGATTTAATTAAAATTGAATTTGAAATTAAGTTTTGAAATTCAATGGAATAAATATTTAAATTTGTTGTAGAGTTTAGAAAATTGTATAAACTTTTAGTTATAAATAAATTTAGTTTTCTTTCTTTAAAAAGTAATTTGTATATATATAGATAAGTATTTTATAAATAAGAAAAGCCATTTTATATACTTCTAAAATAAATAAATATGTAAAAACTACTTAAGAGACATATGTCATTATCTTAAGTTATTGTTTTAACATGTGTAATGTAAGTAATCAATGAAAGTGACAAGTGTCTTAATTTATTTTTCTTTTTCTTTTATTTTTATAAAATCATAAATTCACATATATAAACATTTGCATATCTTCTTTATTTCATTCTTTCTATTTTCCTTTTCAAAAACAAGAAACCATCTTCCTCTCTAATGCAAATCTGATAATCAGTAAACAATTATGCCTCCAACCCAAAATCAAAATCACTCTTTTAAATCAAAGATCAAAAACCTATCTCATTTTCAAAATCAAATCTTCAGCCTGATCATTCTTCTCATCTCTGGAAGCAAATTCAAACTGTCTGCATTTTTCAAAATCTGGAAACATCTCAGAGCTACCTGCATTCAATTGCAATCTGGAAGCCAGCATGCATATAATTTAAATCAAGTATAAAGCCAGCAACTCAAGTTTAGAGTCAAATCTAAAGAGGAATTCAAGTTTCCCTGTTTCAAGTCTAAAGTCTTCAAAAATTAAAGAACTGCCTCTGTTTAAATCATGTGAGTAACTTTTAAACTTAAAATAAAATAGGATTGCATGTTGAATCTCTGTGACATATATAAGTATTGATGTATGAATAAGTGCATTCTCCTGTTTGTATATATGGATGTGGTGTATGGATGTATATGAATTCTGTTTTGTTCTGTTGCCAAACTCGAAATGTCTTTTTTATCTTTTACCACTTGATTTAGTTTTATTAGGACTTAACTTATAAGTAAGTATTGTTTAATTATCATATACTAAGGTTTAAAATTTTTAGTTAAGTCAAATTGAAATCTGAGTGTCTCTGAAAGCCTAAAATATCAATGCATGTTAAAATAAAGTAAAACTTAAACTTGGTAATTTATAAATCCAAGTATATGTATTGAATATATAAGCTATAACATGATTTTTAACATTAATATCATAGTTTTTAGTTTAGTATTATAGGAGCAGTTCTGGCTTAAGTTAAAAGAGAATTTTTGGTAATTCTGATTATCTCAGTGAATTTGGGAGATTGTAAATCTTCAGTAGTGGTAGTGTAATGATCAGAGATACCAGGAAAATTATTAGAAATCGAATTAAAGCAGTGAGGTAGAAATAATTTAGGATTTAAATTTTTAAACCTAGTTTTAACTAGGTTAAGAAAATCGATCATCTCAACGTCTAGGTTGGATCGAGTTCGACAAAACTCTGGGAAATTGTAGTTGTGATATGGATGAACTCGTCGCCGAAGTCGCTAGCGCTCTGGTGATCAGTGGTGGAAGAACGAGGGGTTGTTGCCAGGTTTTCGAGGTGGTTCCAGTTTTGGGTTCAGGTTTGGTTTTGATGCTCGATTACGATTTCGAGTGTTGTTCGAAGGTTGGAGGATCGTAATCTGGTGTAGGGTTGATCGTCGATGTGTGGGGATGTTCGGTGATGGTCGGAGACGCCGCAGGTGATCGTGCACGTGCACGCGATCGAGAATGTATCTGGTGAAGTCTGGAATTTAACAGAGGGTTACTCGAGTTGTTTCGTGGGAGACTCGGGATTTTTGATGTGCGACTCGAAGTAGATTATGGTGGGCTCGAGTGCTTTTTGTTGCAGAGTTTATGTTTTTTTTTCTGGACTCGAGTTTATTAGAAAAATTGCCGAAGTCAAGTACGTTTTGACTCGAAGTATTTTAAGCAAGGCTCGGGTAAGTCTGGTTTCCAGATTCTAAAACTAAACTGTTTAAAATTTTAAAACAAAATTTAAATGGTTAAGTAGAAGTTTTAAACAAGTCTTAAGTCTAAGTTTAAAACTGATTTAAGTTAAATTTGAATCTCAGTTCAAAATAAAATAAGTTTTTAACATTTAAATATTTGAACAACCTTAAAATGTTTAAATAGCTAAATCTAAAAAATAAAGTTTTAAATTGGAAGTAAGTTTAAATCTAAACTTAAAACTGGAATCAAATGTAAATCTGTATTTCAGAATTGAAATAAAAAGAAAGTTTTAAATGAAATTGTTTTAATAACTTAAATTGTTTAAATCTTGTAAAATTTCTTTTATAAGAAAAATATTATTTATTGCTTTAAGGTTTTAAATTGATTTTAAAACTTGTTGAAGTTTAATTATAGTTAATAAATTAATGAAATAAATAATTACTTAAAAGTAATTAAAGGTTTAATCTTAAAGGTTTAAGATTAATTATTTTTAGAATAATTAACTTATAAATAAGATTCATTTATTAAATAGGATTTGATTTTTAATTAATGATTAAGAATTAATTAATAAAGTAATTAAATATTAATTAAGTTATGGTTAATACTTAATTAATTAAGTAATTAGAAATTAATAAATTGGTTATTTAGTTTATTAATTTGGAATTAATAATAATTAATATAAGTTAATTACTTAAGATAAGTAATTAAATAATAGTCAATGAAGTCATTAACTATAGATTATTAAATAATTAATTAATAGGATTAATTTTGATAATTAATTAGTTTAATTAATTTAAAGATAATCAATTATAGAATTTGTTTAAATGAATTACTTAATGGAAGTAATTAAGAAATTAATTACTCATTGTAATTAATTAAGGTTAATTTGATTAGTTAAGTTAATTAATTAAGTTTAATTAATTTAAATTAATCAATGGATGATTTGATAAATAATTACTTAATGTAATTATTAAGGTATGATTATTTAGGAAGTAAATAATAAGATAATTACTTGAAGTAATTAATTGATTGGTTATGTATTAAGGAAAGTAATTTAAGTTTAATTACTTTGAATAATTAATCAAGGGATTAATTAAGAAATTAATTAAGGAGAATTAATTTAGTAAATGAAAGTAATTAAGGGTAGTTAATTACTGATTGAAGATTAATCAAGGTGATTAATAAATGTTGTTTAATTTAAAGTTAATTACTTAATGTAATTAATTTAATTAAAGTAATTAATAATTAAGTTGTAATTAAGGATCATTAATTAATATAATTAATGATGTAATTAAGATTGATTAATTAAGTATAATTAATAAATGAAGTGATTAATTAATATAATTAATTAAGGATAAATGTAATTAATTATAGTTGATTAATTTAATTAATTATAGTTAATTAATTAATGAAGTAATTAAAGTTTAATTACTATAAGTGGTTAAGGTTAATTAATTTAAGTAATTAATTAAGGATAAATTACTTGAAGGTAATTAAAGATAATTAATCAAAGATGATTAATTGAAAAAGGTAATTAGAGGATAATTAATTAATTTGTAATTAATTAATGTTTAAGTAAGAAGGATTTATAAAATAAAAGTAATTAATTTAATTAACTTTAAATTAATTAGAGATGATATAGATCATTACTTATGGATGGATGATAATACTGAATGCTTTGCATTTGATTGATATCTCTGATGAGATATATGCTATGTGATATGGATGTTTAATTGAATTGTGATAATATGGATTATCTGATGATATTGATAATGTTGATTATCTATTGTGAATTTTCTTTCTAAGTGTATAAAGATAATTGAATTAAATTGTTTTAACCTTTAAAACAACTTGGCCTTAAAACATACGTTTTGGATTTCGATGAGACCGGGATCGGGTTTCCGTATACCGGATTTCCAGGTCTGGAGACCCGAATACCACATCGATCCAAATTAACGATAGGTCGTGAATCAAGTGAAGATGAAGATTCAGAGTGCAAGGGTTATTGTCGTTAACTCTGAGGGTGATTCCAATACGAGTGTAATGAGATAATGCCTTCGGTTTCGTTCGAACCCGGAACGAACTTGTATGGATTGAATGCTTTCAGCACATCGTCAGGTGGACGATGAGCATTCTAAGATAGATGTGTTCTTTTAAAAGGTAATCGTGACCTCAAGCCTCACAAACCGGGAATGGCTAAAACAGGGGAGGTGCAGCAAGGTTAGTGGGTAGCACCCAAGTAGGACAAGATTACCTCTGTCTAGATGTCCCTTTCTATTTTCGACTTAGTGTGTGCGGTTGAATCATGACAACCGTGGGGTATCTTGTGCGGGAATTATCCAGTAAGGGATGTTCCGACCTTGTGTTGCAGGGGATTGGGAGTGATCCTCGGTACGGTGATCTAGGCCACGTACTGTGACGGGCGGTACCCCGGTAGCCCTGCCATTGATGGAATCCAAACTCCAATAAGTGCCGTACGTTTTAGTTGTGCCCAACTATGTTGGAACGTGAGATGTAAGCATTCCAGCTATTTCATATTTATTTGAAAACCCTAGACCTATTATAATACAATCGAATTTCCTATCAAATGTTTTGGTTAGCGTAAGGTAAAAACTTACCCATATTTATTGGTGGGGAGTCTTACGTGATACCTTTTCTTTCAAAAGGTTTTGAAGTTAAACAAGTTTAACCTGTTACTCACACCAGACCCATGTCTGACCCAAGTTGTTTATTTCTGTTTTATAAACTCTTGGGTACTCAAATTTTTACGAGTAGCCAAGGGATTCAGGTTTAGCTTTGACGAGTAATCTGGAGGAGCAATGGAGCAGGAGGCTTCGGCGTTGTAGATATAGATAGTAGTTTTCCGCTGTGTTGATCTTTGTATTGATCTGTATTGTGTTGAGATGTAATAACTAGACAGATGTTTATAACTGTCTAGTATGTGATGTGTAATCTGTGTAACTCTGATAGATGATGTATATGATACTATGTAATATTTATGTGATATATTATATTTCGTTTCGTTTCCGCTGTGAGTATCTGTTGTTGTTTTCTTTTCTCTTCTTCTCTTTTCTATTTCTCACCCCTTTCTTTCTTTCTGTCGATGCGATTTTCCGGGAGTGGAAAGCCGGGTCGTCACACGATCTATGTGGTTTGGTTCCATAGCGAAATTCGTGTGGCAGTGAGCGCCTACAGCCTACACCGGTTCCACTGGAACAGTGACATCACTTTGCGTAGTCTGCGTTCTATGTGGTAAAGTTTCATTTGGAAGCATAATTTGAGGGGCGCTGATGCCTACAGTTACATAGGTTTTGCTGTGATGGCAACGCAACCCTGGGTGTAGCTACGATCTGTGCAGTTTCCATGGCGAAAGTAGAGAGGTGCGGATGCCTACAGTTTTCTTATGGATTTCGCCGGGATGGCGACACAATCATCGTGCTAACTTCGACCCTTGGAGGGGGTGATGATTTCCATAGAATTCTTATAAAATGTTTTCAAAGTATTTTCACTAGGTGTTGAAACGAGTCTACTTAGTACTTATAGATTTTCAGTCGTACGCCTGATCAACGTATGACTGAATTTCTGTGAGAACAATGATGGACTTGTTTGAAACATCGAGTTATAAAAATTATTTTTTAAATAAAACAAATTTGGTAATATTATGGGATTTAAAGTGTTTTAAAGTGTATAATAAAAAGAGTAAGAAGTTAAAATGTAAAAAAATGATTTAATTAATAATAATAAACATCAAGATAAGAATTCTCGTTTCGTTCCTTTTCAATGACGAAAAGTTCTAAAGGGGGAGGAATGTGACGACCCGGATTTTCTAACATTTGTTGTTCGATGATTGTCTGAATCTATTATTGAAATATTGATTATTATATGTCGAACAAATAAATTTTTTAAAATTTAAAATATCCGGACATATATAAATTGGTTTAAGATCAATATTAGATATTTAATTATAAAATCCCTACTTGTGATAAATATTTTAGAAATATTTATATAAAACTCCACCATTTTAAATTAAGATAAAATATTCATAAATATATATATATAGATAAACATATATGATGGTTGAAAATATATATAAGTATACGGTTATACGAATGTATGCGCATATGAAATAATATATATGAAAATTTGTATAGTAGGAGAATATACATATATATGGATATGTGCATATAAAAGATTCATGATGGAGGAATAAAAATAAGAGAAGTATACATAAGTCAAGATGTATATAATATGTGTAAATGTGTATAAAATTAAGTGTGAACAGGTCGAATATGATGGCAAATACATATATACATAAGTAAATATATAAATGATGTGTACATGTATGTACACAAGGGGTCAACCCCATAAATGCATATCCTCTCAACATATAATAAATCAAATCACCTTTTAATCTTGTCACTTGAATTTAGGAAATCAAATCAGGTCTATATATTTTCAAATTAGATCAAGGCAAAGCATTGGTTCAAATCAAAATAAAATAAATGAAAGGAAAAAAAAGAACTAAACACTCACCTGTACATATTGTTAGCTTTACCTATACACTTTGACTCCTATATATATACCTAGGCTTATAGGTAAACACTCGGGCAAGAAGAAAATGGGTATGTATAAACAAAATATAGTCTGACATGTAAAAACCAAAGAATATAGAGGTCAGGACATTCAAGAAGTTGAAGGAAGGAAGATTAAAAAAACATAAGGAAGCAGCAGTCATCATCTTGATAAAATTGTGAGTGAACTAAACTCTTTAATACCTGAAGTATATGTTATAGGCTTGGTTATGAAGACTGAGGTACTGTTGAAATATATAACTGTATGGTAACCTGGATATATATGCTTGTATCCATGTTAAGTTATAGCCAGAGAAACTGTAACGATACGATTATTTGTCGCTCAAAAATCGACATTAATACGTCCACTGTATCAACTGCTGAGCAATCGAATGCCGGAAAATCGAATTGTTATGGAGAAAAAGAAGAGGCAGAAGAAGACATAAAGAAAAAGAAAGAAAAGAAAAAAAACAGAAACAATATCAGAATCTCACATATCGCAGCGGAACAACATATAATAGATAGATGAATAATCTTTAAATCAAAGAACTATATACATTTCATACATTACATCATCATCAGAGTTTACAACAACAATACAACACAACTAGACAGTTATATAACTTGTCCTCATATAGAATACACAGCGGAATAAATAATATCATATATACAAATGCTAAGCCTCGTCATCCAGCTCGCCACTGAGCTCCACAGCATCCTGAATCCAGAATGACCTGATAACCTGACTCTAGACTGCCCGTGTGGAAATTGGTGGGCACCCAGAGTTTAGGAAGGAAACAATAAACTCCAGGTCAGTCATGGTGACTGGTGTGAGAACTAAAACAGTTATTATCTTTAAACAACAACAACAACAAAGCAAGTAGAAAATATCTGCAATGCTTTTGGAAAATGAAACTACCATAAGACCTCCCACCACACACACAATGCAATCGCAGACTTGGAGGAGATTTCTTCTTATGTTAGTCAAATATGCTTACTACGCAAAAGAAATTCTTTTGATATTATTAATAGTAAATAGTGGAAAACATTTAGAAAATACAATATTAATCTTAGCCAACATAGGTACCATTATATTATGCCTGCTATAGCTGCCTCCTAAGGAGACAGGTTATACAATTTGCAATCGTAAAGGGCTCGTATTGTTTTCTTTGGATTTTCCAACAAATGGTCAGGCTAAGGAACTGCCTACCGCCACATGGGATCGCCTCTGGCTGGACGTCCCGAGAACTAACTAGCTCTCTGCCAACATAAGGCCGAGTTACCCCTGTAACTAGGTAACTCACGAATATGTCATTCCCCCGTCCTTTAGGACCTTTATCCGAGCGCTCGGTAATCAACATCACACATAATAAATAGAGTGTGTCCACATGAGTAAGTATCTGGGCTCCATATCATGATACCACCCTTTTCCAGAAGGAAATGACATACCCTAAAGGGCACGACCCTCATAACCTTGCCGCATATTGCTATTTCGACCATTTTCGGGTTGTGAGGTCCTGACGAAGTATCGTCCACAAAGCTACGCTTTTTCACAAAGCCACGCTTTGATCACAAATGACCAATAAATGATCATCACACAGCAACAATCAGCATGCCACATTACCAAATTGGGAATATATCGCTGATAAATTTCAACTACATAACCTCTGAGCTCGTACGTCTTAGAGAAGGGTGTTAAGCTAAGAGAATAAATTCTCTGCCACCAACATAAATGTATTTGAAAGAAATCAGCTTTACATCTAAAAATGTAATGTCAAACATGTAACCATACAAGTCTGTTCCGGGTTCGAACAGAACCGAAGGCACTTCCAAAGAAGCCCTTGCAATCCGGGTATTCACAATCCCGATAAAACTTCCCATCACAAAGGAAATCTCTATACCATAGCTAACGGTGCAGAGACAATCGATAGGTCATCCTATCATTTTCACAAACACCCGGTCTTCAGTACGATCCATATCGTCGTATCACAAATTCGGAATGGGTTATATGACACAGAGGTCTTTTCCCGGCTAACCCGAATAGTGAACACAATATTTCAAAACATATGAATATTCGGATTTCAATTAAGTCACAACTTATTACCCAAATCCTTTCCTTTAATGGTTTAAACAAATTACCATTTTAAATCTTTAAACAAAAAGATTTACTTCACAAAGTTTATCCAGTTTCACAAAGATTCATTCACAGATTTCCAAATCAATTTCCATTTCAATTTGATTAACACATTAAATCCTTAAATTAAGATTTAATTTATAGCTTTCAAAGATATTCAAAATTCAAGTCTTTTATAATATAAAAGATACACCTTTTAAAATCTTCTTTGATTTCAAAATAAAGTTTAATCATTTCACAAAGGTTAATTCATAGTTTGTTTTCTAAACTATTCACAATTTCATTTCAACTTGAATTGTTTCGATATAAATCGGAAATATTTCATTTCAACACAAATTGGAAATCTTTTCACTTTTATAAAAGCTGTTATTATTTGAAAACAGATAGTTTTCGTTTTGGGAAAAACTGGTTACAATTACAAAATTTAAAGCCATTCAAGTATAAAACTTGAATTTAAATTTAAATTTCCAAAACCAGGTTTTAAATGGTTAAAAACCCATATAAACACTTTTTATAATTTATACAATCTTTTAAACCAAAATTCCCAATTCATCGAATTCAATTTCAAAATATTGAATTCAAACTTAAACCAAATGATTTAAATTCCAATTCTATTAAGTTATTTAAAATAACTTTTATTTTTGAAACTCATTTCAAAAACTTCCAATTCCAATTCCAAAACTATTTTGGATTCAAAAACTCAATTTTCCAAAATTGATAAAAATCTGTGACTTAACCGATTTCCACGTGAAATCCACATTTGTGTGTGTATTATGTAGTCCATGAGTTTAACACAATAGTGCAACAACATTCAACCATCACAGAACAAATATAATAAGATAACTGATAAGCGGTATAAATAGAACGCTTATCTTTCATTCACAGATCATAGATATATAAATATCACAGATAAACAGTTCACAGATCACAACACAAATCGGGCTATATCACAAAGCATCACACATCAAAGATGTCAAACAGTTAAATTTAAAATTTTAAATCGATTTCACAAATATTCATTTTCTAGCTCCAAATTAATTTTCAAGTTGATTTTCAAAATCCAAATAAATTCCCAATGAATTTCCAAAATTATTCCCCTTTAAAGTAAATTTCTTTATCTCTCTAAATCTATTAAAAAATCCATCTTTTAATAAATTCTTCAACTTACAAATAATATTTTCGAAAAATCCATTTATTAAGCCCTTATTCCATATTTTGAAATTTAATTCAATACCGTTCAAAAATAAGACTTTTATCTTCTAAAATTCCTTTTAAATTTATCCAATTATCAAAATAAACTTTTCGATAAATTTCCAACTAAAATTTCAAAAATCCAATTTCTATTCATTTTCGGTATCCAACGATACCAAAGATATATCCGGCTAAATTATACCCTTCAATAACATTCAATTCACAAATATAATCACACGGCGATTATAAATAAATCAACACACAAATAAATTCAAATGTTTGAGGAATCCAGTTGGATCCCTCCAACCTGTTTCCTTGCATCCACAGATGTTAGCACAATACCAATTTCACGTCAATGTGAAATTATCGCTGTATATGGGATTTATAAATATTATCCGCTATTATGCGGCGCAATAGGGTCTCATCCGCTATACAATGTGGGAAATCAACAACTCCAATATATATATATTCCAATATATATATATATATTGCTATATACTTATATAATACCAATTCCATGTCAATATGGAATTATCGCGGTATATGTTTTTAATAAATAACCTCCGCTTAATATACGGCGTATAGGGTCTATTTAACACAATAAATAGCAGTCATCATCCAATTCACACAATCAATCACTATCAACAATTTTAAATCTAACTATTTAAAATTTAAATCGAAACAAAACATTCGATTGAGTGAGAAGTTCTCACCTTGCTTTTGTCGAACGTTTAAATTTTTAAATTAAACCGAACCGTTCGATTTAATCAAAAAATTTAGCTGGCTCAAACTGACCCCAGACCTGCGCTGCAGCGTAGAGCGCGTCACTGCGATTCCAGCGTCGTCAGTTTCGTCGAATTCTGATAATATATGACGAAGTTATGGTAATTTAAACTTTATACAATTTTAAATATATATTAATTTACAAATCTCTTTTTTATTTTCAACCTCAACACAGATCTGGCCGTTGATTTCATTGCCGTCAGATCTCGGCCGCGTTTGACTTCCTTCCCCAATACGTGAAAATTCACGTTCAAAACACCCACAGCCGCCATCATTTGCTTGAATTAACGCGCCATCTACGATGGCTTCGACGATGATCAGTGACTTCCACCGCATTGCTCTCAACGAGAGCTACCATCAGCTGCAATCTCAGGGATCTCGGCCCCACCTACGGCTCGAACGACATGAAAGAACGTGTGCGTTTGAACGAAGATTTCCGTTGATTCGTTGCTCTAAAATCCATCATCTCCGTATGGATTCGTAGAGGAGGATGTGATCTACGACTTTATAGTTGGAAAATTTCGCTATAAGTAGATGGATTGCAAGAGATTAAAGGAAGAAGAAGGGAACAATTTTGGCCATTGAAAAATTAGGGCCGGCTGAAACCCTTGCTTGGTTTTGTTTGGAAAATGAAGAAATGAGATGCTTTTATAGAAAATTCTCCAAATCACTATTCATCGAAAAAAATTCGAACTCCAAATCGAGCGTGTCGGCTGGCGTTTCTAAGGTTTACCCCGCGTTCCAAACACAATGGAACGTGTTTCGGGAGCTAATTCGGTCGTATGTGAGAGTTATGGAAATAAAAAATCAATTTTAAATCAAATCGATTTAAACCGATTTCGATGTGTTTTGGCTTGCCCCGGAAAAACGACAACTCCGATTGACACGAAATTTGAAATCTTACAATAATATCACATTACAGATCCGATGAAACTGGTTTCATTGAAATCGGAGACTGTTTGAAAAGTGACTATTTTTAGTCGTCAATTAAATATTAAAATATTCAATTTTCACAAATTAACTTTTAAATTGAATTTAAAAGTTCTATAATATCATAATAACTTCAATATGATTTAATATAACTTTATAAATCATTTTTAATCACATTTAATTCAGATTTCAATTATTTACCCAATTTCAAGTATTAAATTAATAATTTAATCGCCCAATTAAATCACTATATCGAAATTAAATTAATTCGACTTCCAAATCTTACTTATTAATGTTTAAAATTAATTAAATATTCGAATTTCAAATTACAAAAATTCTGGGTCGTTACAAACTTCCCCCTTAAAAGAATTTCGTCTTCGAAATTGCAAAGTAAGAAAAATGCCCAAATTCATTAACTTTTCAAAATTCCACTTAGTGAAATTTTATATTCTCCTTTTCCAAAACCTTTAACTTCAACCAAAACAATGGTTTCCATTTTCTAGTTCAATTCCTACTCTTTCATTCCAATTTAGAAATTGACTTTTCATTAACAAAAAATTTCCAAGATTTTCAAAAAATTTCTAACGCCTTAAATTTTCCAAAAAATTCGCCAACGTCTCCTTTGCGCGGTTCGATCGTAGTAGGATCACAATAGACATAAATATATATACATCGACCTACCCGGTCGGAAAAGCAGAAAAACAGTTCATATTTCCTATTTTTATTGCGTAGGCGTACCTTTTAGCATTTTTAAGCAAAGCTTTTATTTATTTAGCATTTTTAGCGCAACCAAACCAACCGAACGGCAGCCGCGGTACCTGTACTTACTCGGTTTAAATATGTAAGTGACATATATACAAAGTTATTAACAATTTACTCTTTTAAACAACTATAACACTTGCATATCAAAAGAAATGCATACTAAACAATGTTTATAAGCAACTTATATAATTTCGAAATCATTTGTAATTGTTTATAACCAATTCATATACAAAGAAATTCAATTCTTCATTTTCAATTAGTTTACATTCACTAATTTAAATTCAAGTAGGTTCACTTCCAATTCAAATCAATTTCTATTTAAATTTACTTCACTTTCAATCCATTTACATAGATTTCAAATTGATTAATTCAATTTCATTAACATTTAATGAATTTATACTATATACAATCAACCAACAATCATATAACAACTAAGGTACATCAAACACAACCAAATTTATTCATTTTATATTCAACATTCATATTCACTTTGTTTACCTTCAATCTGGTTCAACATTTTTAATTCCAATTGGTTTAATATTAAATTGACTTCCATTCAATTTATTCAAATTCCAATTACATTAGCTTTAAATGAATTAACACTTACATTCATTATCAATTTATTCCCATTTGATTGATTAACATTCAATCCATTTGTTAATTCAATTGCTAACTCATTTTACAAATAAAGTTGAATTTTTATTTACATAACCCAAGTTCACATTCATTTAATAAATTCACTTTATTAATTTACTTCGATATCAAAATCAAATTCATTTATCATCACTTAAGTTATATTTCAATTAAACATCATTTTTTTAACTTAACTTAAATTTCCACTTATAATCCAATTCGGATTTTGTTTTCCTTAACAAAATTCATTTAACCATTTTATCATTTGGTTTTGCTTACATTCACTCATTTTATAAGTTACACAACTTATTTATTTAAACTTCCAAATCATATCATAAGTATAAAACTCATTTCACTAATAATTATCAATTACAATTTGGATTTTAATTCCAAATTTGTTTATCACAACAAAACTAAAAAAAATTATTTATTATGGTAGAAAATCCATCACACAGAAACTCGAAAATGATACCGATGATGCTACAGTCATCACCTTTATTATTTCCCAGCAAAACTAGTGAATTCAGTGCTTTAAATCCTTTCAAAAACTTCCTTTTATTTTATAAATCACATTTATAAATCCTTTTCTCATATAATTTCACTATTTAACTTACTTATACAAGATTATTCCATAATTGCAAATCATATTAATTATAATTCTATACTTAATAATTCATTTGCTTATATAATTTCTTCTTTTACAATTGTTGTTTTTATTTAGATTATTCAAACAACTTTTATTAACTCATATAATTTCTACATTTTCAACAACCAACAATCAATTTTATATATACCTTAATAATTTGAAAATTACTTCTTTATATACAAAATATAATCAAGGTAAAATTATTCCATTTACCCAATTTAAAATGATACTATGTCAACTTGCCTCGTTTAAGTGTTTAGAAACCCCTATCGATAATATGGTGTCCCACATATCGACCAGAATTCATAAACAGCTCAATGGATAGCAAACATAAATATAAAACAATTTCATATTTACTAACAAATACGCGCTCATATCTATTATTACACCCACACTCATTCTAGAGTACTACTGACTCTATCTCTAATGAGTAATACCCAACAGAGCCATGGTTATCGCTTAACCATACGCTCTGATACCAAATGTAACGATACGATTTTTCGTCGCTCGAAAATCGACATTAATACGTCCACTGTATCAACTGCCGAGCAATCGAATGTCGGAAAATCGAATTGTTATGGAGAAAAAGAAGAGGCAGAAGAAGACAGAAAGAAAAAGAAAGAAAAGAAAAAAAACAGAAACAATATCAGAATCTCACATATCGCAGCGGAACAACATATAATAGATAGATGAATAATCTTTAAATCAAAGAACTATATACATTTCATACATTACATCATCATCAGAGTTTACAACAACAATACAACACAACTAGACAGTTATATAACTTGTCCTCATATAGAATACACAGCGGAATAAATAATATCATATATACAAATGCTAAGCCTCGTCATCCAGCTCGCCACTAAGCTCCACAGCATCCTGAATCCAGAATGACCTGATAACCTGACTCTAGACTGCCCGTGTGGAAATTGGTGGGCACCTAGAGTTTAGGAAGGAAACAATAAACTCCAGGTCAGTCATGGTGACTGGTGTGAGAACTAAAACAGTTATTATCTTTAAACAACAACAACAACAAAGAAAGTAGAAAATATCCGCAATGCTTTTGGAAAATGAAACTACCATAAGACCTCCCACCACACACACAATGCAATCGCAGACATGGTGGAGATTTCTTCTTATGTTAGTCAAATATGCTTACTACGCAAAAGAAATTCTTTTGATATTATTAATAGTGCATAGTGGAAAACATTTCGAAAATACAATATTAATCTTAGCCAGCATAGGTACCATTATATTATGCCCGCTATAGCTGCCTCCTGAGGAGACAGGTTATACAATTTGCAATCGTAAAGGGCTCGTATTGTTTTCTTTGGATTTTCCAACAAATGGTCAGGCTAAGGAACTGCCTACCGCCACATGGGATAGCCTCTGGCTGGACGTCCCGAGAACTAACTAGCTCTCTTCCAACACAAGGCCGGTTACCCCTGTAACTTGGTAACTCACGAATATGCCATTCCCCGGTCCTTTGGGACCTTTATCCGAGCACTCGGTAATCAACATCACATATAATAAATAGAGTGTGTCCACATGTGTAAGTATCTGGGCTCCATACCATGATACCACCCATTTCCAGAAGGAAATGACATACCCTAAAGGGTGCGACCCTCATAACCTTACCGCATATTCCTGTTTCGACCATTTTCGAGTTGTGAGGTCCTGACGAAGTCTCGTCCACAAAGCTATTCTTTTTCACAAAGCCACGCTTTGATCACAAATGATCAATAAATGATCATCACACAGCAACACTCAGCATGCCACATTACCAAATTGGGAATATATCGCTGATAAATTTCAACTACATAACCTCTGAGCTCGTACGTCTCAGAGAAGCGTGTTAAGCTAAGATAATAAATTCTCCACCACCAACAGAAATGTATTTTAAAGAAATCAGCTTTACATCTCAAAATGTAATGTCAGACATGTAACCATACAAGTCTGTTCCGGGTTCGAACAGAACCGAAGGCACTTCCGTAGATATTAAAATTGCGGATTGAAATGATAAATATCCATATCACTTGACCATAGGATAGAGTAATTATATACAGACACCATTGGTCTATATTTTGAAAATGATTTCCAAAGTTTTTGAAAGAAAATATATGGTTTTTATTAAAGATTGATTTTTGGAATATAATATATAAATGTTATTTTTATATGTGTCTAAATTTTTGATTTTTAAAATTTATATGTTTGGGAATTTTAAATTTATAAGTTAGTTTTGAAAATATAATTTTTAAGATTTTACTTATAATTTTACTATTTAAAAATATAAAAAAATGATTTTTATATAAAATAAATTAAATAGTAAGATTTAACTTAATAAAAATTAATTTAAATTAGTATATATTATGTTTAGGTATTTATTTAAATTTTTATTAATATTTTAAAAATAGATTTTATAACTTTAATAATAAAGGTTGGGAAGATAAATTAATGTTGACTTGGAATTTTAAAATTTTAATTTAAATAAGTATTTATTTGAACTTTGTTAACGCTAAAAGTTGAACGCTAACACCCCGGTGTATGTAATGAAAAAGTGAAATCACCACCCGTTGGTACGGGAACAAAAGATAAGCAGAGAAATAACAGAAAAGCAGCAAAAGACAACAAGTTTATAGTGGTTCGGCTTAATATCTAGCCTACGTCCACTTTAATCTCCTTTATTGCTGATTCAATTACAACTTTTACAACAATCTTCGATTACAACACCACTTAGACAAGTAACTAGAACTCCGATGTAGAAGAATCTTTCGAATTCATGTTGAATGTGTTAGATCTCCTCTTGAAGTTCGTTGAAGCATCTTTTGTGTTTGAAGTGTCGAATCAGTCGAGAAAACAGCAGAGTATAGGCGTTCCAAAAGTGAGCCAAAAGTCCTCTCTCAGTTGGAGTAGGTGGGGTATTTATAGGGAGAATTTGGAGTTAGGTCGTAGGTCGCGTTCGACCTAGGGGTAGGTCGTAGGTCGTGGGCGACCTAGTGGGCATGGTTTACGACTTAACAGGGGTGCACTTGATCACTTGAACACATTGGTAGGTTATAGGTCGTGAACGAACTAGGGGAGAAGCGGCATAAGAAGTTGTCTTGGTTTGTTTAGGTCGTGATAACCTTAGGTTGCTAGGTCGTGATAACCTTAGGTTGCTAGGTCGCTTGTAAAGTTAGGTCGCTAGGTCGTTGCATCTATCTGCTGTGGTATAATGTTGCCCCGTGTTGATAGTTAGGTCGATAGGTCATTCCATCCTTTAGGTCGCTAGCTCGTTCTGGCTTGTACTAGTTGCTAAGTCGTCATCTGTTTAGTTCGTTAGGTCGCTTATACTTTTAGGTCGTTAGGTCGCTGTTCCTGTAGGTCGTTAGGTCGTTGGTTCTTTAGGTCATTAGGTCGCTTATCACTCTAGATCGCTGGGTCGTGGAAAAGAGGAGTTAACAAACTTATTGATTTTGAGGTCTTGGGAAAATTATGATTTATAACGTGATTTGATAAAAAGTGATTACGAATATTCTAAATTTTAAATAAAATTGAGATTGAATATTTAATATTGATTTCAACTTATAAATTGGGATTCAAACAAAGTGTTATTAAAATGATTAAATGAATATTTTCCAATCTAGATAAAATTTAAAGTTAAATGTTAAACTATAAACAAAATTTATATTGTAAATGTTTGAATATTTAAACTTGAATCTTTAACTCTTTTTGGCCGACTTAACGAACCGACCGATCTAAGAATTCTCGCGACCTAAGGATCCTTGCGACCTAAAGAAAGTTGAACGACCTTCGAATCTACGACTTAACTTCCTGTAGCATCACCTTTTGCGACTTAATTTTTAGGTCGCGCTGGGATTCAAATGACCTAGGACGTAGCTAGATTTGCACATGAACTCCAAGTAGGACGACTTAATAGAAACCCGAACTATGCTAGGTCGCTTGAGCACAATCTAGACGACCTAGGAGATGAACAAAACTGGAACACTTGCAAAATTTTGAAAGAACTTGATTGAACTGTTTGAACTTGAACTGTTTGAACTTTGTTGCACTTCCTTACAGATTACACTAACTTTTAAGCTAACAACCTATTAAACACAACATTTGCAGAAAACTAGGGCGAATATACTGCCATTGACTGCCCACATCGAATGACAGATTAGTCGATAAAGAATAACCAACTTAAATGAACTGTGTGAATGAAATGCTGTGAGTTAACAAGTTCAAGTGAAGTATTAAAGCAAAGTTAAAATAACCAACTTAAGCTGATCTGCTTGCATCAACACTGTACTTGAACTTAAAATAACAAGCCCTGAAACTTCATAATTGACAAATGTCAACTAGTTTGATTCTAGTTATATCTGCTTGTTATTTTTATTAGTTTCGCACAACACTTCACACATTTAGGAAACGTGCACCTTCATATTTGAATATCAAGTTCCTTGTGTAGAATGACTTCTTAACAAGAAGAAATATGGCAAGCTGAAGAGGTTTTTCCAATTGCTAACCTGTTGAGTGATCCTTCGGAAAGAGCTTCGACCACTTTGAACCATAGAGTTTTCAGTCAGTTGTGCATTCAGTTTGGCATTGCCGAAGCAGACGCTCGGCTTCCCGGGATAAATGATACTGCTGATAGGCCACCTCACGGCTTCATTGCAGTTAACCGACAGATGTGCTTGAATGGAGCTGTTCCTCCTTTCAATGACTTTCTTCAAACGCTCCTTCTCCGATTAACCATCTCTCCTTTCCAACTGCACCCCAATGGCTACGCCATCTTGATAGGGTTGTGTGTGTTATTCAGGAGGACACTTGACCGTCTTTCGAGCTTCGAAGAAGTCTGCTATTTGTGCACTTTCGCAAAGAACAAAGATCATCCTTCAATTATTCTCGTGAGAGGCGCGAGAAACCGTAAACTGATTTTAGACTTGCCTGAGAGTGCACACGGGGTTTTAAGTCAATTCTTCTATGTTCGTTGCCCCCTGGGGTTCTATGCCATCTGGAGAGTAGGAAGTAAGATTGCCTATTTCCACTCACTTCATTTTTCTGAGTTTCTTGAAACTCGAATTATCAAGTACTGAACTTCATTCTTTATTTCTATAGCACTTCCTCCTCCTTCTAGAAATTTTGGCCACAAACCGACCGTCGAAAGACTAAGTGTTGTGGCTTCTGAAGAGAGAAGCATTAAATTTTTGCTGAAAGACGAGTTTCTTCACCAATTCGGACATTTACACCCTTCTCGGACTACTCAGCTTCATGATGCCCCTAGTTCTCAAGCAGAGACATCAGATGCCCCAGTTTCTACAGAAGATATTGCATCGAAAGAACCTGCTGTAGAGGCTGCATTGGTGAATTGTTCTACTCCCGTTGATATTGCGGGATCGTCTAGCAAACTTACACTTTCCCAGGTTATTGAAGAAGGAGTTGAAAAAGAAATCTCCGCTGGGCACGACGGTGATGATATTTATGGTGGGCTGAGTGACCTGATGATAACTTCACAGGAGCTTTTTAAGGATGACCCCGTTACTACTAAAGTTATTTCTCCAGTAGTTGAGGCGACATCCGCCCTGCAACAAGCTCCGTCAGCTCAAGAGTTGACACCGGTTGCAAAATTCGTCACCGCTCCTAAACCAAAGAGTGGTTTGTAGCTTGACGCACATAGTTTGCACATCACACACACTTAGGATTTTTGGCACTTATACGCACATAGGTTTTTTACTTCGAAGATTTTGAAGTTTCGTATCTTTTTCATTTTCAGATTCTCCGATGGGGCACAGTAGCTCGTACTATGACGATTTCCAGCGCTATGGAAGGCGTGGCACTTATGACACCAGGCGCTATCTCCCTGCCTTTAGGGAAACTGACGAAGAAAGAGCAGCTAGGAAGGCTCAAGAAAGGAGGGCCTACGAGGAGCGATATGAAAGAAGAGATGAACGTCATGATTCTTCTCAAAGAGGTGATGATTCCCATAAAAGAAAATCACATGATGATAGAGGAAAGAGTCACATTGTTGAAGATCCGAGCAAGCGGGTGAAGCTTAGCGAAAGGGACGCCTCTGCAATTTCTGGAAAACCCGCTACTCCTATCCCTCTTAACATCCCCTCCGGTTCTCCTGCTCTCGAGAAAACTGATATTCAGACAATCATTAGCAGGCCTCAGTACCGAGTTGAATAAGGTCCGCCTACTCTTCAAAGTCGGTTCCCGCAGTGGTGCTTGAGGGGAGTGCGCTTTGATCTTGACTTGGTTCCCATCGACAAACAAGCCATGTTAAGGAATCTTGACGCCGTTAAACTCGATATTGCGAGGATGTATGGATGGCAAAAACTTGTCGACGAGCTTCAGAGAGTCAATCGTGCAAACCTTGAAGCAATGCTAACTATGGAAAATGACAAGTCGGAGTGGAAGAAAGTCCTTGAGTAACATGATGCGGAAATGAAGAGCATCGCCGATGATAATGAGAGACTTGAGTCTGAAGTTAAGAAACTCAAAGAAGACCTTGCTACCTCTTCCGCTTCTCATTCTCAAAAGGAAGAGGTTTTTCAAAAGCAAGTGAGAGATGCACATGCTGCCTAGAGAGATGCTGAGACAAAGCTTGATGTAGAGCGGCATGTTATTGAAAAATACCGCAAGGATACTGTTCAGCTGCGGGAAAAAGTTAACTCCCAAGACCTGGAGATTGCAGCGTTAAAAGCTCAACTTTCAAAAGTAGAAAAAGAGCGTGATGATGCCTTGGCTGAAAAAGAAGCAGCTGAAGAGTCACATGAAGCAACAAAGGCCAACGTCAGCTCTACTTTATTTGAGTTTTACTTGCACAGTGTCCTAGGGCGCGGAAGCCTCTCATTTTTAGGGCCGAAATACGAAATCACTTTGGCCGAAGTATGGGAAGCGGTATTTGACATGCTCGGAGGTGCCGGCTATGCTGAAGCGGACCTTGAAGCATATTATTAGATGACGAGGCCGTGCAGCTCTTGCCAAAGGAAAGAGCAACTTGCTAAAGCGCGAGCTGAAGTGGTGGAGGAGGAGGAGCATCCGGGATAGAAAGTACCCCCAACTGCCACTGTCCGTCCTTCGGTATCAGTTGTAGTTGACATTATTTGCTCCAGTTCTTATTCTTCACCTCCTGCAAAAGCCGAAGTTAAAACCGTAATTACTGAGCCTCCCACTGTTCAAGTCGAGGAGAAGGCCCAGGACGACATTGAAGCCGAAAACTTTGAAATCGATGTGATTAAACCGACTTCTCTAGGTAACTTTGACGTTAATCCAGTTCAAGTGGATTACTCGTTTGATTCAACTGAGCTCGATGAACTTCTCACTTATTACTTAAGTCTCGACAAGCTAATATCTTCTCTTTTTACGAAGAATACTGATTTTAACTTTTCTTCTTCTGTAGCGGAAATACCAAGTGCTGCACAAACTTCTTCTCCAGTTGCTGCCCCTCCATCTCCTCAAGTTACTCCTCCTTCTGCTTTTCAACCAGGATCGCAAGAAGAAAAAATAGGAGCTCTTCAAGGCTTGGATGATCTGGTTGCTTCACAAGAACATCAGGCGGAAGAACTTGAGGAAGGTGAGAAGACCCCGGAGCAATCTTATGACGATGACACAAAGCTTTCTGCATTGATTACTCCGGGAAGTGAGTCTTCTTCAAAGAAGAAAGGGAAACGCGCAGTTTTGAAGAAGAAGAAGAAAAGCGCTTCTGCTGTTGAAGGAAAAGTGGAAGCGGATCCGGCTACACCTCCTTCTCCTTCCTCCCCGACCCGTCCACGCCGGCTTCAGAAATTAATCATCAAGCCGGGCAAGAGCTCTAAAGGTGACGGGAAGAAGGAGTAATGAGCTTGACTTTACGCTTCTTGTTTTGCTTTTTTCACTTTTGCTTGTATCGACCGGGGATTGTGCGGGTACCGACCCCCACTTTTTGCTTTTTGAAACCTGTACATGTACAAAAAATTTGATAGTATGGAATAAAAATGATTCTTTTTACTCGTACAATATCTTGTCAGTATTTGTGAATGCATTTATTCCTTGTTTCTGCACAAGTTTCTTTATATGATATTGCAGTGAGCTCGTGGTATGCTGTTTGAGTGTTGTTTTTATTAATACAGCTATATGCCCCCATACCACGGCTCATTGCAATATTCTGAAAAGACTTGTACACTTATTTTAGAGAATAATTCTTCCGTTTTGAGGAAATATTATTCTGCTTTTAATAGAGTATGCCTTGTATCGGAGAAGTTTTTCTTTCTCTCCTTTTTTTTTAAAAGAACACTTCAACTTTCGGGGATGATCACTTTTATTTGTTGAAAAGTGGATTCCCCTACGCAGTGAAGCGGTCTTCTGAAGAATGTTTTGATCTGTTTGTCAGAAAGTTATATTTCATCGTTGAATGGGCCCATGGGACAAACGTCAGCTATTTTATCGGATATTTGTTTGCACAAATGATCGCGAGTATTTAGCTGCGGCCTAGAACCTTCTTTTTGAGAAGGTGCCCCTTTCGTGGTTCCATCGACGAAGTTTTCGGATGTGCCTCATTAGAGGGATTTACTTGTTTAGTGCTTCCGAAGAAGGCTTCATGCCTCCGAAGAGGGCTTCCTGATTTGTGCCTCGGGAGAGGGCTTGTTTGATATGCCTTTGTGAAGGGCTCCTCCAAAGAGTTATGCCTCCAAAGAGGGCTTGTGCCTCCGAAGTAGTTTTTTTTAACGAAGAGGTCTTGTGCCTCGTTAGAGGTCTTTGTTGGCCTTCGAAGAGGAGCATTTAGCCTCCGAAGAGGAGCATTTGGCCTCTGAAGAGGAGCATTAGGCCTCCGAAGAGGGCTTCGTTGCTTGTGTCCTTCCACCATCTGCTTCTTAGCGATTCCTCGTTATCACTTCAAGTACATGTCCCATTCTTTTGCAAGTTGTTTGCTTTTTTCCAGAGAAGTGTACTTTATCGTTGAGTGAATCCACGGGGCAGACGCAAGCTACTTTACCGGATGTTCGTTTGCATAAACGATCGCGATTGGTTAGCAAGGGTCTCGAACCTTCTCGTCAGGAAGGTGCCCGCTTTGGTGGAACCATCAACTGTTTGTGAATAGCATTTCTTTTGTAGGAGTTGAATTTTGGTACTTTTGTGGCTTGTCATTTATTTATCGAGTGATTTGTAGGAATCGCTTGGCTTCGTAATGTGTTGAATTGGTAAGCTTTGCTTTGATAGCCTGCAATATTAAATTGACATTTTAGCAATATTTTTAATATATTTGCATATCAAAATGAGACAGGCATCTTATAGTATTAAAGAACACAAGATTTATAGTTCTTTATTATTAATTTGCACTGATTTCTCAGTGGTTTACAATACAAGAGTTATACTGTCACGACCGTCTTTCTAAGCCCAGAAAGACGTATCATGAATTAAGAAAGAAAGGGATAGAAGAAGAAAAGATAAGAAAAGAAGAAACTCAACAACATCAGATACTCATAGCGGAACGAATGAAATATAATATATCACATAAAATATTACATAGTATCATATACATCAGAGTTACACAACTTATACATCTCATATTAGACAGTTATAAACACTTGTCTATCATACATCTCCAATACATCAATATAAAACAGACATAATACAAACACAGCGGAACCACTATATCTACACGTTGAAGCCTCCTGCTCCAAATCTCCTCCAGAATTCGTCAAAGCTAACCTGAATCCCTCGACTACTCAATACAAGATTGAGTACCCAAGAGTTTAATAAAATAGAAAATAAACACTTGGGTCAGACATGGGTCTGGTGTGAGTAAACGGTTAAAATTGTTTAACTTTGAAAAACCTTTGAAAGAAAAGGTATCTCGTAAGACTTCCCGCACATAAACACAAAAAAAATTTACCTTACGATAACCAAAACATTTATAGGAAATCCAATTATATTATAATAGGGTCTACGGTTTTCAAGTAAAATACAGAAATAGCTGGAATGCTTACATCTCACGTTCCAACATAGTTGGGCACAACTAATACGTACGACACTTATTGGAATTCGGATTCCATACAATGGCAGGGCTACTGGGGTACCGCCCATCACAGTATGGGGCCTAGATCACCGTACTGAGGATTACTCCCAATCCCCTACAACACAAAGCCGGAACCATCTATGGATAATTCCGAACAAGACAACCCCGTAGTTGGCGCGACCAACCACACACTAAGCCGAATAAAAAGGAACCTCTAGACAGGGATATATCTTGCTCTCCAGTGGGCGCTACCCTGTTTTAGCCATTCCCGGTTGATGAGGCTTGAGGCTACGATTACCTTTAATCAGAACACATCACTTAGAATGCTCATCGTCCTCCTGACGATGTTCTGAAAGCATTCAATCCATACAAGTTCATTCTGGGTTCGAACGAAACCGAAGGCATTATCTCGTTACACTCGTTTTGGAATCACCCTCAGAGTTAACGACCATAACCCTTGCACTCTAAATAACCATCTCGAACCTATAAGTACTATCTCCGTCAAACTCATTACGGAATCACCCACAGAGTTATACTGACAAAGAATAGTTCTTACACCTCGAGTCTTCACTTGCTCCACTTGGGTTAACGACCTAACGTTTAATTGGAATCGATGTGGTTTACGGATCCTAAATATGGAAACCCGATCCCGGTCTCATCGAAATCCAAAACGTATCTTTTAAGTCCAAGTTGATTAAAGGTTTTAAACATTTAAACTTATATTCAGATGATATAAACAGATAGATAAATCACATTATCACAATAGATAATTCATCTCAACATTAATCTCACAAAGCAGCATATAGATATCATATCCAAATCATCCAGTATCAACCAATCACCCAATATCAATCATCCAATATTAACCAATCATCCAATATCAATTAATCAGAAGCAGAATTGATTAACTCCAAATCAATTTTAATTAACCTTTAATTAAATTAATTACTATTCTTTAATCACTTGGATTATCTTAATCCTGCTCCATTGATTTATTACATATCAATTTATTTATCATCTCTTAACGATCTTCCTTAATTAATCTTCCTTGATTAATTACTTTAATTACATTCAAGTAATTATCCTTAACCATATACAGTAATTAACCTTTAATTATTATCATTAATTACAATAATTAATGATCCTTCATTTACTTCCATTAATTAATTAGCTATAATTATTTGCATTAATCCTCAATTAATTATAATTAATTAATCATACTTTAATTAATCACTTTTATTTATCAACCTTGATTAATTTTATTAATTATATTAATTAATAATCCTCTAATTACTTCATTAATTAATTAACCTTTAATTAATTAATCTTTAATTAACTACATTCATTAATTAACCTTAATTAATCATAATCAGTAATTAACCATCCCATAATTACTTACCTTAATTAATTAACTCCTTAATTAATTATATTAATTAATTACTCTCTAATCAGTTATTATTGATTAATTAATCTTAATTAATTAATCCTTAATTACATCATTTATTATATAAATTAATGATCCTTAATTACTTCCTTACTTAATTACTCTCTTTTAATTAATTACCTTAACTAGTAATTAATCACATTATTAATTAACCTTAATTCTTTAATTAATTAATTACTCTTTAATTAATTAACTTTAAATTAATTAATCCTTTAATTAATAACATCAAGTGATTAACCCTTAATTAATTCCATTTAATTACTTTCATTAAATAATTACACTTAATTAATCATAAGTGGTTATCTTTAATTAATCCCACTAATTAATTATCCTAATTAATTACAACCTTAATTAATTTAAGATAAATTCTTTTATCTTAATTAAATACTTAATTACATCATTTAGTCTTCATTAGAAAAACATTTATAAATAATTAAAGATATAAAATTTATTTAAATAAAACAAATTAAACATTAAATTTTAACATTAAAAACCTTTGGAAAACTTGATAAATCTTGTTTAATAAATTTAATAAAAACCTCATCCCTTTAAAAACTTAATTATATTTAAATATACCTTTAAAACTTATACATTTGAACTTGATTAAATTTCTTTATTAAACTTAGTTAAAACATTACTTTATTTATATTTTTATTTTAACTCAAAACTTGGTCAAACTTCCTATTAAACACCTGGCTTTCAAAAATTTATCTTACATTTAAAATCTGATCACTATTTCTCTAAATTAAAACTTAAACATGAGTTCTTACTTAAATTAAAACCTGGAATACTTAAACAACCCAAAACCCGAGTCTAAACAAAGGAAAACCCGAGCAAACATCACTAAATCCCCTGGTCATTCGCGAGCAATTCATACGAACTCACTTGCTTCGAGTTACACACATGAAAATCCCGAGCCTAACCCGATCAAAGAGCTTCTTCCCCAAACCTTAACATCGCTAGACAATATCGTGCACACGTGCACGTGCACAGGACCATGGCAGCTGTGATATCCCGGAATTTCGAAAAGTTTAAAATGTGATAATCTCTTAATTTAAATTATTTTAAATTGATAATATTGTTATTTCAAATATAAATAACCAAATAATAATAATATGATGTTTTAATTATGGTATAGATTGATTTTAATAAGAATAATTATTTAAGTTGTGATTATAAATTTGATTTTAAATAGATTTATCATTTCTAAAATTAATAAGTATTGTTTAAATATATATATATTGTCTTGAGTTGTTTTTAAATGAAATAATCATTTCAAACTTAATAAAATGTTTATTTAAAAGTATAAATGTTGAGTTGACTTTTAAATTGGATTTTAAAAGTAAAATTTGAATTTGAATCTGGATTTAAAATGGAATCTTTAAAGGATAATTATTTTAATATAATTGGGTATAAAATATATGAACAAGACTTTTATTTAAAATAAGACTTTTGTTTTATTTTGTTTCCTTAAAGAGATTTTGTATATAAATTTAGGAAGTGCTTATTTAATAGTAAATAAATATTAAAGTTTTATATTTACACTTAAACATGAATTTAAATATATCATATATGATTTTATTAGAATATAAATGAGTTTTATTTTATTTTTCTTTAAAGGTTTCATTTATGTATAATATAGGAAAGTATTTATTAAATAAGGTATGTATTTATTAATTAGGGAATTTAATTCAAAATGCTTTAAAATCAATTAAAAATAAAATAAAAATATATAATTACAAGTGTTAAAATTTTAGACAAGTAAAATACATGTGTAAGATCATTAAACAATGTATAAGACAAGTGTCAACCATTTGTTCTATTTTATTTAATTTTTAATAAAAACTAAATTAACTATATAAACTTTCATCTCCATTTCCTTTCCTTTTCTAATCTAATTTTCAAAACAAAGAAAAACCAAACCAGGAAATGTACAACCGAAATCATCTCCAAACAAAACTGAAATTTTCTCAAACCCAAAATGAAATCATCTCAAACCAAGAATCAAAGCAAATACAACCTAAAAATCATTTCCAGTTCAAAACCCTGTAATCTGAAATCTCCTCAAACCTGCAAATTCATTTCTTCAACCAGAAACAACCTGAAAACATCTTCTCTAACATAAAACCAAAATCTAAAATCAATTTCCTCAAAACTGAAAATCATTTCAAAGGTTCAAATGCCTGAGCCACTTTCAAAACCAATCTGCAATGCTCTTTCAAAGATCTGTGATCATTGTTCTTCAAAAGACCTGTCATCATTTCCAAGTGCATGCATGTTTTCAAAGCTAACAAATTCCAGAATTCATGGTTTTAAGTTTTTAAAGCAAGCATTTCAATTTTTCCAGAGCTTCCAGTTTCTCTTTTCAACAGTAAAAAGGTGAGTAACTTTCATTTTTAAAACTTAAAGTATATGATATATGTTTGCATGTGATAATATTGGCTGGTATTGTAGTTTTTAATTTGAATTTATATGAATTAGTATAAATATATGTATGAGCCTGTCAGTTTACACATAAAAACCTATTCTCTGTTATTTATCAAGTGAGTAAATAATTTAAATTAAAAGCTAAGTATATATGGCTGTTCATTTGTGAAGTCTGAGATAAATGATGCTTTGTTGTGCATATATAGGAGCTATCTCTGTGTTTATGAATGTTTATAAGTGTGCATGCCTGTTTGTATTTAAAACATCTCTGTTATTGGTTCAGAACATAGAAGTTTGATTAAAATCCAAAATCTAATCATCTAATCTTTATTAGGCTTAGAGATTCAAACATTATATGTTTGTTTAATCATAAATTTAAGTCTAAAATTTATTTAAAGCCATATGGATTTGAATTTGTCCTGAAATCATGAAATACAGTTGCAGTTTTAAAATACATGTTAAATCGAGTATTATAATTTGATAATCTAATTACATAACTTAAAACATCTTTGAAAAATATGATTTTTAAGATAAAAGTCAGGAATTCTAGTTTAGGCTTTTTCGTGAAATTCTAAGATGACTGGAAAGTGGTTTAGATGCAATTTCTGGTGATCATTGGGAGATGAGGGATCAGGGTTTCATCTAGAGGTGGAGGAATGTGCGGTGAGATCAGGAAAAATGTCTGTTGGGTGGTTTAAGCACTGGGGCATTGGGAAATGAATCAGGGAAGTTTATAACCCTAGTTTATAGGTAGATCGGAATTTTGGTTTTCTTGGTTGCTATGGTGGATCGAGTGTCATCAATTTCTGGGATTTGTAAGTGTAGACGTTGTCGAAGTCGTGGCAGGAAGTGCAGACGTTCTGATGATCGGAGGAGTGGATTCGAGTTGCTTTCAGGTTGAAGAGTTGTTCCAGGATTTGGTCGAGAATTGCTCGAATTCGATGGTGATGCTTGTTCGTGGTTCTGGAGGTCGCGATCGTGGATGATGGTCGAAGTCGACATGCTGGTGATGGAAGCGATGGTCGGAGGCGATTGACTCGCCTGTGCACGTACACGAGATACTTTGGAGTCTAGGTCGTTTTCTTGGTTTGGGAAGATGAAGTCTCAGTTGTACTCGGGTAAGTTGATGAGTTAGCTCGAAGTCGTGCTCGTGATAGTTAGGTTCTGGCTCGAGTTGTTTTCAGGGGGACTCGTGTAGTATTACTGTTTTTAAGTTTTTATTATAACAAAGTTTAAAATAAAAGGGGAAGAAGAAAACTCGAAGGAGTACTCGGGAAAACAGGGTTTTGGCTCGGGTATTTTGATATATGGCTCGGGTAAGTTGTGATGTTGCAGTTTTAAAACCTGACAGTGTTTTAAAAATTTAAAATGAGTTTAAAACTTTAAAGCAGGATTTAAACTAAGTTTTTAATCAAGTTTAAAATATGGGTTCAAGTTTAAATTTGTATCCTAGATTTGAGATAAATAAAGCTTTATAAAAATCTTGAATTTCTTTTATAAATGTTAAGTGTTCTTTAACATTTGGATTTAAAAAGGGGAATTGTAAATTTAATTTAAATTGGTTAAAGTTAAATTGTAATTTATTTTAAATCTTTAATTTAAAATGAATTAAAAGAAAGATTTTTAAAGTAAATTTTTTTAAAAGTCTTTATTAATAGTAATTAAAGTAGTTGAAGGATAAATACTTTAATTTAGTAATTAATTAAGATTTAATGATTTAGGTTCATTAAATTAATAGGATAATTAAAGAATAATTTGATAATTTAATTAATTAATGGTTTAGTGTTAATTAATTAAATAATTAGAATTATAAGTAAATTAATTAAGGGTTAATTAATTTGGGATTAAGAATCATTTATTTAGATAAGTATAGACTTTTAATAAATGATTAGAAGTTTATTTATCTAGTGATTAAAGATTAATTAAGTAATTAATTTAGTAATTAGAAATAAGTTAAATGGTAATTAAGAATTTATTTATTTAGTAATTAATAATGTTGATTTAAGTTTAATTACTTAAATAAGAATTGTTAATAATAAATGAGGGATCATTAATTAGAGATTATTAAATAATTAATTAATGTGATTAATTTTAATAATCAATTAGATTAATTAACTAATGGTAATCATTTATAAATTGGTTAAGTATAATTTATTTAATGGAAGTAATTAAAGAAATTAATTACTTAAGGTAATTAATTAAATAAATTTGATAAGTTTAAATTAATTTGTTTAATTAATTTAAGATAATCACTTGGTGATTTGATAATTACTTAAATGTAATTAGTGAAAGTATAAATTACTAAGGAAAGTAATTAAAGTTAATTAGTGGATATAATTAACTAAAGATGGTTTAATAAAAGTAATTTAAGTTTAGTTACTTTGGATAATTAATCAAGGGATTAATTAAAGATAATTAATTAATGAGTAATTAATTTATGGAAGAAGTAATTAAGGAAAGTTAATTACTAAATGAGATTAATCAAAGGTGATTAATAATTAAAGATTAATTATTAAATGTAATTAATTTAAATGGAACAATTCATTAAAGAAATAATTAAGGATCATTAATTAATTAATATAATTAATGATGTAATTAAGGATTAAGATAATTAAGTATAATTAATTAATTAATTAATGAAGTAATTAAAGATTAATTACTGAATGGTTTAAGATAATTAATTTGTGAAATTAATTAAGTATTAATTACTTAAAGTAATTAAAGGATTATTAATTAGGAATGATTAATTAAGATGGATACTTAGAGTAATGATTAATTAATTGGTTTAATTAATAATTAAGTAAGCAGGATTTATAGAATGAAGTAATTAGTTTAATTCACTTTAAATTAATTAGATGATATAAATCATTGCTTAAGGATGGATGAATGAGATTGAATGTATTTCATTGTTTGATATCTCTGATGAGATATGATTGATATATGATATGGATGTTTGGTTGAATTATAATGATAATGTGAATTATCTGTTTGGGATGATAATGTAGATTATCTATTGAATTATCTATCTTTGTGTATATAGATAAGAATTGAATTGTTTTAACCTTAAAACAACTTGGCCCTTAAAAGATACGTTTTGGATTTCGATGAGACCGGGATCGGGTTTCCGTATATCGGGATTCCAGGTCTGGAGACCCGAATACCACATCGATCCAAATTAACGATAGGTCGTGAATCTCAAGTGAAGATGAAGATTCAGAGTGCAAGGGTTATTGTCGTTAACTCTGAGGGTGATTCCAACACGAGTGTAACGAGATAATGCCTTCGGTTTCGTTCGAACCCGGAACGAACTTGTATGGATTGAATGCTTTCAGCACATCGTCAGGCGGACGATGAGCATTCTAAGTGATATGTTCTGATTAAAGGTAATCGTAACCTCAAGCCTCATCAACCGGGAATGGCTAAAACAGGGGAGGTGCAGCAAGGCTTCGTGGGTAGCACCCACTGAGAGCAAGATAGATCCCTGTCTAGAGGTCCCTTTCTTTTTATTCGGCTTAGTGTGTGGTTGGTCGCGCCAACTACGGGGTTATCTTGTTCGGAATTATCCAGTAAGGGATGGTTCCGGCTTTGTGTTGCAGGGGAGCGGGCGTACTCCTCGGTACGGTGATCTAGGCCACGTACTGTGACGGGCGGTACCCCAGTAGCCCTGCCATTGTATGGAAACCCATTCTTCCTACGTGCCCTTACGGTTTTGATTGTATAACCCACTTTGTGGCTAGTATGCTGGAATTTAATAATGTAACAATTTCAGCTATTTCATATTTATTTGAAAACCCTAGACCCTATTATAATATAACTGGATTTCCTATCAAATGTTTTGGTTAGCGTAAGGTAAAAACTTACCCATGTTTATTTGTGGGGAGTCTTACGTGATACCTTTTCTTTCTAAATGTTTTGAAGTTAAGCAAGTTTAACCTGTTACTCACACCAGACCCATGTCTGACCCAAGTGTTTATTTCTGTTTTATAAACTCTTGGGTACTCAAATTTTTACGAGTAGCCAAGGGATTCAGGTTTAGCTTTGACGAATTGGGGAGGAGCAATGGAGCAGGAGGCTTCGACGTTCGTAGATATAGAATTCCGCTGTGTTGATATCTGTGTTAGAGTCTTGTATTGTAATTGAGTTGTAATATCTAGACAGATGTTTATAACTGTCTAGTATGTGTTGTATAGATGTGTAAACTCTGATAAGTGTTGTATAATATAGTTTCTTTATGTTATTAATATAATTTATTCGTTCCGCTGTGAGATCGTTGTTGTTGTTTCTTTCTTTCTTCTCTTCTTTTCTATTTTCTACCCCTTTCTTTCTTATTAATGATGCGTCACTCTGTGGAATGAGTGGCGGGTCATTACAGTGGTATCAGAGCATAGGTTGAGCGAATGCCTAAGCTTTTGGTTAAATGAATATCAGAGCACTAGGTTGAGTGAATACCTAGGTTCGGAAGGATTGTTCATTAGAAATAGGATCTGTAACAACCTGTTTGAGTCTGAGTGTATATATATTCGAGAGCGCGTATTTGTTAGTTATATAAAATGGTTTTATATTGTGTTAATTGATCGGTTGGGTGGTATATGGATTCTGGTCAATACGAGTAGCTAACGTTATTGATAGGGATCTCTAAACACTTAGACCAGGCCAACGGACACAATATTGTTTTAAAAAAAGGTAGATGAAATAATTTTATCCAGATATAATTTCTATATATAAAAAGTATCATTTTAAATATATATGGTATTTGTAATGATTGGTTGAGATGATAATAATTTATCATCTAAGATTAGGAGTCTGAGTGTTGAGGTTGGAAGTGTATTTGTCGAGACTGTAAACCTAATACCGTCTCGAGTGAACTTTACAGTTGTGTAAGGATTTCACAATCTCTGAAGGAAACCTGTTAAGGTTCGGAGTTCATCTTAGGAGTTGGATGAGTAGAGTTGGATCTGTCGGAGAACAGAAGCGAGTGATGGTATCTCAGGTAATAGTAGCTGTGTGATGAGATGTAGTGACTATGGATGTTCCCGAAGATGTTTTCTTTGGAACAAGTTTAAGGAAGTGTGTCTGCTTCGGTGTGGTGGCTGAGTTCAGCATGGTGATTCTGTTTGAGGTCCGAGTTTCTCGAAGAGCTTTGGATTGAGAAGTCTTTGGCATCTGTGGCAGCAGTGCAGCTCGGGAGTATTCTTTGTGTTGGCAGGAAATTTTCTGACTGAGCATTTTTTCTGAAGTGGAGTTCAGAAGCAGCAAAGTGGATCCATTTCTTCAATGGATTGGATAAATAAGCGTAAGCTGTTCTAATTGGTAAAGAGAGAACAGTTTCTTTTCATTTGGCTGAGTTGATCGCAAAAGTGACTTGCGATTGTTGAGTGTTCTCTTGAGTTATCTGAGATTTTCTGGGATGTGTTGTCCAGTTTGTGCTTGTGTTCTTCATCAGTATTTTCATTCTACTCCAGATCAGAATGGTGCAGCGGAAGTAGTTTGGCGAGTGCATCTGTTTGTCTTTTCCAGATAGGAGAAGTTAGTTCGGTCTTCTGATGTTGTGAGTAGATTTGTGTTTTGGATTATGGGTAGATTTTGGAGAGATCATTCTATTGAGTTATCTTTGGTCCTGTTTGTTTCAAGAAGCATCAGCGAAGGTTGAGTTGATCAGGAAGGATTTGTAGTCAGCACAGGATCGTCTGAAGGATTTTGTAGATAAGAGACGGAGGAATTTGGAATTCGAGGTTGGAGACTTCGTTGTTATTTCTTCGGTAAAGGAAGCAATTGAGTTTGGGTAAGACTAGGAAGATAGCTCTGAGTATATTGGATTTTTCTGAGTTTTGTGAGGATTTGTGTTTTGGTTTCGGTATTGAATTACCAGTTTGGATTTAATAGAGCGAGTAACCCAGTATCTGTATCGGGGAAACTCGGGATAATATTAGGTAGTTTATCTGAAGCTATGTTCGGATAGCTAGAATTGTTGTTTGTATGAATTGTTTGTTTGGATAAAATTGTTTGTTTGAATGAATGGTTGTTTGTTTGATAGTGTATGGCTGATAAGTATACTTGAATTGTTTTAAAATGGATTGAAATAAAATAAAACTTTTGGATTATCTTTTGTTTTAAATTTCGAGGACGAAATTCTTTTAAGGGGGAAGGAATGTGATATCCCGGAATTTCGAAAAGTTTAAAATGTGATAATCTCTTAATTTAAATTATTTTAAATTGATAATATTGTTATTTCAAATATAAATAACCAAATAATAATAATATGATGTTTTAATTATGGTATAGATTGATTTTAATAAGAATAATTATTTAAGTTGTGATTATAAATTTGATTTTAAATAGATTTATCATTTCTAAAATTAATAAGTATTGTTTAAATATATATATATTGTCTTGAGTTGTTTTTAAATGAAATAATCATTTCAAACTTAATAAAATGTTTATTTAAAAATATAAATGTTGAGTTGACTTTTAAATTGGATTTTAAAAGTAAAATTTGAATTTGAATCTGGATTTAAAATGGAATCTTTAAAGGATAATTATTTTAATATAATTGGGTATAAAATATATGAACAAGACTTTTATTTAAAATAAGACTTTTGTTTTATTTTGTTTCCTTAAAGAGATTTTGTATATAAATTTAGGAAGTGCTTATTTAATAGTAAATAAATATTAAAGTTTTATATTTACACTTAAACATGAATTTAAATATATCATATATGATTTTATTAGAATATAAATGAGTTTTATTTTATTTTTCTTTAAAGGTTTCATTTATGTATAATATAGGAAAGTATTTATTAAATAAGGTATGTATTTATTAATTAGGGAATTTAATTCAAAATGCTTTAAAATCAATTAAAAATAAAATAAAAATATATAATTACAAGTGTTAAAATTTTAGACAAGTAAAATACATGTGTAAGATCATTAAACAATGTATAAGACAAGTGTCAACCATTTGTTCTATTTTATTTAATTTTTAATAAAAACTAAATTAACTATATAAACTTTCATCTCCATTTCCTTTCCTTTTCTAATCTAATTTTCAAAACAAAGAAAAACCAAACCAGGAAATGTACAACCGAAATCATCTCCAAACAAAACTGAAATTTTCTCAAACCCAAAATGAAATCATCTCAAACCAAGAATCAAAGCAAATACAACCTAAAAATCATTTCCAGTTCAAAACCCTGTAATCTGAAATCTCCTCAAACCTGCAAATTCATTTCTTCAACCAGAAACAACCTGAAAACATCTTCTCTAACATAAAACCAAAATCTGAAATCAATTTCCTCAAAACTGAAAATCATTTCAAAGGTTCAAATGCCTGAGCCACTTTCAAAACCAATCTGCAATGCTCTTTCAAAGATCTGTGATCATTGTTCTTCAAAAGACCTGTCATCATTTCCAAGTGCATGCATGTTTTCAAAGCTAACAAATTCCAGAATTCATGGTTTCAAGTTTTTAAAGCAAGCATTTCAATTTTTCCAGAGCTTCCAGTTTCTCTTTTCAACAGTAAAAAGGTGAGTAACTTTCATTTTTAAAACTTAAAGTATATGATATATGTTTGCATGTGATAATATTGGCTGGTATTGTAGTTTTTAATTTGAATTTATATGAATTAGTATAAATATATGTATGAGCCTGTCAGTTTACACATAAAAACCTATTCTCTGTTATTTATCAAGTGAGTAAATAATTTAAATTAAAAGCTAAGTATATATGGCTATTCATTTGTGAAGTCTGAGATAAATGATGCTTTGTTGTGCATATATAGGAGCTATCTCTGTGTTTATGAATGTTTATAAGTGTGCATGCCTGTTTGTATTTAAAACATCTCTGTTATTGGTTCAGAACATAGAAGTTTGATTAAAATCCAAAATCTAATCATCTAATCTTTATTAGGCTTAGAGATTCAAACATTATATGTTTGTTTAATCATAAATTTAAGTCTAAAATTTATTTAAAGCCATATGGATTTGAATTTGTCCTGAAATCATGAAATACAGTTGCAGTTTTAAAATATATGTTAAATCGAGTATTATAATTTGATAATCTAATTACATAACTTAAAACATCTTTGAAAAATATGATTTTTAAGATAAAAGTCAGGAATTCTAGTTTAGGCTTTTTCGTGAAATTCTAAGATGACTGGAAAGTGGTTTAGAGGCAATTTCTGGTGATCATTGGGAGATGAGGGATCAGGGTTTCATCTAGAGGTGGAGGAATGTGCGGTGAGATCAGGAAAAATGTCTGTTGGGTGGTTTAAGCACTGGGGCATTGGGAAATGAATCAGGGAAGTTTATAACCGTAGTTTATAGGTAGATCGGAATTTTGGTTTTCTTGGTTGCTATGGTGGACCGAGTGTCATCAATTTCTGGGATTTGTAAGTGTAGACGTTGTCGAAGTCGTGGCAGGAAGTGCAGACGTTCTGATGATCGGAGGAGTGGATTCGAGTTGCTTTCAGGTTGAAGAGTTGTTCCAGGATTTGGTCGAGAATTGCTCGAATTCGATGGTGATGCTTGTTCGTGGTTCTGGAGGTCGCGATCGTGGATGATGGTCGAAGTCGACATGCTGGTGATGGAAGCGATGGTCGGAGGCGATTGACTCGCCTGTTCACGTACACGAGATACTTTGGAGTCTGGGTCGTTTTCTTGGTTTGGGAAGATGAAGTCTCAGTTGTACTCGGGTAAGTTGATGAGTTAGCTCGAAGTCGTGCTCGTGATAGTTAGGTTCTGGCTCGAGTTGTTTTCAGGGGGACTCGTGTAGTATTACTGTTTTTAAGTTTTTATTATAACAAAGTTTAAAATAAAAGGGGAAGAAGAAAACTCGAAGGAGTACTCGGGAAAACAGGGTTTTGGCTCGGGTATTTTGATATATGGCTCGGGTAAGTTGTGATGTTGCAGTTTTAAAACCTGACAGTGTTTTAAAAATTTAAAATGAGTTTAAAACTTTAAAGCAGGATTTAAACTAAGTTTTTAATCAAGTTTAAAATATGGGTTCAAGTTTAAATTTGTATCCTAGATTTGAGATAAATAAAGCTTTATAAAAATCTTGAATTTCTTTTATAAATGTTAAGTGTTCTTTAACATTTGGATTTAAAAAGGGGAATTGTAAATTTAATTTAAATTGGTTAAAGTTAAATTGTAATTTATTTTAAATCTTTAATTTAAAATGAATTAAAAGAAAGATTTTTAAAGTAAATTTTTTTTAAAGTCTTTATTAATAGTAATTAAAGTAGTTGAAGGATAAATACTTTAATTTAGTAATTAATTAAGATTTAATGATTTAGGTTCATTAAATTAATAGGATAATTAAAGAATAATTTGATAATTTAATTAATTAATGGTTTAGTGTTAATTAATTAAATAATTAGAATTATAAGTAAATTAATTAAGGGTTAATTAATTTGGGATTAAGAATCATTTATTTAGATAAGTATAGACTTTTAATAAATGATTAGAAGTTTATTTATCAAGTGATTAAAGATTAATTGAGTAATTAATTTAGTAATTAGAAATAAGTTAAATGGTAATTAAGAATTTATTTATTTAGTAATTAATAATGTTGATTTAAGTTTAATTACTTAAATAAGAATTGTTAATAATAAATGAGGGATCATTAATTAGAGATTATTAAATAATTAATTAATGTGATTAATTTTAATAATCAATTAGATTAATTAACTAATGGTAATCATTTATAAATTGGTTAAGTATAATTTATTTAATGGAAGTAATTAAAGAAATTAATTACTTAAGGTAATTAATTAAATAAATTTGATAAGTTTAAATTAATTTGTTTAATTAATTTAAGATAATCACTTGGTGATTTGATAATTACTTAAATGTAATTAGTGAAAGTATAAATTACTAAGGAAAGTAATTAAAGTTAATTAGTGGATATAATTAACTAAAGATGGTTTAATAAAAGTAATTTAAGTTTAATTACTTTGGATAATTAATCAAGGGATTAATTAAAGATAATTAATTAATGAGTAATTAATTTATGGAAGAAGTAATTAAGGAAAGTTAATTACTAAATGAGATTAATCAAAGGTGATTAATAATTAAAGATTAATTATTAAATGTAATTAATTTAAATGGAACAATTCATTAAAGAAATAATTAAGGATCATTAATTAATTAATATAATTAATGATGTAATTAAGGATTAAGATAATTAAGTATAATTAATTAATTAATTAATGAAGTAATTAAAGATTAATTACTGAATGGTTTAAGATAATTAATTTGTGAAATTAATTAAGTATTAATTACTTAAAGTAATTAAAGGATTATTAATCAGGAATGATTAATTAAGATGGATACTTAGAGTAATGATTAATTAATTGGTTTAATTAATAATTAAGTAAGCAGGATTTATAGAATGAAGTAATTAGTTTAATTCACTTTAAATTAATTAGATGATATAAATCATTGCTTAAGGATGGATGAATGAGATTGAATGTATTTCATTGTTTGATATCTCTGATGAGATATGATTGATATATGATATGGATGTTTGGTTGAATTATAATGATAATGTGAATTATCTGTTTGGGATGATAATGTAGATTATCTATTGAATTATCTATCTTTGTGTATATAGATAAGAATTGAATTGTTTTAACCTTAAAACAACTTGGCCCTTAAAAGATACGTTTTGGATTTCGATGAGACCGGGATCGGGTTTCCGTATACCGGGATTCCAGGTCTGGAGACCCGAATACCACATCGATCCAAATTAACGATAGGTCGTGAATCTCAAGTGAAGATGAAGATTCAGAGTGCAAGGGTTATTGTCGTTAACTCTGAGGGTGATTCCAACACGAGTGTAACGAGATAATGCCTTCGGTTTCGTTCGAACCCGGAACGAACTTGTATGGATTGAATGCTTTCAGCACATCGTCAGGCGGACGATGAGCATTCTAAGTGATATGTTCTGATTAAAGGTAATCGTAACCTCAAGCCTCATCAACCGGGAATGGCTAAAACAGGGGAGGTGCAGCAAGGCTTCGTGGGTAGCACCCACTGAGAGCAAGATAGATCCCTGTCTAGAGGTCCCTTTCTTTTTATTCGGCTTAGTGTGTGGTTGGTCGCGCCAACTACGGGGTTATCTTGTTCGGAATTATCCAGTAAGGGATGGTTCCGGCTTTGTGTTGCAGGGGAGCGGGCGTACTCCTCGGTACGGTGATCTAGGCCACGTACTGTGACGGGCGGTACCCCAGTAGCCCTGCCATTGTATGGAAACCCATTCTTCCTACGTGCCCTTACGGTTTTGATTGTATAACCCACTTTGTGGCTAGTATGCTGGAATTTAATAATGTAACAATTTCAGCTATTTCATATTTATTTGAAAACCCTAGACCCTATTATAATATAACTGGATTTCCTATCAAATGTTTTGGTTAGCGTAAGGTAAAAACTTACCCATGTTTATTTGTGGGGAGTCTTACGTGATACCTTTTCTTTCTAAATGTTTTGAAGTTAAGCAAGTTTAACCTGTTACTCACACCAGACCCATGTCTGACCCAAGTGTTTATTTCTGTTTTATAAACTCTTGGGTACTCAAATTTTTACGAGTAGCCAAGGGATTCAGGTTTAGCTTTGACGAATTGGGGAGGAGCAATGGAGCAGGAGGCTTCGACGTTCGTAGATATAGAATTCCGCTGTGTTGATATCTGTGTTAGAGTCTTGTATTGTAATTGAGTTGTAATATCTAGACAGATGTTTATAACTGTCTAGTATGTGTTGTATAGATGTGTAAACTCTGATAAGTGTTGTATAATATAGTTTCTTTATGTTATTAATATAATTTATTCGTTCCGCTGTGAGATCGTTGTTGTTGTTTCTTTCTTTCTTCTCTTCTTTTCTATTTTCTACCCCTTTCTTTCTTATTAATGATGCGTCACTCTGTGGAATGAGTGGCGGGTCATTACAGTGGTATCAGAGCATAGGTTGAGCGAATGCCTAAGCTTTTGGTTAAATGAATATCAGAGCACTAGGTTGAGTGAATACCTAGGTTCGGAAGGATTGTTCATTAGAAATAGGATCTGTAACAACCTGTTTGAGTCTGAGTGTATATATATTCGAGAGCGCGTATTTGTTAGTTATATAAAATGGTTTTATATTGTGTTAATTGATCGGTTGGGTGGTATATGGATTCTGGTCAATACGAGTAGCTAACGTTATTGATAGGGATCTCTAAACACTTAGACCAGGCCAACGGACACAATATTGTTTTAAAAAAAGGTAGATGAAATAATTTTATCCAGATATAATTTCTATATATAAAAAGTATCATTTTAAATATATATGGTATTTGTAATGATTGGTTGAGATGATAATAATTTATCATCTAAGATTAGGAGTCTGAGTGTTGAGGTTGGAAGTGTATTTGTCGAGACTGTAAACCTAATACCGTCTCGAGTGAACTTTACAGTTGTGTAAGGATTTCACAATCTCTGAAGGAAACCTGTTAAGGTTCGGAGTTCATCTTAGGAGTTGGATGAGTAGAGTTGGATCTGTCGGAGAACAGAAGCGAGTGATGGTATCTCAGGTAATAGTAGCTGTGTGATGAGATGTAGTGACTATGGATGTTCCCGAAGATGTTTTCTTTGGAACAAGTTTAAGGAAGTGTGTCTGCTTCGGTGTGGTGGCTGAGTTCAGCATGGTGATTCTGTTTGAGGTCCGAGTTTCTCGAAGAGCTTTGGATTGAGAAGTCTTTGGCATCTGTGGCAGCAGTGCAGCTCGGGAGTATTCTTTGTGTTGGCAGGAAATTTTCTGACTGAGCATTTTTTCTGAAGTGGAGTTCAGAAGCAGCAAAGTGGATCCATTTCTTCAATGGATTGGATAAATAAGCGTAAGCTGTTCTAATTGGTAAAGAGAGAACAGTTTCTTTTCATTTGGCTGAGTTGATCGCAAAAGTGACTTGCGATTGTTGAGTGTTCTCTTGAGTTATCTGAGATTTTCTGGGATGTGTTGTCCAGTTTGTGCTTGTGTTCTTCATCAGTATTTTCATTCTACTCCAGATCAGAATGGTGCAGCGGAAGTAGTTTGGCGAGTGCATCTGTTTGTCTTTTCCAGATAGGAGAAGTTAGTTCGGTCTTCTGATGTTGTGAGTAGATTTGTGTTTTGGATTATGGGTAGATTTTGGAGAGATCATTCTATTGAGTTATCTTTGGTCCTGTTTGTTTCAAGAAGCATCAGCGAAGGTTGAGTTGATCAGGAAGGATTTGTAGTCAGCACAGGATCGTCTGAAGGATTTTGTAGATAAGAGACGGAGGAATTTGGAATTCGAGGTTGGAGACTTCGTTGTTATTTCTTCGGTAAAGGAAGCAATTGAGTTTGGGTAAGACTAGGAAGATAGCTCTGAGTATATTGGATTTTTCTGAGTTTTGTGAGGATTTGTGTTTTGGTTTCGGTATTGAATTACCAGTTTGGATTTAATAGAGCGAGTAACCCAGTATCTGTATCGGGGAAACTCGGGATAATATTAGGTAGTTTATCCGAAGCTATGTTCGGATAGCTAGAATTGTTGTTTGTATGAATTGTTTGTTTGGATAAAATTGTTTGTTTGAATGAATGGTTGTTTGTTTGATAGTGTATGGCTGATAAGTATACTTGAATTGTTTTAAAATGGATTGAAATAAAATAAAACTTTTGGATTATCTTTTGTTTTAAATTTCGAGGACGAAATTCTTTTAAGGGGGAAGGAATGTGATATCCCGGAATTTCGAAAAGTTTAAAATGTGATAATCTCTTAATTTAAATTATTTTAAATTGATAATATTGTTATTTCAAATATAAATAACCAAATAATAATAATATGATGTTTTAATTATGGTATAGATTGATTTTAATAAGAATAATTATTTAAGTTGTGATTATAAATTTGATTTTAAATAGATTTATCATTTCTAAAATTAATAAGTATTGTTCAAATATATATATATTGTCTTGAGTTGTTTTTAAATGAAATAATCATTTCAAACTTAATAAAATGTTTATTTAAAAATATAAATGTTGAGTTGACTTTTAAATTGGATTTTAAAAGTAAAATTTGAATTTGAATCTGGATTTAAAATGGAATCTTTAAAGGATAATTATTTTAATATAATTGGGTATAAAATATATGAACAAGACTTTTATTTAAAATAAGACTTTTGTTTTATTTTGTTTCCTTAAAGAGATTTTGTATATAAATTTAGGAAGTGCTTATTTAATAGTAAATAAATATTAAAGTTTTATATTTACACTTAAACATGAATTTAAATATATCATATATGATTTTATTAGAATATAAATGAGTTTTATTTTATTTTTCTTTAAAGGTTTCATTTATGTATAATATAGGAAAGTATTTATTAAATAAGGTATGTATTTATTAATTAGGGAATCTAATTCAAAATGCTTTAAAATCAATTAAAAATAAAATAAAAATATATAATTACAAGTGTTAAAATTTTAGACAAGTAAAATACATGTGTAAGATCATTAAACAATGTATAAGACAAGTGTCAACCATTTGTTCTATTTTATTTAATTTTTAATAAAAACTAAATTAACTATATAAACTTTCATCTCCATTTCCTTTCCTTTTCTAATCTAATTTTCAAAACAAAGAAAAACCAAACCAGGAAATGTACAACCGAAATCATCTCCAAACAAAACTGAAATTTTCTCAAACCCAAAATGAAATCATCTCAAACCAAGAATCAAAGCAAATACAACCTAAAAATCATTTCCAGTTCAAAACCCTGTAATCTGAAATCTCCTCAAACCTGCAAATTCATTTCTTCAACCAGAAACAACCTGAAAACATCTTCTCTAACATAAAACCAAAATCTGAAATCAATTTCCTCAAAACTGAAAATCATTTCAAAGGTTCAAATGCCTGAGCCACTTTCAAAACCAATCTGCAATGCTCTTTCAAAGATCTGTGATCATTGTTCTTCAAAAGACCTGTCATCATTTCCAAGTGCATGCATGTTTTCAAAGCTAACAAATTCCAGAATTCATGGTTTCAAGTTTTTAAAGCAAGTGTAACAACCCGGCATTCCGTACCCATTTTCTTATCGTCTCTTGACGATTTAATCTGGGAACGAATAGCTTCTGGCATTTTAATCAAATTGAAATTCAGGGATAAAATTTTTGTTATTCGCTATTTGGAATTTTTAAAGCCGTTCTAAATGTTAAACGAGCTTTAGAAAGATTCGTTAAGTGTCGTTTGGGTTTAAACAATAATCTCGGCCCATGATTTTTTTGTTTTGAAACCGTGACTTCACTCAACACCCAAACAACCCATCCCCATTCCCCTTCATCCATTCAAAAACCCTAAGCCCAAAATCGAAGAAAACATTAAAATGGCGGTCTCGTATCTTCATCCCCCTAGCGATTTAGGGTTTCGAGACCTCGAATCGACGCCGCTTAAAAAGTGTTTGCCGAGCTCGTCTTCGCTTCGCATGCTAAAGCCTTGGCTTAACTTCGTTCGTCGTCCTCACCGCCTCAGCAACGTCTTCGCTTCCATGGCAAAGGTGAGTTTATCTCACATCTAATTCCAGCTCCAGTTCTTTCGTTTTGATTTTTGTTAAATTGCTTTGCCGTGATGACCACGGCTTTGATAATGTTGCTCCGTGAATTCCTTGCTCTGACCTGTTCGACTTTGGCTTTGATCATTTATAACTTTGTTAATGTGATGTTGTTTACGACTTGGTTCGTTTTCGTGATTGCTATGACTTTGATTTTGGGAATTTCTGGTCTTGTGATGTTCACGGCTTCACCTTTCTGTAGCATACTGAATGAAGTCCATATGCTTACTTTCCCATATCTATTCCATTACAATCTGTACGTGTGCAAACTCGAGTCTAGTTGTCACGAGCACACTCTTGCCTACACTTCAGTTCACTGTCTAGAACTTCTGGCCAGATTCAGTTTGCAAATAGTTTTGTATATTTTTATAACTTGAACCTTTGCTTGAATTGGTCTCGACCTTGATTTGAAACTGTTTAGTCGACTTCAATTACTTTTATTTGTGATACCATTCCGGTTGAACTTTTGATGTTCATTGGCCTTGAGTTGAACCTATTTTGAGACTTGGGTTTGACCTTGGTTTGATGTGTTAGCTGAGCTTATTTGTGTAGTCTTCATTGTTGCATGTATCACTCTTCATTCACTTCAGATGCTCTTCACTGTGGTATATGTCTGCATCCATTACTTGAGTTGCCATTTCATATGTTTGCACTACTTGATGTTGTCTTCATCTATGTTGTTTTGTAGTAGCACTGTATGTCTGCAGTCTTTATTATGTCATCAGGTATATGTTGCCATTTCATGCCTGTAGTTGCATTCCAATTGTATGTGTGGTGCTCGTTTGTGGGCCTTTGGGCCTGCTGCACTTGCATTGCCCAGTTTCGCAGTTGCATCCCCTATATGTGTTTCTACCTGAACATCACTGCATTGGTTTCATGTAGTATTTGGGCCTTACATCTTACTGTTCACTAGTAGTTGACTAGCTGTTTTGGGAGTTCCAGGTTCATTTTATTTTAATGTGTGCAGGGTGAGTTTTACCTGTTGATCATTTTTGAAACCTCGGTTTTGCATCTGGTTGGATTTGTTTGACTGTTTCAACAAGTAACAGATATGCACTTGATCCTATCTTTGTCACAAATGCTATATCACTTCATTCATTCACTGTTGTGCATTTGGCATTTATCATGCTGGACCACTGTCTGCATTCATTTCAAATGTTGTTGATATTAGTTTGTTTCACCTGACACCATACATGTAGACTTATACACGATCATAAGTTTGATTTATTTCTGGTTCATTTGGAGTTGCCATCTTCTGACTTGGTTACCTGAACTGTTAGCATTGACTTTACTTGACTGCTTGACCTTATGCATGTAGTCATATAGTAGCTGGAATTGGTCGTGTTGCTTGATTCACTGCAACCATATTATCACAGTATATTTGTTTGAGTCTGGGTCCATTTCGAGCTTGAGTTGCTTTTGTTGAGTTTTTGTCCACTGTTTGACTTAGTGGCCTTCCACTTAGGCTGGCACTATAATGTGCAGTCTGGTTACATGCTGTTGATCTTCACGTGACTGAAACCTTGTTGCAGTTTTACCCTTGTTGCTATGTGATGACTTTATATTCGGTGGTGGCGAGGCGGCGCACGCGTGCGTGCACTGCAGCCACCCAAACTCGACAGTTTTGAATTGATTTTTCTTTGCTCGTGATGCATTGATTTTTATGCCATATTGGCGAGGCCGTACACGCGTGCGTGTACGGCAGCCAATCGAGTCTTGATGGTTTTTGAAGTGACAGTTTCAATTGTTTTAAATTGATTTAGTCGATCGATAAATTGTTTATTTATCTCTGTTGATGATTTAAATCTGCTGATTTATTGTTAACACTGTTTAGTGTTATATTTTCGTTATCCGATTTCTTTGTTAAAAGAGTCGGATAGACGAGAATTATTGTGACTGTCGTCTATTTAAATTATCACTGCCTATATGCACTAATAAACTGGTTTGAATTAGACTGATCCGGGTATTATTTTCTTTTGAATGTAATACTCGGGTCAGACCGAGTATTTACAGGTTGTAGATTTTTAGCTTTGGGTTGCTGCTAGAGCTATGAAGACTTTTTATATCAGTTGAAGTGGTCTTCGCCTTGTTGTAGTAGTCAGTGTGTCTGTTTTAAGATGATAATGTATTCATGTATATTAGTCGATAATGTACTTGTATATATAACTTCTTGAGTCGACAGTTGTAGTTGTATCATTTGTATTGTGTCAAATGTATTATAACTGATATCATTTATTGTATATATGAGACTTTTCGTTCCATCTGTATTCCGCATTTATGTTATCTGTGTTATTTTTATATTTATTGTCCTAAACTATTATAGCCACTGTGTAGTAGCTTTGAGTTTGTAACGGTATGTCGGATTTCCTCTAAAAGATGAAATGCATGTTATTCTATCTGACATATCGGTGCTCGCACAAGGCAATTACATGGATGGTCGCTTCTCAACAGCCTTATTCTCCGTGCTAGTTGACAGCACTACTCCGTAGTGTTCTTGGCTAGCGTGGGTATAGAGGTGGGGCGTGACAGCTTGGTATCGGAGCCTGGGGTTTAGGACAATTATAAAACATAACTTAGATGGAGCATGTGTTACAACTATTTGTCGATGTTTTATCTCTCATCTTTACATATGATTATTTTTGACTGTTAGGTATGAGTTCCTAACGCTTATTCTTGTGTTTTCGGCTTTGAATTGATTTAGCCGATGTTGATTTTGTTTTAATTTGGCAAATTAAAGCCATTTTGACTTTTGAACTTTGTTACACTTTTGTTCTATGCTATGAGTGTCATTGTGTACCTGTTACACTGTGATGAAAAAAAATAGCTGGACCAGTTGCAAAATTGAGTAATTTTGATTTCTCATTCACATCTAGTTTGAATCCCAGCGATTTTGAACTTGATATTTTGTGTTTTCCTCATCTTGAATTCCATTCGACTTCGGTCACTTTGTTTTTGAGAAATTGCTAATTTCTTGATTTTCAAGACTCTGATTTTGTTTGCCGTTGGTTTCTTTGATAATGATGATTGATTCATTTTGTACTCGACTGCGGCTATTAATTGTTGGCTTCGACATTAACTTGATTCTTACTTTTGTTGAAGTCATTTATGCATTTCCGCTCGATTTGCTTTGTTTTTCCAGTTGATGATCGATTCTTCTTCTCTTATTAATTGTTATCACCTTTATTGATTTTGATAACTTCTATTTCTGGAATTTTTGGTATTCCTACTTTGATGAATTTGGAATCGAATTCTTTGGATTCTATTCACATCTTCGTATGTGAATTCTTGTGATTGATTGTTTCTACAATCATTTTTGTGATTTGTCACTTTAAAAATATAAAGGTTTTCTATACTAGTAGTAAATATTAAAATCCTTTTTCTCCAAACGATTTCAAAACTATTTTACTACAAAGCTCTTTTTCTTAAACCGTTTTCCAATCTATTAGTATATACAAGCCTTTATTTCACTCGTATGAGAAATTGAATTAAACGGTCTAGTAAAACAAGTGGTATGAAACGCTTGCGCTTACTTCGTCGGTTAACTCCTGGACTTGTTCGATTGAACTTTTTGTGACAATTTTCTAGTGTAATTGACACTTCTCGTTGATCATGACGATCATTTTAAGGTTAGTCTAGATCGCAGTAGTGTGATTCCGACTCACACATATCTTTTTGTTTCCAAGGTTAGACTAGACCGCAGTAGTGTGATTCCGACTCACACATATCTCTTTGTCCGCAAGGTTAGTCTAGACCGCAGTAGTGTGATTCCGACTCACACATATCTTTTTGTTTCCAAGGTTAGACTAGACCGCAGTAGTGTGATTCCGACTCACACATACCTTTTTGTTTGCAAGGTTAGACTAGACACCACTTGTGTGATTCCATTCACACATACCTTTTTGCTTTTTGGTTAGTCTGGACCTTAATTTGTGTGATTCCACTCACACATATCTTTTTGTTTGCGAGGTTAGACTAGACACCACTTGTGTGATTCCATTCACACATACCTTTTTGCTTTTTGGTTAGTCTGGACCTTAATTTGTGTGATTCCACTCACCCATGTCTTTTTCTCTGCGAGGTTAGCCTAGACCTCAATCTGTGTGATTCCGACTCACACGCGTGGGATAGCGACCCACGGTCTTCGGACCATTCCTGTGTGAAACTTTAATGGATGGCTTCCATGAGATAGCGTCTCATCTTGTGATACCGGTATTTTGGAGTTTTCATGCTCCCATTTTGTGATAGGCATTTCCATTTTCCTTTTTTATGGTTTAGACTAGCAAATGTGCGATGTCTCTTTCTCTACGAGGTTAGCCTAGACCTCAATCTGTGTGATTCCGACTCACACGCGTGGGATAGCGACCCACGGTCTTCGGACCATTCCTGTGTGAAACTTTAATGGTTAGCCACCATGAGATAGCGTCTCGTCTTGTGAAACCGGTGTTTTGGAGTTTTCATACTCCCGTTTTCTGATAGGCTTTTTCCCCCCTTTTTATGATTTCTGGATTTCTTGTGATGATTTCTAGAATTTGTGCTTCACCAATTTTCGTGATTTCTATTGACAAGTTTTGTCAATTTTTGTGTATTGGTGAATTCATGTGTTATTGACTTGTTATGAATACAAGTTTAGGGTATGATATCCCTTTCTATCTTTGAGAAGATTCTTGTGACATTTTTGATGAATGAAAATTCATTTGGCATTATTTTTTTATGCCAGTTATTTTGATGAGATTTTGACGTGTTAACTTCAATACTCGTCAATTTTGAAATGGATTTACAAGCGGTTCTCCCGCAATACTGATATTTCTAATTTAATCACGTGTTTTCAAAATTCTTTATTTTTAAAAGTTGTTGCAAAAATATAAATTAAAATTGTTTTCAAAATTTTTGCAGCTTACATTTTCAAAAGAACGAGGAAGCGATTTAAACCTTTCAGAAAAATCGAGGACTATGACCCCTTTCTTTTACTGATTCGCTTAATTCCGGACTTGTCCGTTTGAGAATGTGAAATGTTATTTTTAAAACACACAATTCTGCACTTTCAAGAAAACGATAAAGAGATTTAAACGATTTAGCAAAAGTAAGGAGTATGGAACCATACTTTTACTACTTCGGTTAATTCCGGACTCGTTAATTGAATATTTATGACTTCTGATTATCGTTTTTGATAATCAGATGTTTGTGATTTCTGATTATCGTATTTGATAATCAGATATTTGTGAAATTTGATTATCGTTTGAGATAATTAAATATTTTTCGATTTGATAATCGAATCTTTGTGATTTCTGATTATCGTTTTTGATAATCAGATATTTGTGAAATTTGATTATCGTTTGAGATAATTAAATATTTTTCGATTTGATAATCGAATCTTTGTGATTTCTGATTATCGTTTTTGATAATCAGATATTTGTGAAATTTGATTATCGTTTAAGATAATTAAATATTTTTCGATTTGATAATCGAATCTTTGTGATTTCTGATTATCGTTTTTGATAATCAGATATTTGTGAAATTTGATTATCATTTGTGATAATTAAATATTTCCCAATTTAATTATCGTCTGAGATAATTAAATATTTTTCGATTTGATAATCGAATCTTTGTGATTTCTGATTATCGTCTTTGATAATCAGATATTTGTGAAATTTGATTATCGTTTGAGATAATTAAATATTTTTCGATTTGATAATCGAATCTTTGTGATTTCTGATTATCGTTTTTGATAATCAGATATTTGTGAAATTTGATTATCATTTGTGATAATTAAATATTTTCCAATTTGATTATCGTTTGAGATAATTAAATATTTTTCGATTTGATAATCGAATCTTTGTGATTTCTGATTATCGTTTTTGATAATCAGATATTTGTGAAATTTGATTATCATTTGTGATAATTAAATATTTTCCAATTTAATTATCGTCTGAGATAATTAAATATTTTTCGATTTGATTAATCGAATATTTGTGTTTCTGATTATCGTTTTTGATAATCAGATATTTGTAAAATTTGATTATCGTTTGAGATAATTAAATATTTTTCGATTTGATAATCGAATGTTTGTGATTTCTGATTATCGTTTTTGATAATCAGATATTTGCGATTTTGAGATTCGAGCTTCGTCTTTTTCTCTGACGATTCAGGTGAGTAATTTGATTTACTCACATTCAATTCGTGCAGTATGTGATTTCTGCTCTGATTCCTTTTCTTTCAAATGCTGGAACTCGATTGATTCTTGCTTTTGATAGTCGTCTGATCTTGATTCCTTGATCCCCACGATGTTGATTCTTTTGATTTGAAGCAGTCGAACCTTTTTGATTCTATATCTGATACTTCCATAATTCTAATGCTTCCCTGTTGGCATTTTCTTTGCTTATGCATTCGACATTGTTATGTTCTTATGGTTGTTACCTCTTTCCCACTTATCCCTTAGGATTGCGAGGACGCAATTTCTTTAAGAAGGGGAGTCTGTAACAACCCGGCATTCCGTACCCATTTTCTTATCGTCTCTTGACGATTTAATCTGGGAACGAATAGCTTCTGGCATTTTAATCAAATTGAAATTCAGGGATAAAATTTTTGTTATTCGCTATTTGGAATTCTTAAAGCCGTTCTAAATGTTAAACGAGCTTTAGAAAGATTCGTTAAGTGTCGTTTGGGTTTAAACAATAATCTCGGCCCATGATTTTTTTGTTTTGAAACCGTGACTTCACTCAACACCCAAACAACCCATCCCCATTCCCCTTCATCCATTCAAAAACCCTAAGCCCAAAATCGAAGAAAACATTAAAATGGCGGTCTCGTATCTTCATCCCCCTGGCGATTTAGGGTTTCGAGACCTCGAATCGACGCCGCTTAAAAAGTGTTTGCCGAGCTCGTCTTCGCTTCGCATGCTAAAGCCTTGGCTTAACTTCGTTCGTCGTCCTCACCGCCTCAGCAACGTCTTCGCTTCCATGGCAAAGGTGAGTTTATCTCACATCTAATTCCAGCTCCAGTTCTTTCGTTTTGATTTTTGTTAAATTGCTTTGCCGTGATGACCACGGCTTTGATAATGTTGCTCCGTGAATTCCTTGCTCCGACCTGTTCGACTTTGGCTTCGATCATTTATAACTTTGTTAATGTGATGTTGTTTACGACTTGGTTCGTTTTCGTGATTGCTATGACTTTGATTTTGGGAATTTCTGGTCTTGTGATGTTCACGGCTTCACCTTTCTGTAGCATACTGAATGAAGTCCATATGCTTACTTTCCCATATCTATTCCATTACAATCTGTACGTGTGCAAACTCGAGTCTAGTTGTCATGAGCACACTCTTGCCTACACTTCAGTTCACTGTCTAGAACTTCTGGCCAGATTCAGTTTGCAAATAGTTTTGTATATTTTTATAACTTGAACCTTTGCTTGAATTGGTCTCGCCTTGATTTGAAACTGTTTAGTCGACTTCAATTACTTTTATTTGTGATACCATTCCGGTTGAACTTTTGATGTTCATTGGCCTTGAGTTGAACCTATTTTGAGACTTGGGTTTGACCTTGGTTTGATGTGTTAGCTGAGCTTATTTGTGTAGTCTTCATTGTTGCATGTATCACTCTTCATTCACTTCAGATGCTCTTCACTGTGGTATATGTCTGCATCCATTACTTGAGTTGCCATTTCATATGTTTGCACTACTTGATGTTGTCTTCATCTATGTTGTTTTGTAGTAGCACTGTATGTCTGCAGTCTTTATTATGTCATCAGGTATATGTTGCCATTTCATGCCTGTAGTTGCATTCCAATTGTATGTGTGGTGCTCGTTTGTGGGCCTTTGGGCCTGCTGCACTTGCATTGCCCAGTTTCGCAGTTGCATCCCCTATATGTGTTTCTACCTGAACATCACTGCATTGGTTTCATGTAGTATTTGGGCCTTACATCTTACTGTTCACTAGTAGTTGACTAGCTGTTTTGGGAGTTCCAGGTTCATTTTATTTTAATGTGTGCAGGGTGAGTTTTACCTGTTGATCATTTTTGAAACCTCGGTTTTGCATCTGGTTGGATTTGTTTGACTGTTTCAACAAGTAACAGATATGCACTTGATCCTATCTTTGTCACAAATGCTATATCACTTCATTCATTCACTGTTGTGCATTTGGCATTTATCATGCTGGACCACTGTCTGCATTCATTTCAAATGTTGTTGATATTAGTTTGTTTCACCTGACACCATACATGTAGACTTATACACGATCATAAGTTTGATTTATTTCTGGTTCATTTGGAGTTGCCATCTTCTGACTTGGTTACCTGAACTGTTAGCATTGACTTTACTTGACTGCTTGACCTTATGCATGTAGTCATATAGTAGCTGGAATTGGTCGTGTTGCTTGATTCACTGCAACCATATTATCACAGTATATTTGTTTGAGTCTGGGTCCATTTCGAGCTTGAGTTGCTTTTGTTGAGTTTTTGTCCACTGTTTGACTTAGTGGCCTTCCACTTAGGCTGGCACTATAATGTGCAGTCTGGTTACATGCTGTTGATCTTCACGTGACTGAAACCTTGTTGCAGTTTTACCCTTGTTGCTATGTGATGACTTTATATTCGGTGGTGGCGAGGCGGCGCACGCGTGCGTGCACTGCAGCCACCCAAACTCGACAGTTTTGAATTGATTTTTCTTTGCTCGTGATGCATTGATTTTTATGCCATATTGGCGAGGCCGTACACGCGTGCGTGTACGGCAGCCAATCGAGTCTTGATGGTTTTTGAAGTGACAGTTTCAATTGTTTTAAATTGATTTAGTCGATCGATAAATTGTTTATTTATCTCTGTTGATGATTTAAATCTGCTGATTTATTGTTAACACTGTTTAGTGTTATATTTTCGTTATCCGATTTCTTTGTTAAAAGTGTCGGATAGACGAGAATTATTGTGACTGTCGTCTATTTAAATTATCACTGCCTATATGCACTAATAAACTGGTTTGAATTAGACTGATCCGGGTATTATTTTCTTTTGAATGTAATACTCGGGTCAGACCGAGTATTTACAGGTTGTAGATTTTTAGCTTTGGGTTGCTGCTAGAGCTATGAAGACTTTTTATATCAGTTGAAGTGGTCTTCGCCTTGTTGTAGTAGTCAGTGTGTCTGTTTTAAGATGATAATGTATTCATGTATATTAGTCGATAATGTACTTGTATATATAACTTCTTGAGTCGACAGTTGTAGTTGTATCATTTGTATTGTGTCAAATGTATTGTAACTGATATCAGTTATTGTATATATGAGACTTTTCGTTCCATCTGTATTCCGCATTTATGTTATCTGTGTTATTTTTATATTTATTGTCCTAAACTATTATAGCCACTGTGTAGTAGCTTTGAGTTTGTAACGGTATGTCGGATTTCCTCTAAAAGATGAAATGCATGTTATTCTATATGACATATCGGTGCTCGCACAAGGCAATTACATGGATGGTCGCTTCTCAACAGCCTTATTCTCCGTGCTAGTTGACAGCACTACTCCGTAGTGTTCTTGGCTAGCGTGGGTATAGAGGTGGGGCGTGACAGCAAGCATTTCAATTTTTCCAGAGCTTCCAGTTTCTCTTTTCAACAGTAAAAAGGTGAGTAACTTTCATTTTTAAAACTTAAAGTATATGATATATGTTTGCATGTGATAATATTGGCTGGTATTGTAGTTTTTAATTTGAATTTATATGAATTAGTATAAATATATGTATGAGCCTGTCAGTTTACACATAAAAACCTATTCTCTGTTATTTATCAAGTGAGTAAATAATTTAAATTAAAAGCTAAGTATATATGGCTGTTCATTTGTGAAGTCTGAGATAAATGATGCTTTGTTGTGCATATATAGGAGCTATCTCTGTGTTTATGAATGTTTATAAGTGTGCATGCCTGTTTGTATTTAAAACATCTCTGTTATTGGTTCAGAACATAGAAGTTTGATTAAAATCCAAAATCTAATCATCTAATCTTTATTAGGCTTAGAGATTCAAACATTATATGTTTGTTTAATCATAAATTTAAGTCTAAAATTTATTTAAAGCCATATGGATTTGAATTTGTCCTGAAATCATGAAATACAGTTGCAGTTTTAAAATACATGTTAAATCGAGTATTATAATTTGATAATCTAATTACATAACTTAAAACATCTTTGAAAAATATGATTTTTAAGATAAAAGTCAGGAATTCTAGTTTAGGCTTTTTCGTGAAATTCTAAGATGACTGGAAAGTGGTTTAGAGGCAATTTCTGGTGATCATTGGGAGATGAGGGATCAGGGTTTCATCTAGAGGTGGAGGAATGTGCGGTGAGATCAGGAAAAATGTCTGTTGGGTGGTTTAAGCACTGGGGCATTGGGAAATGAATCAGGGAAGTTTATAACCCTAGTTTATAAGTAGATCGGAATTTTGGTTTTCTTGGTTGCTATGGTGGATCGAGTGTCATCAATTTCTGGGATTTGTAAGTGTAGACGTTGTCGAAGTCGTGGCAGGAAGTGCAGACGTTCTGATGATCGGAGGAGTGGATTCGAGTTGCTTTCAGGTTGAAGAGTTGTTCCAGGATTTGGTCGAGAATTGCTCGAATTCGATGGTGATGCTTGTTCGTGGTTCTGGAGGTCGCGATCGTGGATGATGGTCGAAGTCGACATGCTGGTGATGGAAGCGATGGTCGGAGGCGATTGACTCGCCTGTGCACGTACACAAGATACTTTGGAGTCTGGGTCGTTTTCTTGGTTTGGGAAGATGAAGTCTCAGTTGTACTCGGGTAAGTTGATGAGTTAGCTCGAAGTCGTGCTCGTGATAGTTAGGTTCTGGCTCGAGTTGTTTTCAGGGGGACTCGTGTAGTATTACTGTTTTTAAGTTTTTATTATAACAAAGTTTAAAATAAAAGGGGAAGAAGAAAACTCGAAGGAGTACTCGGGAAAACAGGGTTTTGGCTCGGGTATTTTGATATATGGCTCGGGTAAGTTGTGATGTTGCAGTTTTAAAACCTGACAGTGTTTTAAAAATTTAAAATGAGTTTAAAACTTTAAAGCAGGATTTAAACTAAGTTTTTAATCAAGTTTAAAATATGGGTTCAAGTTTAAATTTGTATCCTAGATTTGAGATAAATAAAGCTTTATAAAAATCTTGAATTTCTTTTATAAATGTTAAGTGTTCTTTAACATTTGGATTTAAAAAGGGGAATTGTAAATTTAATTTAAATTGGTTAAAGTTAAATTGTAATTTATTTTAAATCTTTAATTTAAAATGAATTAAAAGAAAGATTTTTAAAGTAAATTTTTTTAAAAGTCTTTATTAATAGTAATTAAAGTAGTTGAAGGATAAATACTTTAATTTAGTAATTAATTAAGATTTAATGATTTAGGTTCATTAAATTAATAGGATAATTAAAGAATAATTTGATAATTTAATTAATTAATGGTTTAGTGTTAATTAATTAAATAATTAGAATTATAAGTAAATTAATTAAGGGTTAATTAATTTGGGATTAAGAATCATTTATTTAGATAAGTATAGACTTTTAATAAATGATTAGAAGTTTATTTATCAAGTGATTAAAGATTAATTAAGTAATTAATTTAGTAATTAGAAATAAGTTAAATGGTAATTAAGAATTTATTTATTTAGTAATTAATAATGTTGATTTAAGTTTAATTACTTAAATAAGAATTGTTAATAATAAATGAGGGATCATTAATTAGAGATTATTAAATAATTAATTAATGTGATTAATTTTAATAATCAATTAGATTAATTAACTAATGGTAATCATTTATAAATTGGTTAAGTATAATTTATTTAATGGAAGTAATTAAAGAAATTAATTACTTAAGGTAATTAATTAAATAAATTTGATAAGTTTAAATTAATTTGTTTAATTAATTTAAGATAATCACTTGGTGATTTGATAATTACTTAAATGTAATTAGTGAAAGTATAAATTACTAAGGAAAGTAATTAAAGTTAATTAGTGGATATAATTAACTAAAGATGGTTTAATAAAAGTAATTTAAGTTTAATTACTTTGGATAATTAATCAAGGGATTAATTAAAGATAATTAATTAATGAGTAATTAATTTATGGAAGAAGTAATTAAGGAAAGTTAATTACTAAATGAGATTAATCAAAGGTGATTAATAATTAAAGATTAATTATTAAATGTAATTAATTTAAATGGAACAATTCATTAAAGAAATAATTAAGGATCATTAATTAATTAATATAATTAATGATGTAATTAAGGATTAAGATAATTAAGTATAATTAATTAATTAATTAATGAAGTAATTAAAGATTAATTACTGAATGGTTTAAGATAATTAATTTGTGAAATTAATTAAGTATTAATTACTTAAAGTAATTAAAGGATTATTAATCAGGAATGATTAATTAAGATGGATACTTAGAGTAATGATTAATTAATTGGTTTAATTAATAATTAAGTAAGCAGGATTTATAGAATGAAGTAATTAGTTTAATTCACTTTAAATTAATTAGATGATATAAATCATTGCTTAAGGATGGATGAATGAGATTGAATGTATTTCATTGTTTGATATCTCTGATGAGATATGATTGATATATGATATGGATGTTTGGTTGAATTATAATGATAATGTGAATTATCTGTTTGGGATGATAATGTAGATTATCTATTGAATTATCTATCTTTGTGTATATAGATAAGAATTGAATTGTTTTAACCTTAAAACAACTTGGCCCTTAAAAGATACGTTTTGGATTTCGATGAGACCGGGATCGGGTTTCCGTATACCGGGATTCCAGGTCTGGAGACCCGAATACCACATCGATCCAAATTAACGATAGGTCGTGAATCTCAAGTGAAGATGAAGATTCAGAGTGCAAGGGTTATTGTCGTTAACTCTGAGGGTGATTCCAACACGAGTGTAACGAGATAATGCCTTCGGTTTCGTTCGAACCCGGAACGAACTTGTATGGATTGAATGCTTTCAGCACATCGTCAGGCGGACGATGAGCATTCTAAGTGATATGTTCTGATTAAAGGTAATCGTAACCTCAAGCCTCATCAACCGGGAATGGCTAAAACAGGGGAGGTGCAGCAAGGCTTCGTGGGTAGCACCCACTGAGAGCAAGATAGATCCCTGTCTAGAGGTCCCTTTCTTTTTATTCGGCTTAGTGTGTGGTTGGTCGCGCCAACTACGGGGTTATCTTGTTCGGAATTATCCAGTAAGGGATGGTTCCGGCTTTGTGTTGCAGGGGAGCGGGCGTACTCCTCGATACGGTGATCTAGGCCACGTACTGTGACGGGCGGTACCCCAGTAGCCCTGCCATTGTATGGAAACCCATTCTTCCTACGTGCCCTTACGGTTTTGATTGTATAACCCACTTTGTGGCTAGTATGCTGGAATTTAATAATGTAACAATTTCAGCTATTTCATATTTATTTGAAAACCCTAGACCCTATTATAATATAACTGGATTTCCTATCAAATGTTTTGGTTAGCGTAAGGTAAAAACTTACTCATGTTTATTTGTGGGGAGTCTTACGTGATACCTTTTCTTTCTAAATGTTTTGAAGTTAAGCAAGTTTAACCTGTTACTCACACCAGACCCATGTCTGACCCAAGTGTTTATTTCTGTTTTATAAACTCTTGGGTACTCAAATTTTTACGAGTAGCCAAGGGATTCAGGTTTAGCTTTGACGAATTGGGGAGGAGCAATGGAGCAGGAGGCTTCGACGTTCGTAGATATAGAATTCCGCTGTGTTGATATCTGTGTTAGAGTCTTGTATTGTAATTGAGTTGTAATATCTAGACAGATGTTTATAACTGTCTAGTATGTGTTGTATAGATGTGTAAACTCTGATAAGTGTTGTATGTTATTAATATAATTTATTCGTTCCGCTGTGAGATCGTTGTTGTTGTTTCTTTCTTTCTTCTCTTCTTTTCTATTTTCTACCCCTTTCTTTCTTATTAATGATGCGTCACTCTGTGGAATGAGTGGCGGGTCATTACAGCAGCGCTTCGACGATCTGCTCCACCTCCGGCAAGTCATCAATCGCCTCCCCTATCGATTCCATCCACCCAGACATCGTCACGAACCCAAAATCCAATTCGAGCTTCCAAGATGTAACGACCCAGAATTTATATTAATAAAAATTTGAATATTTAATTGATTTTGAATATTAATAAGTGAATTTAATAAGTTGAATAATTTTAAATTCGAATATTGGATTTAATTGAGTAATTAAATCGATGATTTAATAATTGAAATTTCAGAAATAATTGAATATCGAGTTTTAAATGATTGAAAATGATTTGTAAAATTTTATTTAATCAAACTGGAGTTATAATGATGTTATAGAACTTTTAAAATAGAATTAAAAGTTAATTTGTGAAAATTGAATATTTTAATATTTAATCGACTAGTGAAATTAGTCATTTTTGGGACAGTCTCAGAATTGGACGAAACTAGTTCCATTGAATCCACAATAGTTTGTTATTATCAGATTTCAATTTTCGTAGCAATCAGAGTTGTCGTTTGACCGTGGCAGCTCGAAACGCATCTAAATTATTTTAATATTAATTTGGCGAGTTAAAATAGTCATTTTTCAAAAAGTCTCGGATTTCGACGAAACTAGTTTCATCGGATCCGTAATGTGATATTATTGTAAGGTTTCAAATTTCGTGTCAATCAGATGTATCGTTTGTCCGGGGCAAGCCAAGACGCCTCGAAATCGTTTTAAATCGGTTTAATTTAAATTGATCGTTTATTGTCATATCTCACACATATGATTGAATTAGCCTCCAAAACACGTTCCATTGTGTTCTGAATGCGGGTTAAACCCTACGAACGCCAGGTGGCACGTGTAATTTGGAGATCGTTTGGAAAAGTCGTTTAAAACGAATTTAATATTAATTTAATAAGTATATACATATATATATATATATACATTTATCTTTCTCAAAACCCTAGTTATCTCGTTCCAACCGCCGTTCTTTGAAATGAATGGCCGATAAGCAATTTCCTACTCCTTTATTTTTCATTTGATCCTTGCATTATTAATAAAATTGTTCAACTACAAAATCAAAGAGCTTGTTGAGCTCTATAGTTCGACCGATGGTGATGTGGTTTCGTGGAGTGGATGGGGAGCTACCGTGGTTCGAATGTCAACTGTTCATTCACGAAAATCGAAGCATCGGGGAGGCCGAGTGCAGCGTGGTGGCAGGCGTGGGTCGAGCTCGAGACGAGCTTCAATTTGGTATGTCTTGATCGAGGTATATGTTGATGAAGTGATGGCGTGTACTAGGGTTTGTGGAGTTTGGTTGGGTTCGAACGCGTTCTACCTGGGTGTTGTTGCGTGAGGAAGGAGAAGCTAATTGGACGGCCTTGATTTGGTGAACGGTCGGATGTGATTGTCTGGGTATAAATTGAAAAGAAATTGTATAATTATATATATATATATATATATTTGTATTAACTTCAAATAATCATATCTTGTTCGTACGAGGTCAGAATTCGACGAAACCAGTTGCGTTGTCTTTGTTTTGTCGAGCTCTTAGCTATGTAACTGAATTGCAGCCATTTGGAGCTAGTGTGAATTTTGAGTTAAATTAAACGTCTGTTTAATTTATTCGAAATAAAAGCTGGAACGGAATTGAAATCAAGTTGAGAACTCCTCACTCAATCAAATGTTTTGTTTCGATTTAAATTTTAAATAATTGAGATTTAAAATTGTTGATGGTATGTCTGGATGATAAATTTTATCTGTTATTGACTGAAATAGACATTATACGCCGTTATTAAGCGGATGTTTATTATTAAAAACATATACCGTGAATATTTCACCTTTGTGTGGAATTGGTATTATATATGTATATAGCAATATATATATATATTGGCATATATATATATTGGAGTTGATTTCCCGCATTGTTTAGCGGATGAGACCCTATTGCGCTGCATAATACCGGATAATATTTATTAAACCCATATACCGCGATAATTCCGTACTGGAGCGGAATTGGTATTATGCTAACATCTGTGGATGCAGGGAAACAGGATGGAGGGATCCAACTGGATTCCTCACCGTAGTGATTTATTTACAGATATTATTGTATATTCTGTTATCATATGATGGTATATGATGTTTGGATGCTGTGATTGACTATTTGGTGCTGTTGCATCATCGGATTCATTTTTGATGTTTAAAAATAACGAGTTTGATTTTAAATTGGGATTTTGAATTATTATGAACGATTTATATAAAAGATTTATAAAATTGATATTTTATAAATTAAGAATACTGGAATTATAAAATGAGTTTTTATAAGTGTTAAAATCGAAATAATGGAATTCTAAAAGGAGTTCTATTAATGTTGAAAATAAGGTTATAAATAAAATCTTATAAGTAATAAGATTTATACCTTGTGAAGTTTTAAAAGAATGATTTTTGCAAATAAATGAATTATAAGTATTTAACTTATAATATGGATTTTTGGTATATAATTGAGTTATAAATTGATTTGGTTAATAAAGTGCTTTTATAAGTTAAAGTTGTTATAAAATAGCAATGGAATTTATAAATATAGATTTGTAAATCCGAGAAACGACTTATTTTGATAAGTTAAATTTTTATAGCTTATTAAAGGAAGTATATTCACGATTTTGGAAAGTGGATAATCCTTTAAATAAATGTGTGAAAACATTGAATTTGGATAATAAAGTATATTCACGATTTTGGACAGTGAATATATTATTAGATAAAATGGATATGTTTTGGAGAAGTGATATTACGAAATAAAGTAACTGTTTTAAAAGATGTTTTAAAACATGTTAAGTATCGAAACATAGATTTCAACATTTATTGTTGAAATAAATGTTTCGAGGAATAAGGAAATGGTGGACTATAACACTGTTGTTATAGTAAATGGTTTCCGAAAGGAAATGTTTTATATAGTATTGGGATTTATATATCTATCTAAATTTCGAATCCCTATACTAGTGATTTTGAGTCGTCGTAACGATGTTTTACGTAACATTCGTTTTGACTCAAATAGATGTGTTTAAGAAAATGATTTCCTTAAAGAATGAAATATATACTTAATTTTGATTTAAGTATATTGAGTATTTTCAAATGTTGAAAATAAATGGATTTGTGAATTACCTATTATTAAATAGGTATGGAAATGTTTTTCCAATATGAAGTAAAATGTTTTGAGATTTTATCTTCAAAGATAAATTGAAATGTGGAAATTGATTTGAAATTGTTTTCAAATAGTTGAAGTGTGGAAATTATAAATCTTGTAAAGATATTTTGGAAGATAAATAATTTTGAAAATTATTTGGAATCTGATGATGTTGCGCATCTCTATTGATAGTTAAATAACCGACTATCAATAATTACCTTGAATAGGTATTTGTTGTGAGTTGAATGAATTTGAATGCCACACTTATTTTTGAATAAGCGCTCACTATTCGGGTTAGCCGGGAAAGGACCATGGGGTCGTATAACCCATTCCGAATATGTGATACGTCGTTATGAATCGCATTTGATGACCGGCGTTGAAGACCGAATATTTTTGAAAACGGAAGGATTACCGTCGAGTTACTCTACATCGACTGATCTTCGATTTAGAGTTTTTATCACCTTAGTGACGGGAAGTCCGGACGTGATTGAAAATTATCCGGATTTGCAAGGGCTTCGTGAGAAGTGCCTTCGGTTCTGTTCGATCCCGAAACAGACTTGTATGGATTGTATGTTTGACATTAAAAATTGAGATATAAAGCTGATTTCTTTCAAATACATTTATGTTGGTGGCGGAGAATTTATTCTCTTAGCTTAACACCCTTCTCTGAGACGTACGAGCTCAGAGGTTATGTAGTTGAAGTTATCAGCGATATATTCCCAATTTGGTAATGTGACATGCTGAGTGTTGCTGTGAAATGATTAGTGTTTGATCATTTGTGATATGATCATTTGTTTGATCATTTATCTTTGTGATCATAGGTTGATCATTTGTTTGACCCAAAGCATGGCTTTGTGACAAAGCGTAGCTTTGTGGACGAGACTTCGTCAGTGCCTCAACAACCCGGAAATGGTCGAAACAGGAATGTTGCGGCAAGGTTATGAGGGTCGCGCCCTTTAGGGTATGTCATTTCCTTCTGGAAAGGGGTGGTATCATGGTATGGAGCCCAAATACTTACTCATGTGGATACACTTATTTATTATGTGTGATGATGCTACCGAGCGCTCGGATAAAGGTCCCAAAGGACCGAGTGATGACATATTCGTGAGTTACCTGTTACAGGGGTAACCCGGCCTTGTTTGGCAGAGAGCAGTTTGTCTCTCGGGACGTCCAGCCAGAGGCGATCCCATTCGGCAGGAGGAAAGGAAGTTCCTTAGCCTGACCATTTGTTGGAAATCCAAAGAAACAATACGAACCTTTACGATTTCAATTGTAGAACCTGTCTCCTCAGGAGGCAGCTATAGCAGGCATAATATAATGGTACCTATGCTGGCTAAGATTAATATTGTATTTTCGAAAGAATTTTACACTATGCACTAGTAATAATATCAAAAATGATTTGTTTTGCGTAGTAAGCATTTTTGACTATCATAAGAAGAAATCTCCTCCAAGTCTGCGTTTGCATTGTGTGTGTGGTGGGAGGTCTTATGGTAGTCTCATTTTTCAAAAGCATTGCGAAATTTACTTTAAATCTTCATGCTATTTGTTTTAAAGATAAACTGTTTTAAGTTCTTACACCAGTCACCATGACTGACTCGGAGTTTATTATTTCCTTCCTAAACTCTGGGTGCCCATCATTTTCCACACGGGCAGTCTAGAGTTAGGTTATCAGATTATTCTGGATATTGGAGTGCTGTGGAGCTTAGTGACGAGCTAGATGGCGAGACGTAGCATTTATATATAATAGTATTATTCCGCCGTGTATTCTGTATATGGACAAGTTCATATAACTGTCCAGTTGTGTTGTATACTGTTGTTGTAAACTTTGATGATGATGTAATGTATAAAATGATATAGTTCTTTGATTTAAAGATTATTCATTTATCTATTATATGTTGCTCCGCTGCGAATGTGAGATTCTGATAGTGTTTATGTTTCTGTGTTTTTGTTATTTCTTCTTTCTCTTTTCTTCTATCTTCTTCTACCTCTTCTTTCTTAAACCCTAATGGTTCGGTTTTTCGTTCATCTTGAGTTAATCGATGGAGATTAGTGTCTACTCAAGGGGTACGGAAAAGCGGACCGTCACATTTGGTATCAGAGCATATGGTTAAGCGACAACCCTGCTCTGTTGGGTATTACTCATTAGAGATAGAGTCAGTAGTACTCTAGAATGAGTTGAGTGTAATAATAGATATGAGTGCGTATTTGTTAGTGAATATAAAATAGTTTTATATTGTGATGATTGATTTGTTGAGTGGTATATGGATTCTGGTCGGTATAGTCTGTACAACTCTATCGATAAGGATCTCTAAACACTTGTTCAGAACAATTCGGCACGATATTGTTTGAATTGGGTAAATGAAATAATTTTACCTCGATTATATTTTGTATATAAAGGAAATAATTTTTCAGAATTATTAAAGTGTATACAACAAATTGATTGTTTGGTTGTTGAAAATGTAAATATATATAAGTAAATAAAAGTTGTTTGAATAAGTTAAATAAAACAACAATTGTGAAAGAATGAATTATATAAGAGAATGAATTATAAATATGGAGTTATAATTAATATTATTTACAATGGTAAAATAATCTTATATATAAATAGAGAAATTTTATAAGTAAAAGATTTTTAATGAGATTTATAAATCAAGGAAATTTTTGAAATAATTTAAAGCACTGAATTCACTATGTTGCTGGGAAATAATAAGGGTGATGACTGCAGCATCATCAGTATCATTTTCGAGTTTCTGTGTGATTGATTTGCTACCCATAGTGAATTGGAAATTGAAGTATTTGTTGTGATAAACAAATTTGATTTAAAATCCAAGTTGTAAAGTGATAAATATAAGTGAAATAAGATTTATACTTATGATATGAGATAATAGATTTAACTTTGGTAAAGTTAACGATTTTGAGTAGCATAATGAAATATGATGTGAAATTTAACTAAAAGAAAGTAAAATAGATTAAATCAGATTTGGAAGTTTAAATATATAAGTTGTATAACTTATTAAAAGTGAGAAAATGTAAGTAAAACAGATTGTTAAAAATGGTTAAACAATTTTGTTAAGCAAAATGAGATGTGAATTTGAATAAGTGATGAATTTGACTTTGGTAAAAGTTAAATAGAATTGGAATCTGAATTTGATTAATAAGTGGAAACTTAAGTTAATTTGAACAAATGATGTTTGAAATGGAAAATAACTTAAGTGATGTTGAATGAATTTGATTTTGATATCAAAGTAAATTAATCAAGTGAATTAATTAAATAAATGTGAACTTGAGTTATATAAATGGAATTCAATTTTATTTGTAAAATAAATTAGCAATTGAATTAGTAAATGAATTGAATATTAATCAATCTAATGTGAATGGATTGAATGATTAATCAATTGAATGTAAATAATTGATATGAAACAATGAATATAAGTGTTAATTCATTAGAAGCTAATAAATTGGAAATTGAATAAAAGTCAATTTAATATCAATCAATTTAATTTTGAAGTGTTGAACCAATTTGATAATATGTAAATTTAATAATTTGGTTGTGTTGAATATACATTGGTTGTTATTTGATTGTTAGTTGATTGTATATAAATTCATTAAGTATTAATGAAAGTAAATTAGCGAAATTAAAAGCTATGTAACTGAATTCAAATTGTAAGTAAATAAATTTGAATAGAAATTGAATTTGGTTTGTAAGTGAACAAATGTGAATTAGTGAATGTAAACTAATTGAATTTGAACGAATGAATATTAGTAAAATTCAATGTCAACAATCAAATGTGATTAAATTGAAAACCAAATTATTGAATGTTAATGAGAAATGAAAGTAAACTGATTTGGTTACGAATTTGTTGGATGATAGTTGAATGTTTATTGGATGATGGTTGCATTTATTGCTTTTGTTGCATTGCTATGTTAGCACATGTAGTTATTATGTTGCTATATGATGTATATCGATATTATTTTCTATATACATGTTCTCATTTGTTTGATTGAGTGTTTAGTAGGTGCGGATGGCGTTTGCTTCGCATTTGGAGCTGGCTTTCGCGCTATAATAGTCGTATACGCTCGCTAAAAATATAATAAGGTACATATTTCGGATTAAATATCGTACTTTTACACTTTTTTCCCTACGGGATGCCCCATCACTTGATGAGATGTATATTTGTGATATATATACACTGTCATTTTTTTCGGATCGAGCCGCGCAAAGGAGACTCCGGTGAATTTTTCTGAAAATTTAAGGCGTTAGAATATTTTTAGGAAAATTGGAAATTTTGAAAACTAAGTATGATTTGGAAACTTATTAAAGTTTTTGTAAGAGGTTTAACTATGAATCTTGGAAAAGTTAAACACTTAAGAGATTGTAAATCTAATTTGAATGGTTTGTTTTGGAAAGTTAATGGATTTTGTGAATCTTTCTTACTTGGTTATTTCGAGGACGAAATTCTTTTAAGGGGGGAAGTTTGTAACGACCCAGAATTTATATTAATAAAAATTTGAATATTTAATTGATTTTGAATATTAATAAGTGAATTTAATAAGTTGAATAATTTTAAATTCGAATATTGGATTTAATTGAGTAATTAAATCGATGATTTAATAATTGAAATTTCAGAAATAATTGAATATTGAGTTTTAAATGATTGAAAATGATTTGTAAAATTTTATTTAATCATACTGGAGTTATAATGATGTTATAGAACTTTTAAAATTGAATTAAAAGTTAATTTGTGAAAATTGAATATTTTAATATTTAATCGACTAGTGAAATTAGTCATTTTTGGGACAGTCTCAGAATTGGACGAAACTAGTTCCATTGAATCTGTAATAGTTTGTTATTATCGGATTTCAATTTTCGTAGCAATCGGAGTTGTCGTTTGACCGTGGCAGCTCGAAACGCATCGAAATTATTTTAATATTAATTTAGCGAGTTAAAATAGTCATTTTTCAAAAAGTCTCGGATTTCGACGAAACCAGTTTCATCATATCCGTAATGTGATATTAATTTAAGGTTTCAAATTTCGTATCAATCAGATGTATCGTTTGTCCGGGGCAAGCCATGACGCCTCGAAATCGATTTAAATCGGTTTAATTTAAATTGATTGTTTATTGTCATATCTCACACATATGATTGAATTAGCCTCCGAAACACGTGCCATTGTGTTCGGAATGCGGGTTAAACCTTTCGAACGCCAGGTGGCACGTGTAATTTGGAGATCGTTTGGAAAAGTCGTTTAAAACGAATTTAATATTAATTTAATAAGTATATACGTATATATATATACATTTATCTTTCTCAAAACCCTAGTTATCTCGTTCCAGCCGCCGTTCTTTGAAATGAATGGCCGATAAGCAATTTCCTACTCCTTTATTTTTCATTTGATCCTTGCATTATTAGTAAAATTGTTCAACTACAAAATCAAAGAGCTTGTTGAGCTCTATAGTTCGACCGATGGTGATGTGGTTTCGTGGAGTGGATGGGGAGCTACCATGGTTCGAATGTCAGCTGTTCGTTCACGAAAATCGAGGCATTGGGGAGGCCGAGTGCAGCGTGGTGGCAGGCGTGGGTCGAGCTCGAGACGAGCTTCAATTTGGTATGTCTTGATCGAGGTATATGTTGACGAAGTGGTGGCGTGTACTAAGGTTTGTGGAGTTTGGTTGGGTTCGAACGCGTTCTACCTGGGTGTTGTTGCGTGAGGAAGGAGAAGCTAATTGGACGGCCTTGATTTGGTGAACGGTCGGATGTGATTGTCTGGGTATAAATTGAAAAGAAATTGTATAATTATATATATATATATATATATATATATATATATATATATAAATTTGTATTAACTTCAAATAATCATATCTTGTTCGTACGAGGTCAAAATTCGACGAAACCAGTTGCGTTGTCTTCGTTTTGTCGAGCTCTTCGCTATGTAACTAAATTGCAGCCATTTGGAGCTAGTGTGAATTTTGAGTTAAATTAAACGTCTGTTTAATTTGTTCGAAATAAAAGCTAGAACGGAATTGAAATCAAGTTGAGAACTCCTCACTCAATCAAATGTTTTGTTTCGTTTTAATTTTTAAATAATTGAGATTTAAAATTGTTGATGGTATGTCTGGATGATAAATTTTATCTGTTATTGACTGAAATAGACAATATACGCCGTTATTAAGCGGATGTTAATTATTAAAAACATATACCGTGAATATTTCACCTTTGTGTGGAATTGGTATTATATATGTATATAGCAATATATATATATATATTGGCATATATATATTGGAGTTGATTTCCCGCATTGTTTAGCGGATGAGGCCCTATTGCGCCGCATAATAGCGGATAATATTTATTAAACCCATATACCGCAATAATTCCGTACTGGAGCGGAATTGGTATTGTGCTAACATCTGTGGATGCAGGGAAACAGGTTGGAGGGATCCAACTGGATTCCTCACCGTAGTGATTTATTTACAGATATTATTGTATATTCTGTTATCATATGATGGTATATGATGTTTGGATGCTGTGATTGACTATTTGGTGCTGTTGCATCATCGGATTCATTTTTGAAGTTTAAAAATAACGAGTTTGATTTTAAATTGGGATTTTGAATTATTATGAACGATTTATATAAAAGATTTATAAAATTGATATTTTATAAATTAAGAATACTGGAATTATAAAATGAGTTTTTATAAGTGTTAAAATCGAAATAATGGAATTCTAAAAGGAGTTCTGTTAATGTTGAAAATAAGGTTATAAATAAAATCTTATAAGTAATAAGATTTATACCTTGTGAAGTTTTAAAAGAATGATTTTTGCAAATAAATGAATTATAAGTATTTAACTTATAATATGGATTTTTGGTATATAATTGAGTTATAAATTGATTTGGTTAATAAAGTGCTTTTATAAGTTAAAGTTGTTATAAAATAGCAATGGAATTTATAAATATAGATTTGTAAATCCGAGAAACGACTTATTTTGATAAGTTAAATTTTTATAGCTTATTAAAGGAAGTATATTCATGATTTTGGACAGTGGATAATCCTTTAAATAAATGTGTGAAAACATTGAATTTGGATAATAAAGTATATTCACGATTTTGGACAGTGAATATATTATTAGATAAAATGGATATGTTTTGGAGAAGTGATATTACGAAATAAAGTAATTGTTTTAAAAGATGTTTTAAAACATGTTAAGTATCGAAACATAGATTTCAACATTTATTGTTGAAATAAATGTTTCGAGGAATAAGGAAATGGTGGACTATAACACTGTTGTTATAGTAAATGGTTTCCGAAAGGAAATGTTTTATATAGTATTGGGATTTATATATCTATCTAAATTTTGAATCCCTATACTAGTGATTTTGAGTCGTCGTAACGATGTTTTACGTAACATTCGTTTTGACTCAAATAGATGTGTTTAAGAAAATGATTTCCTTAAAGAATGAAATATATACTTAATTTTGATTTAAGTATATTGAGTATTTTCAAATGTTGAAAATAAATGGATTTGTGAATTACCTATTATTAAATAGGTATGGAAATGTTTTTCCAATATGAAGTGAAATGTTTTGAGATTTTATCTTCAAAGATAAATTGAAATGTGGAAATTGATTTGAAATTGTTTTCAAATAGTTGAAGTGTGGAAATTATATATCTTGTAAAGATATTTTGGAAGATAAATAATTCGGAAAATTATTTGGAATCTGATGATGTTGCGCATCTCTATTGATAGTTAAATAACCGACTATCAATAATTACCTTGAATAGGTATTTGTTGTGAATTGAATGAATTTGAATGCCACACTTATTTTTGAATAAGCGCTCACTATTCGGGTTAGCCGGGAAAGGACCATGGGATCGTATAACCCATTCCGAATATGTGATACGTCGTTATGAATCGCATTTGATGACCGGTATTGAAGACCGAATATTTTTGAAAACGGAAGGATTACCGTCGAGTTACTCTACATCGACTGATCTTCGATTTAGAGTTTTTATCACCTTAGTGACGGGAAGTCCGGACGTGATTGAAAATTATCCGGATTTGCAAGGGCTTCATGAGAAGTGCCTTCGGTTCTGTTCGATCCCGGAACAGACTTGTATGGATTGTATGTCTGACATTAAAAATTGAGATATAAAGCTGATTTCTTTCAAATACATTTCTGTTGGTGGCAGAGAATTTATTCGCTTAGCTTAACACCCTTCTCTGAGACGTACGAGCTCAGAGGTTATGTAGTTGAAGTTATCAGCGATATATTCCCAATTTGGTAATGTGACATGCTGAGTGTTGTTGTGAAATGATCAGTGTTTGATCATTTGTGATATGATCATTTGTTTGATCATTTATCTTTGTGATCATAGGTTGATCATTTGTTTGACCCAAAGCATGGCTTTGTGACAAAGCGTAGCTTTGTGGACGAGACTTCGTCAGTGCCTCAACAACCCGGAAATGGTCGAAACAGGAATGTTGCGGCAAGGTTATGAGGGTGATGACATATTCGTGAGTTACTTGTTACAGGGGTAACCCGGCCTTGTTTGGCAGAGAGCAGTTTGTCTCTCGGGACGTCCAGCCAGAGGCGATCCCATTCGGCAGGAGGAAAGGAAGTTCCTTAGCCTGACCATTTGTTGGAAATCCAAAGAAACAATACGAACCTTTACGATTTCAATTGTAGAACCTGTCTCCTCAGGAGGCAGCTATAGCAGGCATAATATAATGGTACCTATGCTGGCTAAGATTAATATTGTATTTTCGAAAGAATTTTACACTATGCACTAGTAATAATATCAAAAATGATTTGTTTTGCGTAGTAAGCATTTTTGACTATCATAAGAAGAAATCTCCTCCAAGTCTGCGTTTGCATTGTGTGTGTGGTGGGAGGTCTTATGGTAGTCTCATTTTTCATAAGCATTACAAAATTTACTTTAAATCTTCCTGCTATTTGTTTTAAAGATAAACTGTTTTAAGTTCTCACACCAGTCACCATGACTGACTCGGAGTTTATTGTTTCCTTCCTAAACTCTGGGTGCCCATCATTTTCCACACGGGCAGTCTAGAGTTAGGTTATCAGATTATTCTGGATATTGGAGTGCTGTGGAGCTTAGTGACGAGCTGGATGGCGAGACGTAGCATTTATATATAATAGTATTATTCCGCTGTGTATTCTGTATATGGACAAGTTCATATAACTGTCCAGTTGTGTTGTATACTGTTGTTGTAAACTTTGATGATGATGTAATGTATAAAATGATATAGTTCTTTGATTTAAAGATTATTCATTTATCTATTATATGTTGTTCCGCTGCGAATGTGAGATTCTGATATTGTTTCTGTTTCTGTGTTTTTGTTATTTTGTCTTTCTCTTTTCTTCTATCTTCTTCTACCTCTTCTTTCTTAAACCCTAATGGTTCGGTTTTTCGTTCATCTTGAGTTAATCGATGGAGATTAGTGTCTACTCAAGGGGTACGGAAAAGCGGACCGTTACACAAGATCAAACTGGAAACTCCCCCATCAACAAAAACAGCCACGAACCTTCGATGCCGACCACCAGAAAATCAGGAACTCCGGCCCCACACTCGATAGCCTCCACGCCACCATCCCCCAAATTCTGGTGAAGCTCGATCACCCAGAGACATCACGGGAGAGGAATTTCCGACCTCAACATAATCCCATTCGAAACCCTACTTCGCCTCCGATGGATTGCCACGACCATCGATAAATACTTCCAGTATTTTTCCTGCAATCCCCAACCCACTGGCCACCTCCAGTCCAAACATCGCCAAACAACTCGCCGCCGATCAACGCAATTTGACGAAAATGATGAAACTGACCAACTCCACATATCTCGATGAATACTACTCTAAAAATCATGATATTCACATTAAAATTCATCATTTGTAAATACAAGTCATATTCTATAATCACTAATTTAAATTAGCATAATTGATTCTACCCATGTTTTTGATTAGCCCTGTAAATTATAAATTTTGAGATGAATACTTGATATATATTTCTGAAACTATTTTTAAAATTAAGCTTATATACTTACAATCATTTTCTATTTACAAATCCTAGCCTACCATCAGGTATATGGAAAGATATGAATTTTTTTAAAAGTAAAACAGGAGCCGAGACAAAGACAGAGAAACATATGCATCAATATTTTCACATACTCATCTTTATATATGCAGCATTCACATTCAACATTCAAATAAAAATTTTATACTATATTACAACTACATTTACTACTGATATAAATTATAGGATCAGATTAAAAACTGTTTTTAAAGTATGGTTTACTCACCAATTTAATTGCAGAGAACAAAGCAGAGCAGAGGACATTTTCTTTTGATTTCCTGGAACTTGTATTTGAATTTGAAACTGAAACTTGCATTTAAATCTACAATTGCTTGTTTAATGTTGAATCTTCATTATGTTTTGCATCATCTCAGGTTGATAACTGAAGTTTTGTTGATTTTAGATTGAAGATTGGAAAGCAACTTGATTTTATTTCTTTTTAGTTATAGAAGGAAGAAAAGAAGAGAATTGAGAAAGTTTGAACTGAAAAACTTTTGAACTGGAAAAAATTAACCAGTTTTCTTCTTTAAAACATTATATTTGTAATATAAGAGAATTAGGCCACTTGTAATTATGCTTATCACCTAGCTTACACTTGTAATCATACATAGTTATCTTTTTTACAAATGTTAAAACAAGTATAATTATGTCTAAACCCTTATTACAAAAGTATTTATGTTATATTAATTATGTAAATATGGATTTATATAAATTCATGTTTTATTTATTTATTTACAAACTATTAGTTTAAGTACCTATATTTTATTATTTATGAAATGTGAATTTAATTAACTTATGTTATATTTATTTATTTTTACAAACCCTCTAAATTTAAGAGATATTTAAAAAGAAATTTTATTTTAAACCTTAATATATAAATTTATAAACTATTTTTAGTTTAATACTTATTAAAAGAAACAAATTAAAAATTTTATTAAATTTTATTTAAACTAGAGCTAAAATACATTTAATAAAATAAATATTTACCTTAAGAGTTTTGAAGATATATGATTAGTTTTTAAATAGCTTTTGAAAGGTATTATATTAAATTATACTTCCCATTTTACAATATATATATATATATAGAATTTTGAAACACTTTTATTAATTTTCAAACCAAAATTCCAATATATACAAATATACATATATATTTAAATAGAAAATATTTTTAACATTAATTTGAGAATTATCAAATTAAATTTCAAACAACTTCAAATCATAACATATACATTTATATATTACAATTTGAAAATACAATCTTTTATTTAAACAAAAGATTTATATTCCCAATATATATAGCAAAATATATATATTATAAATAGAATAAAATTTTATTAGCTTTGAAAATAAATCTTATCAATTTTAAATTATTAGAAAAGACCAAATTAAATATTTATTAACCTTTAAAAGATTAAATTACCAATTTAAATTAAAATTATAAAGGAAAATTATCAATCCAATTAAATTATTAATAAAGATTATTAAATTTATATTGCCCAAAATCTCGGGTCATCACATTCCTCCCTCCTTAAAATAATTTCGTCCCCGAAATTAAAAACAAAGTTAATTTAATAATCCAGCAAAGATTTTAATTTTAAACAGCAACCACATACCTATCATCTAGTTACTAACAACCAAAGCAACCAATCAAACAATCAATCCTAACTAACTATCCTAATATAAATCAGGGTAGATCTCATAATACTATCTAGAGTTTCCCAGGTATAACACCGGGATACTCGCTCTACAGAATCTAAACTAACAATACCACCATGATCCAGAGCTCCTCTCTTCTCTAGATCTACTAATCTGAACAAAATATTAGATCACACCCAAATCCAGCTCAACTTCTAATTCCATCTGAATTGCATATTCCACAACCAGTCATGAATCATACACGTACTCCCTAAGAGATACGTGAAATACAATGAATTCCAGCTATCCAAACTGGCCATTCAATCCTGTAGACAAAGAACTACTCCTCTCGAGAACACAGGAAAATCCAAAATACTTCAGTGCTAGCTTTCCAGACTTACCAAATCTTATAGCTCTATAATCGAGGAAAACTTAAACAATTTCCAATTTCCAACTCCGAATTCCATACTCTGACTCATATCTGCATAACTCACCAGACGATCCTGGGCTACCTCAACTTTTCCTGACCAGCTTAACCTTTGCGGATGCTTCTTGAAACAGGCCTGGATCAAGAACAAAATGATCTCTAGATCCTATCAACAAGATGATCCTTCCAAAATCAGCTGAAATCCAAACTTGAAAACTAGATCTGACAAATCCATTTCAAAAAATTCCTTAGCTGCTACACCAACTCTTCTCTCTCTAGGGACCATCCTACTACCAGGCTAACTATCGGTATCGCTTCTGGAACCAAGTCGATACGGAACTCAACTCCAAATGCAGACAAACTTCTACTTCCTCGAAGGCATCCAGAAAAATCGCTGACTACTTCAGTAGCTCTTACTTCCACATGAGAAACCTCAATCTCAAACAAAAGATTACCCAAGATAAATTCCCAAACTAATCGCAAATCACTTTTGCGATCCTACCTAGTTCAGATTCCAAAGAAACTGTTCTCTCTTAACCAATTAAAACAGCCTTAAGCTTTCCAACAAGGTTAACCCTTCAAGAAAACATTAACGATCTGCCCGGACTGCTGATAGAAGAACCACAAAGATTCCTGAACCATCGGAGAAACGGTCCACACTGCTGCTTCCAAACTCTATCTCTAGGACACTGCTAAGCCAGAAAATCTTCTCAAGAAACTCGGGACTCCAAACCAAACACCAATAACTTACTCTTCTTAATCTTGCTCCAAAAAGAACATCTCCTTCGGGAACATCCATAGATACTGCGTCTCATCACACAGCTGCTCTTTCCTGAAGTTCCCAAGATACCATTACTCACTTCTGCTTATACAACAGATCCAAACTCTAGAAAATTCGCTCACCCGAACTTAACCAAGCTTACACTTCAATAATGGACTCCGAAACTTGAAAAATTTTCCTTCAGAGATCCGAGAAATCCTTACTTCATACCGCCAAACTTACTCGAGACGGTATTACGTCTACAGTCTCGACAGATACACTTCCAACTTCAAACATTCAAACTCCAACGATTGGTAGTCGTGTTACACACACCACTACCCCATCTACCTTTATAACTCGTATTGGAAAACCCGAACATGTAACCCAACAAATAGGTAGAAATATATATATATATATATAGTTATATAAAAATTACAAATACACCCTCTCAGGATAGACACCAATCCAGAGCTTAGGTATTCACTCAACCAAGAGCTCTGATACCAACTGTCACGACCCGTCTTTCTAAGCCTAGAAAGATGTTGTAACGACCCTGAATTTTGAACAATTTAAATTGAGAATATTTAATTTATTTTAAATATTTGAACGATGATTTGACTTGAATTTCAAATTATCAGAATGAATTGGCGATTAAATTTTTGAATTTAATCTATTGGAAATTTAATAAAATTTGAATCTTCAATAGTAAGCCGGTTAAAAATAATTTAAAGGCTTGGAGAATTCATATTGATAATACTGAAGATAATAGAAGCTTCAGAATTGATTTTAAAAGCGATTTGTTCAATTTTGAAATTGTATCGTTTGAATTGAATTTAAAAATAGCTTTCCGAGGCACAGTCTCGGAATTTGGCGAAACAATTTTCATTGGGTCCGTAATATTGAATTATTACTGGATTCCCAATTTCGTATTTATCGGAATTGTTTTGTGAATATACGACGTATAAACGCGTATAAAATTTAATTGAATTCAATTTGAATTTCTGTAACAACTGGGGTTTTGCCCAAAATTATAATCATCAATAAACGATCTATGTTGACAGTTAAATTGCTGTTTGTTGTTGGAATTTTTATAACAATTAAATTTTCGTCAATTGACAAACTAATACTGGTTGTTAAATTTGAATTGAAAATTGTAAATCGATTGAAATTCTTTTGTTTAAATTTTTATTTGTACGAAATGAATATATATGCATAGTTTAGATTTTAACAACAAAATTAAATAAAAACAAATCACTTTTAAAAAGAAGAAAAAAATAATAAGGAAAATAAAATAAAAACCATACCCTATACCTACCCAACCCATATCAGCCCATCCTTATCTCGTTTAAAACCCTATACCCGATCCCTTTCATTCTCATTCACAAACCCTAAACAAAAATAAGCGAAAAAAAATGGCGGCCGCTTCAATCTTTCGTTCCTTCGATCTGGAAAAAATTGGGGCTTTCGATTTGCTCTGATCTTTGGGCTTTCTAATTCGAAGCACGCGAGTGTTTCGATTGTTGCTAGATGTTTTTGATGTTGCCTGGTCGATCGATTTCGAGATTTTTTCGTTAGCTGCTTCAATTTTCCTTCGATCTGGGCTCTTCAATCTAAAGGTGAGTAGCCCCCCTACTCACATCTAATTCCTACTTCAAGTGTATTAGTGTTCGAATTCTACAATTTTCGTTCGTATTGGATTGTTGGATTCGTCCCTTGTTTGTCGGCCATTGATTTGGATAGATATTCGAGTTGTTATCATTTGGGTTTGAATCCCTGTTTTTTTTCGTTCGTGAATATATGTTGAAACCGTCGTCGACCTATTCATCTAGGTCGTATGATTTTGTATAGATGCTGGGTTTTGAAATTTGACTTAGTGATTCCTCGTTCACCATGGTTTTTGACTTAAATCAATTTCTTTGTGTAACGACCCGACTTCCTATCCCCAGGAAATCGTATCGTTTTGAAGAAAAGAAAGAGGTGAGAAAGTAGAAAAGAAAGAGAAGAAGAAGAAACAACATCAGAATCTCAACAGCGGAACGAATAAAATATAATATATCACATAAATTAATACATAGTATCATATACATCAAAGTACACAGACAATACAACAGATACTAGACAGTTATATGCATCTGTCTAGTTAATACAACTCACACATCACAGAGATACAACACAGCGGAATACAGAATAACACTAACACAGCGGAACCACTATATATCTATACGCTGAAGCCTCCTGCTCCATTGCTCCTCCAGAATTCGTCAAAGCTAACCTGAATCCCTTGGCTACCCGTAAAAATTTGGGTACCCGAGAGTTTATGAAAAACAGAAATAAACTTCGGGTCAGACATGGGTCTGGTATGAGTAACAGGTTAAGGTTGTTTAACTTTGAAAACCATTTGAAAACAAAAGGTATCACGTAAGACATCCCACACATAAACATGGAAATGTTTTTACCTTACGCTAACCAAAAACATTTGATAGGAACTCCGATGATATTATAATAGTGTCTAGGGTTTTCAAGTAAATAGAAAATAGCTGAAATTGTTACATCTATTAAATTCCAGCATACTAGCCACAAAGTGGGTAATACAATCAAAACCGTAGGGTCTCGTAGGGAAAATGAGTTTCCATCAATGGCTGGGCTACTGGGGTACCGCCCGTCACAGTACGTGGTCTAGATCACCGTACCGAGGAGTACGCCCGCTCCCCTGCAACACAAGGCCGGACCCATCCCTTACTGGACAGTTCCAAATAAGATCACCCCATGGTTGGCGCGACCAACCGTACACTAAATCGAAATAAATAGGGACATCTAGACAGGGGTAAACCTTACTCTCAAGTGGGGGCTACCCACGAAGCCTTGCTGCACCTCCCCTGTTTTAGCCATTCCCGGTTGATGAGGCTTGAGGTCACGATTACCTTTACAGAACACATCTCTTAGAATGCTCATCGCCCACCTGACGATGTTCTGAAAGCATTCAATCCATACAAGTTCGTTCCGGGTTCGAACGAAACCGAAGGCATTATCTCGTTACACTCGTATTGGAATCACCCTCAGAGTTAACGACAATAACCCTTGCATTCTGAATCACCATCTCGAATCTATAAGTACTATCTCCGTCAAACTCATTACGGAATCACCCACAGAGTTATACTGACGAATAGTTCTTATACCTCGAGTCTTCACTTGCTCCATTTGGATTTCACGACCTAACGTTACTTTGGATCGATGTGGTATTCGGGTCTCCAGACCTGGAATCCCGGTATACGGAAACCCGATCCCGGTCTCATCGAAATCCAAAACGTGTCTTTTAAGGCCAAGTTGTTTTAAAGGTTTAAAACAATTCAATTAAATTATCTATATCAACACCGATAGATAAAACACAACATCACAGATGGATAATTCACAACATCATAAATGGATAATCAATATCATCAAACTATCATCAAAGCATTCATATCACAACAATATCACTCATCTCATATCTGAGATTACAATCAATCAATGGGATGTCAATATCAATCATCATACATAAGCAAGGATAATAAATCACACTATTGATAATTAATTTAAAATGAATTAAATCAATTACCTTATTCTTAATTAATTTAAAGTTAATTAAATTAATCATCACATCATTATTAAACCTGCTTATACTTCTATTAATTAATTATCAATCAATTAATTAATCATCATCCCGTTATTCATTTAATTAATCATCCCTGATTAATTTTCTTTAATTACATTTAAGTAATTATCTTTAGATTATTCCCACGGATTAATTACTTTGATCCAATATAGAAATGCATCTTTACATTACTTCATTTCTTAATTAACTAAAGTTAATTACATTACTCAATTAATTATTAATAAATTTCTTCATTTATTAATTATTCCAAATAAATCTATTTTAAATTCCAATAATCTCAAATTACATTTTCTTAAGTTAATTACATCAAAGTAATTAAATCTTTAATTTGAACCAAAATATTTATCACCTTTGATTAATCCCAATCTAGTAATTAACTCCTATAATTACTTCATTTATTGCTCAATAATTTATTATCTCTAATTAATCCTTAGATTAATTATACAAAGTAATTATACTCAAATTACTTTATTAACAACATCATTCTATTAATTACACTCTGTAATTAAACATCAATTACTTTTCTAAGTAATCATAATTATCACATCATCAATTTGATTTATCCAAATTAATTAAAATAAATTAATTAACCCAAATAATCAAATTACTTAATTAATTAAAATGAGTCATTACTCCTTAATTACTTCCCATTTATTATTTACACTTAAACAATTAAAATGTTGATTAATACATCAATTTATTCAATCAATTATTAAAATCAATTACATTAATTTATTATAAAATAATTCAGTTAATGACCTTCATTAACATTTATTTAATCACTATTCTAAGTAATTAACTTATCAATTATTAATAAGTTTAAATTTACCATTTATAAATTAAGTTAAGTCTCGTCTGTGACTTAATAATATCAACCACTTCACTAAGCGATTATACTTAATTAACTATAAGTGATCATCTTTAATTCCATAAATTAATGACTCTATTAACCATCACTTAAGCTTTAATTAATTAATTTCTAAATTACGTTCATTCCCACTAATTATTTCATTTATTAATTTATCCTTAATTACAAATGGTAATTAACCTTTAATTTAATTTATTGATTAATTATCCTTAATTAATCTCAACATATCTAATATAAAATAAACTTGTATTTATATTTCATACTTACTTAAATCATTTATTTCATTAAAACCAATTTAGAGATAAATTTGAAATATAATTTATTTTGAACAAAACAATTCGACGTTATATTTTAAAACATTTAAAGTCTTTGGAAAAACATTCCAAACTTGTTATTTTAAACAATCATTTACCTAACTTATTTAAATACCTTTAAAAACAAATTGTTCATACTTTAAAAAAATTTAAGGCTAAATATGATATACTGTTACAATTTTAAACCCAGGTTACTCAACCCAAACCACCCGAGTAAATCACCATAATTTCCCGTGACTGTCCCGAGTTTTCTCGCGAAAAACTCGCGTACACCCCTGCTTCGAGTCGAAACCCCTGAAACTCAAATGCAACCCGAGATCAACTCGTCTTCCCCAACACTAACTTCCCAGACACTCAAACGTGCACAGTTCATCCACCGTGCACATTCACGTCAGTTCGACGACACTCCGACCTCACCACTGATCATCGACCAGTCACCCCTTGCCTCGACACCCCTATCGCCAACCCAGTTCGACAAATTAAAACGTAAATCAAAATCGAGCAAATATCTCGATATGACTGGAATTGCCATGGCCGGAAAACTCCTTCTTCCCTTCGCCTCAGACCATAAGGTCACCGGGCCTCTTCGCTGGAGCCTCGTCACGCACCAACGCGACTCTTCCCCCTATCGCGATCGTCTCCGACTTCCCTGGTCCATCGCCATAACCTCGACAACCCAGTCGAACAAAACAATAACTTAAACCCTAGTTCGATCCCATTCGAATTAATTACTCCTTAGAAAAATTCTTTTACATTTTTCCCATAATTCCCGATGCCATAGCTAGCTTCAACCACGAGCTCGTCCTTATCCATCACGTTGATCACCAGCAATTCGCCAATTTGCCGGAAATGTTCATTCCCAATTTTCCGATCAAATATCATCTTAAAAATCTGGATATGCATCTTAAAAATCATGGTTTCTAACTATAAATCCATTTATATACCCCAAAACAGGAATTAAAAATATTAAATTTTGACATGAATCGGTGTTTTACTGTTATTCCCCGTTTTAAATTTATTTGTTGAATTTAAAAATCGGGAAACTATTTTTAAAATTCCCTTTACTTCCTAACAAACTATTTTCATTTATACATCAAGGTCAGATATAGCTTGTAGGATGAGAATTTGAATTTGAAATGACAAACCAGAACTAGAAAACAAAACAGAGCATGATATAAATAGATTCAGATACTTGCACATACACATATACCAGATACATCACAAATAAAGTATTCAATATTAACTTAAGATATAGTTTAAAATGAATGTTACTCACCAAATATAAGAGAAGAACAGAACTTGTTTTGCAAGCAGTTTGAAATTCTGAGAAAACTGGAAACTGGAATGTATTTTTACCCTTGATCCTCAAACCATCTTGCTGTTGAATTAGTGGTAGTTGTTTGATGTTGTTTTAGATGGAGATTTGTTTTAAGTTTTCAAATGAGCTTCCATTACGATTTGTATTGAGTTCGAATGAAAGAAAAAAAAAAGACAGGAAGGAGATAGCTTCCAGTTTGAAGTATGTAGAAGGTTACAGGCTTTGTATTTTTTTTTTTTCTTTTAAACAAAGATCAGAGATATTTTTGTACAAATGTAGGCTGAAATGAAACTTATACAATTCGAAATGACTTGGCGGGGTGCTAGGGAATGGAACATTTAATGCCATTTGTACTATGATGTTTTCATTTCCATACTTATCTATATTCCCTTTCTACTTGCCTGGCTTCATTTGCAAGTTATCAGCATATTTCAATTTTTGCTATGTGTTTTTAAACTTTGCTTTCTTTAAGTTTGTATGCATTCGATCCAGATTTTTATACTAACCTATACAAGCCCACTTAACAATGCAGATTTGCAGTATGCTGGAAATCTTTCATGTATTACATTCTTGCCTTACATTTAAATTGTAGTTGAAATATTAATAAATGTTATTCTTGTATATTGCTTTTAATATATTGTTTGATAAGGTGATGCAAATGTTACTTAGTACATTGCTTAATTATAGAGTATAATAGATGTTGTTTCAATACGTTGTTTATTTATTTAGTGTTTGTTTGAAATTTACAAAGCTATGGAATTTTACTTGTTGCACTTCGATTGTCGTTAGCTTGTTATTTTAATATGTACATTTGTTATTTGTAACATTGTATTGTATTTCAAGACGAATACTTTTTATACTATTTTTATTTATAAATACCATTTAAAATAAATTACACATCTATTTATTTAAAAATAATTTATAAAAGAAATTGTAATTTCATTAACATTATAAGAGTTTGTTTATCAAATTTAAAATAGTTAAACAAAGAAATTATCTCTATATTATCAACTGCTTATTTTATAATATACGTTAAAGTAATATTGGACAAAACTGAATTCAAAACTTATATACATTTCCAAATTATAATTTAACAAGCTATATGTTAAAAAGAAAAGAAATAAAATCCTTTTGTTAATGATTATAAATTTAAATCAAAATTAGAAATAATTCAAAGCAATTTAAACATCTATCTAAGTATTTAAACAATATAAGTATTTATTTAATAGCTTTAAAAGTATATTTCTAAATAAATAGTAATTTCCAAATCACCAGAGAATATATATTAGAAATTGAAAACAAAGTTTATCAGTAAAATTTTAAACCGAGTTTCCCTATTTGCGATATATACCAATATATATAAATAGAAAATAATTTATTGGATTTTACAGATAGAAATCACCCCATCCGATATTTATCCGAAGAAAATATCGATTCAAACCTTATAAATTCAATAATCAATTTAATATTTAATATAAATTATTAAATTGATTATTGCTCGAAATTCCGGGATGTCACATTCCTCCCCCCTTAAAAGAATTTCGTCCCCGAAATTTAAAACAAAGGTAATTTATTAATCTATTTAAAATTTAGTTTAAAACACAAGCATATATTAACAACCATAGCAATCAAATTATCCAAACAAACAAATCTAACTATCCAGACAAAAATTCTGGATGGGATTCTCACGAGTTTCCCCGAGTATAAATACCGGGTTACTCGCCCTATAAAATCCAAACAGTCAATATCTCTAAGCTACCGAGCTCCTACTCCTCTAGATCTACAGAGCAAGACAGGCTATCAGACTACAGACGAGTCAGACTCACAACCAACTCTCCTGAACTGCTGGTTCCAAAAACCAAAAATAGAATCTCACACGTACTCCCTCAGAGATACGCGAAACACAACGAATCTCAGCTATCCAAACTGGCAATTCACTCCAGAAGAACAAACACTAACTGCTCCAGAACACAGAGAAAATCCAGAACACCTCGGAGCTAATTTCCCAGACTTACCAAACTAAACAGCTCCTTCAATCAGAGAAAACTCATTTAGAATCAAATCTCCGATTCTAAAATCCAAATTCTTCTGTCTCTTATCTACCAAACTTTTCGGACGATCCAAATCTGCCTTCATCACTAACAATCAGCTAAACCTCTGCTGATGCCTTTCAGAACGAATCTGAATCCAAAAATAATCTAGTAGAACGATCTTCTCGCAATCAACCAAAATCAGGAACACAACCCTACCATCATCCGTAGAAAACAACTCCTCCTTTCCCAGAAAAGAAAAGCAGACGCACTCCCAACTGCTTCCGCTGCACAACTCTGATATGGTAGATGAAATATAGATGATGCACACAAGCACAAACTCCACTAATACTATCTGTGACGGACCTAGGCTTTGCAACCATCAGTCATCAATCACAACTGGTAAGCTCCTCACTATTCCGAAAATATGGTTCAACAGATCCATAAAGAGAAAACTCAGAAGTTCCTCCAAAAACCATCGGTACCACTCCTGAAATACAGTCGATACCAAACTAAATCCCCAGATGTTAACAAAACACTGACTTCCATTCATTACCACTCAATTATAAATTCATTTGTTTATTCATAAATTTAGTTTTCAATAAATAAATTTTGTTTCCAACACTTATTACTTCCAGAGTTTAAGCAATTTCCAAAGTAAAAAATCACCTTTGAAATCAACTATATCCAAAATTCTTTGGCAATTCAAATATTCTTTTGAATTTCAAAACCAAACCCAGTTCACAAACAATTCAAATTTAAAATAATTTGGTAGCAAACTTTTTCTCTCGGAAATTCGAAAATGAACATCGATGATGCTGCAGTCATCACCGACGTTATTTTCTAACAACTGAAAGAGTTCAAATGCTTTTATTTCTTTTAAACATCTCAAATATTTTTAAATTTTAAATCTTTCCAGATTTCAAATCCAACTCAAAAAAAATATCCTAGAAATAATACCATATTTTTTTTCCAGAACCTTTGAAAACACTTCCAAATCCAAAAGAATTTAAATTTTCTCAAAATTCCAGATCCATCCAATTTCTATTCAAACATTACCCTGGAATTTTATTTCAATTTCAATTGCAAATCACATTTATAATTCACATTTACAAAATTCCATTTGGTTATATGAATTTATTTCTTGACTATTGATTAAATTCCAATTCTCATTAAATTTTCCCAATGAAAATGATAATCGTTCAATATTATCATTTCCTAATAATCAAGCAACCATACATAACTATAAATTTTTTTTTTGAAAATCGTTTCTTTTATATACAAAAATAATTTGGGTAAAATTATTTCATTTACCCTATTTTAAAACAATATTGTGTCGGTTTATCTTGTTAAGAGTTTAGAAATTCCTATCGATATTGTGGCGTCCCACACACCGATCAAAATCTATAAACACCTAACCGATAAGTCAACACAATATAAAACAATTTTATATTCACTAACAAATACGCTCTCTCAGGAAAGAAATCACTTAAGAGCCTAGGTATTCGCTCAACCTAGTGCTCTGATACCAACTGTAACGACCCGACTTCCTATCCCCAGGAAATCGTATCGTTTTGAAGAAAAGAAAGAGGTGAGAAAGTAGAAAAGAAAGAGAAGAAGAAGAAACAACATCAGAATCTCAACAGCGGAACGAATAAAATATAATATATCACATAAATTAATACATAGTATCATATACATCAAAGTACACAGACAATACAACAGATACTAGACAGTTATATGCATCTGTCTAGTTAATACAACTCACACATCACAGAGATACAACACAGCGGAATACAGAATAACACTAACACAGCGGAACCACTATATATCTATACGCTGAAGCCTCCTGCTCCATTGCTCCTCCAGAATTCGTCAAAGCTAACCTGAATCCCTTGGCTACCCGTAAAAATTTGGGTACCCGAGAGTTTATGAAAAACAGAAATAAACTTCGGGTCAGACATGGGTCTGGTATGAGTAACAGGTTAAGGTTGTTTAACTTTGAAAACCATTTGAAAACAAAAGGTATCACGTAAGACATCCCACACATAAACATGGAAATGTTTTTACCTTACGCTAACCAAAAACATTTGATAGGAACTCCGATGATATTATAATAGTGTCTAGGGTTTTCAAGTAAATAGAAAATAGCTGAAATTGTTACATCTATTAAATTCCAGCATACTAGCCACAAAGTGGGTAATACAATCAAAACCGTAGGGTCTCGTAGGGAAAATGAGTTTCCATCAATGGCTGGGCTACTGGGGTACCGCCCGTCACAGTACGTGGTCTAGATCACCGTACCGAGGAGTACGCCCGCTCCCCTGCAACACAAGGCCGGACCCATCCCTTACTGGACAGTTCCAAATAAGATCACCCCACGGTTGGCGCGACCAACCGTACACTAAATCGAAATAAATAGGGACATCTAGACAGGGGTAAACCTTACTCTCAAGTGGGGGCTACCCACGAAGCCTTGCTGCACCTCCCCTGTTTTAGCCATTCCCGGTTGATGAGGCTTGAGGTCACGATTACCTTTACAGAACACATCTCTTAGAATGCTCATCGCCCACCTGACGATGTTCTGAAAGCATTCAATCCATACAAGTTCGTTCCGGGTTCGAACGAAACCGAAGGCATTATCTCGTTACACTCGTATTGGAATCACCCTCAGAGTTAACGACAATAACCCTTGCATTCTGAATCACCATCTCGAATCTATAAGTACTATCTCCGTCAAACTCATTACGGAATCACCCACAGAGTTATACTGACGAATAGTTCTTATACCTCGAGTCTTCACTTGCTCCATTTGGATTTCACGACCTAACGTGACTTTGGATCGATGTGGTATTCGGGTCTCCAGACCTGGAATCCCGGTATACGGAAACCCGATCCCGGTCTCATCGAAATCCAAAACGTGTCTTTTAAGGCCAAGTTGTTTTAAAGGTTTAAAACAATTCAATTAAATTATCTATATCAACACCGATAGATAAAACACAACATCACAGATGGATAATTCACAACATCATAAATGGATAATCAATATCATCAAACTATCATCAAAGCATTCATATCACAACAATATCACTCATCTCATATCTGAGATTACAATCAATCAATGGGATGTCAATATCAATCATCATACATAAGCAAGGATAATAAATCACACTATTGATAATTAATTTAAAATGAATTAAATCAATTACCTTATTCTTAATTAATTTAAAGTTAATTAAATTAATCATCACATCATTATTAAACCTGCTTATACTTCTATTAATTAATTATCAATCAATTAATTAATCATCATCCCGTTATTCATTTAATTAATCATCCCTGATTAATTTTCTTTAATTACATTTAAGTAATTATCTTTAGATTATTCCCACGGATTAATTACTTTGATCCAATATAGAAATGCATCTTTACATTACTTCATTTCTTAATTAACTAAAGTTAATTACATTACTCAATTAATTATTAATAAATTTCTTCATTTATTAATTATTCCAAATAAATCTATTTTAAATTCCAATAATCTCAAATTACATTTTCTTAAGTTAATTACATCAAAGTAATTAAATCTTTAATTTGAACCAAAATATTTATCACCTTTGATTAATCCCAATCTAGTAATTAACTCCTTTAATTACTTCATTTATTGCTCAATAATTTATTATCTCTAATTAATCCTTAGATTAATTATACAAAGTAATTATACTCAAATTACTTTATTAACAACATCATTCTATTAATTACACTCTGTAATTAAACATCAATTACTTTTCTAAGTAATCATAATTATCACATCATCAATTTGATTTATCCAAATTAATTAAAATAAATTAATTAACCCAAATAATCAAATTACTTAATTAATTAAAATGAGTCATTACTCCTTAATTACTTCCCATTTATTATTTACACTTAAACAATTAAAATGTTGATTAATACATCAATTTATTCAATCAATTATTAAAATCAATTACATTAATTTATTATAAAATAATTCAGTTAATGACCTTCATTAACATTTATTTAATCACTATTCTAAGTAATTAACTTATCAATTATTAATAAGTTTAAATTTACCATTTATAAATTAAGTTAAGTCTCGTCTGTGACTTAATAATATCAACCACTTCACTAAGCGATTATACTTAATTAACTATAAGTGATCATCTTTAATTCCATAAATTAATGACTCTATTAACCATCACTTAAGCTTTAATTAATTAATTTCTAAATTACGTTCATTCCCACTAATTATTTCATTTATTAATTTATCCTTAATTACAAATGGTAATTAACCTTTAATTTAATTTATTGATTAATTATCCTTAATTAATCTCAACATATCTAATATAAAATAAACTTGTATTTATATTTCATACTTACTTAAATCATTTATTTCATTAAAACCAATTTAGAGATAAATTTGAAATATAATTTATTTTGAACAAAACAATTCGACGTTATATTTTAAAACATTTAAAGTCTTTGGAAAAACATTCCAAACTTGTTATTTTAAACAATCATTTACCTAACTTATTTAAATACCTTTAAAAACAAATTGTTCATACTTTAAAAAAATTTAAGGCTAAATATGATATACTGTTACAATTTTAAACCCAGGTTACTCAACCCAAACCACCCGAGTAAATCACCATAATTTCCCGTGACTGTCTCGAGTTTTCTCGCGAAAAACTCGCGTACACCCCTGCTTCGAGTCGAAACCCCTGAAACTCAAATGCAACCCGAGATCAACTCGTCTTCCCCAACACTAACTTCCCAGACACTCAAACGTGCACAGTTCATCCACCGTGCACATGCACGTCAGTTCGACGACACTCCGACCTCACCACTGATCATCGACCAGTCACCCCTTGCCTCGACACCCCTATCGCCAACCCAGTTCGACAAATTAAAACGTAAATCAAAATCGAGCAAATATCTCGATATGACTGGAATTGCCATGGCCGGAAAACTCCTTCTTCCCTTCGCCTCAGACCATAAGGTCACCGGGCCTCTTCGCTGGAGCCTCGTCACGCACCAACGCGACTCTTCCCCCTATCGCGATCGTCTCCGACTTCCCTGGTCCATCGCCATAACCTCGACAACCCAGTCGAACAAAACAATAACTTAAACCCTAGTTCGATCCCATTCGAATTAATTACTCCTTAGAAAAATTCTTTTACATTTTTCCCATAATTCCCGATGCCATAGCTAGCTTCAACCACGAGCTCGTCCTTATCCATCACGTTGATCACCAGCAATTCGCCAATTTGCCGGAAATGTTCATTCCCAATTTTCCGATCAAATATCATCTTAAAAATCTGGATATGCATCTTAAAAATCATGGTTTCTAACTATAAATCCATTTATATACCCCAAAACAGGAATTAAAAATATTAAATTTTGACATGAATCGGTGTTTTACTGTTATTCCCCGTTTTAAATTTATTTGTTGAATTTAAAAATCGGGAAACTATTTTTAAAATTCCCTTTACTTCCTAACAAACTATTTTCATTTATACATCAAGGTCAGATATAGCTTGTAGGATGAGAATTTGAATTTGAAATGACAAACCAGAACTAGAAAACAAAACAGAGCATGATATAAATAGATTCAGATACTTGCACATACACATATACCAGATACATCACAAATAAAGTATTCAATATTAACTTAAGATATAGTTTAAAATGAATGTTACTCACCAAATATAAGAGAAGAACAGAACTTGTTTTGCAAGCAGTTTGAAATTCTGAGAAAACTGGAAACTGGAATGTATTTTTACCCTTGATCCTCAAACCATCTTGTTGTTGAATTAGTGGTAGTTGTTTGATGTTGTTTTAGATGGAGATTTGTTTTAAGTTTTCAAATGAGCTTCCATTACGATTTGTATTGAGTTCGAATGAAAGAAAAAAAAAAGACAGGAAGGAGATAGCTTCCAGTTTGAAGTATGTAGAAGGTTACAGGCTTTGTATTTTTTTTTTTCTTTTAAACAAAGATCAGAGATATTTTTGTACAAATGTAGGCTGAAATGAAACTTATACAATTCGAAATGACTTGGCGGGGTGCTAGGGAATGGAACATTTAATGCCATTTGTACTATGATGTTTTCATTTCCATACTTATCTATATTCCCTTTCTACTTGCCTAGCTTCATTTGCAAGTTATCAGCATATTTCAATTTTTGCTATGTGTTTTTAAACTTTGCTTTCTTTAAGTTTGTATGCATTCGATCCAGATTTTTATACTAACCTATACAAGCCCACTTAACAATGCAGATTTGCAGTATGCTGGAAATCTTTCATGTATTACATTCTTGCCTTACATTTAAATTGTAGTTGAAATATTAATAAATGTTATTCTTGTATATTGCTTTTAATATATTGTTTGATAAGGTGATGCAAATGTTACTTAGTACATTGCTTAATTATAGAGTATAATAGATGTTGTTTCAATACGTTGTTTATTTATTTAGTGTTTGTTTGAAATTTACAAAGCTATGGAATTTTACTTGTTGCACTTCGATTGTCGTTAGCTTGTTATTTTAATATGTACATTTGTTATTTGTAACATTGTATTGTATTTCAAGACGAATACTTTTTATACTATTTTTATTTATAAATACCATTTAAAATAAATTACACATCTATTTATTTAAAAATAATTTATAAAAGAAATTGTAATTTCATTAACATTATAAGAGTTTGTTTATCAAATTTAAAATAGTTAAACAAAGAAATTATCTCTATATTATCAACTGCTTATTTTATAATATACGTTAAAGTAATATTGGACAAAACTGAATTCAAAACTTATATACATTTCCAAATTATAATTTAACAAGCTATATGTTAAAAAGAAAAGAAATAAAATCCTTTTGTTAATGATTATAAATTTAAATCAAAATTAGAAATAATTCAAAGCAATTTAAACATCTATCTAAGTATTTAAACAATATAAGTATTTATTTAATAGCTTTAAAAGTATATTTCTATATAAATAGTAATTTCCAAATCACCAGAGAATATATATTAGAAATTGAAAACAAAGTTTATCAGTAAAATTTTAAACCGAGTTTCCCTATTTGCGATATATACCAATATATATAAATAGAAAATAATTTATTGGATTTTACAGATAGAAATCACCCCATCCGATATTTATCCAAAGAAAATATCGATTCAAACCTTATAAATTCAATAATCAATTTAATATTTAATATAAATTATTAAATTGATTATTGCTCGAAATTCCGGGATGTCACACTTTGAACTGTTGACTTTGATTTCTAAACAAATTCACTGCTCGGCCTTCTTTAAATTGAAACTGCAGTTTATCATTCTGTCACCTGGCTTCGAATTGTAAAACCTGTAAAAAAATTTATTACAGTGGGTTATGTCGCATTGAAGTATTTCGTTGTCCACTGTCTGGATATTTGAGTTCTTTTGAGTTGCATTGAATTATGTTAGTAATTGAGCTTGGTCCCAGTTTTGTTTAAGAACTTTTGAATTACCTTGTATTGCATGGTTGCCAGTGGCATTGCTTTGAATTTGTGTAGTCTGACCTTTTGTTCAGGGTAGTCATTGTATACGTGATGGACATTTGCTTGGTTAAAACTGGTTCTCTGTCTCGTTTAAAAGTGATACTTTTATTTGTCTCTAAGTATGCTAGTGGGCCTGGTTCATCTTGTAGGCTCTACTTAAACTTTGAACAGTCTGCATTGTTGTTATTTTTAACTGCTTGCTTTCACATGGTAGCTGGACTAGCCCGAGTTGCTGATCATTTGTATGCATACATTCTTGTATGCATATAGGTGTATGGCCACTGCATTTTGGAATCCCCTCTGTTTTGATTTTGGGCTGCTCTTGAGCTCCTGTGCATGAACTGGACTGCACTTGTATATATACACTTGTATACTATTAGTTTCAATAGCCTGTTTCAATATCCATATGGTTTTTTTTCACTGTTGTTTTCTTTGCACCATTTATGTTGCAAGTATTTCTGGTCGAAAATGTTGGTTGGCCTTTGCATCACTGTGTTGTAGTCTGTTAAATCTGGACTTCGGCACTTGACTTTTTAAACAAGAAATTTATCACTTGAATTCAGTATCAATTCATAGTTTTTGAACTCATTGATGGGCACTGCTCATACTTGATACTTGATTTATTTTATTGCCACTGTTTCATTTTAGACAGACATGCATATACTTGAACTCATTGATGGGCACTGCTCATACATGATATTTGATCACTGTTTCTGCCTATATGTGAATATATTGGTGGATTTGTACTGTCTGCATTCATTTCAAATGTTGTTGATATTAGTTTGTTTCATCTGTCAATCCATATCATTGCCATTGCTGTAATTGCTATATTGTTGAGCTTTGTTTGTTGCATTCACACTAGTTTGCATTCGCGACCTTGTTGTCTTTGTATTGTACCTGCACACTCTGGTCTTTATGTTGTTGCCCTTGTGTGTTGCATTGTGCATGTATCACTTTGCATTCATACACTTGAGTTTGGTTTGGGGCAGTGCTTGCATGTGAGTTGTTTTCATTGTGTTGCATCTTGCATTCATTAGCTTGTATCACTGTCTTCACTGTGAACTTTTGGCTTTGGCATTCATTGATTATAGCTCCACTTGTTATTTGTTCAGTCTGCATTCCTTTGTTGATGTTGTACATCTGTAGCTTCACTGATTATATTCATATTTGTGATGTTGGCACTTCACTGAGTTTGTTATGCTTGTGGCACTGTTGTTGACCCTGGGTAGCTCCGGTTACTCGATCATAACTGTTGTTTTGGTCATCTTTGTTGCCTTTGTGTACTGCTTGGGCTATTTTGTTCTGCCTCCAAAATATTGTTGCAGTTTGAGGCCCGATTATTTGAGTTTGTACACTATGTTGCACCGTTATCTATGCACACGAGTTGGCGCGGCAGTGCACACGTGTACGAATGCACACATGTGTACGGCAGCCAATAACACTGTTTATCTCTGTTGATGATTTAAATCTGTTGATTTATTGTTTAACACTGTTTAGTGTTAAAATTTTCGTTATCCGATTTCTTTGTCAAAAGGATTGGATAGGCGAGAATTATTGTGACTGTCGTCTATTTAAATTATTACTGCTTATATGCACTAATAACTGGTTTGAATTAGACTGACCTATGTATTATTTTCTTTTGAATATAATACTCGGGTCAGACCGAGTATTTCTACAGCTTGAAGATTTTCGAGCAGGGAAGTTAGAGAGAGAGTAAAGAATCATTTATTTCGAGAAAATTGTATTTTAAGATATTCCGCTATATCAGTATTAAAATTGTATAAAACTCTGATGTATTCTAAAAGATTTATAGTAATGAAATAAATTCTCATTTGTTTTAATTGATTGTTATTATCTGTGCTTCTGTGGCTGATTTTGTTTAAACCTTATAAACTAAATAACAATTCGTCTTTTTGAACGTTTCTAGTTGGTTTAATTACCGACTGGAGGCGGTCAAAAGGGGGAATGTTACAGAGTGGTATCAGAGCTTTGGTTTACACAAAGCTTAGTTTATGATGTTTAATATGAATAGTTACTAGAAACACTTTAAAAAGGAAATGTTTTTCAAATCTAAAGGAGTATAAAATTGTTTTTGAAAATGAAGATCTTTAACTTAAGAAAAGTTAAATTGAATTGAATTAGCATTAATAAATGAATGGATTTGAAATTTAACTAAAGGAAAGTTAAATAAATTTAACTAAGGAAGTTAAATAAATCGTACTTGATTTGATAAATTATTGAGATGGAAAGTTAAATTTGAAGGATAAGTGATTATATAATATGAATTGGGAAGTTTAAATTAATAAGTTGTATAACTTATAAAATGAGAAAGTTTAAGTAAACCAGTTTTTAAATGGTTAAACAGTTTTGTTAAGTAAAACAAAATCTGAATTTTGAAATGTGATATGAATTTGACTTTAGTAAAAGTTAAATAAAATAGAATTTCAAATAAATTTGAGACGAACTTAAGCTGTATAGTGAAAATAAATGCAAGTGAAGATAAAATGAAACATGGCTTAAGTAATAGTGAATCAAATTGAATTTGATATAAAAATGAATGGATAAAGTGATGTAATGAATATGAATTTGAGTATATAAAAGAAAATTCAACTTTAACTGTAAAAGTGAATTTGTGAATATGGTGAGTATAAAAAATTTAATCTGAATTGGAATATAAACCAATTGAAATTAAGTGTGTTGAACCAAATTGAATGTAAGCAAAGTAAATAAATTTGGTTAAATTGAATGTGCATTGGTTGTTAGTTGAATGTTTAGGAAATTCATTAAGTGTTAATGAAATTGTATTAATGGAAATTGAAAACTATGTAAATTGAATTCAAATTGAAAGATAAGTAAATTTAAATAGAATCGAATTTGATTTGAATCGAAAGCAAACTAACTTGAATATAAATTAGTGAATGTGAACTAATTGAATATGAATGAATGTTAGTAACATCCAATGTGAATAAATCAAATGTGATTTAATTGGAAATCAAATCGATGAATGGTTTACTAAAGAACTAGTAGATTGTCTTGGAAATGGAAAACTGATAAATTTATATAATAGTATAAATTGGAATTTTTGAATTATTATAAACGGTTTAAATAGAAAATTTGAAAAGGCTGATATTATATTGGAATTATAAAATGATTTGTATAAGTGTTAAAAATGAAATATTAGTGGATGAAAAATTTCAGAATTAAAAGTTTTATAATGTGAAGTTATAAAATGAATCGAAGTTGCGAGATAAAAGGAATTTATAAGTAATTTACTTATAAATTAAATTTTTGATATAAAATTGAGTTATAAAGGAATGGGTTAATAAAGCAATTTTTATAAATTGAAGTCTTTATGAATAGGAATAGAATTTATAAACGTTGTTTATAAATTCGAAACTGACTTATTTTGATAAGTAAATTCTTATAGCTTGTTAAATGAAGTATATTCACAATTTTGGATCGTGAATATATTATTGAATAAAATGGACATGTTTTCGGAAAGTGATATTTTAAAACGAAGTAATTGTTTTTAAAAGATGTTTTCAAGGCATTGAATATCGAAACCATAGATTTCAACATTCATTGTTGAAATAGACGTTTTCGAATATAAGGAAATGATGGACTATAACCCTGTTGTTATAGTAAATGATTTCCGAAAGGAAATATTTTGTATAGTATTGGGATTTATACATCTATCTAAATTTCGAATCCCTATACTAGTAATTTTGAGTTGTCGTAACGATGTTTTACGTAACATTCGTTTTAACTCAAATAAATATGTGAAAGAGAATGATTTCCTTAAAGATGAAATATATGCTTAATTTTGATTTAAGTATATCGAATATTTTCAAATGTTGAAAATAAAATGGATTGTGAATTACTTATTTTTAAATAAGTATGGAAATGTTTTTCCAAATATGAAATGTTGTGAATATATTCCGTAAGGAATAAATGATTTGAAATTCATTTTTGAAGTCGAAGTTGAAAAGTTAAATGAGAATTTGAACAATTTGTTCAATTTGAAATTTTTCAAAAAAAGATTGAATCGTTGAGTTAAAATTGAGTTTAACTTCGACATCAAAGACAATATAAGTTGAGCTTTGAATTTCAGATGATGATTTGGATTGCATGTCTAACATTGTGAATTGATGACATATCAATTGATCTCTATTAAATATATATCTGTTGGTGGCGGAGAATTTATTCTCTTAGCTTAACACCCTTCTCTGAGACGTACGAGCTCAGAGGTTATATATCGATAGACATCAATTCTGTGTTGAGAATTGACGATGTAAGCGTGAAATCCAAATCGAATGTGAAAGTCGATGATAAATGGAATTATGAATATGAATTAGGTTTGAGATAACCTTAAATTTCCAAATCGACTTAGAGGAAAATTTTGAAATCCTCTATTTTGTTATGAATATGGATATGTAAGTTTTTAGAACTTATATATATGAATACGGTAAATTTGAAACCGTTAGTTTAGAAAGACATTGTTATGGAAATCTTATGTATGTTTACATAGATGTTATATGTACGAAATGTGAAATGAAAGTACTACATATATGATATTATGTTTTCTAAACTGAGGATGTGGAAAAGTACCTTCCATTTATTATTAGAGAAGGTATTGGAACTCTCGATGAGTGTCCATTTGAAATTCGTAGCTACGTAGAATTTTAGTCAGAGTGACTATTTGAATCGGAAATCCTTCGCGATAGTTCATCGCGATGAGATTAGATTTGATTGATGATTAGCGTAATTTGAGTGGCGAGATGCCCACAGTTACGAGCGATTCCACTGGGATAGTGGCGTAACCGCTGGGTAAACTGCAATCTAATGCCAGGCGAAATTTGAGGGGCGTGATGCCTACAAACACGAGCGATTCTACTGGGATAGTAGCGTAACCGCCGTGTGTACTGCAATCTATAGCGACAACCATGGCGAAATTTAAGAGATGAGAAATCTACAGCCACAAGCGACTCTACTGGGATAGTAGCGTAACCGCCGGGTGGAACTGTAATCCATGGGGGAACGTGCTTTCCATATCCATTTTTAAAAGAATTTTTAAAAGTATTTTCACTGGGAATTGAAGCAAGTATGTTTAGTACTTAGAGATTTTTAGACCTGCGCCTGGCCAGCGTATGCCTAATGTCTGTGAGAACGAAGATGAACTTGTTAAATTTCGAGTTAGCAAGTATTTTCAAACTGTAAATAGCAAATCAATGATTTGAAAGTAAAATTTCAAAATTCCTACCTAATGAACTAAGGAAGAGGATCTTTGAAATGTTTTGAAAGTCCACAGCTTTGGAAGAAATATATTATATAAATCTCTAACGTGAAGAATTATAAGTTTGAATCTGAGTTGTAAATCGAAAATGTTGATAAAAGACTTTTGCGTTTTGATTTTAGAAAATCAATGAACAAAAGAGAAGATAAACAAAACTAGTGAGATTAAACAAATGGAATGAATCCTATATTCATTTATTTGTAATAAGCTTCAAGCTTAGTAAAAATTGAGTAAGGTATAAATATCGATGAAATTTTAACAACTTTTCCTTTTCATGGACGAAAAGTTTTTAAGGAGGGGAGTTTGTAACGACCCTGAATTTTGAACAATTTAAATTGAGAATATTTAATTTATTTTAAATATTTGAACGATGATTTGACTTGAATTTCAAATTATCAGAATGAATTGGCGATTAAATTTTTGAATTTAATCTATTGGAAATTTAATAAAATTTGAATCTTCAATAGTAAGCCGGTTAAAAATAATTTAAAGGCTTGGAGAATTCATATTGATAATACTGAAGATAATAGAAGCTTCAGAATTGATTTTAAAAGCGATTTGTTCAATTTTGAAATTGTATCGTTTGAATTGAATTTAAAAATAGCTTTCCGAGGCACAGTCTCGGAATTTGGCGAAACCATTTTCATTGGGTCCGTAATATTGAATTATTACTGGATTCCCAATTTCGTATTTATCGGAATTGTTTTGTGAATATACGACGTATAAACGCGTATAAAATTTAATTGAATTCAATTTGAATTTCTGTAACAACTGGGGTTTTGCCCAAAATTATAATCATCAATAAACGATCTATGTTGACAGTTAAATTGCTGTTTGTTGTTGGAATTTTTATAACAATTAAATTTTCGTCAATTGACAAACTAATACTGGTTGTTAAATTTGAATTGAAAATTGTAAATCGATTGAAATTCTTTTGTTTAAATTTTTATTTGTACGAAATGAATATATATGCATAGTTTAGATTTTAACAACAAAATTAAATAAAAACAAATCAGTTTTAAAAAGAAGAAAAAAATAATAAGGAAAATAAAATAAAAACCATACCCTATACCTACCCAACCCATATCAGCCCATCCTTATCTCGTTTAAAACCCTATACCCGATCCCTTTCATTCTCATTCACAAACCCTAAACAAAAATAAGCGAAAAAAAAATGGCGGCCGCTTCAATCTTTCGTTCCTTCGATCTGGAAAAAATTGGGGCTTTCGATTTGCTCTGATCTTTGGGCTTTCTAATTCGAAGCACGCGAGTGTTTCGATTGTTGCTAGATGTTTTCGATGTTGCCTGGTCGATCGATTTCGAGATTTTTTCGTTAGCTGCTTCAATTTTCCTTCGATCTGGGCTCTTCAATCTAAAGGTGAGTAGCCCCCCTACTCACATCTAATTCCTACTTCAAGTGTATTAGTGTTCGAATTCTACAATTTTCGTTCGTATTGGATTGTTGGATTCGTCCCTTGTTTGTCGGCCATTGATTTGGATAGATATTCGAGTTGTTATCATTTGGGTTTGAATCCCTATTTTTTTTCGTTCGTGAATATATGTTGAAACCGTCGTCGACCTATTCATCTAGGTCGTATGATTTTGTATAGATGCTGGGTTTTGAAATTTGACTTAGTGATTCCTCGTTCACCATGGTTTTTGACTTAAATCAATTTCTTTGAACTGTTGACTTTGATTTCTAAACAAATTCACTGCTCGGCCTTCTTTAAATTGAAACTGCAGTTTATCATTCTGTCACCTGGCTTCGAATTGTAAAACCTGTAAAAAATTTTATTACAGTGGGTTATGTCGCATTGAAGTATTTCGTTGTCCACTGTCTGGATATTTGAGTTCTTTTGAGTTGCATTGAATTATGTTAGTAATTGAGCTTGGTCCCAGTTTTGTTTAAGAACTTTTGAATTACCTTGTATTGCATGGTTGCCAGTGGCATTGCTTTGAATTTGTGTAGTCTGACCTTTTGTTCAGGGTAGTCATTGTATACGTGATGGACATTTGCTTGGTTAAAACTGGTTCTCTGTCTCATTTAAAAGTGATACTTTTATTTGTCTCTAAGTATGCTAGTGGGGCTGGTTCATCTTGTAGGCTCTACTTAAACTTTGAATAGTCTGCATTGTTGTTATTTTTAACTGCTTGCTTTCACATGGTAGCTGGACTAGCCCGAGTTGCTGATCATTTGTATGCATACATTCTTGTATGCATATAGGTGTATGGCCACTGCATTTTGGAATCCCCTCTGTTTTGATTTTGGGCTGCTCTTGAGCTCCTGTGCATGAACTGGACTGCACTTGTATATATACACTTGTATACTATTAGTTTCAATAGCCTGTTTCAATATCCATATGGTTTTTTTTCACTGTTGTTTTCTTTGCACCATTTATGTTGCAAGTATTTCTGGTCGAAAATGTTAGTTGGCCTTTGCATCACTGTGTTGTAGTCTGTTAAATCTAGACTTCGGCACTTGACTTTTTAAACAAGAAATTTATCACTTGAATTCAGTATCAATTCACAGTTTTCGAACTCATTGATGGGCACTGCTCATACTTGATACTTGATTTATTTTATTGCCACTGTTTCATTTTAGACAGACATGCATATACTTGAACTCATTGATGGGCACTGCTCATACTTGATATTTGATCACTGTTTCTGCCTATATGTGAATATATTGGTGGATTTGTATTGTCTGCATTCATTTCAAATGTTGTTGATATTAGTTTGTTTCATCTGTCAATCCATATCATTGCCATTTGCTGTAATTGCTATACTGTTGAGCTTTGTTTGTTGCATTCACACTAGTTTGCATTCGCGACCTTGTTGTCTTTGTATTGTACCTGCACACTCTGGTCTTTATGTTGTTGCCCTTGTGTGTTGCATTGTGCATGTATCACTTTGCATTCATACACTTGAGTTTGGTTTGGGGCAGTGCTTGCATGTGAGTTGTTTTCATTGTGTTGCATCTTGCATTCATTAGCTTGTATCACTGTCTTCACTGTGAACTTTTGGCTCTGGCATTCATTGATTATAGCTCCACTTGTTATTTGTTCAGTCTGCATTCCTTTGTTGATGTTGTACATCTGTAGCTTCACTGATTATATTCATATTTGTGATGTTGGCACTTCATTGAGTTTGTTATGCTTGTGGCACTGTTGTTGACCCTGGGTAGCTCCGGTTACTCGATCATAACTGTTGTTTTGGTCATCTTTGTTGCCTTTGTGTACTGCTTGGGCTATTTTGTTCTGCCTCCAAAATATTGTTGCAGTTTGAGGCCCGATTATTTGAGTTTGTACACTATGTTGCACCGTTATATATGCACACGAGTTGGCGGGGCAGTGCACACGTGTACGAATGCACACGTGTGTACGGCAGCCAATAACACTGTTTATCTCTGTTGATGATTTAAATCTGTTGATTTATTGTTTAACACTGTTTAGTGTTAAAATTTTCGTTATCCGATTTCTTTGTCAAAAGGATTGGATAGGCGAGAATTATTGTGACTGTCGTCTATTTAAATTATTACTGCTTATATGCACTAATAACTGGTTTGAATTAGACTGACCTGTGTATTATTTTCTTTTGAATATAATACTCGGGTCAGACCGAGTATTTCTACAGCTTGAAGATTTTCGAGCAGCGAAGTTAGAGAGAGAGTAAAGAATCATTTATTTCGAGAAAATTGTATTTTAAGATATTCCGCTGTATCAGTATTAAAATTGTATAAAACTCTGATGTATTCTAAAAGATTTATAGTAATGAAATAAATTCTCATTTGTTTTAATTGATTGTTATTATCTGTGTTTCTGTGGCTGATTCTGTTTAAACCTTATAAACTAAATAACAATTCGTCTTTTTGAACGTTTCTAGTTGGGTTAATTACCGACTGGAGGCGGTCAAAAGGGGGAATGTTACAGACGTATCATGAATTAAGAAAGAAAGGGATAGAAGAAGAAAGGATTAGAAAAGAAGAAACTCAACAACATCAGATACTCACAGTGGAACGAATGAAATATAATATATCACATAAAATATTACATAGTATCATATACATCAGAGTTACACAACTTATACATCTCATATTAGACAGTTATAAACACCTGTCTATCATACATCTCCAATACATCAATATAAAACAGACACAATACAAACACAGCGGAACCACTATATCTACACGTTGAAGCCTCCTGCTCCAAATCTCCTCCAGAATTCGTCAAAGCTAACCTGAATCCCTCGACTACTCAATACAAGATTGAGTACCCAAGAGTTTAATAAAACAGAAAATAAACACTTGGGTCAGACATGGGTCTGGTGTGAGTAAACGGTTAAAATTGTTTAACTTTGAAAAACCTTTGAAAGAAAAGGTATCTCGTATGACTTCCCGCACATAAACACCGAAATTTTTTTACCTTACTATAACTAAAACATTGATAGGAAATCTGATTATATTAAAATAGGGTCTAGGGTTTTCAAGTAAAATACAGAAATAGCTGGAATGCTTTCATCTCACGTTCCAACATAGTTGGGCACAACTAATACGTACGACACTTATTGGAATTTGGATTCTATACAATGGCAGGGCTACTGGGGTACCGCCCATCACAGTATGGGGCCTAGATCACCGTACAGAGGATTACTCCCAATCCCCTACAACACAAAGCCGGAACCATCTAAGGATAATTCCGAACAAGACAACCCCGTAGTTGGTGCAACCAACCACACAATAAGCCGAATAAAAAGGAACCTCTAGATAGGGATATATCTTGCTCTCGAGTGGGCGCTACCCACGAAGCTTTATTGCACCTCCCCTGTTTTAGCCATTCCCGGTTGATGAGGCTTGAGGCTACGATTACCTTTAATCAGAACACATCACTTAGAATGCTCATCGTCCTCCTAACGATGTTCTGAAAGCATTCAATCCATACAAGTTCATTCCGGGTTCGAACGAAACCGAAGGCATTATCTCGTTACACTCGTTTCAGAATCACCCTTAGAGTTAACGACCATAACCCTTGCACTTTGAATCACCATCTCGAACCTATAAGTACTATCTCCGTCAAACTCATTACGGAATCACCCACAGAGTTATACTAACAAAGAATAGTTCTTACACCTCGACTCTTCACTTGCTCCACTTGGGTTAACGACCTAACGTTTAATTGTAATCGATGTGGTTTTCGGATACCAAATATGGAAACCCGATCCCGGTCTCATCAAAATCCAAAACGTATCTTTTAAGTCTAAGTTGTTTAAAGGTTTTAAACATTTAAACTTATATTCAGATGATATAAACAGATAGATAAATCACATTATCACAATAGATAATTCATCTCAACATTCATCTCACAAAGCAGCATATAGATATCATATCCAAATCATCCAGTATCAACCAATCACCCAATATCAATCATCCAATATTAACCAATCATCCAATATCAATTAATCAGAAGCAGAATTGATTAACTCCAAATCAATTTTAATTAACCTTTAATTAAATTAATTACTATTCTTTAATCACTTGGATTATCTTAATCCTGCTTCATTGATTTATTACATATCAATTTATTTATCATCTCTTAATGATCTTCCTTAATTAATCTTCCTTGATTAATTACTTTAATTACATTCAAGTAATTATCCTTAACCATATACAGTAATTAACCTTTAATTATTATCATTAATTACAATAATTAATGATCCTTCATTTACTTCCATTAGTTAATTAGCTATAATTATTTGCATTAATCCTCAATTAATTATAATTAATTAATCATACTTTAATTAATCACTTTTATTTATCAACCTTGATTAATTTTATTAATTATATTAATTAATAATCCTCTAATTACTTCATTAATTAATTAACCTTTTAATTAATTAATCTTTAATTAACTACATTCATTAATTAACCTTAATTAATCATAATCAGTAATTAACCATCCCATAATTACTTACCTTAAATAATTAACTCCTTAATTAATAATATTAATTAATTACTCTTTAATCAGTTATTATTGATTAATTAATCTTAATTAATTAATCCTTAATTACATCATTTATTATATAAATTAATGATCCTTAATTACTTCCTTACTTAATTACTCTCTTTTAATTAATTACCTTAACTAGTAATTAATCACATTATTAATTAACCTTAATTCTTTAATTAATTAATTACTCTTTAATTAATTAACTTTAAATTAATTAATCCTTTAATTAATAACATCAAGTGATTAACCCTTAATTAATTCCATTTAATTACTTCCATTAAATAATTACACTTAATTAATCATAAGTGGTTATCTTTAATTAATCCCACTAATTAATTATCCTAATTAATTACAATCTTAAATAATTTAAGATAAATTCTTTTATCTTAATCAAACACTTAATTACATCATTTAGCCTTCATTAGATAAACATTTATAAATAATTAAAGATATAAAATTTATTTAAATAAAACAAATTAAACATTAAATTTTAACATTTAAAACCTTTGGAAAACTTGATAAATCTTGTTTAATAAATTTAATAAAAACCTCATCCATTTAAAAACTTAATTATATTTAAATATACCTTTAAAACTTATACATTTGAACTTGATTAAATTTCTTTTTTAAACTTAGTTAAAACATTACTTTATTTATATTTTTATTTTAACTCAAAACTTGGTCAAACTTCCTATTAAATACCTGGCTTTCAAAAATTTATCTTACATTTAAAATCTGATCACTATTTCTTTAAATTAAAACTTAAACATGAGTTCTTACTTAAATTAAAACCTGGAATACTTAAACAACCCAAAACCCGAGTCTAAACAAAGGAAAACCCGAGCAAACATCACTAAATCCCCTGGTCATTCGCGAGCAATTCATACGAACTCACTTGCTTCGAGTTACGCACGTGAAAATCCCGAGCCTAACCCGATCAAAGAGCTACTTCCCCAAACCTTAACATCGCCAGACAATATCGGGCACATGTGCACGTGCACAGGACCACGGCAGCGCTTCGGCGATCTTCTCCACCTCCAGCAAGTCATCAATCGCCTCCCCTATCGATTCCATCCACCCAGACATCGTCACGAACCCAAAATCCAATTCGAGCTTCCAAGATCAAACTGGAAACTCCCCCATCAACCAAAACATCCACGAACCTTCGATGCCGACCACCAGAAAATCAGGAACTCCGGCCCCACACTCGATAGCCTCCACGCCACCATCCCCCAAATTCTGGTGAAGCTCGATCACCCAAAGACATCACGGGAGAGGAATTTCTGACCTCAACATAATCCCATTCGAAACCCTACTTCGCCTCCGATGGATTGCCACGAACATCGATAAATACTTCCAGTATTTTTCCTGCAATCCCCAACCCACTAGCCACCTCCAGTCCAAACATCGCCAAACAACTCGCCGCCGATCAACGCAATTTGACGAAAATGACGAAACTGACCAACTCCACATATCTCAACGAATACTACTCTAAAAATCATGATATTCACATTAAAATTCATCATTTGTAAATACAAATCATATTCTATAATCACTAATTTAAATTAGCATAATTGATTCTACCCATGTTTTTGATTAGCCTTGTAAATTATAAATTTTGAGATGAATACTTGATATATATTTCTGAAACTATTTTTACAATTAAGCTTATATACTTACAATCATTTTCTATTTACAAATCCTAGCCTACCATCAGGTATATGGAAAGATATGAATTTTTTAAAAAGTAAAACAGGAGCCGAGACAAAGACAGAGAAACATATGCATCAATATTTTCGCAGACTCATCTTTATATATGCAGCATTCACATTCAACAATAAAATAAACATTTTAAACTATATTACAACTACATTTACTACTGATATCAATTATAGGATCAGATTAAAAACTGTTTTTAAAGTATGGTTTACTCACCAATTTAATTGCAGAGAACAAAGCAGAGCAGAGGACATTTTCTTTTGATTTCCTGGAACTTGTATTTGAATTTGAAACTGAAACTTGCATTTGAATCTACAATTGCTTGTTTAATGTTGAATCTTCATTATGTTTTGCATCATCTCAGGTTGATAACTGAAGTTTTGTTGATTTTAGATTGAAGATTGGAAAGCAACTAGATTTTATTTCTTTTTAGTTATAGAAGGAAGAAAAGAAGAGAATTGAGAAAGTTTGAACTGAAAAACTTTTGAACTGGAAACAATTAACCAGTTTTCTTCTTTAAAACATTATATTTGCAATATAAGAGAATTAGGCCACTTGTAATTATGCTTATCACCTAGCTTACACTTGTAATCATACATAGTTATCTTTTTTACAAATGTTAAAACAAGTATAATTATGTTTAAACACTTATTACAAAAGTATTTATGTTATATTAATTATGTAAATATGGATTTATATAAATTCATGTTTTATTTATTTATTTACAAACTATTTAGTTTAAGTACCTATATTTTATTATTTATGAAATGTGAATTTAATTAACTTATGTTATATTTATTTATTTTTCCAAACCCTCCAAATTTAAGAGATATTTAAAAAGAAATTTTATTTTAAACCTTAATATATAAATTTATAAACTATTTTTAGTTTAATACTTATTAAAAGAAACAAATTAAAAAATTTATTAAATTTTATTTAAACTAGAGCTAAAATACTTTTAATAAAATAAATATTTACCTTAAGAGTTTTGAAGATATATGATTAGTATTTAAATAGCTTTTGAAAGGTATTATATTAAATTATACTTCCCATTTTACAATATATATATATATATATATAGAATTTTGAAACACTTTTATTAATTTTTAAACCAAAATTCCAATATATACAATATACATATATATTTAAATAGAAAATATTTTTAACATTAATTTGAGAATTGTTAAATTAAATTTCAAACAACTTCAAATCATAACATATACATTTACATATTACAATTTGAAAATATAATCTTTTATTTAAACAAAAGATTTATATTCCCAATATATATAGCAAAATATATATATATATTATAAATAGAATAAAATTTTATTAGCTTTGAAAATAAATCTTATCAATTTTAAATTATTAGAAAAGACCAAATTAAATATTGCCAAATTAAATATTTATTAACCTTTAAAAGATTAAATTACCAATTTAAATTAAAATTATAAAGGAAAATTATCAATCCAATTAAATTATTAATAAAGATTATTAAATTTATATTGCCCAAAATCTCGGGTCATCACATTCCTCCCCCCTTAAAATAATTTCGTCCCCGAAACTAAAAACAAAGTTAATTTAATAATCCAGCAAAGAATTTAATTTTAAACAGCAACCACATACCTATCATCTAGTTACTAACAACCAAAGCAACCAATCAAACAATCAATCCTAACTAACTATCCTAATATAAATCAAGGTAGATCTCATAATACTATCTAGAGTTTCCCAGGTACAACACCGGGATACTCGCTCTACAGAATCTAAACTAACAATACCACCATGATCCAGAGCTCCTCTCTTCTCTAGATCTACTAATCTGAACAAAATATTAGATCACACCCAAATCCAGCTCAACTTCTAATTCCATCTGAATTGCATATTCCACAACCAGTCATGAATCATACACGTACTCCCTCAGAGATACGTGAAATACAATGAATTCCAGCTATCCAAACTGGCCATTCAATCCTGTAGACAAAGAACTACTCCTCTCGAGAACACAGGAAAATCCAAAATACTTCAGTGCTAGCTTTCCAGACTTACCAAATCTTATAGCTCTATAATCGAGGAAAACTTAAACAATTTCCAATCTCCAACTCCGAATTCCAAACTCTGACTCATATCTGCATAACTCACCAGACGATCTTGGGCTACCTCAACTTTTCCTGACCAGCTTAACCTTTGCGGATGCTTCTTGAAACAGGCCTGGACCAAGAACAAAATGATCTCTAGATCCTATCAACAAGATGATCCTTCCAAAATCAGCTGAAATCCAAACTTGAAAACTAGATCTAACAAATCCATTTCCAAAAATTCCTTAGCTGCTACACCAACTCTTCTCTCTCTAGGGACCATCCTACTACCAGGCTAACCATCGGTATCGCTTCTGGAACCAAGTCTATACGGAACTCAACTCCAAATGCAGACAAACTTCTACTTCCTCGAAGGCATCCAGAAAAATCGCTGACTACTTCAGTAGCTCCTACTTCCACATGAGAAACCTCAATCTCAAACAAAAGATTACCCAAGATAAATTCCTAAACTAATCGGAAATCACTTTTGCGATCCTACCTAGTTCAGATTCCAAAGAAACTGTTCACTCTTAACCAATTAAAACAGCCTTAAGCTTTCCAACAAGGTTAACCCTTCAAGAAAACATTAACCATCTGCCCAGACTGCTGATAGAAGAACCACAAAGATTCATGAACCATCGGAGAAACGGTCCACACTGCTGCTTCCAAACTCTATCTCTAGGACACTGCTAAGCCAGAAAATTTTCTCAAGAAACTCGGGACTCCAAACCAAACACCAATAACTTACTCTTCTTAATCTTGCTCCAAAAAGAACATCTCCTTCGGGAACATCCATAGATACTGCGTCTCATCACACAGCTGCTCTTTCCTGAAGTTCCCAAGATACCATTACTCACTTCTGCTTATACAACAGATCCAAACTCTAGAAAATTCGCTCCCCCGAACTTAACCAAGCTTACATTTCAATAATGGACTCCGAATCTTGAAAAATTTTCCTTCAGAGATCCGAGAAATCCTTACTCCATACTGCCAAACTTACTCGAGACGGTATTACGTCTACAGTCTCGACAGATACACTTCCAACTTCAAACATTCAAACTCCAACGATTGGTAGTCGTGTTACACATACCACTACCCCATCTACCTTTATAACTCGTATTGGAAAACCCGAACAGGTAACCCAACAAATAGGTAGATATATATATATATATATATATATATATATATATATATAGTTATATAAAAATTACAAATACACCCTCTCAGGATAGACACCAATCCAGAGCTTAGGTATTCACTCAACCAAGAGCTCTGATACCAACTGTCATGACCCGTCTTTCTAAGCCTAGAAAGACATATCATGAATTAAGAAAGAAAGGGATTGAAGAAGAAAAGATAAGAAAAGAAGAAACTCAACAACATCAGATACTCACAGCGGAACGAATGAAATATAATATATCACATAAAATATTACATAGTATCATATACATCAGAGTTACACAACTTATACATCTGATGTTTTGAGCAATTCATTTCTGACATGAGTGGATGATTGTCGATTTGAACGGTTCAAAATAGCCGGAGGTTACAAAAGATTTGAGTGTAGAACTTTGAGGTGTTTACACTGATCCAAAAAAGGATTTATCACTCGATTATTAACAACAAACATTGATGAGGGTTTGTGGTTGGATACTTGATTTTTTTATCATAGTTGAGAGCTATGCAAGGAAAAGCTAAAGTTTCGATCAGAAAGCCTGATCAGAGTCCGCACTAGAGGATCGAGGGATCAATACTAGTTTGGAAGTAAAGTTATGAATTCGAATAGTAGATCGAATCAGATAATGTGTACGGATGACCTATATACAATGCACAAATGTAAATTAAAAATAAATATTTGAGCAAACCATTGGGTTTTTGCTTTAGGTAATTTCGGGGACAAAATTCTTTTAAAGAGGGGAAGTCTTTAATGACACACAAATTTATCACTTTGATAAATTATATTTACTTTTAAATTTATTCAAATAAAAGGTTAATAATACAAATAATATTGTTTTTAGTGGTAATAAGTAATAACAAACTTATTTTCAATAGATATTTATAGAAAATATTTTCCTTGGAGTTTAAATCAATAAAATGACTGAAAAACTGTCTTATCGAAAACCAGCTCTATAATTGTAAAATGTCGCATATGGAACTAGATACATACAATTATTTTTATAACTGAACAAAAATATGAAATAAAATTAATTATTTTATTTTTGAAAATTAAATGTATTTATGTCATCACCAATAATGGCATCGTATTTAAATATAGATTTATGAATTTAAATTGAGACTTAATGATTTAATAATTATTTTAATTATTTTAAATGATGGTACTTCATTCTGAATAGTTATAAAGTGATAATAAATCATTTAAAATAGTTTTATAAAGATATATAATTGATTTGAAAATATAAGGAAAAATCGATACCGCATTATCGGTATAATAGCAATTATTGTAAAAAAAAATTAATATTAATTAATATGGTTTTATAATTCAAATATGATCATTTTAATTCATCTAACATGATAAGAAAATTGTTTTCAAATTTTGTTTACAAATATATGTATGTTAATTAATAAGTGAAAATGTGACCGAGAATCGGTTTCCCGATTTTCAACGGTTCAACGAATGGAAGTTGTGCAAAGTTGTTGCAAACTTGTTTATATGTCATGTACACATATATAAATAACATATGCATACACATAAACACACACACATAGATATATATATATATATATATGTATGTATACATATATACTTAAACATATATATATATATATATTACAAAAATTAAGATATTTTCCTAAAACTTAATGCTTAAGTAACCAAAAAGCAAACATCAACTCATCTTATACCACCATCATCACCACCACATGGGAGAGAGGGGAGGAATAATGTGTATGTCACATGAAGGGTGCATGATGCGTGCATGATGTGGGGGGAGGTGGATGTGGAGAAGGCTTTACCTAATGAAAATCCTATAAATACCCATGCATACCTGCTCATTCCACACACTTCTTCTTTTTCTTCATCCTTGAGCCTCTTTAATGGCCTCCATGAAAGTCTCTCTTCTCTATCAAAACTTGGGAAAAAGTAGGAGGGTTAAAAATCGTGGAAGTGCTTAAGCACTAATCCACTGATTACTCTCTAACCTTTTCAAAGTTTAACCAAATCTTTTCTAATCTCTTCTCTAGTATTGAGCCTAAGTCATCATGGGAAGCATGATTAGCAAGGGAAAGGAGGTTGGGCTAAGAGCAAAGTCAGGGTGGAGGGATATGGTTGTGAGCCTTGGGTGTTTAGTGAAGCCTTGATTTGTGTGAAGTTAGTAGGAAGTATCAGTTTGGGTTATGGTAAGAAACTGTCACGACCCGTTTCTCCGTACTCTTTGAATCGACAATAAACCACAAATGTCCAACTCAAATTGCACGAAAATACAAAACGTGAAGGGTAATAAAGAAAAATAGACAGAATAGAAATCTCACACGAATGGAATAACATATAATATTGAACAAATATCTTTACAGCGGAAATATTTTAAATACATATATCAGAGTCTAACCTAAACAGCTTGGACAGTTATAACATATGTCCTTACAATTGCTGACAAATATCAAACAAAACAAACTAAGTACAGCTGATAATAGAATATGTCCATCGTAGATGAATATCTCCAGCTCTCCTCTGGAAACTCCAACCATCTTCGACTAAACCTGAAACTACTCGGATCTGACCCAAGCATTGAAAGGGAAGAACATCCGGATCAGTCTGGTAAACCAGCGTGAGAAACACACTCAACTGAATATATTAAATTACCAAAACTTTTCCTTTATCAAAACAAGAGTATCTCGTAAGACACACCCACACATAAACACGGACATGTTTTTACCTTACAATAACTAAAACATCTCATATCAAATCCTCTTATATTATTAATAGTGTCTACTATATACAAATAATATTAATCATAGCCGAAATTGTTACATTGATTAAATTCCAGCATATAGCCCAATTTGGTAATATAATCAAAATGGCAGGTACGTAGTGGAGTTTGGATTTCCATACAAATGACCAGGTGAAGGGCCTACCTTCCGAAGGGGTACACCTCTAAATGGATGTCCCGAGGCACATAACATCTGCCCTCTACCAACACAAGACCGGCCAACCTCTATAACTTGATGGTACCGAATATGTCATCCTCCGGTCGTTACCGACCTTTAACCGAGGGCCCTCGAAGCATACAAACCACAATAATCAGATACGCGACATCATAGCGTGTAAAGATATATCTAGAAGAGGATGATCATTGTCACATACCGAAATTTTCGACTTTCGAAAATTCAACATCGATACTCACTTTATCGATTGCCGAGCCATCGAATGCCGGAAACTCCAATAGTGAGGGTTTTAAGAAAGAAGAGAAGAGAAGAAGAAGAAGAAGAGAAGAACAACATCAGAAGCAGAAACAATATCAGAATCTTACACATCGTAGCGGAACAATATATAATAAATAAACACTAGTCTTTTAAAACAAAGAGCTATATCAGTTTATACATACATCAATCATCAGAGTCAATATACAACAATGGACAGTTATATAACTTGTCCTCATACAGAATACACAGCGGAATAGATACTATCAGATACAAATACTACGTCTCGTCATCCAGCTTATCTCCAAAGCTCCAGAATATCCTGATAACATAACTCTAGGCTGCCCGTGTGGAAAATTGGTGGGCACCCAGAGTTTAGAAGGGAACAATAAACTCCGAGTCAGTCATGGTGACTGGTGTGAGATCGTAAAACAGTTTATCTTTAAAATAAACAAAGGAATATTTTTAAAGTCAATTCGCAATGCTTTTGGAAAATGAAACTACCATAAGACCTCCCGCCATACACACAATGCAAACGCAGAATTGGAGGAGATTTCTTCTTATGATAGTCAAAGATTCTTACTACGCAAAATCAAATCATTTTTGATATTATTATTAGTGCATAGTGTAGAAAACATTTCGAAAGTAGAATATTAATCTTAGCCAGCATAGACATTTCGAACTATGCCTACTATAGCTACCATCCAAACAGTGGGGCGCCACCATAAGTGAATGATAGGTTCTACAACTAAAACCGTACAAGGCTCGTATTGTTTCTTTGGATTTCCAACAAATGGTCAGGCTAAGGAACTTCCTTTCCCACGATGGGTACGTCCCTGGAATAGACGACCCGAGAACCTAACGTTACGGTTAGATCTCTGCCAACACAAGGCCGGGTTACCTCTGCAAAAATAGGTAACTACTGACACGCGTATGCCATCCCCCGATCGTCACCGATCTTCCCGAGGATCCCCGATTCGCAACAAACCACATAGTAAAAATGCAGCAACCACATAGGTTAAGTATCTGGGCTCCATACCATGATACCACCTTTATCCAGAAGGAATGACATACACTAAGGGGCGCTACTCCCAAGAACCTTGTCGCATCCTTCCTGTTTTGACCATTTCCGGGGTGTGAGGCTCGATGAAGTCTCGTCCACAAAGCTACGCTTTCTACAAAGCCATGCTTCAGGTCAAACAAATGATCAACCTATGATCACAAAGATATAAGATCAAACAAATGATTATATCACAAAATGATCAAACACTGATCATTTCACAGCAACACTCAGTATGCCACGTTACCAAATTGGGATATATCGCTGATAAATTTCAACTACATAACCTCTGAGCTCGTACGTCTCAGAGAAGGGTGTTAAGCTAAGAGAATAAATTCTCTGCCACCAACAGAAATGTATTTGAAAGAAATCAGCTTTATATCTCAAATTGTAACGTCAGACACACAATCCATACAAGTCTGTTCCGGGATCGAACAGAACCGAAGGCACTTCTCACGAAGCCCTTGCATATCCGGATAATTTTCTAATCACGTCCGAACTTCCCGTCACTAAGGGTGATAAAACCTCTAAACCGGAGATCAGCCGATGTGGAGTAACTCGACGGTAATCCTTCCGTTTTCAAAAATATCCGGTCTTCAAATGCAATTCATAACGACGTATCACATATTCGGAATGGGTTATACGACCCCATGGTCCTTTCCCGGCTAACCCGAATAGTGAGCGATTATTCAAAAATAAGTGTGGCATTCAAATTCATCCAATTCACAACAAATACCTATTTAAAGGTAAATATTGATAGTCGGTTATTTAACTATCAATAAAGATGCGCAACATCATCAGATTCCAAATTATTTTCCAAATTATTTTATCTTCCAAAATATCTTTTACTAGATATAAAATTTCCACACTTAACCATTTGAAAACAATTTCAAATCAATTTCCACATTTCATTTTATCTTTGAAGATAAAATCTCAAAACAGTTCATTTCATATTGGAAAAGCATTTCCATACTTATTTAAAAATAAGTATTCCACAAATCTATTTATTTTCAACATTTGAAAATATTCAATATACTTAAATCAATATTAAGTATACATTTCATTCTTTAAGGAAATCATAAATTTTAACATCTATTTGAGTCAAAACGAATGTTGCGTAAAACATCGTTACGACGACTCAAAATCACTAGTATAGGGATTCAGATTTAGATAGATATATAAATCCCAATACTACATTAAAAACATTTCCTTTTGGAAATCATTTACTATAACAACAGTGTTATAGTCCACCATTTCCTTATTTTTCGAAAACGTCTATTTCAACAATGAATGTTGAAATCTATGTATTCGATTCATAATACATTTTAAAATATCTTTAAAATGTTTAACTTCATTTTTTTACATCTCTTCTTAAAAAAATAAATCCATTTTACTTAAAAATATATTCACTGTCCAAAATCGTGAATATAATTCACTTAACCCAATTTCAATCATTTCTACACATTTTATTTCAATAATAATTCGCTATCCAAAAATCGCGAATATATCTTCTTTAAAAATCTTCTATATTTAATTTATCAAATTCAATCTATTTTGAATTTATAAACACGTTTATAAATTCTATTTCTCTTTTAATAACAACTTCGATTTATAAATTCCTTTTATTAACAAATTCAATTTATACTAGATATAAATATCACAAGTCCATATTTTAAGTTAATAACTTATCATTCATTTATTTTAAAAGAAATCGTTCTTTTGAACTTTACACAATTAAAACTTTCAGATTTCATTAACTTATGAAATTCCATTTTTACTTCATTTTACACTTATAGAAACTTGTCTTACAATCCCAATATTTTGAATTTATAAATATCCATTTTTGTACATCTTTTATTACATTGTTTTTAATACCTCAAAAATTCCAATTAACCATTTTGTAAATTTCTTAACTCTTTATTTCAAAAGAAATTACTTTTTTTGTTACCATTCACAAAATCTTAACTTTTATAACTTTAAAGTTTTAAACGTTTATTTGTTTAAAATAAATCAAATTCAACAATTTAAATACAACGTATATTTTTTAAAGATCACTTTATAAATCTCTTTTAAAGTAAAGTCGTTATTTTTAAACTTCAAAAATGGATCCGATGATGCAACAGCACCAATTAGTCAATCACAACATCAAACATCATATATCAACATATGATAACAGAATATACATCAATATCTGTAAATAAATAATTATTGGTGAGGAATCCAGTTGGATCCCTCCAACCTGTTTCCCTGCATCCACAGACGTTAGCACAATACCAATTCCACTTCGAGGTGGAATATCGCGGTATATGGGTTTTATAAAAATATCCGCTTACTAACGGCGCAACAGGGTCTCATCCGCTATACGAGGTGGAAAATCATCAATCCAATATATACATAAGCCAATATGTATATATTGCTATATATATAATAGATATATCCTACTATATCTAATATCACATCCAATAGCAATCAATCAAATCAATAATAACTGCAATTCATTTTGAGTGAGAAAAATCTCACCTTTGCTTTTAATTTGCCATCCATTTCCATTCCAGTTTGTTTTCTCGACTTTATTTGACCTTGTATAGACAATTTAATACAATCGGTTAATATTCGAAATAAACCGAATAATTAAATCTGCCATTTTAAAATCTTAATTTAACTAAGATTTTCAGTTAAACAAATAATTTCATTTTATCGAATGATTTATTTTAAACGAATTTTCTATTAACTACAAACTTAAGTGTTAATTAACTTTATACTTAACTTAAATTAATTGTTTCTCAATTCGTTAATTTAATTAGCTATCCATTTAAATTAATTAACTTAATTTGTCTATTTAACAAATTCTCAATTACAAATTAATTTAAACACTAATGGTTATCAATCAATTTTAATTTCAAATTACATATATATATATCATTCTTAATTTCTTTCAAAATCATTAACTTATAAAAAAAAAATTATTATAATTACCGTTCGAAAATCTGCTTTACACTTTAAAAACCAATTTGTTGTTACATTTAAAATTCTAATGTAAATTTACTTCAGTTTTTATTTTTAATTTAAATATTGAATAAAAAGGTTAAATTAAATTTCAAAACATTGCTAATTCGAAATTTCGGTTGGGCCTAACCCAAAATAACAGCAAACCCGAGACTTTTCTCTCCTCCCCACGAACGAGCCACCTCGAATCCATCCCCGGTACTGCCGCCTTCCCCTCGCGTTCGCGGCCATCCACCGCTGCTACTGCCATCACCACTCGTCATTTGCCACTAACAGAAATCGCGAGTCGCCCAAACTCCTTTTGACTGCAACGCCGACCACTTCTCGAGCTTGCCTCGATCGTAGCTTCGATCGATCTGTCCCACGTGCGCGCCACGAAACCGCCCAACAATCGAGCCAATTTCGCGAGCTAGGTCGCGACTAACCCTACATCGCGCTCGCCGCCATCTGCCTTGCTCGCCCAAATCGAACGGCGCCTCCATTTGAACGCTGCCGCGCCCTCGAGCCCTCGTCTCCATCGCCGCCTTCGTCTTCCAGTCGCACCCCCCCTCTCTGATCGAACGCGAATTAACTGGAGGATGGGGAGAGGGATTTGGAATTGAAGTGATAAAGGAAGCGGCATTGATTTTTTTTTCTCGTTTGAAATGTTTGAATTGGGAATGAGAATGAAGACATGGTTTGGATTTAAAACGAAAGAAAAAGACGTGATTTTAGGCGTAATGTTCTGCGTGATTTTAGGAGGGGAACGTGTGAATATATATGTATATAAATAAAAATTTTAAATTTTAAATTTCGATTTATTTCCAACGCATTTATATGCCGTACGCTCTCATATTAACTCCGAAAAATACGAAATTAGAAATCCAGTAATAATACAATATTACGGACCCAATGGAACTGGTTTCGTCGAATTCCGAGACTGTTTGAAAAATGACTAATTTTAAATATCGATTCGAACAAACTAAATTTCAAAACTGAACCAATCGTTTTCAAACTCGATTCTGAAACTTTTATTACCTTCAGTAATATCGATATGAATTTTAAAAGCTTTTGAAATATTTTTCTTCGGCTAAAAATTGAAGATTTAAATTTTTATTCAACATTCAATAGATTAAATTTTATAATTTAATCGTCAAATTCAAAGTTACATTCGGGATTCAAATTAAATCATCGTTTAAATATTTAAAATTGATAAAATATTTTCAATTTAATTTGTTCAAAATTCTGGGTCGTTACAAACTTCCCTCCTTAAAAGAATTTCGTCCTCGAAATTACAAGTTAGGAAAAGTGGTCCTTAACTCGTCTATCATTTTTCACAATCCAATAATTTTTATCAATTCATCAAAACAAATCTCTCTACTAAAGATTCGTTATCAATTCAACTAATTTTCCAACTCAAATTATAAGTTCCAGACAACATTGTTTACTTCTCAATTCAAATTCAAATTTAAATTCAAATTTAAACATTCAAAATTTTCTCAAAAATTTTCTAACGCCCGATATTTTCGAAAAATTTCGCCAGCGTCTCCTTTGCGCGGCTAACACGGCACGACTACAAAACGTCCCTACGGACTCTCAGATTTCAAAAAGAAAAAGAAAAAGCCAAGCGGCTAGACAAGAAAATCATCAAATCTCATATCGAAATTCAAATACTTACCTTTTGTCGAGCAATTCATATTTATCTTTGAAATCAAAATTTCCAATTCCTTTATACACCTGTACATATCCTACTAGCCATTATATCTAGTTACAGCATTCAAACTATTTTGCAAATTCGATTACAAAATTTCTAGTATAAACTGCCTATACATTTACTGTTGAAGTTATACATATTCATTTTCATTTTACATTTCACATTCATTTGAATTTTTAATTCACAATTTCAATTCTAATTTGGATCCAATTCAACTTCTGAATATTGAATTTTATCAGCTATTCTTTATTTACAACTGCACTATTTTAAATTAGTTTTAGTTACTAACTCATTACAAATTCCAATTTTTATTTATTCAAATACGGTTTCAACATTCAGTTTTAATCTTATTCACTTCATTCAATTAGCTTCACTTACTAATTTTAGTTTAATAGTTCACTTTGTTTTCCACAAATCTGAATTTAATTCAGTCTTACTTACTTACAATTTCAAAATAAATTTTAGCATTCAATTTGGTTCAACACCTTTCAATTAGCTTTAATGAATTTACACTTACATTCATTCTTCCATATCAATTTACTTTCATTAGATTGATTAACATCCAATACATTTATTTATCCAATTGCTAATTCATTTAACATTTCAAGTTGAATTTCACTTATATAACTCAAGTTCATATTCATTTCAGTAATAAATTTTGATACCCAAAATCAAATTCATTCATCATTTCTTAAGTTATATTCCCATTAAACATCATTTATTTCACTTACATTTTCTCATTTTATAAGTTATACAACTTATATTCAACCTTTCAAAGCCATTTTGAAAACAATTCAAATTATCCTTTTGAATTTCCAAACAAACCCCAATTTTCCAAACAACTTTCATTTAAAACAATTTGGCAGCAATTCCTCTTTTGGAAACTCGAAAATGAACACCGGTGATGTCGCGATCATCATCGGAATTATTTTCCAGCGACCGAAAAGAGTTTAGAGCTTTTCATCTCTCTAAAATACTTTTCAAACCTTTGAAATTCATTTTCAACTCCAAAAATGATTTAAACTTTCCAAATCTCCAAAATTTCCAGATTCTTTCAAAACATTTCCAAAAACTTAACTGGAATTCCGTTTTAAATTACAATTCACATTTATAATTTACATTCTCAAATTTCATTTTGTATGTGAATTCATTTCTTAACTTTGGAGTTATGATTTCAATTTCTTATTCAATTTCATATAATAATGATAACTTTCAATATTATCACTTTCCTAACAACAAGCATCCATATACTATGATAATTCATAGAAAATCATTTCTTTTCTATACAAAAATATATTTTTTTTGGGTAAAATTATTTTATTCACCCTATTTTAAAACAATACTGTGTCGGTTTATCTTGTTTAAGAGTTTAGAAACCCCTATCGATTACAGTTAGCTAGACTGCACCGACCAGAATCTATAAACAATCAACCGATAAGTCAACACAATACAAAACAATTTTATATTCACTAACAAATACGCGCTCATATCTATTATTACACTCAAACTCATTCTAGAGTACTGCTGACTCTATCTCTAATGAGTAACACCCAACAGAGCAGGGTTGTCGCTTAACCATATGCTCTAATACCACTTGTCATGGCCCGCAAATCCGTACCTCTTGATTAACCACTAATCTCCATTGATTAACTCAAAATGAACGGGAATACGAACTATGATGGTTTAAGAAGAAGAAAAAGGTAGAAGAAGAAGAAAAGAACAACATCAGAAGCAGAAACAATATCAGAATCTTACACATCGCAGCGGAACAATATATAATAAATAAACACTAGTCTTTTAAAACAAAGAGCTATATCAGTTTATACATACATCAATCATCAGAGTCAATATACAACAATGGACAGTTATATAACTTGTCCTCATACAGAATACACAGCGGAATAGATACTATCAGATACAAATACTACGTCTCGTCCAGCTTATCTCCAAAGCTCCAGAATATCCTGATAACATAACTCTAGGCTGCCCGTGTGGAAAATTGGTGGGCACCCAGAGTTTAGAAGGGAACAATAAACTCCGAGTCAGTCATGGTGACTGGTGTGAGATCGTAAAACAGTTTATCTTTAAAATAAACAAAGGAATATTTTTAAAGTCAATTCGCAATGCTTTTGGAAAATGAAACTACCATAAGACCTCCCGCCACACACACAATGCAAACGCAGAATTGGAGGAGATTTCTTCTTATGATAGTCAAAGATGCTTACGACGCAAAATCAAATCATTTTTGATATTATTATTAGTGCATAGTGTAGAAAACATTTCGAAAGTAGAATATTAATCTTAGCCAGCATAGACATTTCGAACTATGCCTACTATAGCTACCATCCAAACAGTGGGGCGCCACCATAAGTGAATGATAGGTTCTACAACTAAAACCGTACAAGGCTCGTATTGTTTCTTTGGATTTCCAACAAATGGTCAGGCTAAGGAACTTCCTTTACCACGATGGGTACGTCCCTGGAATAGACGACCCGAGAACCTAACGTTACGGTTAGATCTCTGCCAACACAAGGCCGGGTTACCTCTGCAAAAATAGGTAACTACTGACACGCGTATGCCATCCCCCGATCGTCACCGATCTTCCCGAGGATCCCCGATTCGCAACAAACCACATAGTAAAAATGCAGCAACCACATAGGTTAAGTATCTGGGCTCCATACCATGATACCACCTTTATCCAGAAGGAATGACATACACTAAGGGGCGCTACTCCCTAGAACCTTGCCGCATCCTTCCTGTTTTGACCATTTCCGGGGTGTGAGGCTCGATGAAGTCTCGTCCACAAAGCTACGCTTTCTACAAAGCCATGCTTCGGGTCAAACAAATGATCAACCTATGATCACAAAGATATATGATCAAACAAATGATTATATCACAAAATGATCAAACACTGATCATTTCACAGCAACACTCAGTATGCCACGTTACCAAATTGGGATATATCGCTGATAAATTTCAACTACATAACCTCTGAGCTCGTACGTCTCAGAGAAGGGTGTTAAGCTAAGAGAATAAATTCTCATTCTATTTCTATTGTCTAACAACTTCAATTTATAAATTCCTTTTATTAACAAATTCAATTTATACTAGATATAAATATCACAAGTCCATATTTTAAGTTAATAACTTATCATTCATTTATTTTAAAAGAAATCGTTCTTTTGAACTTTACACAATTAAAACTTTCAGATTTCATTAACTTATGAAATTCCATTTTTACTTCATTTTACACTTATAGAAACTTGTCTTACAATCCCAATATTTTGAATTTATAAATATCCATTTTTGTACATCTTTTATTACATTGTTTTTAATACCTCAAAAGTTCCAATTAACCATTTTATAAATTTCTTAACTCTTTATTTCAAAAGAAATTACTATTTTTGTTACCATTCACAAAATCTTAACTTTTATAACTTTAAAGTTTTAAACGTTTATTTGTTTAAAATAAATCAAATTCAACAATTTAAATACAACGTATATTTTTCAAAGATCACTTTAAAAATCTCTTTTAAAGTAAAGGCGTTATTTTTAAACTTCAAAAATGGATCCGATGATGCAACAGCACCAATTAGTCAATCACAACATCAAACATCATATATCAACATATGATAACAGAATATACATCAATATCTGTAAATAAATAATTACTGGTGAGGAATCCAGTTGGATCCCTCCAACCTATTTCCCTGCATCCACAGACGTTAGCACAATACCAATTCCAGTTCGAGGTGGAATATCGCGGTATATGGGTTTTATAAAAATATCCGCTTACTAACGGCGCAATAGGGTCTCATCCGCTATACGAGGCGGGAAATCATCAATCCAATATATACATATGCCAATATGTATATATTGCTATATATATAATAGATATATCCTACTATATCTAATATCACATCCAATAGCAATCAATCAAATCAATAATAACTGCAATTCATTTTGAGTGAGAAAATTCTCACCTTTGCTTTTAATTTGCCATCCATTTCCATTCCAGTTTGTTTTCTCGACTTTATTTGACCTTGTATAGACAATTTAATACAATCGGTTAATATTCGAAATAAACCGAATAATTAAATCTGCCATTTTAAAATCTTAATTTAACTAAGATTTTCAGTTAAACAAATAATTTCATTTTATCGAATGATTTATTTTAAACGAATTTTCTATTAACTACAAACTTAAGTGTTAATTAACTTTATACTTAACTTAAATTAATTGTTTCTAAATTCGTTAATTTAATTAGCTATACATTTAAATTAATTAACTTAATTTGTCTATTTAACAAATTCTCAATTACAAATTAATTTAAACACTAATGGTTATCAATCAATTTTAATTTCAAATTACATATATATATCATTCTTAATTTCTTTCAAAATCATTATGTGACGCCCCACCTCTATACCCACACTAACCAAGAACACTATGATGTAGTGCTGTCAATTAGCGCGGAGAATAAGGCTGTGGAGGAGCGACCATCCATGTAACTTCTTTGTGCGAGCACCGATACGTCAGATAGAATAGAATGCATATCTTTTAAGGAGGAAATCCGACATACCGATACAAACACAAAGCTATCACACGGTGGCTATATATAATCTTCGGAAACAAACATAGAAATAATCATAACATAAATCAGTCACAGACATCCATATCGCAAAGGCGGAAGAAGATATGAATAAATATATAACACATGAAAGTGTACATCAGAGTAGTGGTCAGAAAGATCCACGATAATACAAAAGAATAGCATCACGTGCTATACAAAAGAATAAGTACACAACATAGAGTCTATATCTCAAAGGTGTACATCCAAAAACTACAAATCTATGTAGTTAGCCAAAAGTCAGAAATATCCTGAAGAGAAGTCAAGCAGAAGCACCTGTAACATCTCGGTCTGACCCGAGTATTATTTATAAGAAAATAATAAACGGATCAGTCTAACTATAAATATCAGATGATATGGTATAAAGTAAATGGCATGACATGAACATGAAATAACTATTACGACATACTACTATAAGTATGTAAATGATAATCAACAAAAGATTAATCAATATCACAAGAATCTTCTCAAAGATAAGGTAGGGTATCATACCCTAAACTTGTATTCATAACAAGTCAATAACACATGAATTCACCAATGCACAAAAACTGATATCATATCAATGAAAATCATGAAAATTGGTGAAGCACAAAATTCCAGAAATCATCATCAGAAATCCAGAAAACACATAAAAAAAGGGGGGAGGCCTAACACATGAATGGGAGCATGAAAACTCACCTACGCGTAAACACATGACGAGAAGATATCTCATGGAAGCTATCCATTAAATTTTCACACAGGAATGGCCCGAAGACCGTAGGAAATGTGATGGCGAAACATCACATAATCGGGGTATAGTCTCCCACGTAGACAAAGAGACATCGCTCAATCGCTAGTCTAAATCACAAAAATGATCGTCATGATCATAAGGAAGTGTCAATCACACCAAGCTAGTAAATATATGAGTTTAGCTTCATGTCCCATAACCACTTGCTTAACTTAAATATTTACGAACAAGCTGTAAATCTTCACTAGGAAATTGTCACAAAAAGGGGCTCAATCGAACAAGTCCAAGAGCTAACCGACGAAGTGAACGCAAGCGTTTCATACCACTCGTTTTACTAAGTCGTTTAAGTCGATTTCTCATTCGAGTGAAGTAAAGGCTTGTATATACTAGTAGATTGAAAATCGGTTTGAGAAAACGAACTTTTGATATTTAAAATAGTATTGAAATAGCTTTGATGAAAGAGTTTTGATATTTACTATTAGTATTGAAACCTTCATATATCTTTAAAGTGACAAGTCATAAAACGATTGTAGAACAAATCAATTCACGTTCGAAGACGTGAGTAAAGTCCAAAGAAGTCAATCCCAAAACCATCAAAGTAGAAATTCTGATAAATGCTTTGTCAGATAAGATTGCCTACGCAGAGTAATACGGGGTTCGACCTAAGGAAAAGTAGGTCATACGACCTAAGAGTTCACGCGACCTAACAAGGCTAAGGATAAGGTCGGAGACGACCTACGACTTAACAAAGTCCTGCGACCTAAGGAAAATCGCGACCTAAAAAGACCAAGTGTAAGGTCGGCGACGACCTAACTTGAACGACTTAACTGGGGGATAAGTCGGAGACGACCTACGAGATATACTGGCCGACCTAACTCGAGCGACTTAAAGACTTAGCAGGGTCGAGCGACTTACGAGCTACGACCTAAGGTGATGAGGGCGTTAGGTCGGAGACGACCTAACACTTGACTCGCGAACGACTTATGGAAAAGAAGCTTAGGTCGGAGACGACCTACGAGATAAGCCCGTGCGAGCGACCTAAAGTTTGCCTGGGGATTTTAGGTCGGCAACGACCTAAGACTTAACAAAATTCGAGCGACTTAGTGGCTTGCCTTGGAATTTTAGGTCGGCGACGACCTAAGACTTAAAGCTGTTTCGACCTACGACTTATTTCCCTGCGACCTAAGCCAGAACGACCTAAGCACGCAAGCGACCTAAGTCCTAACTCGGGGACGACCTAAGATGTTAACTCGAGGACGACCCATGGCTTTAACTCCTGAACGACTTATCATTTTGCCTGGAGATTATAGGTCGGCAACGACCTAAGACTTAAGGTTTAACTCGCGAACGACTTAACTTCTTGCCTGGGGATTATAGGTCGGCAACGACCTAAGAAGTTGGAGACTTTTCAACACGCGAGCTAGCAGCCTGGACGACCTAAGGAGTTAACTCGTGGACGACCTAGGGATGGCCAGAAACGACTTAAGGCCAGAAAAATCACCAAAACGCTGAAAATTGAAGTTTTTCGCCAATCCAATCCAAACCAAATGCAAATGTTGATGCAAATGCAATAGGGGATCATTCCCAACAGTCCAAGATAGATATAGGCAAGATGTGAGATCAAAAATCTCACCTTTTCACGGAATTTGATGAAGATGGAGATTTGAGAGCAAAGCAAGAACACCAACAAGCTTGAATCAATGGTCTTCACGTGAATTTGATGTTGAATCTCGGATTTGCAATGAAATTTGAGTTGGGAGTTTTAATTTCTCTTTCCCACCACCATTTTTGACAAAGCTTGAAGTGTTTGAACAAATGAGAAAGAGGGTTGGGCTGAACTAAAGGGGTGCAGTCCAAACCAAAGTCAAAGGCGGGAAAAAGTGTCGAAAATTTCACTATCTCCAAACATATCGAAGTTTACACTCAAAAAGATCGCAAACGTCATTTTGAACTCAATGGGGGTGGTCTCGAGTCCTAATTTGACCGTATGCAAAAAGTAGCTTTTCGGACTAACATCCGACTAACGATAAAATATTTAAATATAAAATCGATAGATATGCGGGTTGTTACACATTAACTTATAAAAAAAAAATTTATTATAATTACCGTTCGAAAATCTGCTTTACACTTTAAAAACCAATTTGTTGTTACATTTAAAATTCTAATGTAATTTTACTTCAGTTTTTATTTTTAATTTAAATATTGAATAAAAAGGTTAAATTAAATTTCAAAACATTGCTAATTCGAAATTTCGGTTGGGCCTAACCCAAAATAACAGCAAACCCGAGACTTTTCTCTCCTCCCCACAAACGAGCCACCTCGAATCCATCCCCGGTACTGCCGCCTTCCCCTCGCGTTCGCGGCCATCCACCGCTGCTACTGCCATCACCACTCGTCATTTGCCTCTAACAGAAATCGCGAGTCGCCCAAACTCCTTTTGACTGCAACGCCGACCACTTCTCGAGCTTGCCTCGATCGTAGCTTCGATCGATCTGTCCCACGTGCGCGCCACGAAACCGCCCAACAATCGAGCCAATTTCGCGAGCTAGGTCGCGACTAACCCTACATCGCGCTCGCCGCCATCTGCCTTGCTCTCCCAAATCGAACAGCGCCTCCATTTGAACGCTGCCGCGCCCTCGAGCCCTCGTCTCCATCGCCGCCTTCGTCTTCCAATCGCACCCCCCTCTCTGATCGAACGCGAATTAACTAGAGGATGGGGAGAGGGATTTGGAATTGAAGTGATAAAGGAAGAGGCATTGATTTTTTTTTTCTCGTTTGAAATGTTTGAATTGGGAATGAGAATGAAGACATGGTTTGGATTTAAAACGAAAGAAAAAGACGTGATTTTAGGCGTAATGTTCTACATGATTTTAGGAGGGGAACGTGTGAATATATATGTATATAAATAAAAATTTTAAATTTAAAATTTCGATTTATTTCCAACGCATTTATATGCCGTACGCTCTCATATTAACTCCGAAAAATACGAAATTGGAAATCCAGTAATAATACAATATTACGGACCCAATGGAACTGGTTTCGTCGAATTCCGAGACTGTTTGAAAAATGACTAATTTTAAATATCGATTCGAACAAAATAAATTTCAAAACTGAACCAATCGTTTTCAAACTCGATTCTGAAACTTTTATTACCTTCAGTAATATCGATATGAATTTTAAAAGCTTTTGAAATATTTTTCTTTGGCTAAAAATTGAAGATTTAAATTTTTATTCAACATTCAATAGATTAAATTTTATAATTTAATCGTCAAATTCAAAGTTACATTCGGGATTCAAATTAAATCATCGTTTAAATATTTAAAATTGATTAAATATTTTCAATTTAATTTGTTCAAAATTCTGGATCGTTACAATCATACCCTAATGGGAGCGACCCACATAGACTTGCCGCATCTAACCCTGTTTTGGTCATTTCCGGTTGATGAGGCTTGAGGTAACGATTACCTTTTTGTAAATCACAATCACATCTTTGAATGCCACATTGCCATTTCTGTTAACTACTAATTGCCTTCCACAAAAATACAACCCTTAAGCTCATACGTCTCAAGGAGGTTGTTAAGCTAAGAGAAGTTGCCTTCTCCGCCACCACTGATGTACTTTTGTAAAAACCAATGTACGTAATCTTTGAAAATGCAATGTCAGACAAACGTCCATACAAGTTGTCCAGGAATAGGACAAACCGAAGGCACTCTCCTACTACCACTAGTAGCGAGTAGTCCTTGCAATCCGAAAAATCTCCATCACGAGGAGACCACTGCTATAAATAACTCTATAAAGGGGGCCAACCAGAGTATGTTCAACAAGAAGTTTCCACGCTATGAAGATCCACGGTCTTCAATAATCATAATCTTCAACATGTCTTCACATTCAAACGTATACATTAGTTCGAAGTGGTTTTCGGATAGGAATCACCCAAATCCGATCTCGGTTCCTTCGAAATCCAATTATCGATAAAAAGTGAATATGAGTATACAAGATTTATTAATTCTCTTTTCACTTTAATTCTTTTCGGTTGATTTTGAAATCTCTTTCTTTTAACTTAAGATAATTCAAAGTAATTCATTCTTTTGCTTTGGAAAATATTTCAAATTTCCTCACTTAACTCTCGATCCAAATTCCTTAACTTTTAGGCGGGTCAAAAACAATGTTATTTAAGACATCATTTACGATAAACCCTAAAATAAATCTTAGCAAACATTTTTGAGTAAATAGGATTATAGAAATGATTCTAATTTTAGTCAACATCAATTTTCGTATTCAACAAGTGCTATGGGCGGAATAAAGGTGAAATAACCTTTTAAATTCCACGAATAGAACGAGTTCCTTCTTCGGATTTCAATACCAAGTATAAGAAGATTATCTCTATGCAATCCAAGTCGAAATTTGTTCATTCGGAAGATTGTGCTTAAATTTTGGATAATACTAATCTTCTTTTATAAAAGCTTAAAAGAATCTTTTTATTTAAGAGCATCAGGGCTTTCCTTTCGATCTATTCCACCCCTCGCCTATAAAAAGAAAACATAGGCTCGGTAAGTTTAGGTCACTGGTTGCTCCATCCCTAACCTTAGTTAAACACCTTGTTTTATCTTCCCAGATCTCACAGGCGGGACAAATGCACTAGTCGTTTCTCCATACTCAGATTTTCAACTTTATTTTGGAATTGCTTATAATTATTCCAATTTATCTTTCAAAACACTTAATCTTCTTTTAAAAAACATTCACAATTGATTCTGGAAGAAATCGTTACATTTAAACTTGTATTCAAAAAGTTATACCATTCGCAGCATAAAAGTGCTGCGGAAAGTGCTATATAAGCTTATTTGATTCAAACAACTTTTAAACATTTGAAAATTCATATTTTCCAATCCAAATCTCTTTTAAATCATTTAAATAGATTTATCAAATTTATTCCATATATTTCCGTAATTAAAACATTCATTTAAACCAATTTTATATTATGGTCACTTAACTACACTAGCGCGATTTTTCTAGAAAATTGATTTGGACTTAATTCAAAATCTACTCAACGGAACTTTGATTTTCTTTCTTCGTTTAGAATATATGGATATAATAGTCCGTAATTTTCTTATCTCGAAGAATTCCGAGTTATATTCCACTCTACACATTCATTTGAACTTTTCGACGCGAAATCGCAAGCTACCGTTGCGCGACGCACCTTGTTTTAACTTATTTTTCAACATTTGAAATAATTTATTCAAATTGGATTTTATTACTTAGAAAATCATTACAAATCACTTTAAATCAATATTTTTACCTTTTAAAACTTTTTAACATATATTTTCACTATTACCATATTATAATATTATTTTATTCATATTATTTTAATATTAAATTTTAAATTCCAATTTCAATTCAATTTCAATTCTAACTTCAAATTAAACATATTTAAAACATAGATTTCAAATCTAATTTCAAGTTGAACTTCAATTCAACCTTAATCTCAACTTCAATTTTTAAAAATCGATTTTAATTTTAATTTCATTATTCATCTTAATTTCAATTTCAAATTAACTATCTTTTTCAAATCCGATTCACTTCAAATTTCAAATTCTCTTTTCTTTTTACTTTAATTTCACTTCTAATTGAAAAGAGACCTATTTTTCCAAAATATCTCATATCACTAAAATTGGTCTTATTAAACAAAGGGATCACTTAATTGATAGAAATTTGATGTCCAAATTATCATCACAACTGTACAAATAATCATATAACATTAACCTATTCAATACAGTAAATGTCATAACATTACTATGGATTATCCAACATATTCAAATAATCAATCAAACATCCATATAATCAAATGGTGATTATCTTACATAACATTAAACTTGATAATTAATATAATTCAAAACGGGGTGAGAATTTCTCACTTAATTAACTATGGTTAATTACTAATCATTTCTCTTATCATTTATCAAACTAAGTTATCATCCATATCACAAACATATAATCAACAATAATATCAACCAAGTTATCATCCAATAAATCATCCAACATATACTAAACTTTTCATGTAATTCACTTGAAATATTTTTAGAAATTGGTAACTTTAAAATGTGAGTACTCACCTTTAACCAAACCGATTAACGTCCTACCAACATTCTTACTAACAACACTTCACTAACTACTTCAACTAATAAACTTCTACTTCATTTCTTTTGCTTTATGCTATCGACCACTTCTTCCAAACTCCTAAAAATCTGGTAGAGCTTCCGCAGTACCTTGAATTTGCTCCAAGCCCCTTGGAATGAAATCGGCGACACTTCCTTCTCTTTTTCTTGCTCCGGAGCTTCACGAACTTGCTCCTCTTCCTTGATAGGTTCGGACATGCCTTATTCCACTCCTTCCTCCATCATTTCTTGACTTCTTAGATTCTAAATCACGTTCTAATGGTATTCTAAGGTCTTTGGCAAAGTTTGGTTATGTTTGGAGTTGATTTGATATGGTTTTGAAAAAGTTAGTAAGGAAATGGATGAAGAAGAAGAAGCCATTAAAGAGAGCTTCAAGGAGGAAGAAGAAGAAGGTAGAATGTGTAAAGAAAGTGGAAGAATGGTGGTCTTATTTATAGAAAAGTTTTTGAATTAAAATAATATTTTGTAAAAAGACCAAAATACCCTTACTTACTTATAAAGTAATCTTATTTTTTTCAACACTTAAAATCACATTTCAAATCATTACTTTATGTCATTTTCACTTAAGTATTAAGTAAAGAAAGTAATAATTATGTTTCTTTGATTTGATGTTTTACTTTTTGCTTTGAAATGACATTTTTGTCTTTTTGTGCTTACTTTTTCTTAATTATATTCTAGAATTTTCTAAGTATGTTTAGTAAAAGTAAACTTGATTAGTGAATTAATTAATACTTACACTATTTGAATATATGTTCATATATAAGAAAATAAAGGTGCAACAACATTGCGACAACTTTTAATCGACAAGACGTTGATTTTCGACAAAATGTTTTACGGTCACATCTTGACGTTTTAGTTAAACTATTCATTTATGTAAACCAAATTTAAAATGAACTTTTTTATTATTTTAAATAAATTAAAACATGTCTCTTTATATTTTAAAATCATATTTAATTATATCAAAATCTCTAATTTTGCAGTGTATGTAAAACTGACAAAATGCGATAAATTTTGGTTACTTTTGTAAAATGATTACTAACATATTTTTAAATATATTAATATACTTTTATTATCTTTATTGGATGTTTTAAATAAGATTTAACTTATCAGACAATTATTTAAATCCATTTATTCAAGCCTTTATTTATTTTTAACAAAACTTAACTTTTGTTTTAAAAATCCAAATTTATACTTTTAATATTATTAAATATAAGAATAATTGATTTCTTCACCATTATATAACATCTTTATTTAAGATTTAATTTTAAAATAAATAAAATCTCTCATTTTCGAAGTAACGAAATTACGGGTCGTTACAGAAACTCTTACTTATATTATATTTTTGGATATTGATATGAAGTTTCAATGGATGTTAATATGATTTGATCATTAAGTTAGGTTGTTTAAATGAATGTCGAATATATATATGCAAGTCACGGAAATACACATCGATATGCACAAAAGAAATCACTTTCCTCCATTTAATGAATTAGTGTATATAGAATGTTAAACCTCTTTAAAATGGTTTTAAAATGAGTTTGAAATATTTTATAAACATTTGAAAGCGTTTTGGTGAATTTTAAAAGGCAATTGAAAATCTAGTCAAAATTAGGCGCGTCGCATAACAGTAGTTCGCGATTTCATGCCATAAAAGTCAAACGAGTATATAGAACGGAATTTAGCTCGAAACTCTTTGAGATAAGATTTTCCAAACTATTCTATCCGTAGTTTTCAAACAAAGAAATAAAATCAAGATTTCAATAAGTAGATTTCGGAATATGAGTAAAAAAATTAAAAAAAATAATCGTGGTTTTGCTATTCCGAATCCATAAACGGATTTCTTTGAAAGTGATATTTTAAATTTTTTTAAAAATATGAAATAAATTCAAAAAATCATTTTAATTATTTAAAAAGTTATTTGAGTTATATAAATTAATTTCCAAATTATAAAAAGTCGTTTTGATCAATATAGCTTAAAAAGCACTTTCCGCAGCACTTTTTTATAACTTTTGAAATATAGTTTTAAACACAACCATTCTTTTCCAAATCTTTTATATTTTTTTAAATAGTTTATTGTTAACGCTGAAAATTGAATGCTAACACCCCGGTGTGAGTGATAGTAATGTGAAAGCACCACCCATTGGTACGGGAACATGATATAAGCAGAAAGTAGCAGAAAGTAAAGAGACAGCAGTTTTATAGTGGTTCGGCTTGCAATTAAGCCTACGTCCACTTTATATTCTTTATTACTGATTTGATTACAACTTTTTACAATACACTTTGATTACAACACACTCGAGACGAGTAGCTAGAACTTTTATGTAGAAGAGCTCTTCGAATCCATGTCGGATGTGTAGATCTCCTTTTGAAGTTCGTTGAAGCATCTTTGGTGTTTGAAGTGTCGGTTGAGTTGAGAAAGCAGCAGAGTATCGGCGTTCAGAAATGAGCCAAAAGTCCCATTCAAGTTGGAGTTGGTGTTGTATTTATAGGGAGATTTCGGAGTTAGGTCGTAGGTCGTGAACGACCTAAGAGTAGGACGTCGTAGGTCGTGGGCGACCTAAGAAGCATAGGCTACGACCTAATAGTTTGCACTGGATCATTTGAACATATTGACAAGGCATAGGTCGTGAACGGGTTAAGGTTAAGGTAGGTTGTAGGTCGTTGGCGACCTAGTGGGAATGGTGAGCGACCTAGGGAAAAGCGGCATAGGGAGTTATCTCGGCTTGTACGAACTGGGTAGTAAGTTTTAGGTCGTGGACGACCTAAGATAGGTCGTAAGTCGTGTTGTCTTTCTGCTACGGGTTACTGTTGTCCCATGTTGACAGTTAGGTCGCTCCATCCTCTAGGTCGTTAAGTCGCTCTGTCTTTTAGGTCCTTAGGTCGTTGGAGAAGTTAGGTCGCCGAGTGCTTTAGGTTGTTAGGTCGTTGGAGAAGTTAGGTCGCTGAGTGCTTTAGGTCGTTAGAGGCCTTAGGTCGCTTGAGACTTTAGGTCGTTAGAGGCCTTAGGTCGTTAGGTCGCTTGAGACTTTAGGTCGTTAGGTCGCTTGAGACTTTAGGTCACTCCAAAATAGGAGTTAACACTTGCCCCTCGAAATACAGTCCTATGTCGTAGGTCGAGAACTTCGATCTAACTCTGCTAGGTCGTGAGCGACCTAAAACCTGTGCTAACTCGCGTGCCTATTTGCCTTCTCCTTTTCGCCCCATATAAATTTGTTAGGTCGCTGCTTCTTCCTCACTTAACTGCTTCGATTTTCCTCTTTACAATTAACAGAACTTTGTGATTTCAAAGGCGAATTTGAGTTATCCATTCAACGATTCATCCCTGCCATCATATTACGTAAGTACATTCGATCTCTATCCATTCCGCGATCTCCATCGAACCATGTATGTCGTGCTTCATTTTTTGAGTCATGTTGTGGTCGATTTTGATCGCCATTAGTTTCGATTCACGAAAGCACAGCAATGTATTGGATCTATGATGGATCGAAGATGTATCGAATTGGTTTTCAGGTGATTTAGTGGTATGGAGAGATCGTGGATTTCACGAAGAGGATGACGGATTTCATAGTGTAAATGATAACGGGTTATCGGGTTTGCGAGTTAATGAGATAATGGGCTATTGCATGTAGAGGAAGTTAGCGACTTAACAGATCTGAGCGATCGAAAAACCCTTGCGACCTAAAAAACCTGGCCGATCTAACATACCCACCGACCTAAGAATTCTCGTGACCTAAGCAAAGCCAAACAACCTTCTGCGACTTAACTTTTAGGTCGTGTTGGGACTCAAACGACCTAAGACTTACGACTTAACTTGCATGAATGACAACAGAAAGACTTAACGAATTCACGACCTATCTTTTTGCGGCATAGGCTTTAGGTCGCGGCCGAGCTAACACTTGGACGAATTTGAATTGCCTTGAACCTTTTAACTTGCACAGTGCGACCTAAGGAGGCTCCGACCTATGCTAGGTCGTTGGTCGACCTAATACTTGTAAAATTTGGGCAGAACTTGATTTAACTTTGAACTGTCTGAACTTCTTTACATATTATGCTAACTTTTAAAGCTGACAACCTGTTATATACAACATTTGCAGAAAACTTGGGCGAATATACTATCATTGACTGCCCACATCGAATGAAAGATTAGTCGATAAAGAATAACCAACTTAAATGAACTTTGTGAATGAAATGCCGTGAATTAACAAGTTCAAGTGAAGTATTAAAGAAAAGTTAAAATATAGATTTGTTTGCATCAACACTGTACTTGAACTTGAAATAACAAGCCCTGAAACTTTATAATCGACAAATGTCAACTAACTTGATTTCAGTTATATTTGCTTGTCATTTTTACTAGTTTTACACAACACTTCACACTTTTAGGAAACGTGCACCTTCATATTTGATTATCCAGTTCCTTGTGTAGAATGACATCTCAATAAGAAGATACAGGACCAGCTGGAGAAGCTTTTCCGATTGCCAACCCATTGATTGATCCTCCAGAAAGAACTTCGACCACCTTGAGCCATAAAGTTTTCAGACAATTGTGTATCCAGTTCGGTATTGCCGAAGCAGACGCTTTATTTCCTGGAGTAAACGATACTGCTGACAGGCCACCTCTTGGTTTTGTCGTAGTTAATCGTCAGATGTGCTTAAGTGGAGCTATTCCTCCCTTTAATGATTTTCTTCAACAGCTTCTTCTTCTATTGGCTATCTCTCCCTTCCAGCTACACCCCAATGGTTATGCCGTCTTGATGGGGTTGTGTGTTCTGTTCAGAAGGACGCTCGACCGCCTTCCAAGTTTTGAAGAGATTTGCAACTTGTGCACTTTTGCGAAGAACAAAGATCACCCTTCAATCATACTTGTAAGGGGTGCTAGAAACCGCAAATTGATTCTTGACTTACCCGAGAGTGCACACAGGTTCTTAAGTCAATTCTTCTTCGTCCGTTGTCCCCTGGGATTCTATGCCGTCTGGAGAGTCGGAAGTAAGACTGCCTTTCTTTGTTCACTTCATGAGCTTTTCGAAACTCGAATTGTCAAATGCTTAACTTTATTCTTTACTTTTTGCAGCACTTCCTCCTCCGCTTAGAAATCCCAGCCTCAAGTCAATCTTTGAAACTTTAAGTGTTGTGGCTGCTGAAGAGAGAAGCACTAAATTTTTGTTGAAAGATAAATTTTTGCATCAGTTCCGACTCTTACACTCCTCTCGATCTACCCAAATTCATGAAGTGTCTAGTTCCGAGACTGAAATATTAGTTGCCTCGGGTTCTCAAGCAGAGACATCAAATGCCCCAGTTTCTGCAGAAGAAACTGCATCGGGAGGACCTGCTGTAAAGACTGCACTGGTGAAATGTTCTACCACTGTTGACGTTGCGGGATAATCCGGCAAACTCACACTCTCTCCAGTAATTGAAGAAGAAGAACCTTCTCAACATTCCGAGAAAGCTGATGATAAAGGAGTTGAGAAAGAAAGTCCTGCTAAACATGACGGTGACGATATTTTTGAGGGATTGAGCGATCTGATGATTACTTCACAGGAGGTCTTCAAAGATGATACAACTAAAGTTACATGCCCAGCAGCTGAAGTGACATCTGCTTTGCAGCAAATTTCGTCAGCTCAAAAGTTGACTTCTGCTTCACAATCTATTATCACTCCCCAACAAAAGAGTGGTTTGTAGTTTGACGCACGTAGCTTGCACATCACACACACTTAGGATTTTCGGCACTTATGCGCACTTAGATTCTTTACTTCGGAGATTTCTAAGACTTGTCTTTTTGATTTTCAGATTCTCCGATGGGGCGAAGTGGCTCATACTATGATGACTTCCAGTATTATGGAATGCGTGGTTCTTACGATCCCCGACGCTATCTCCCTACCTCAAGAGAAAACGATGAAGAAAGAGCAGTCAGAAAAGCTCGTGAAAGGCAAAATTATGAGGAGCAGCAAAGAAGAAGGGATGATGACTCCCACAAGAGAAAATCTTATGATGCTAAGGGGAAAAGTCATGTTGCTGAGGACCCGAGCAAACGGGCCAGACTTAGTGACAAAGACGCGTCTGCAATTTCTGAAAAGACCACTGCTCCTACCCCTCTTGACATTTCCTCTGATTCTCCTGCTCTTAAGAAATCTGACATCCAGACAATTATAAACAGGCCTCAGTATCAAGTCGAAGATGCTCCTTCTACACTTCAAAGCCGATTCCCAAATTGGTGCTTAAGAGGAGTGCGCTTCGACTTGGATTTAGTTCCTATTGACAAGCAAGTTATGTTAAGGAACCTTGATGCTGTTAAAATCGATATCGAGAGGATGTCTGACTGGCAGAAACTTGTTGACGAGCTTCAAAGAGTTAACCGTATGAATCTTGAAGCCATGTTGACTATGGAGAATGACAAGTCGGAGTGGGATAAAATTTGTAAGCAACATGATGCAGAGATGGCGAGCATTGCTGACGACAATGCGAGACTTGAGTCCGAAGTAAAGAAACTCAAAGAAGATCTCGCCACTTCTTCCGCTTCGCACTCTCAAAAAGAAGAAGTCTTCCAGAAACAAGTGAGAGATGCTCATGCTGCTCAAAGAGATGCTGAGATGAAAATTGAGGCAGAGCAGCATGTTACTGAAAAATATCGCAAAGATACCGATGAGCTGCGGGAAAGAGTTAGCTCGCAAGATCTGGAGATTGCAACATTAAAAGCTCGACTTTCTAAGGTTGAAAAAGAGCGTTATGAGGCTGTTGCTGGTCAAGTTGCAGTTGAAGAATCTCATGAGGCAACCAAAGCCACTATCATCTCTACTCTGTTCGACTTTTATGTCCACAGCGTCTTGGGGCGCGGAAGCCTCTCATTTCTTTGACCGAAATACGAAATCACTTTGGCTGAAGTATGGGAGGCGGTGATTGACATGCTTGGAGGTGCTGGCTATGCTGAGGTAGATCTTGAGGCGCTTTATCTAGACGATGCGGCACGTACTGCGCTTGCCAGGGGAAAAGAGCAGCTTGCTAGGGAGCGAGCCGAAGTGGTAGGAGAAGAGCGTTTGGAGAAATCGCCTTTAACCGACCCTGCTCATCTTCCGGCTTCGGTTGACCCTGACATTATTGGCTCTAGCTCTTATTCTCCACCTCCTACAAAAGCTGAAGTTAAGTCCGCCATTACCAAGTCTCCCATTGTTCAAGTTAAGGAGAAGTCCCAGGATGACGCTGAAGCCGAAAATTTTGAAGTCGTCGTGATTAAACCGACTTCTCCAGGTAACTTCAAGTCCGATCTAGCTTAAGTAGACTACTCGTTCGATTCAACCGAGCTCGATGAATTTCTCGCTTATTACTTAAGTCCTGATGATCCAATATCTTCTCTTTTTTTGGAGAATACTAATTTTAACTTCTTTTCTTCTGTAGCGGAAGCACTGAGCGTTGCGCAAACTTCTCCCCTTCCAGCTGTTCCTCCTCCATCCCTTCAAGTCACTCCTGCTTCTCAGCCAGGGTCGTAGGAAGAACAAATAGAAGCCCTTCAAGGCTTGGAGGATCCATCCGCTTCGCAAGAACAGAAGGGGGAAGAACTTGAGGACAGTGAGAAGACCCCGGAATAGTCTCATAATGATGACACAAAACTTTCTGCGTTGCTTACTCCGGGAAGTGAGTCTTCTTCAAAGAGGAAAGGGAAGCGCGCAATGAGGAAGAAGAAGAAAAGCACTTCAGCTAGAGAAGATAAAGTAGAAGTAGATCCGGCTACACCTTCTTCTCCTTCTTCCCTGACCCGTCCACGCCGGATTCCGAAACTAGTTATCAAACCGGGCAAGGGTTCTAAAGGTGGTGGGAAGAAGGACTGATGAGCTGGACTTTACTGTTCTTATTTTGCTTTTTGCTTTTTGCATGTATCGAATGGAGATTGTGCGGATACCGGCCTCCGCTTGTTGAAACTTGCATATGTACAAAAACTTTATAGTATGGAATAAAATGGTTCTTTTTACTTGTACAATTTCTTGTCAGTATATGTGTGAATGCATTTATTCCTTGTTTTTGCACAAGTTTCTTTATTTACTTTATATGATACTGCAGTGAGCTCGTGGTTGTACAAAAACTTTATAGTATGGAATAAAATGGTTCTTTTTACTTGTAAAATTTCCTGTCAGTATATGTGTGAATGCATTTATTCCTTGTTTTGCACAAGTTTCTTTATTTACTTTATATGATACTGTAGTGAGCTCGTGGTATGATGTTTGAGCGTTTTTTTTATTAATATAGCTATATGCCCCCGTACCACGGCTTACTGCAATATTCTAAAAAAAACTTATACTCTGATTTTAGAGAATAATTCTTCCGTTTTGAGGAAATATTATTCTGCTTTTAATAGAGTATGCTTTGTATCGGAGAAGTTTTTCTTTCTCTCTTTTACAGAACACTTCAACTTTCGGGGATGATCGCTTTTACTTGTTGAAAAGTGGATTCCCCTACGTAGTGAAGTGAGATTTTGAAGAATGTTTTGATCTGTTTGTCAGAAAGTTGTATTTCATCATCGAATGGGCCCACGGGACAGGCGTCAACTGTTTTACCGGATATTTGTTTGTACAAATAATCTTAAGTATTCAGATATGGCATGTAACCTTCTTTGAGAAGGTACCCCTTTGTTTGTTCCATCAACGAAGTTTTTGGATGTGCCTTGTTAAGGGACTTCACTTGTTTAGTTCATCCGAAGATGGTTTTGTGCCTCCGAAGAGGGCTTGTGCCTCCGAAGCAATTTTTGCCTACGAAGAGGTCTTCGTTTGTGTTCCTCCAAAGAGGGCTTTTTAATTCATGCCTCGGGAGAGGGCCTGTTTGATATGCCTTTGGTAAGGGCTTTTTGTTGTGCCTCGGGAGAGGGCTTCTCCGAGGAGTTGTGCCTCCGAAGAGGGCTTGCGCCTCGTTAGAGGGCTTTGGTTTAGCACTTCAAGCATGGTGAAGTGTGCCTCCGAAGAGGGCTTTTGTTTGGCACTTCAAGCATGGTGAAGTGTGACTCCGAAGAGGGCTTTTGTTTGGCACTTCAAGCATGGTGAAGTGTGCCTCCGAAGAGGGCTTTTGTTTGGCACTTCAAGAATGGTGAAGTGTGCCTCCGAAGAGGACTTTTGTTTGTCACTTCAAGCATGGTGAAGTGTGCCTCCGAAGAGGGCTTTTTGGTCTCCGAAGAGAAGCATTTTTGGTCTCCGAAGAGAAGCATTTTTTGGTCTCCGAAGAGAAGCATTTTCTGGTCTCCGAAGAGAAGAATTTTGGTCTTCGAAGAGAAGCATTTTGCATTTCAGCTCTGGTGAAGTGGGCCTCCGAAGAGGAGCATTTTGCACTTCAACTCCGGTGAAATGTGCCTCCGAAGAGGTCTTTCTGCCCTCGAAGAGGTCTCCTCCGAAGAGTTGTGCCTTCGAAGAGGGCTTATGCCTCGTTAGAGGGCTTTGTTGCTTGTGTTCTTCCATCATCTACTTCTTAGCGATTCCACGTTATCTCTTCAAATACATGTTCCATTCTTTTGCAAGATGTTTGCTTTTTGCCCGAGAAGTGTACTTTATCGTTGAGTGAATCCACGGAGCAGACGCAAGCTACTTTACCGGATGTTCGTTTGCACAAACGATCGTGATTAGTTAGTAAGGGTCTGGAACCTTCTCGTTAGGAAGGTGCCCGCTTTGCTGGAATCATCAACTGTTTGTGAATAGCACTTCTTTTGTGGTTTGACATTGTTGAGTGATTTGTAGGAATCGCTTGGTTGTGAGATGTGTTGAATAGGGAAGCTTTGCTTTGATAGCCTGCAATATTAAATCGACATTTTAGCAATATTTTAAAGATACTGGCATATCGAAATGAGACAGGCATTTTATAGCATTAGAGAACACAAGATTTATAGTTCTTTATTATTGATTCACACTGATTTCTCAGTGGTTTACAATACAAAAGTTATACATCCACCATCGTTTTACAAATTTAAGCAATGCTGTAAAGTAAAAAATGGATGGAAGTGATTGTTGCTCCAGAATCTCCGGATTGAATTTCCATTTCCATTAGATTCATAGTTTTGGATTCATATGCCAAAGAGAATGAAAGATGCCCCAGCTGCAGTTTTGTGGGTAGTTAGCAGTCGTCCCAACTTTTGCCTGCTGGGTGAGGACCCCCTGCGACAACAGTAGTGACAAACTTCTCAGATTCCTGCGCTGCAGTCTTGTTTTCTGAGCCGGATTGATGAGTAGAAAGTTGTTGCCACTGAGTGGATGAGGTTGGGTTGACTCCGTTTTTCTTCACATATTGTTGAAGTTTACCCTGTTTCAGTAAATCTTCAATCACATTCTTTAACTGGCGACATTGGTTAGTGTCATGGCCAGGTTGATTGTGAAATCGATAGAATTTCCCATTGTGGATTGCACTTCTCCCCATCTCAGGTGGTTTGGGATACTTGACAACATCCTTTGTTGCGAAGAAGATATTTTCCAGTGTGTCGGTTAAGGGAGTAAAGTCTGTAGGATTAAAGCGACGAAGTTTCTTCTCATTCTCTTGCTTCCTTCCTCCGTCATTTTCCCTTTTCTGGTTTTCGGACTCTCTTTTGTTAGACGCAACATCGTTATTCTTGACTTCGGCAACAACCACTTTCGCTGGCACAGAAAGGCTTTCTAGGCGCATGAATTCGTCGGCCTTTTTATAAAACTTCTCAAGCGAATTCGGTTCCTTCATTTTTAGCCATTTTCCAAATTCACTCGATTTGTCGATGGCTCGCATCAAGTAAGTCAAGATCATACGAGGTTCAACATTATCTACTTCGGCCAGGGCTACGTTAAAGCGGCTCAAGAAAGATTTGATAGATTCTCCGGGAACTTGTTCAAGACTTGACAGTGACATTATATCCTTAGCCTTCGAAGCATACAATCTGAACTGATCTTTGAACTTTCGCGTTAAGTCGGAGAATTGATCTACGGACCGAACCGATAGCTTTGTGAACCAAAGTAGAGCCACTCCTTCCAAGTACACTGGAAAGTATCAGCATTTAATCTCATCTGATGCTCTTGCACCGGTCATATGCCAGTCGTACTTATATAGGAAATGATTAGGGTCACTTGTCCCTTTATAAGCCGGGATAGTAGGAGGTACAAATTTCCTTGGAAATTCTGCTCTCAGGATCCTTTCAGTAAACGGAGTTCTGCTTGGTGCAAATCCCCAGTCACTCTCATTTTCTTCCCCCTGCATGCTCTCTTTCATGATTCGAAGAACCATCCCTGATAGGTATTCCCCATTGTTCGGAGGCATCGCCGGGCAGACATCAGCCATTCTTTCGGAAGCTTGCCTGGGCAAATGTTCGTGAAAAGTTGGTTGCGGTCTTGGACCTTCAGCTTGGAAAGGTGGCGCTTCGGCGGTGCCAGTCGCTCTTTGAGGAATATCTCTCTCTTGGAAGTTATGGGAATTTTCGGCAAAGGTTGTTTCATTGTTTTCTGGTTGTCAATTTGCCCCAAGCAGAGCGTTTAATTTGTCCATCATCAGAGCGTTTTGAGCTTCGATTTGTTGGTATAATCCAGAAATTACGTCGTCTAATTCAGCCCTTGTGACTCCAACGGTAGGAGTTGGCTGGTCTGCTGTTGGGGAAGCGGAGGTCCCTTCATGAGCATTTCCGGATCTGGTAGGTCAACCCTTTCTTCTAGGAGCCATTATTACAGATAGACTTCTGGTATTTAGAGAGATTCTTTCAACAAGTCTTCGCGAAGCAATGGTGAAAATAGCCCTGAGTTCAATTCTCAGTGAAAGCACCAAAAGGTTAACGCTGAAAATTGAACGCTAACACCACGGTGTGAGTGATAGTAATGTGAAAGCACCACCCGTTGGTACGGGAACAGGATATAAGCAGAAAGTAGCAGAAAAGTAAAGAGACAGCAGTTTTATAGTGGTTCGGCTTGCAATTAAGCCTACGTCCACTTTATATTCTTTATTGCTAATTTGATTACAACTTTTTACAATACACTTTGATTACAACACACTCGAGACGAGTAGCTAGAACTTCGATGTAGAAGAGCTCTTCGAATCCATGTCGGATGTGTAGATCTCCTTTTGAATTCGTTAAAGCGTCTTTGGTGTTTGAAGTGTCGGTTGAGTTGAGAAAGCAGCAGAGTATCGACGTTCCAGAAATGAGCCAAAAGTCCCATTCAAGTTGGAGTTGGTGTTGTATTTATAGGGAGATTTCGGAGTTAGGTCGTAGGTCGTGAACGACCTAAGAGTAGGTCGTAAGTCGCGGGCGACCTAAGAAGCATAGGCTATGACCTAATAGTTTGCACTGGATCATTTGAACATATTGACAAGGCATAGGTCGTGAACGTGTTAAGGGTAAGGTAGGTTGTAGGTCGTTGGCGACCTAGTGGGAATGGTGAGCGACCTAGGGAAAAGCGGCATAGGGAGTTATCTCGGCTTGTACGAACTGGGAAGTAAGTTTTAGGTCATGGACGACCTAAGATAGGTCGTAAGTCGTGTTGTCTTTCTGCTGCGGGTTACTGTTGTCCCATGTTGACAGTTAGGTCGCTCCATCCTCTAGGTCGTTAAGTCGCTCTGTCTTTTAGTTCGTTAGGTCGTTGGAGAAGTTAGGTCGCTGAGTGCTTTAGGTCGTTAGAGGCCTAGGTCGTTAGGTCGCTTGAGACTTTAGGTCGTTAGAGGCCTTAGGTCGTTAGGTCGCTTGAGACTTTAGCTCGTTAGGTCGCTTGAGACTTTAGGTCGCTCCAAAATAAGAGTTAACATTTATAAAGTATTTTAAATATGATTTGAAGGATTTATGGAGTGGTTAAATGTTAAATGATTTGGAGTGGATTAAATAACTTGACCACCTTATGGCTGTCAAAGAGATGGTCTCTAGGCTTGGGTTTGGAAGACCCGTTACATGCTCTCCCTGGATATCCCGACTGGCCCGACGGATGCGATGGTAAAGCTGGTTTACTCTGATCAATAATTTTCCTAGGATAAAATTTTCCAAATTTAAACAACTTGGATTATATGGAGATAATTTTCTTGTACTTGGTGTTAAAGCCCGAAGAGGGAACTCGTACTATTGTGTAATTCAAAAGGCAATCTTGCCGTTATTTCGTCCATAGTACTTGTTGAATATGGGAGTTTATATTGAGTAGAGTTAGATGATTTCTATAAATTATGCTCACCTAATGTTTACTGATTTTGGATTAACATCCTAGATACCATGGTTTTAACTCAATTAAAATTTTGAGTTTTGAATAAGAAATTTATGTTAAGATTTAAAGGAAATGATTTGAAAATATTTTCCTAAGTGTAAAATGAAATGATTTCAAATTATTCCCAGTTTTAAAAGGTTTTAAAGTAAATAAAGGATTTGATGAGAGAGGTTTAATGATTCTGTATATACCCGAAAGAATGTGTGACGACCTACCTTTTTGGAGTTCAAGTCGACAATAAACCACATTTGTCCAACTCAAACCGTTAAAAAGACAGATTATCAATGGGTTTATTTTAGAGAAATAAAAGAAAAGAAGAAAACAACAACAGAATCTCGCAGTGGAACGATAAAATACCATAATCACATAAACAATTCATGAAGCTATTTAACAATACATATCCAATTCAACTTACAACATAAACCAGAGTTATACAATATTACCAGGGTTATACAATTTAATAAACAGAATGAAATAGTGTAGCAGATTAAATATTAGTAGATATGATATACCAATCTTCATCTTCATCCTCAAGAGTGACTGTCTTCGATAACTGAAAACTCGGTCTGACCTGAGCATAATGAAAAGAAAACACATGAGTTATGACTAAAATCCTCATCTAAGTCAAATCAAAATCAAGTGAACATATTTGCAATAACTTCATTTGTTTCAAATTTCCTTAAAGTTTTCACCATTTTAAATCCTTACTACAGAGTTTTCAATCAGTTAATCGGCTACAAATCGATTCAATATATTTCATAGTTTAAACAAAACTTCAATGTTCGAATATTCCAAATTATTTTAAATCATCAAAATAAATTCAGATTTCCTGCATTAAATATTATTCAAATAATTTATTGTAGTTTCAAAGGATTTTCACTTTACAGATTTTCAAAATTCGATAATCCCATTCAAATGTATCAAAATCATTTAATGGTTGGATTTCAAACATCGATCTTCTTACAAACACTTCCTTTTATTCTTTAAAGTTATAGAAAAATTTGTAAACCTTTTATTACTCTCTAGGAAAACTATTTATTATTATTAAAATTAGAATTTTAAATTTTGTAAATAAATTTCAAGTTATCTTCAAATTTCGCCAAGCAGCAATACAGTCACTGTTAACGCTAAAAAGTGAACGCTAACACCCGGTGTGTGTAATAGAATCGTGAAAGCACCACCCGCATGACGGGAATAGAATTTAAGCAGTAAAATAGCAGAAAAGCAGTAAAAGACAGCAATTTATAGTGGTTCGGCTTGAGATTGAGCCTACGTCCACTTTGAATCTCTTTATTATTGAATCCGGTTACAAATCGATACAAATCACTTGTCAAATACAATGCAACTTGATCACACAACAATCTCGACTACTAGCTCAAACTTCGGTGATGAATCTTGCTAAATCCGTGTCGGATGAATGAAGTCCTTCACGAAGCTTGTTGTAGTGCCTTGAGTGTTGGAAGATCTTTACTTGTTGAATGAGTTGTGAGTGCAGCAGAGTATGGACGCTTGAAGAAATGATTTGCCAAAAGTCCCCTCCATGTTGAAGGTAATGGGGTATTTATAGGAGCTGAACTCTGAACTGGCCATTTTTCCTAAGTCCTAAGTCGTCGAAGACTTAAGGTAAGTCGGTGACGAGCTAAAGGTGTATAAGGTGTTCTGAGATTGTACATGACTTAGTATAAGTCGTAGGTCGGCGACGACTTAAGAGATAGGTCGTAGGTCGGCGACGACTTAAGAGATAGGTCGTAGGTCTTAAGTTATCAACCATTGCCTTAGGTCCAAGACTCCCTTATCTCGTAGACTCTTAAGTCGTAGTACTTCTTAACTCGGAGCATTTCATAACTCAATGTTGTTAGGTCGGAGCAGAGTTAACCCATAGGTTGTTAAGCTGTTGAGTCGGAAGCCCTTGTTAACTCGCAATTTGTTAAGTCGGTAGGCTTCCTTAAGTCGGTAGGCTCCTACGTCGGCACACATCTTAAGTCGGCAGCTCTTCTCAGTAGTTAGATCGGCAACTGTTGGGTCAGAGCTTTCTTAGGTCGTAGCTTGTTAAGCCAGAGACCTTTTTAACTCGGAGCCTTCCTTAAGTCGGAGCGTATCTTAGCTCGAAGTCCTTCTTAGGTCGGAGCCGGCTTCTAAGTCGGCATGTGTTTAGATCGGAGGCTATTCTAGCTCGTACACTGTTAGGTCAGACCGTTCCTTAAGTCGTCTTCTGTTAAGTCGCGAATCAGAGGATTAACATCGTGAATCAGAGGATTAACAGTCACAATAATCATATTTCTACAAAAGCAATCAACAATGCATCCAACAATCCACATATCAAATAGGATGTCCAAAATTCCATACCCAAATTCAATGTACAGATGATCAAACATACCAATAGTGAAAATAACAGGGTGATAATATGGATATATTGAAACCACTAAACAACATAATAGCAAATCACAAATATCATCCATCTCAATATCAACCAACATCCAAAGCAAACAATTCATCCATATCACAACAATAAAAAACTATCAATGTCGGCTGTTTAAAAGTGATATGAAATTTCAATTATAAATGTCAATTTAAATATCAAGTTAAATGTCAATTTAACTATCATATTTAAATGTCTCATCTGATGACACAAATTTAACTATCAGATCTACTATCGATTCATATTGCCAATTTTTTTGTCTAACTTAACTAACAAATTTAATTATCAATTTAACGGTAAACTTTAAACGTCAATCTAAATTCTATCAATTCAAATTCAATAAATTGAATTTACAGTCAATTAAATTCCAGATAACAATCAACATAATTTATCACTTCGCTAATTGGTTTAACTAACTGTAGGAATTTAGTAATTCATAAATAGGTTTAACAACTCACCTTTATTTCAAACTAAAAATATTCCATAGTCAAATAAATTTCAATCCAGCTCCATGTTGTAGCCTTCGTCGATATGATTGCAACGCAACTTGTTTCGCTCGAATCCGACCTCATATGAAAAAGTTATGAGTTATTAAACATTTGAATATAACTAAAAATTAATTAACATAATTAAATAAAAAAATTAACTTAACCAATACATATCCTCCCTCTCCCTCTCTTCCCAGGCACGCACGAAGAAAACCAAGGCCCAACATTAAATTTTTTTATTAAAAAAAACACGAATCGCACCATCGCCAGAAACGCCCCGCCACCGCTGTAGTGACCGCCGCCGACGCTCCACCCTGCGCCTGCCTCACGCGCGCCTCCAAGCTATGCGTCGTGCATGACAAAATCGTGCAACCCAAAAAAAACTACAGTAGCCTGGATGAACTTCGCCGCCGCCTCGATCGTCGTTTCGACAGTTCAACCGCACATACCCTACATCTCGCTGAGCTCTAAAGTTCACAGTTGGGCACTTCACCTGAAGCAGCTTCTGGTGGCGTCGATCGACAAAGGCCATAGGATGGATGGGTTTTATTTAATGACGGCTGTTGGTTTTAGAAATTTGATTTTGCAAATGAAGATAGGTCGTGGCTATGTAAAGAAAATTTTCAATGGCACCATTCACGCTTAATTTTTCGAACTCCAAACGAAGCGTGTCGCCCGGCGTTCTATATGTTATACCCCTATTCCGAACACAATGGAATATATATCGAGAGCCAATTTCATCATATTCAGAAGATAGCTTTTCAAATCAAATTATTTTAATTAAAGTTCTGAAAATAAATTCTACGCGTTTCAAGCTCGCACGACCAAACGATAAGTCTAATCGCTATGAAAATTGAAATCCTATAATAATTCACTATAACAAATCCGATACAACTAGTTTCGTCAAAATCCGAGACAGTGCCCAAAAAGACTATTTTTACACGTTAATTAAAACAACTTATTTCCAAAATTAATTTCATCACTTTAAATTTAATTTTATAAGTTAACAATTTTCATCCTTGTTCAACAAAATTTAAATCATCTTTTGAAATTGTTTACGTTCATACTAAATTCAGGATTTAATTATTTAAATAATTTCAAATATTAAATATAACAATTAAATTGTTAAATAAATCACTATCTTTAAAAATATATGTTATTTAACTTTAAAAATTTAACTTTAAAAACGAATTCAAATAACAAAACAACTACTATACTCTTTAAAACAATTTATAATCATAGTCAAATAAGACATACTTATATATATTATTTCAAATATCATTTTATAAATAAAATGCTCGTTCTAATTCAATACACAAATGTTTTTTTAATACATAAATTACACTATGCTACACTTCTTTATTAAAAGTATTTCAATAATCCAATTTCGATGAATTACAATATTTGAATTTCAAACAAATTTTAGTTATCAAATGTTAACTCCTCTTTTTTAGCGACCTAAAACTCTAGGATCTAATATTCAGCGACCTAGCGACCTAACTTCTCCAATGACCTAACGACCTAAAGCTTAGCGACCTAACGACTTAATGGTCTTAGCGACCTAACGACCTAAAGCTTAGCGACCTAACGACTTAATGGTCTTAGCGACCTAACGACCTAAAGCTTCAGTGATCTAACAACTCATCAAGCTTCGAAGAAAGTCCGCATGAACATCATTTCTTTTAGGTCGCAAGCGACCTATGACCTACCTTAGGTCGTTCACGACCTAAGACTTGCTACTCAGTTTAAACAGGCCAAGACAACTTCTTATGCCGCTTCTCCATAGGTCGCAAACCATGCCACCTATGTCGCCAACGACCTACGACTTACTTTGACTCGTTCACGACCTAGGTCGCTTACGACCTACGACCTATCTTAGGTCGTTCACGACCTAACACCAGCACAAGATTGCTCTATAAATACAGCATTAGCTCCAACTCAAGAGGGACTTTTGGCTCATTTCTGGATTGCCTATACTCTGCTGCATTCTCGACTCACCCGACACTTCAAACATCGAAGACGCTTCAACGAACTACAAAAGAAGATCTAACACATCTGACATAGATTTGAAGAGCCCTCTTACATCAAAGTTCTAGCTAATCGTCTCAAGTGTGTTGTAATCAAAGTGCATTGTAAAAGAGTTGTAATCGAATCAGCAATAAAGAATATAAAGTGGACGTAGGCTTAATTACGAGCCGAACCACTATAAAATCGTTGTCTCTTTACTTTTCTGCTATTTTCTACTTATATTCTGTTCCCGTACCAACGGGTGGTGCTTTCACGTTACTATCACACACACTGGGTGTTAGCGTTCAATTTTCAGCATTAACATTTTGGTGCTTTCACTGAGAATTGAACTCAGGAATATTATCACCATTGCTTTACAAGAGCTTGTTGAAAGAATCTCTCTAAAAACCAGAAGTCTATCTGAAATAATGGCTCCTGGAAGAAAAGGTAGACCTACCAGATCATGAAATGCTCATGAGGGGACCTCCACTTCCCCGACAGAGAAACAACCAAATCCTACCGTTGGAGTCACAAGGGCTGAATTAGACGACGTGGTTTCTGGATTATACCAACAAATTGAAGCTCAAAGGCTTTGATGATGGAAAGATTAAACGCTCTGCTTGGGACAAATCGTCAACCAGAAAACCATGAAACAACCTTTGCCGAACATGCTCATAATTCCCAAGAAAAGAGTATTCCTCAATGAGCAGCTGGCACCGCGGAAGCACCACCTTTCCAAGCTGAAGGTTCAAGGCCGCAGCAAACCTTTTGCGAACATTTGCCCAGGCAAACTTCCGAAAGAACAGCGGACGTCTGCCCGGCGATGCCTCTGAACAATGAAGAATACCTATCAGGGATGGTTCATCGAATCATGAAAGAAAGCATGCAGAGGGAAGAAAATGAGAGTGACTAGGGATTTGCACCAAGCAGAACTCCGTTTACTGAAAGGATCCTGAAAGCGGAATTTCCAAGAAAATTTGTACCTCCTACTATCCCGGCCTATAGGTGAACAAGTGACCCTAATCATTTTCTATATAAGTACGACTGGCATATGACCAGTGCAAGTGCATCAGATGGGATTAAGTGTCGGTACTTTCCAGTGTACTTGGAGGGAGTGGCTCTACTTTGGTTCACAAAGCTACCAGTTCGGTCCATAGATCAATTCTCTGACTTAACGCGAAATTTCAAAGAACAGTTCAGATTGTATGCTTCAAAAGCTAAGGATATAATGTCACTGTCAAGTCTTGGACAAGTTCCCGGAGAATCAATCAAATCTTTCTTGAGCCGCTTTAACTTAGCCCTGGCCGAAGTAGATAATGCTGAACCCCGAATGATCTTGACTTATTTGATGTGGGCCATCGACAAATCGACTGAATTTGGAAAATGGCTAAAAATGAAGGAACCGAATTCGCTCGAGAAGTTTTATAAAAAGGCCGACGAATTCATGCGCCTAGAAAGCTTTTCTGTGCCAGCGAAAGTGGTTGTTGCCGAAATCAAGAATAACGATGTTGCATCTAACAAAAGAGAATCCGGAAACCAGAAAAGGGAAAATGACGGAGGAAGGAAGCCAGAGAATGAGAAGAAACCTCGCCGCTTTAATCCTTCAGACTTTACTCCCTTAACTGACACACTAGAAAATATCTTCTTCGCAACAAAGGATGTTGTCAAGTATCCCAAACCACCTGAGATCGGGAGAAGTGCAATCCACAATGAGAAATTCTGTCGATTTCACAATCAACCTGGCCATGACACTAACCAATGTCGCTAGTTAAAGAATGTGATTGAAGAGTTACTGAAACCGGGTAAACTTCAACAGTATGTGAAGAAAAACGGAGTCCACCCAACCTCATCCACTCAAGGGAAACAACTTTCTACTCATCAATCCGGCTCAGACAATAAGACTGCAGCGCAGGAATCTGAGAAGTTTGTCATTAATGTTGTCGCAGGGGGTCCTCATCCAGCAGGCAAAAGTTGGGACGACTTCTAACTACCAATAAAACTGAAGCTAGGGCATCTTTCATTCTCTCTGGCATATGAATCCAAAACTACGAATCCAGTGGAAATGGAAATTCAATCCGGAGATTCTGGAACAACAGTCACTTGCATCCATTTTTTACTTAATAGCATTGCTGAAATTTGTAAAATGATGGTGGATGTATAACTTTTGTATTGTAAACCACTGAGGAATCAGTGTGAATCATTAATAAAGAACTATAAATCTTGTGTTCTCTAATGCTATAAAATGCCTGTTTCATTTCGATATGCAAGTATCTTTAAAATATTGCTAAAATGTCGATTTAATATTGCAGGCCATCAAAGCAAAGCTTACCTATTCAACACATCACAAGACTCAGCGATTCCTACAAATCATTCAACAATGTCAACCCACAAAAGAAGTGCTATTCACAAACAGTTGATGATTCCACCAAAGCGGGCACCTTCCTAATGAGAAGGCTCAAGACCCTTGCTAACTAATCGCGATCGTTTGTGCAAACAAACATCCGGTAAAGTAGCTTGTGTCTGCCCCGTGGATTCACTCAACGATAAAAGTACACTTCTCTGGCAAAAAGCAAACAACTTGCAAAAAGAATGGGACATGTTAACGAGGAATCGTTAAGAAGTAGATGGTGAAAGAACACAAGCAACAAAGCCCTCTAACGAGGCATAAGCCCTCTTTGGAGGAACAACTCTTCGGAGGAGACCTCTTCGGGGGCAAAAAGGACCTCTTCGGAGGCACATTTCACTGGAGTTGAAGTACAAAATGCTCCTCTTCGGAGGCCCACTTCACCAGAGCTGAAATGCCAAAAAGACCTCTTCGGAGGCCCATTTCACCGGAGTTGAAGTGCAAAATGCTCCTCTTCGGAAGCCCACTTCACCCGAGCTGAAATGCCAAATGCTTCTCTTCGGAGACCAAAAAAAAGCCCTCTTCGAAGGCACGCTTCACCAAGCTTGAAGCACCAAACAAAAGCCCTCTTCGGAGGCACACTTCACCAAGCTTAAAGTACCAAACAAAAGCCCTCTTCGGAGGCACGCTTCACCAAGCTTGACGCACCAAACCAAAGCCCTCTAATGAGGCACAAGCCCTCTTCGGAGGCACAACTCTTCGGAGGAGCCCTCTTCGGAGGCACACTTCACCAAGCTTGAAGTACCAAACAAAAGCCCTCTTCGGAGGCATGCTTCACCAAGCTTGAAGCACCAAACCAAAGCCCTGTAACGAGGCACAAGCCCTCTTCGGAGGCACAACTCTTTGGAGGATCCCTCTCCCGAGGCACAACAAAAAGACCTTACCAAAGGCATATCAAACAAGCCCTCTCCCAAGGCATGAAATAAAAAGCTCTCCTCGGAGGCACAAAGCCTTCTTCAGAAGCACTAAATAAGAGAAGCCCTTTAACAAGGCACATCCAAAAACTTCGTTAATGGAACCACAAAAGGGGCACCTTCTCAAGAAAAAAGGGTCAAGGCTACAGCTGAATACTTACGATTATTTGTACAAACAAATATCAAGTAAAACTGCTAACGCCAGTCCCGTGGACCCATTCAACGATGAAATACAACTTTCTGACAAATAGATCAAAACATTCTTCAAAATTCCGCTTCACTGCGTAGGGGAATCTACTTTTCAACAAACAAAAGTGATCATCTCCGAAAGTTGAAGTGTACTATTAAAAAGAAAGAGAGAGAAAGAAAAATTTCTCCACTACAAAGTAGAGAGAGAAAGAAAAAATTTCTCCGCTATAGAGTAGAGAGAGAAAGAAAAAATTTCTCCGCTATAGAGTAGAGAGAGAAAGAAAAAATTTCTCCGCTACAGAGTAGAGAGAGAAAGAAAAAATTTCTCCGCTACAGAGTAGAGAGAGAAAGAAAAAATTTCTCCGCTACAGAGTAGAGAGAGAAAGAAAAAATTTCTCCGCTGCAAAGTATATTCTATTAAAAGCAGAATAATACTTCCTCAAAACGGAAGAATTATTCTCGAAAATAAGAATACAAGTCTTTTCAGAATATTGTAGTAAGCCGTGGTACGGGGGCATATAGCTATATTAATAAAAACAACACTCAAACATCATACCACAAGCTCACTGCATATCATATAAAGTAAATAAAGAAACTTGTGCAAAACCAAGGAATAAATGCATTCACACATATATACTGACAAGAAATTGTACAAGTAAAAAGAACCATTTTATTCCATACTATAAAGTTTTTGTACATATGCAGGTTTCAACAAGCGGAGGTCGGTATCCGCACAATCTCCGGTCGATACATGCAAAAAGCAAAATAAGAAGAGTAAAGTCTGGCTCATCACTCCTTCTTCCTGCCACCTTTAGAACCCTTACCCGGTTTGATGACTAGTTTCGGAATTCGGCGATGACGGGTTGGGGAAGAAGGACAAGGAGGTGCGACTGGATCTTCTTCAACTTTTTCTTCACCAGCTGAAGTGCTTTTCTTCTTCTTCCTCATTGCGCGCTTCCCTTTCCTCTTTGAAGAAGACTCACTTCCCAGAGTAAGCAACGCAGAAAGCTTTGTGTCATCATCAAGAGACTGCTCCGGGGTCTTCTCACTGTCCTCAAGATCTTCTGCCTTCTGTTCTTACAAAGCGGGTGGATCCTCCAAGCCTTGAAAGGCTTCTATTTGTTCTTCCTGCGACCCTGGCTGAGAAGCAGGAGTGACTTGAAGAGATGGAGGAGGAACAGCTGGAGTGGGAGAAGTTTGTGCAGCATTCAGTGTTTCCGCTATAGAAGAAAAGAAGTTAAAATCAGTATTCTCCGAAAAGAGAGAAGATATTGGCTCATCAGGACTTAAGTAATAAGCAAGAAATTCATCAAGTTCAATTGAATTGAATGAGCATTCCACTTGAGCCAGATCTGAATCGAAGTTACCTGGAGAAGTTGGCTTAATCACGACGACTTCAAAGTTTTCGGCGTTAGCATCATCCTGGGACTTCTCTTCAACTTGAGCAGGGGGAGACTCGGTAATGGCAGATTTAATTCCAGCTTTCGCGGGAGATGGAGAATAAGAGCTAGAGCCAATAATGTCAGGGTCGATTGGAGCCGGAAGATGAGCAGGGTCGGTTAAAGGCGTTTTCTCCAAACACTCTTCTCCTACCACTTCGGCTCGCTCCCTGGCAAGCTGCTCTTTTCCCCTGGCAAGCGCAGCACATGCCGCATCGTCCAGATAAAGCGCCTCAAGATCTGCCTTAGCATAGCCAGCGCCTCCAAGCATGTCAATCACCGCCTCCCATACTTCAACCAAAGTGATTTCGTATTTCGGTCCCAGAAATGAGAGGCTTCCGCGCCCCAAGACGCAGTCGACATAAAAGTCGAACAAAGTAGAGCTGATAGTGGCTTTGGTTGCTTCATGAGATTCTTCAGCTGCAACTTGACCAGCAACAGCCTCATCACGCTCTTTCTCAACTTTAAGAAGTCGAGCCTTTAACACTTCGATCTCCATGTTCTGGGAGTTAAATGTTTCCCGCAGCTGAGCGGTATCTTTGCGGTATTTTTCAGTAATATGCTGCTCTACCTCAAGTTTCATCTTAGCATCTCTTTGAGCAACATGAGCATCTCTCACTTGTTTCTGGAAGACTTCTTCTTTTTGAGAGTGCGAAGCTGAAGAAGTAGCGAGATCTTCTTTGAGTTTCTTAACTTCGGACTCAAGTCTCGCATTGTCATCAGCAATGCTCGCCATCTCTGCATCATGTTGCTTACAGATTTTATCCCACTCCGACTTGTCATTCTCCATAGTCAACATGGCTTCAAGATTCATATGGTTAACTTTTTGAAGCTCGTCAACAAGTTTCTGCCAGCCAGACATCCTCTCGATATCGATTTTAACAGCATCAAGGTTCCTTAGCATAGCTTGCTTGTCAATAGGAACCAAATCCAAGTCGAAGCGCACTCCTCTTAAGCACCAATTTGGGAATCGGCTTTGAAGTGTAGAAGGAGCATCTTTGACTTGATATTGAGGCCTGTTTATAATTGTCTGGATGTCGGTTTTCTCTAGAGCAGGAGAACATGAAGGAATGTCAAGAGAGGAAGGAGCAATGGTCTTTTTGGAAATTGCAAACGCGTCCTTTTCACTAAGTCTGGCCCGTTTGCTCGGGTCTTCAGTAACATGACTTTTCCCTTTAGCATCATAAGATTTTCTCTTGTGGGAGTCATCATCCCTTCTTCTTTGCTGCTCCTCATAATTTTGCCTTTCACTAAACTTTCTGACGGCTCTTTCTTCATCGGTTTCTCTTGAGGTAGGAAGATAGCGCCTAGGATCGTAAGAATTGCGTCCCCCATAGCGCCAGAAATCATCGTAGTATGAGCTACTGCACCCCATCAGAGAACCTGAAAATGAAAAAGACAAGTCTTAGAAATCTTCGAATTAAAGAAGCTAAGTGCGTATAAGTGCCAAAAAATCCTAAGTGTGTGTGATGTGCAAGCTACGCGCGTCAAACTACAAACCACTTTTTGGTTGGGGAATGATAACAGATTGTGAAGCAGGAGTCAATTTTTGAGCTGACGAGATTTGCTGCAAAGTGAATGTCACTTCAGTTGCAGGAGATGTAACTTTAGTTGTATCGTCTTTGAAGAGCTCCTGTGAAGTGATTATTAGATCGCTTAATCCCTCAAAAGTATCGTCGCCGTCATGTTTAGCGGGACTTTTCTTCTCCACTCCTTCATCATCAGCTTTCTCGGGGTGTTGAAGTGTTCCTCTTCTTCAATTACTGGAGAGAGTGTGAGTTTGCCAGATGATCCCGCAACGTCAAGAGTAGTAGAGCATTTCACCAATGCAGCCTCTACAGCAGGTTCTCCCGATGCAGTTTCTTCTGCAGAAACTGGGGCATTTGACGTTTCTGCTTGAGAACCTGGGGTAGCTAATGTTTCGGTCTCAAAACTAGAAATTTCATTAATCTGAGTAGATCGGGAGGAGTGTAGAAGTCCGAACTGATGCAAGAATTCATCTTTCAACAAAAATTTTGTGCTTCTTTCTTCAGCAGCCACAGCACTTAAAGTTTCAAAGATTGACTTGAGGCTGGGATTTCTACGCGGAGGAGGAAGTGCTACAAAAAGTAAAGAATGAAGTTAAGCATTTGACAATTCGAATTTCGAAAAGCTCATGAAGTAAACAGAGAAAGGCAATCTTACTTCCGACTCTCCAAACGGCGTAAAATCCGGGGGGGGGGGCAGCGGACGAAGAAGAATTGACTTAAGAACCCATGTGCACTATCGGGCAAGTCCAGAATCAATTTACGGTTTCTAGCACCTCTTACTAGTATAATTGAAGGGTGATCTTTGTTCTTCGCAAAGGTGCACAGATAGCAAATCTCTTCAAAGCTTGGAAGATGATCGAGCGTCCTTCTGAACAGCACACACAACACCATTAGGATGGCATAACCATTGGGGTGTAGCTGGAAGGGAGAGATAGCCAATCGAAGAAAAAGCTCTCGAAGAAAATCATTAAAGGGAGGAATAGCTCCACTTAAGCACATCTGACGATTAACTGCGACAAAACCAAGAGGTGGCCTGTCAGTAGTATCGTTTGCTCCAGGAAATAAAGCGTCTGCTTCAGCAATGCCGAACTGGATACACAGTTGTTTGAAAACTTTGTGGCTCAAGGTGGTCGAAGTTCTTTCTGGTGGATCAATCAATGGGTTAGCAATCGGAAAAGCTTCTCAAGCTGGTCCTGTATCTTCTTGTTTAGATGTCATTCTACACAAGGAACTGGAATTTCAAATATGAAGGTGCACGTTTCCTAAAAGGGTGAAGTGTTGTGCAAAACTATTACAATGATAAGTGTTAATGCTAAAAATTAAACGCTAACACCCGGTGTGTGTAATAGAGTTGTGAAAGCACCACCCGTGTGACGGGAATAAGAAATAAGCAGTAAAATAGTGAAAAAGCAGTAAAAGACAGCAGTTTATAGTGGTTCGGCTTGAGATTAAGCCTACGTCCACTTTGAATTTCTTTATTGCTGATTCTGATTACAAGATGATACAATGTTCTTGAAAATACAATATATTCTGATTCCTAAACACTTTAGACTATTAGCTCAAGCTTCGATGTCGAAGATCTCCTCGAATTCATGTTGAATGCGGTAGATTTCTCTCAAAGTTTGTTGTAATGTCTTGAGTGATTAGAGTTCTTCAAATGTTGGATGAGTTGAGAATTCGACAGAGTAACGACGCTTCAGAAAATGATTGGCCGAAAGTCCTCTTCGTGCTGAAGTTAGTGGTGTATTTATAGAGAAATCTGGACTGGAATTTTTGCCAAGTCATGAGTCGTGGCCGACTCAAGATGAGTCGTAAGTCGTGGCCGACTTAGCTGGTAACAATATCAGTGAAATGGCATAAGTGTTGCGGCAGCGCATTATAACCCAGTGGCTTTAGGTCGTGGACGACTTAAACTAGGTCGTGGCCAACTTTAGTTCTATCACGACTTAAGGTTTAGTAGAAGCTTCTTTAAGTCGTCCAGGCCTTAAGTCGTTAACTCGCAGGCTTCCTTAAGTCGTCCAGGCCTTAAGTCGTTAACTTGCAGACTTCCTTAAGTCGTCCAGGCCTTAAGTCGTTAACTCGCAGGCTTCCTTAAGTCGTCCAGGCCTTAAGTCGTTAACTCGCAGGCTTCCTTAAGTCGTCCAGGCCTTAAGTCGTTAACTCGCAAACTTCCTTAAGTCGTCCAGGCCTTAAGTCGCATAATATACTTAAGTCGTGCAGTACTTGAGTCGTACAGTTCTTGAGTCGTCTAGTTCTTGAGTCGTCCAGTTCTTGAGTCGTCTAGTTCTTGAGTCGTCCAGTTCTTGAGTCATAGAAAATTAAGGGTTAACATTTGCCCCTCGAAGTACACGCCTAAGTCGTAGGTCGTGTGCTTCGACTTATCTTAACTCGCGTGTGCCGCTTCGAGTTCCACTGCTCCGAGATATAAAAGGCTTGAGTCGTTCCTCCTACTTCCTTCTCCTCATTGCCTATCTCCTAAGTCGCATCTGCCATTAGCATTTCTCCAAGCTTCCTCAAGGCGATTTTCCCCTTGCTTTAACAACAACCAATCACCGATCCTTGATCCTTCATTGCGCAAGTGCTCCTGCTTCCTACTAGATCCTTGATCATCGTTAATTCCTCTCCTTGTTCTTAATCCATCCCCTTGTGCAATGCTTCGTTGTAAATTTCGCTATATCGATAGTCCGCGAACTCGATTCTGTTGGATTTCGCTTTAAATGATTGGGGCGATGAAGGCGATGGGTTACTGTGCTTTAGGCTTAACCGATTAGAATGACAAGGCATTGGATTTACGGTGATCTCAAATTGGTTCTTCTTGATGATTCAATAGTGTGGAAAAATGAAGGCCTTTGTTCATGGAGGGGTTAACGGGTTAACGGGTTAGGAGTTAAGGAGAAAAGTCAGTGGGTCAAATGAAGTGAGATATTAGCTTGGTCACGACTTAGCAACCTTGTATGACCTATGAACTTTCTCGACTTAAGTCTTTACCGACTTATCCACTTACGACATAAGCCTTGAGTCGTGGCCGAGTTAGGACTTAGGAAATTCACATCACTTTGAACTGAAGCCTTTTTCCCTCTTTCTATGCCTTGCGACTTGAAGATTAACGACTCATAGAACAGACGTCTTAACAAATTGATGACTTAACCTGACTCGTGTACATTTACTAAGTCGCAGACGACCCATTACTTGTTTAAACAGCGACAGCATAAGCCTTAGGTTGCAGCCAAATCAGTACTTGTATGCTCAGTTCGTCCTCACACTATGAAGCATAATCTTGATTTAATGCTTAACTTGAATTACTAAAACAAACTGCGTGAATACTAAACTGTCAGGACTTTAATCTGTTAAACTTTGTTGCATTTCTTTTACAGATCACTTTAATTTGCAAGCTAACTATCTGTTTAATACAACAATTACAGAAAACTAGGACGAATATACTGTCACTGACTGCCCACATCAAATGATAAATTAGTTAATAACAGATAATCAACTTAGATAGATTGTGTGAACGAAGTTATTTAAATCAACAAATTCAAGCAAAGTATTAAAGCAACATTGAAATAGTCAAATAGAAATGATCGGTTTGCACTAATACTGTACCTGAACTTTTAAATTAACAAGTCCTGAAATTTGGTAATTGACCAATTGTCGACTAGCTTAATTTCAGTTATATTTACTTGTTATCTTTATTAGTTCTGCACAACACTTCACACTATTTAGGAAATGTGCACCTTCATATTTGAATATCCAATTGCTTGTGTAGAATGACTTCTCACCAAGAAGATTTAACAGTCCAGACTGGAGAGTCCACTTTTATTCCAGCTCCTTTAGTCAATCTTCCCGAAAGAGCCTCTACCACTTTGTCGTACAAAGTTTTTCGGCAATTGTGCACTCAGTTTGGCATTGCTGAAACTGATGCCATTCTTCCAGAGAAAAGTAACACTGCTGATGTAGCACCTCCTTGCTTTGTAGCGGTCAATCGACAAATGTGCCTGAGCGGGGCCATTCCCCCCTTCAACAACTTTTTCCAGCATCTTCTTCGTCAACTGGCCATCTCTCCATTCCAGTTACACCCTAATGGTTATGCCATTCTAATGGGGTTGTGTGTGCTATTCGGGAGAACTCTTGACCGACTTCCGAGTTTTGACGAGATTTGCTACTTATGCTCCTTTACCAAAACCAAAGATCATCCTTCTATTACTGTCGTGAGAAGCGCCAGAAATTGTAAATTGATTGTTGGTCTTCCCGACAGTGCTCACGGGTTTTTAACTCAATTCTTTTACATTCGCTGTCCCCCTGGGTTTTATGCTGTGTGGAGGGAAGGAAGTAAGATTATCTATCTTTACTTCTTCTATTCTCTGAGTTTTGTGAAGTCCAAATCACCAAGTGTTAATTTCGTTTTCTCATTTCAGCGTTCCTCCTCCTTCTAGGAATCTCAGCCATAAGCAAACTTTGGAGAGGCTCATGGCCGTACCAGCTGAAGAGCGGGACGCGAAATTTTTGTTGAAAGATGAATTTCTTCACTAGTTTGGACTTCTTCACCCTTCTCGCTCCACTCAGCCTCACGAAGTTCCCAACTCTCCTATGGAGGCACCGAATGCCCCACTTTCTATTGAGGAACCCACACCGAAGGAGTCTGCTACTGAAACTTCTTTGGTAAAATGCCCCACGCTCACCGATGTTGCGGGACCTTCTACCAAACTGGCACTTGCTCCAATTATTGAAGAGGAAGAAAATCCTCGAATTTCTGAAAAGTCGGCCGATGTGGAAGTTGAAAAGGAGAGTTCCGCTGGGCATCATGGTGATGACACTTTCGATAACTTGAGCGATATAATGATAACTTCTCATGAGCTTTTTAAAGACAACATTCAAAAAGTGATTTCTCCTGTTGTTGAAGCGACTTCTTCTCTGCAACAAACTACAACACCTCCTATACCTGCTATCTCCATTTCAACACCACATAGTGGTTTGTAGTCTGATGCGCATAGTTTACACACCACACACACTTAGGATGCTTATCACTTATACACACTTAGCTTCTTCAATTTGAAGTTTTCTAAGACTCGTCTCTTCTTCAATTTCAGGTTCTACGATGGGGCGTAGTGGTTCATATTATGACGATTTCCAACGCTATGGGGGGCGCGACACTTATGACTACAGACGCTACCTCCCTTCCCGCCAGGAGACCGATGAAGAAAGATCCATTAGAAAAGCTCGTGAGAAGCGGGATTATGAAGAACGCCGCAGGAGAGAAGATGAACACCGAGATTCATCCCGAAGAGAAGATGATTCACATAAGAGGAAATCTTATGATGATAAAGGAAAAAGTCACGTTGCCAGCGATCCAAGTAAACGAACCAAGCTTACTGACTCTTCTGTTGTTTCTGAAAAGCCTGACGCTCCTACCCCTTCTGACTTGCTTGGTGATTCTCCCGTTCTTGAAAAATATGACATTCAAACAATCATCAAAAGGCCTCAATATCAAGTTGGAGAGGGTCCGCCAACTCTTGAAAGTCGTTTCCCGCAATGGTGTTTAAAGGGGGTGCGCTTTGACCTTGACTTGGTCCCGATTGATAAGCCGGCTATGCTGCGCAACCTCGATGCCGTCAAACTTGATATCGAAACGATATCTGGATGGCAAAAACTTGTTGACGAGTTGCAAAGGGTCAATCGCGCGAACCTCGGAGCCATGCTGACCATGGAAAACGATAAGTCGGAGTGGGACAAAGTTTTCAAGCGGCATGATGCTGAAATGAAGAGCATTTCTGATGGTTATGAGAAACTTGAAGCTGAAGTTGAAAGACTAAAGAACGAGCTTGCCACTTCTTCCACTTCTTACTCGCAAAAGGAAGAGATGCTTCAAAGACAAGTTCGAGATGCCCATGCTGCTCAGCGAGATGCTGAAGTGAAAATTGAAGCAGAGCAACATGTTACTCGGAAATATTGTGAAGAAGCTGCTCAGCTTCGGGAGAAAGTCAGCTCCCAAGACATAGAAATTACAAAGCTGCAATCTCAATTGTTGAGGGTTGAAAAAGAGCGCGATGAGGCTATCGCCGGTAAAGCTGCGGCCGAACAATCTCTTGAAACAACCAAAGCCAACGTTAGCTCCACTTTATTTGACTTCTATGTCCACAGCGTTTTGGGGCACGGAAGCCTTTCTTTTCTGGGGCCAAAATATGAAATTACTCTGGCTGAGGTGTGGGAAGTAATTATCGACACACTTGGAGGAGCTGGTTACGGTGAAGCGGCTCTGGAAGCCCCTTATCTAAATGATGAGTCCCGTACCGCTCTTGCTAAAGGAAAAGAGCAACTTGCTCAAGCGCGAGCCGAAGTGGCGGGAGAGAAGCGTTACGAACAAGAAATACTTCCTACTGCCCCTGTTCATACTTCGGTTTCAGCTGATGTCGATATTATTGGCTCCAGTTCACACTTTTCGCCCCCTACTAAAGTTGACAAAGAAATTGTGACCACTCCCACCGAGGAAGAGGCCCTGGAAGATATTGAGGCTGAGAAATTCGAGATTGATCTTGCAAAGCCGACTTCTCCAGGTAACTTTAACGTTGAACCAAGTCAAGTGGACTATTTGTTTGCTTCAACCGGGTTTGATGAATTTCTCGACTGTTACTTAAGTCTTGGTGGGCCCATATCTTCTATCTTTTCAGAGAATACTGATTTTGACTTCTTTTCTTCTGTAGCGGAAGCACCAAAAGTTGCGCTAACTTCTCCTTCTTCGGCTACCGTACCTTCTTCTTCTCAAGTTACTCCTCTTCCAGCTTCTCAACCAGGATCGCAAGAAGAGAAAATAGAAGCCCTCAAAGACTTGGACGATCCGGTTGTTTCGCAAGAGCAAAAGACTGTGGAACTTGAGGAAGGCGAGAAGACTCCAGAGCTGTCTCTTGATGATAACATGAAACTTTCCACACTGCTTACTACTCCTGGAAGTGAGTCTTCTTCGAAAAGGAAAGGGAAGCGCGCCATGAAGAAGAAGAAGAAGAGCACTTCGGTCGATGAAGAAAATGTTGAAGAAGATCCAGCCGCTCCTATTCCTTCTCCCCCTCTGACCCGTCCACAACGGCTTCCGAAACTAGCTATCAAGCTGGGAAAGGGCTCTAAGGGTGGTGGGAAGATGGAGTGACGAACTGGACTTTATGGTTCTTGTTTTGCTTTTTTGAATGTATTGACCGAAGATTGTGCGGGTACCGGTCCCCGCTTCCTTTTGTGATCTGCACAATGTAAAAAGTTTTCATAGTATTGAATAAAATAGCTATTTTACTTGTACAAATTCTTGTGTATGTGAGAATGCATTTATTTCTTATTGTAATGTAGAATAAATGATTCTTTATTTATTTTATATGATACTACAGTGGGCTCGTGGTATGACGGTTGAGTGTTGTTTCTATTAATATAGTTATATGCCCCCGTATCACGGCTCACTGCAATATTCTATAAAGACTTGTATTCTTATCTTAAAGAATAATTTTTCCGGTTTGAGGAAATGCTATTCTGCTTTTAATAGAATACATTTCGTACTGGAGAAATTTTTACTTCCTCTTTCTTTCTGAAGAACACTTTAACTTTCGGAGATGATCACTTTTATTTATTAAAAAGTGGATTTTCCTACGCAGTGAAGTGAGCTTCTAAAGAAGATTTTGATTTTGTGCCTCGGTAGAGGGCTTATGTTTGGTACTTCAAGCACGGTGAAATGTGCCTCCGAAGAGGTCTTTTTGTAGCATTTTAACTTTTTAGGAAGAACTTTTTGAGATGAATGAGTTAACCTTCCTTTGAGAGTTGAAATGTGCTTCCGGAGAAGGCTTTTTTGTTTGAGCATTCTATTTTGGGACATGCCTCCGAAGAGGGCTCCTCTGAAGAGTTGTGCCTCCGAAGAGGGCTTGTGGTGCCTCGGGAGAGGGCTTGTGCCTCCGAAGAGGGCATGTGCCTCCGAAGAGGGCTTGTGGTGCCTCGGGAGAGGGCTTTTGCCTCCGAAGTGGTCATGTGCCTCCAAAGAGGGCTTGTGGTGCCTCGGGAGAGGGCTTTTGCCACTGAAGAGGGCATGTGCCTCCGAAGAGGGCTTGTGCCTCCAAAGAGGGCTTGTGCCTCCAAAGAGGGCTTGTGCCTCCAAAGAGGGCTTGTGCCTCCGAAGAGGGCTTTTTGATTGCCTGGAAGTTACTTTCTCATGGTTGAATGGATCCATGGGGCGGACGCAAGTTGCTTGATTGGATGTTCGTTTATACAAACAATCGCAATCAATTAACAAGGGCCCTGTTCCTTCAGCTTGGGAAGGTGCCCCTTCGGTGGTTCCACCAATCTTTTTTGTTTGAGGAAAGCACTTTCATTTTTTTGGTGTGCCTCATTAGAGGGCTTTGGTTAGTGTTCCAAAGAGGTTCTGTTTCTGTTTGCCTGCTCATGCTTTCCTCATCATCTGTTTACCAGCGATCCTTTATTATCGTTTCCAAGCGCATCTTCCTTTCTTTTGCAAGTAAATTGCTTTATCCGAAGAAGTATACTTCACTGTCGACTGACTTCATGGAGCAAACGCTAGTTACTTGGTTGGATGTCTGTTTATACCGACGATCGCAACCAGTTAACGAGCGCTTGATACAGTGGAGTCGTCAACTTTTTATGTGAAGTTCTTCTTGTATGGGATGCGAATCTGGAATTTTTTGTTGCTTGGTATTTGCTTAATAAGTGATTTATAGGGCTCGCTTGGCCTTGTGATGGGTAAGCATTGTTTTAATAGCCTGCAATTTTGAATCAAAATTTTAGCAATACATTTAAAGTATTTACATATCGAAATGAAACAAGCATTATACAATAGTAAAGAACACAAGATTTATAGTGGTTCGGCCAAGAATCGGGCCTACATCCACTTTATAGCTTTCATTCATTTGCACTGATTTACAATGTCTTACAATACAACTGATACATCCATCACTATTTTACAATTTTGAGCAAAGCTTTTTTTAAGTAAAATAAGGACGTACGTGGTTGCTGTTCTAGGCTCTTGGAATTGGATCTCCTTCAACAGTTATGAGTTTGAAAGTGCCATCAAGAAGTTTATGGCCTATGACATACGGCCCTTCCCAGTTTGGCCCAAACACCCCAGTTGCTGTCATGATCCTTTTCAAGACTAAGTCTCCGACCTCAAAGCTGCATTGGCGAACTTTAGAGTTGAAGTGCCAGGCTATCCTTTGTTGATAAGCTGAAACTCTAAGCCTAGCTTCTTCTCTTTTTCATCAAGAAAATCAAGGGCTTCAAGTTGCAGTCTCTCATTTTCAACCTCGTTAAAATGAATTCTTCGGTGTGAAGGAACTTCGATTTCCACTGGAATCATTGCCTCTGATCCATATGCCAGTGAAAATGGAGTGTGCCCAGTCGCAGTCTTGTGAGTAGTTTTGTATGCCCATAGTGCTAGTGGTAGCTTATCGACCCAACCACCTTTTGCTTTTTCGAGTTGCTTTTTGATAGCTGACTTGATAATTTTGTTTACTGCTTCCACTTGCCCATTTGCCTGCGGATGAGCCACTGCTGAAAAACTTTTTCGAATTCTGAATCGTTTCCAAAAGTCCTGGAATTCTTCACTTTCAAACTGAGTACCGTTGTCCATGATTATCTTCTGCGGTACACCATACCTGCAAATGATATTTTTAGTTACGAAATTTATCATCTTTTTAGAGGTAATAGTGGCCAAGGGTTCAGCTTCAGCCCATTTAGTGAAATAATCGACAGCAACAATAACATATTTGATTCCAAATTTAGCGATCGGTAAAGGTCCAATCAAGTCTATTCCCCAAATGGTGAACGACCATGGGCTGACCATTTGCGTGAGTTCGGTGGAAGGTGCTTTTGGGATTTTTGCAAATCTCTGGCACTTGTCGCACTTCCGGGAGTAAATAGCAGCATCTCGATTAATATCTGGCCAGAAATACCCATATCGGAGAACTTTCTTGGCTAGAGTTTGGCCGCCTGAATGATCCCCACATTCTCCTCCGTGTATTTCAGCTAGAATCGTCTTGGCTTCTTCCTTAGTTACACATCGGAGTAATGGCATTGAGAATCCCCGTCTGTATAATCGGCCATCTTGAATTATATATCTTGACGCTTTCCTCAACAGCTATCGACGTTCTTTAGAACTTTCTGGCAGGGAACCATTGAGCAGATATTCTTTGATTGGAGTCATCCATGATTCATGCTCTTGAGATGCAGCCATAATCCAATCAATATCCATCTCATCAATGCTTGGGGCTGACAAGACTTCCACAGGGACTAATCCCAATAATTGAGCCTCTCCAGAACTTGAGTATTTTGCTAGAGAATCCGCCTTCATGTCTTCTATTCGAGGAATGTGACTTATCGTGTAATGATCAAAATCTTCGAGAAGCTCACATGCCTTTGACAAGTATGCGGGCAGATTTCCACCTTTAGCTTGAAACTCTTTCTTTACCTGGCAAACAATAAGTTGGGAATCGCTGAAGATTTGTAACACTTTGATGTTCAGTTCCTTGGCAATTTTTAAACCAGCAATGAGAGCTTCATACTCTGCTTCATTGTTCGTTGAAGGAAATTCCAGTCTCAATGCATAACACAATGATCGCCCTTCGGGGGTTTCAAGCACAACCCCTGCCCCCAGAACAGTAATCATTTCTCGAGCCGTCAACATACAACTTCCATTGGATTTGAACGCCATCAGTTGTTTCTTTCTCACTGTCACCTTTGTTAGTAGATTCCGCAATGAAATCCGCTAAAGCTTGTCTGTTGATTGCTCTTCGGGGATGGTAAGTGATGTCATACTGGCTGAGTTCAATGTTCCATTTCAAAAGATGACCCGAAGTTTCAGGACGATACAGGACTTGCTTTAGAGGTTGATCAGTAAGGACCTTGATAGGATGAGATTGAAAATATGGCCTCAACTTCCTGGAAACAATTAGCAAACAATAGGCAAGCTTTTCTATCTTTGAATAATTCATCTCTGCCCCAATGAACCATTTACTGATGTAATAAACTGGACGTTGTATTTTCATATCTTCCCGTACAAGTGCTGCACTGAGAGCGTGAGATGAAATTGCTAAATAGATGAAAAGGTCTTCACCATCACTAGGCTTGGAAAGAACTGGAGGCGTTTCCATATGACGAATTAGTTCATCGAAAGCATTCTGGCATTCGGGTGTCCATTCAAAAATTTTCTTTCCTTTCTTTAGAGCATCAAAGAAGGGAATGCATTTGTCTATGGCCTTGGAAATGAAACGACTCAGAGCAGCGACCTTTCCAATGAGGCTTTGCAGTTCTTTCTTTGTCTTAGGGGCTTTGACTTCCCTTAGAGCTGTGATTTGAGAAGGATTGGCCTCGATGCCCCTAGCGCTCACGATGAAACCCAAGAATTTTCCGCACTCTGCCCCGAATGAACATTTCAATGGATTGAGCTTCATTCCGTACTTTCGAAGAATTGCAAACATTTCCGCCAAGTGATCCATGTGGTCTATTGCTTTCTTTGACTTTACCAACATATCATCAACATAAACTTCCATAGTTCTGCCGATCTGAGGTTTGAACATCGCATTGACGAGTCTTTGGTAGGTTACCCCAGCGTTCTTTAATCCGAAAGGCATAACTTTGTAGCAGTAGAGACCCACATCCGTGATAAAGCTTGTGTCTTCCTGATCTGACTCATGCATCTTAATCTGATTGTATCCGGAGTAAGCATCCATAAAAGGTAACATGCCCAGCTGTTCCATCCACCAATTGATCGATTCTAGGCAACAGGAAGTAGTCTTTGGGGCAGGCTTTGTTCAGATCTAAAAAGTCGATGCATACTCTCCACTTTCCATTTGCCTTCTTAACTAGCACTGGATTTGAAACCCAATTTGGATAAGTGGATTCTCTGATGAAACCGTTCTCCATGAGCCGATCTACTTCTTCCTTTAGAGCTGCTGACCTTTCTAGACCTTGAGTTCTTCTTTTTTGTTTAACTGGTGTGAATTTTGGATCGATATTCAGAGTATGCACAGCAATTTCCGGAGAGATCCCACATATATCAGCGTGACACCAAGCGAACACATCCAGATTTGCTTTTAAAAATGATATCAGCGTGTTTTAAACTGTTATGCTTAGTTGTGAACCCACATTGAGTACTTTGTTTGGGTCTTTTTAGTCAACGTGTATTGGTACCGTTACTTCCACGGGTACCACTCTATTCTCCCCTGTACTGGCTTTTCTGGGGTCCATTTCTTTCCTTGCATTGCGGTGTTTGCCAGTACAGGGGCCACCCCGTAATTGCTACAAAGTTGGTTCCTTGATGCGGAGCTGCCGCATCTTTTCCCATTTCTCTTTTCCTGCCCTCTCGGAGTTCAACAAGATAACATTCTCGTCCCGCGTTCTGGTCTCCCTTAATGACAGCAACCCCATTAATAGTAGGGAATTTCATTGTCAAGCACCACGGGGCGAGGACGGCCTTGAAAGAAGCAAGAGTAGGTAGACCCAAGAAGGCATTATAGGTGGAGAATCCATCAACAATTATAAAAGTTTGCTTCCGAACCACCTTCTTATGTCCTTCTCCCAATTCAACAAACAAGTCCACTGTTCCAATTGGTTGTTTCGGCTCCTCTGTAAATCCGACAATCTTCTGAGATGAAGCTTGTACGTCTGCCATTGGAATTCTCATTTGGTCAAATGTCTTCTTAAAGAGTATGTTGCATGAGGCGCCGCTATCAACCAGCACCCTCCTTACAATAGCCGGTCCAATACCGACAGAAACAACCAAAGGGTCCTCAGTAGGGGCCTCCACACCAACAGAATCCCTGGTTCTGAATATGATATCATCATGAAAAGTCTTTTGCTGCTTCAGGGGCGCAGCATCTTCCAAGACCAAGACACTATCTTCAACTGGAGCATATTTCAAAGCTCTAGCGTACCTTTCCATCTCACCCCAACTCCTGCCAGCTGGATGAGGTCCTCCTGTGATCACATTGATAACAGGTCTTTCTGTTTCTTGTGCAGCAGGCTTCTCTCCAGAACCAGATGAATGAGCAGGAAGTTGCTGCTTCTGGTTAGATGAAGACGGGTCCTTTCTATTCCTTTTAACGTACTGCTGCAACTTATTCTCTCTTAACAATTCTTCAATCAAGCTTTTCAAGAGAAGGCACTCATTGGTATCATGGCCTGGTTGGTTATGAAATTGGCAAAATCTCCCACTTTGAATAGCATTTTTTCCAACTTTTACTGCCGGTGGCTTCAGATATTCAACAGCATCTTTAGTGGCGATGAAAATATTCTCCGGTGTATCAGTTAGAGGGGTAAAATCTGAGGGCTTGAGAAAGCGGGGCTTTTTGAGGTCCTTCTGCTTCTTTCCACCATTACTCTCCCTCTTCTGATTTGCAAGTTCCTTTTTGTTCTGAGCAGTGGCATTATTTTCCACTACTGCTGTCACAACTTTAGCTGACGCGGAGAGATTTTCTAGGCGCATGAACTCATCAGCCTTTTTGTAGAACTTTTCGAGCGAATTTGGTTCTTTCCATTTCAACCATTTTCCAAATTCGCTTGTCTTGTCAATAGCCCGCATTAAGTAGGTTAAAACCATTCGTGGTTCTGCGTTATCAACTTCAGCTAGGGCTATATTAAAGCGATTCAAAAAGGATTTGATGGGTTCTCTAGGGTTCTGTTCGAGGCTTGAAAGAGACATTATATCCTTTGCTCTTGAAGTATATAACCTGAATTGTTCCTTGAATTTCCGAGTTAGATCAGAAAATTGATCAACGGATCGTACATGAAGCTTGGTGAACCAAAGTAACGCCACTCCTTCCAAGTATACCGGGAAATACCGGCATTTAATCTCATCAGTTGCTCTGGTGCCAATCATGTGCCAATCATATTTGTACAAGAATTGATTCGGATCACTTGTTCCACGATAAGCAGGAATGGTAGGAGGAACGAATTTTCTGGGAAACTCAGCTTTTAGAATCCTCTCAATAAATGGAGTTTTACTCGAAGCAAATCCCCAATCATTCTCATCTTCGTTTTTCTGCATGCTTTCTTTCATTATCTGCCGAATCATGCCGGAGAGATACTCCTCATTGTTTAGTGACTTTGCAGAATAGGCTTCGGCCATTTTCTCAGAAGTTTGTTCGGGCAAACGTTCGGGGAGAACTGGCGATGGCCTGGATCCTTCAGCTTGGGGAGGTGCCCCTTCAGCGGCACCAGATCTTCCTTAAGGAATATTTCTCCCTTCGGAGTTGGGAATAGCATCAGCAAAGTTTTCTTCGTTATCTACTGGTCTTTGATTAGCCCTGAGCAGAGCATTCAACTTTTCCATCATCAGATTATTCTGAGTTTCAATCTGCTGATACAATCCAGACACAGCAGCATATAATTCCTCTCGCGTCACCCCGACGCTTGGAGCTGCTTGACTTGGAGAAAGAGAAGTGGCAGTGTTGTCGCGGTCATCATTAGATCTGATAGACTTACGTTTTCTTCCAGGAGCCATTATGTCCGATAGACTTCTGGTTTTGAAAGAAACTTTTTCAACAAACTTCCATGAAGCAATGGTGAATGATCTCCTGAGTTCAATTCTCAGTGAAATCACCAAAATGTTAACGCTAAAAATTGAACGCTAACACCCGGTGTGTGTAATAGAGTTGTGAAAGCACCACCCGTGTGACGGGAACAAGAAATAAGCAGTAAAATAGTGAAAAAGCAGTAAAAGACAGCAGTTTATAGTGGTTCGGCTTGAGATTAAGCCTATGTCCACTTTGAATTTCTTTATTGCTGATTCTGATTACAAGATGATACAATGTTCTTCAAAATACAATATATTCTGATTCCTAAACACTTTAGACTATTAGCTCAAGCTTCGATGTCGAAGATCTCCTCGAATTCATGTTGAATGCGGTAGATTTCTCTCAAAGCTTGTTGTAATGTCTTGAGTGATTAGAGTTCTTCAAATGTTGGATGAGTTGAGAATTCGGCAGAGTAACGACGCTTCAGAAAATGATTGGCCAAAAGTCCTCTTCATGAGGAAGGTAGTGGTGTATTTATAGAGAAATCTGGACTGGAATTTTTGCCAAGTCATGAGTCGTGGCCGACTCAAGATGAGTCGTAAGTCGTAGCCGACTTAGCTGGTAACAATATCAGTGAAATGGCATAAGTGTTGCGGCAACGCATTATAACCCAGCGGCTTTAGGTCGTGGACGACTTAAACTAGGTCATGGCCGACTTAAGTTCTATCACGACTTAAGGTTTAGTAGAAGCTTCTTTAAGTCGTCCAGGCCTTAAGTCGTTAATTCGCAGGCTTCCTTAAGTCGTCCAAGCCTTAAGTCGTTAACTCGCAGACTTCCTTAAGTCGTCCAGGCCTTAAGTCGTTAACTCGTAGGCTTCCTTAAGTCGTCCAGGCCTTAAGTTGTTAACTCGCAGGCTTCCTTAAGTCGTCCAGGCCTTAAGTCGTTAACTCGCAGACTTCCTTAAGTCGTCCAGGCCTTAAGTCGCATAATATACTTAAGTCGTGCAGTACTTGAGTCGTACAGTTCTTGAGTCATCTAGTTCTTGAGTCGTCCAGTTCTTGAGTCATAGAAAATTAAGGGTTAACAATAAGCAAATATAACTGAAATCAAGTTAGTTGACATTTGTCGATTATAAAGTTTCAGGGCTTGTTATTTCAAGTTCAAGTACAGTGTTGGTGCAAACAAATCGGCTTTAGTTGATTATTTTAACTTTGCTTAAATACTTTACTTGAACTTGTTAATTCACAGCATTTCATTCACATAATTCATTTTAAGTTGATTATTCTTTATCGACTAATCTGTCATTCGATGTGGGCAGTCAATGGCAGTATATTCATCCTAGTTTTCTGCAAATGTTATGCTTAAACAGGTTGTTAGACTAAAAGTTAGCATAATCTATAAAAAAGTTCAGCAAAGTCCAAACAGTTCAAGTCTTAGGTCGTCCAGCGATCTAGCATAGGTCGGAAACTCCTTAGGTCGCACTGTGCAAGTCAAAAGGTTTAAGGCAATGCAAATTTCTCCAAGTCCTAACTCGGCCACGACCTAAAGCTTATGCCGCAAAAAGATTAGGTCGTTGATATGTTAAGTCGCTCAACTATTTCAAGGCAGTTAGCTCGCAAGAAGGTTAAGTCCAAGCTGCTAAGTCATAGGTCGTTCGAATCTTAGCGCGACCTAAAAGTTAAGTCGCGAATCTTAAGGTTGTTCAGTTTTCCTTAGGTTGCAAGGGTTCTTAGGTCGTGAGTTATCTTATGTCGGACGAGTTCACTAAGTCACTAACTTCCTCTCCACGCAATGACTCAACAGACCCGATAACCCATTATCGGCAATACAACAAAATCCATCATCCCCTTCATAAAATTCATCATCTTTTCATACCACCAAATCATTCGAAAACCAATTCAAGATATCTCCAATCTATCATAGATCCAACTCACTATTGTGCGTTCGTGAATCACAACAACAACACAGTTACCAATAACGATCAAAAGTCGATCACAACGCGAGTCAAAGTGAAGCACGGCGTACAAAATTGGTCTAGGGTTCGGAGATTTGAATTCATGGTTCGATGGTGATTGTGGAATGGATAAAGATCGAGTATACTTATGTAATATGATAGCGAGGATGGATTGCTTAATGATCAAATTCGCCTTTGAAATCACAAAATTCTGTTAATGGCAAAGTGGGAAGTTGGAGCAGTTAAGTGAGGAAGAAGTAGCGACCTAACAAATTTATATGGGGCTGAGAGAAGAAGGCAAATAGGCACGCGAGTTAGCACAGTTCTTAGGTCGCTCACGACCTAGCAGAGTTAGATCGAAGCACACGACCTATGACATAGGCCTGTACTTCGAGGGGCAAATGTTAACTCCTCTTTTTTAGCGACCTAAAACTCTGCGATCTAACATTCAGCGACCTAGCGACCTAACTTCTCCAACGACCTAACGACCTAAAGCTTAGCGACCTAATGACTTAATGGTCTTAGCGACCTAACGACCTAAAGCTTAGCGACCTAACGACTTAATGGTCTTAGCGACCTAACGACCTAAAGCTTAGCGACCTAATGACTTAATGGTCTTAGCGACCTAACGACCTAAAGCTTCAGCGATCTAACAACTCAGCACGCTTCGAAGAATGTCCGCATGAACATCATTTCTTTTAGGTCGCAAGCGACCTATGACCTACCTTAGGTCGTTCACGACCTAAGACTTGCCAAGACAACTTCTTTAAACAGGCCAAGACAACTTCTTATGCCGCTTCTCCATAGGTCGCAAACCATGCCACCTAGGTCGCCAACGACCTACGACTTACTTTGACTCGTTCACGACCTAGGTCGCTTACGACCTACGACCTATCTTAGGTCATTCACGACCTAACACCAGCACAAGATTCCTCTATAAATACAGCATTAGCTCCAACTCAAGGGGGACTTTTGGCTCATTTCTGGAACGCCTATACTCTGCTGCATTCTCGACTCACCCGACACTTCAAACACCAAAGACGCTTCAACGAACTACAAAAGAAGATCTAACACATCCGACATGGATTTGAAGAGCTCTCTTACATCAAAGTTCTAGCTAATCGTCTCAAGTGTGTTGTAATCAAAGTGCATTGTAAAAGAGTTGTAATCGAATCAACAATAAAGAATATAAAGTGGACGTAGGCTTAATTACGAGCCGAACTACTATAAAATCGCTGTCTCTTTACTTTTCTGCTATTTTCTACTTATATTATGTTCCCGTACCAATGGGTGGTGCTTTCACATTACTATCACACACATTGGGTGTTAGCGTTCAATTTTCAGCGTTAACGTCAAACAGTTGTTTTATTTTTATCTAAATAACTCAACGTTTATTATTCAATTCCAGCTATAAATTATAAACACATTCACTACATAGAATTTCATTTCAATACTTGTTATTGCCTAAACCTTTGAAATTTGTAACTTTAATTTTTTTTATCCAAGTTCATATTATATAAACTACATAAATAAACAAAGAAATTTTTAGATTTTTAACCATTTTTATTCAAAAATTATACTAAATTTAATAATTTAAAATATTTAAAAATACAGATCGTTACAATCTCCTCCATTAAAAACTTTTCATCCTCGAAAAGGAACCAAGTAAGGAATTTAACATACGATATATTTTACTCAAAATAATCAACATATAAAACATAAAAATCTTATTTGCAAAACCTTTACTATGCTTTTACAATGCCACTCTGATATTAGCTTATTTGTAAAAACAAGTTATAAAATTTTAAAATCTCAAAAATTTTCTAACACCCGAATTTACGGAAAATTTCGGCAGCGTCGGCTTTGCGCAACTCGATCTAAAAAATTTACAACACACATATATATAACAAATATACATCTCATCTCAATGATAAGGCATCCCTTAGGGAAAAACATAAAAGTACCATAAATAACTCGAGATATGTACCTTATTATTGTTAATGTAAGCGAGTTCCTCATATTAGCAAGCAAAAGCAAGCCAAAATACATATACGTCTGAATGGGCTTCAAATGTACCTATTTCAACTTAAGTTTGAATGTCATTTGCTTATAAAAAATACAGAAAGCACGCATGAGTTTGATAGAACTATATAACATGAATTCTTAATCTAAACTATAAGGATAAACACTAATATACGACATAATAATCATATGTAACCAAAACAGTTATAACAATGATTTGCAACAAAGGAAACCATTCAGCAAATATTATTCATCCAATTATTTCCTAACTATTTTATAACTATTCAAGTCATTAGAAAATAATTTCAAGTTATGTATAAATACATGACTTCGGAAGACTTATAAAATTTCAAACTAATTTTGAACCAATTTCATATTCGAAACAAATTTGATTATAACAAAATCTTTAAGTTTTTGATATTCTTCATTGAAGAGGAATAAAATATTCCAATATATCTTAAAAGATTAAGCTTATAAAACATTTAAACTTGTTTATATAAGATATACACAAATAATCTCATAGTATTATTATACAAGGATTTTCCGAAAGTTTTACAATACTATTGGAAATTGATATCAAACATCCTAATCGAATTTTAAAATATTATTTCTTTAAATCAAATAATTTATTAATTTCATAATTTAGAATAAGTATAAGCTCAAAAATCATCAGTTTAAAACTAATGATATATTCAAATCTTATATTATATTTTCTATTTCAAATCAAGTATAAAGATTTCATATTTTCATAATCAATTTAGAAAATACTTACTTCCAAAATAATAATTTATTCAAATCATGAAAGCATTTACTTAGGCTTATATAAAAAATCTAAATACTGCAAAAATTCTAAATTTCATATAAATTTTCAAATCAAGAGTGTATAAAATTTAATACCTTTCTTTCAAAATAAATATTTAACGTATTTGTTTTTCTTTTTTTCTCAACCATATTATATTATAAATAGAACTTCCCAAATCATTTGTTTCGTAAACATTTAAAGCAGAAAATTTTATACATACAGTTTATTTATATAATATCTCTAAATTGAAATTTTTAAAAGAAATTTATATAAATCTCATTTAAAAAGATTTCATTTGGAAATCCATTTGCAAACTCACTAACATCGATATATCAATACTTTTACAAAAATTCGACATAAAATTTCTTACTTTATATAAAGTAACTTCTTTTAGAAAAAAATGAAAATAAACATCCCTATTAAATGTGTAAACTATTTGAAAATAATCATCAACATCATTACTAATATTTAAAAAGAAGCTATTTAAATTCTTAAATCCATTGCTTACAAATTTCTAGTTTTAATCTTGAAATACTTTTCAAGCATTATTTATAAACATTAATAATCAGTCCCCAAACATTATTATAATTGTAACGACCCGCCTTTTTGGATAGTTTAAATCGACGATAAATCACACACGTCAGGCTCAAACCATTCAAAAGGGTTGTGACGACCGAGATTTTCGACCTCCGAAAATCGACATCAATACGCCCACTGTATTACATGCCGAACAACCGAATGCCGAAAATACCAGATCGTTAGGGAAAAGAAGAAAGAGGTAGAAGAAGAAAATAGAAATAACAACACAGAATCTCACAATCGCAGTGGAACAATATATAATAGATAATAACTGATCTTTACACAAAAGAACTATAACTGTTTATACATTACATCATCAGAGTACAACACCAATCAATAGCAAATACTGGACAATTATAATAACTTGTCCTCATAAAAGCTAAATATACAACCTACAATACAAAGCGGAATAAAATCAAGTACGTGTGATACGTCTTCGTCATCTAGCTCGTCTCCTGAGCTCCATAGCATCCTATCCTAAATCTGTAATACTTGGTCTGACCCGAGCATTATAATAAAATAACGCTCGAGTCAGTCTGGAAAACCAGCGTGAGAAAACACACTCAATTTGATTATTAAAGTTTTCAAAAATACTTTGAAAATCAAAGGTATTTCGTAAGACCATGCCACAAATAAACATGATGGGTTTTTACCTTACGATAACTAAAACATTTCATATCAAATCCTCTTATATTATAATAGTGTCTAAGTACAAATACTTTTTCAAATAGCTGAAATGCTTGCATCTCTTTTTCCAGCATAGTTGGGCACAATCAAAACCGTACGACGCTTATTGGGAAATGGATTCCATATGAATGACTAGGCACTGGGGTACCACCTGTCACAGTACATGTCTAGAAACACTGTACCGAGGAACACGTTGGATCCCCTACTACACAAGACCGGACTATCTCTAACCTGGATAGACCGAATACGCTATCACCTCGGGTGTTCCCATCCTCTTTCGAGCTCCTTCCATTTACCGTAGTAATCAATAATATCCGAGGTTATCTAGAAAGGTGATAAGCATACCCTACTTGGGTGCGACCCACTTAGCCTTGCTCCATTCCCCCTGATTTTCAGTCATTCCCGATTGATGAGGCTAGAGGCTACGATCAACTTTTTAAGGAATTTTCACTTAGAATGCTCATTGTCCTCCAATGACAATGTTATGATAGCATTCATCCATACAAGTCCATTCCAGGTCCGAATGGAACTAAAGGCACTACTCCTACTACATCCATTTTGGAATCACCCTTAGAATTAGTAGCGATTAGCCCTTGCACTTCATGCTCCATCTTCGACTCCTTGCTCTTGTCTTTATTTCGAAAACGTGCTCGTTGGATCGAAGTGGTATTCGGATAACAAATCAGATCCTGGTCTCTTCAAAACAACATTCGATATTTTCGGTAAACTCAACCCCGGTTCTTTAGGAAATACACAGACGAAAATAAGAACGGAGACTACCTCCTAACCGTTGGTGGACAGATTTCCTTATAAACGTCCTAAAAGAACGAAACGAGATTATTCGTACTGTATAGCACCTCGAACGGTAACTGTACCATATAATTCTCGTATTTCCCCTAGATATTCCCCAAGTTATATTTTTGGTCTAGATTTTTTAGTCGGTTATTTAACTATCAAATAACAATCATTAATCCAAATATTTCATTTTTCACTGGATAACTCCAAATCTCTTTTAAATTTATTTTAAATTTAAATCGCCAACTATCCCTTTCAAATGAATATTTGAAACCCCTTTTCAAAAATAATATGGAAAATAACACTACGGTATCAACCATGGATTCACAGTTCAATAGTTACGTCTCTATCCCAGAGAAATTCAAGACTTAACTGCAGGTACTCACTGCCTCCGATTACGCCATGCGAGTATACCAATACTTCCCGAAAAATCTATTTGATAATTTTCAAAATAATGCTTACGAAATTTCTATAATAATTTTCCAAGTTAACTTTCGACAAAAACTACTTTTTAAATAAAAACTATTAATAAAAATATTAATATTCAATAATTATCCTTTTAAAATAATAATACTGATTAAACCTTTAATAATAATTAACTACTATAACTAACTTAATTAATATTTACTTTAACAATTTTAAAACAATTAGATAATAAATTTTTCTAAAAACATTCTTTTAAACACTTTTAAATTTTTAATTAGTACTTAAAAATCTTTCTTTTAAAATAAACTTAACTTTTCTGAAAAATATATCTTCAACTCTAATATAGCCAGTCTAATTATTTTATAAATTCCTCTCGATTTATTTCCAGCTTGATTTACGTTCCAATTCCGTAAATTCCCTTTTTATAATTCAAAAAATAAAACTACTATTTATTTTTAAAACAATTTGCCCATCTCCTTATAAATTCCCATCGTGAATTTATAATTTCAAATTATCCACTGATAATTACTTCACTTTATTTTATAAACTTCATTTATAATTTCCATAGTCTCATTTCCCGTTTATAACGACTCCACAACACTTAATCGATTTTAAATTGATTTTCTAAATTAAATTCCGTTTTTCAATTAATTTCTTAGTTAACCCAAATATATCCCAAACCCACTAAATTTCAGATTCACTTCCTTTTTATGATTTAAAATCTTATTTAAATCCGGAACATCAATTTCATATTTTATTTCCAAAATCCCCCTCTTATTTTTCCCGAACTATTTAAATCTTAACTTTAAAAACACATTCTTTTATACTTAAAATAATCTCGCTTAAGTTCTTATTTTAAAAAAAAACCTTTTATTCACATTTATTCAAAGATCTCTATTTTTCCATATTCCGGAATTACTAAAGATGATTTTAAAATCATACTATTTATTTTTCCGAAATTCATTACTTTTAAATTTATCCAACTTTACTACAAATCTCTTACTTTAAAATTCCCTTTTTATTTTCCTTTAAAAATTCAATATTCATATTTATGATATTTTAAAATGCCAAAAATATATCAAGCAATACCATAGCATCCAATGAATTCAATTTCCAATATAATCTATCACAAATTATTCAAATAAATCATATCACTTAATATGAAAATAATTTCAACATTTTTAAGGAATCCAGTTGGATCCCTCCAACCTGTTTCCCTGCATCCACAGATGTTAATACAACATAAATTAATACCAATCCCACATTGAGGGGGATATCGCGGTATATAGGGTCATCCGCTATTATGCGGGGCGCATAGGGTCTCATTTGCTCTATATATGCGGGAATATACATTACTCCAATAGATATATATATATATATTACTATATATAATATCATATTCAACTGATAATAATTATCAATTTCAACAATCAATCAATAATTAATTTTAACTATTTAAAATTAGCTGCAGTATTCCAAATTTGAGTGAGATTAACTCACCTTTATTATTATTTTTTTCAAACTTGCTGATCGATCCAATTCTGACTCTATTGCACACTCCGTTCGATTTTAACGTCGTATAGAAATCTCTATTAAAATTTTATTAGCTATATCAATTTAAATTCCTAACTAAATAACCAATTATAAAATTAAACTTAATTAAATTTTTAAATTTTCAAATTACCTTTATTTACCCAAAAGCTTCTTTTTGCATGCTACAGGCGAACGTCCACACTTACACGCGTGCACGCTCAACTTCACGCTGCCAGAACCCACTGCACGACCCTGAGACACGCATGTGTACGAACCAACCAAGGTACCATCTGTAACGACCCAGAATTTTGAACAAATTAAATTGAAAAATATTTAATTAATTTTAAATATTTGAACGATGATTTAATTTGAATCGCCGATATAACTTTGAATTGGCGATTAAATTATAAAATTTAATCTATTGTAAGTTGGATAAAAAATTGAATCTTCAATTTTTAGCTGAAGAAAAATATTTCGAAAGCTTTTAAAATTCGTATTGATAATACTGAAGATAATTGAAGCTTCAGAATTGAATTTGAAAATCGTTTGTTCAGTTTTGAAATTATATCGTTCGAATTGATATTTGAAAATAGCCGTCCGAGGCGCAATCTCGGAATTCAACAAAACCAGTTCCATTGGGTCCGTAATATTAAATTATTGTCGGATTTCAATTTTCGTATTTTTCAGAGTTAATACGTGACCATACGGCGAGCAAACGCGTCGAAATTAAATTGAATTCAATTTAAAATTTAAATTTAAAATTGGTCAAACATCAGCACGTCTTCTTCCCTTACCTCACGCCTTAATTCACGCAGAACACGTTGAGGAATCGTGCAGCACATGCCTTGATCAATATTAAATCCTCCCTCGTTTATTTCTCCTCTTCAAATCATTTCTACATCTCGGCTTCAAATGAAGGAAAAAAATGCCGAGCCTCTTAAATTCAAACCAAAAGATAATGGCCGCTTCTGTTCTTCATTCGAAAATCTTCTCGTTCCTTTACTAAAACGAAAACTATCTTCATTCGAAGACAACTCCTCTTCCCTTCAGTTTTAATTCGCAAATCCAAAAAAAAAATTCACAGTTCGAAATCAAATGACCGTGAATCTCCTTCCCTCTTTCCCCATTTCATACGAAAAAAAAACAACAAACGAAATCCTCGTTCGTTCAGAAAAATTGAAATCGACTCCGACTCGAATCTCGCGAGGCCAGTGCGAGCAAGGCATCGATCGGAGGCAAGTCGAATCATCATGGTTGAAGATTGCGAAGACAAATTGGAGATAGAAGTCGCGATGGTGGATGGGCAGCATGGCGGAGGGCAGCCGCGTGAAGTAGGGTTTCGCGACTGAGAACTGGTGATGCGCGCGCACGTGACGATGGTCGATGGTTTATCTGGGGGTTCGTCGAGGCAATTTGGGGCAGCAGCATCGAAATGAAGGTGATCACGTTCGAGCACGCGATGGTTTGGGTGAAGTCGATGGGAAGCTGTGGACGCAGGGAAGAGCAGTGACTTGAATTTTGGAATTTAATTGTAAGGTATATTTTTGTTAATTTAAATTAAATTAGTAGATAATATATTTGTATACGTATAAGAAAACCAAAGAATATAAATAGAAAAAAAAAGATGTTCCTGTTTCAGTTTTAAAGATGTACAAATATATAGATAAATATAAATATATTCTCATTTAAAAAGGATATTGATTTTAAACGATTTGAAGATATAAAAATAAGGCAATATATTTGTTTAGTTAACTTATTTAAAATTTATTTTAATTACTAAAGGATTATTCAAAAGGAAGTTGGTTAGAAATTAAATAATTTATTAAATTTAAATCATCAGCTAAATTAAGGTAAAATAAATTGTAAAACGAAAATTTATTATTCGATTTAATTCGAATATTAATAGATTTTATAAATTATTCATACAAGGTTAATACAATGAAGAAATGATCAAAATGGAAATTGGATGGCAAATTAAAAAGCTAAGGTGAGATTTTTCTCACTCAAAATATATTTGGTATTGCAGTATTTATTGATTGATATGATTGCTATTTGGATGTGATATTAGATATAGTAGGATATATCTATATATATAGCAATATATACATATTGGCATATGTATATATTGGATTGATTGATTTCCCGCACTATATAGCGGATGAGACCCTATTGCGCCGTTATTAAGCGGATGATATTTTATAAAAACCCATATACCGCGATATTCCAACTCGAAGTGGAATTGGTATTGTGCTAACGTCTATGGATGCAGGGAAACAGGTTGGAGGGATCCAACTGGATTCCTCACCAGTATTTATTTATTTACAGATATTGATGTATATTCTGTTATCATATTGATATATGATATTGAATGTTTTGATTGACTAATTGGTGCATTGCATCATTGGATTAAAATTTTGAAGTTTAAAAATAACGATTTTTACTTTAAAAATGATTTTTTGAAGTGATTTTTGAAAGTAGACGTTTTATTGAATTTTTGAATTGATTTACTTTAAATAAATAAACGTTCAAATTCTTAAAGTTATAGAAGTTAATATGTTTGTGAAATATAACTGAAAGGTGATTTTTGAAATAAATAGTTAAGTAATTTATAAAATAGTTTAAATTTGGATTTTTGAATTATTAAAAACGATGTATATAAAAGATGTACAAATTGATATTTATCAATTTAAATTATTGGAATTTGAAAACGAGTTTTTATAAGTGTTAAAAATTTATAGAATTATAAATTGTGAAGATATGAAATTTATAAATTTATAAATTGTGAAGTTATAAAATGGATGAAACTGTCGAATAAAAGATTTATAAGTAATTTACTTATAAATTAGAGTTTTGCACTTAGATGGAATATGAATAGAATTTGCTAATAAAATGATTTTATAAGTTGAAACTGTTATAAAATATGAATGTGATTTATAAACGTTGTTTTATAAATCCGAGATCACTTATTTTGATAAGTGAATTATAGAAGTTAATAAAAAAAAATTATAAAATCGAAGTTGTTATAAAAATGGAATTTATAAACGTTGTTTTATAAATTCGAGATCAATTGAATTTGATAAATTAAATATAGAAGATTATTAAAGAAGATATATTCGCGATTTTGGATAGCGAATTTTTATTGAAATAAAATGTGTAGAGATGATTGAAATTTGGTTAAGTAAATTATATTCACGATTTTGGACAGTGAATATGTTATTAAATAAAATGGATTTATTTTTGAAGAAGTGATATTAAAAAAATGAAGTTAAACATTTTAAAGGTGTTTTAAAATGTAATATGAATCGAAAGCATAGATTTCAACATTTATTGTTGAAATAGACGTTTTCGAGAAAAAAAGGAAATGGTGGACTATAACACTGTTGTTATAGTAAATGGTTTCCGAAAGGAGATATTTTTGTGTAGTATTGGGATTTATATATCTATCTAAATTTCGAATCCCTATACTAGTGATTTTGAGTTGTCATAACGATGTTTTACGTAACATTCGTTTTGACTCAAATAGATCTCCTTAAAGAATGAAATTTATACTTAATTTTGATTTAAGTATATTGAATATTTTCAAACATTGGAAATAATTGATTTGTGAAACACTTATTTTTAAATAAGTATGGAAATGTTTTCCAAAATGAAATGATGCATTTTGAGAATTTATCTTCTTAAAGATAAATTGAAGTGAATATTTGAAATCGTATATCAGTAGATATTTTGAAGATATAAATCCACTATGGAATTTATAAAAGAAATGGGAATTCGTTTTAAAAATAAATATTGATTTATTTTTTTGAAAGTGTGGAAATTTTATATCTAGTAAAGATATTTTAGAAAATAAATAATTTGGAAAATTATTTGGAATCTGATGATGTTGCGCATCTTTATTGATAGTTAAATAACCGACTATCAATTATTTACCTTGAATAGGTATTTGTTGTGATTGGATGAATTTGAATGCCACACTTATTTTTGAATGAGCGCTCACTATTCGGGTTAGCCGGGAAAGGACCATGGGGTCGTATAACCCATTCCGAATATGTGATACATCGAAATGAATTGCATTTGATGACCGGTGTTGAAGACCGGATATTTTTGAAAACCGAAGGATTACCGTCGAGTTACTCTACATCGACTGATCTTCGATTTAGAGGTTTTATCACCCTTAGTGACGGGAAGTCCTGACGTGATTGAAAATTATCCAGAATTGCAAGGGCTTCGTGAGAAGTGCCTTCGGTTCTGTTCGATCCCGGAATAGACTTGTATGGATTGTGTGTCTGACGTTACAAATTTGAGATATAAAGCTGATTTCTTTCAAATACATTTCTGTTGGTGGCGGAGACTTTATTCTCTTATCTTAACACCCTTCTCTGAGACGTACGAGCTCAGAGGTTATGTAGTTGAAATTTATCAGCGATATACTCCCAATTTGGTAATGTGACATGCTGAGTGTTGCTGTGTGATGATCAGTGTTTGATCATTTGTGATATGATCATTTGTTTGATCATTTATCTTTGTGATCATAGGTTGATCATTTGTTTGACCCGAAGCATGGCTTTGGTGACAAAGCGTAGCTTTGTGGACGAGACTTCGTCGAGCCTCACACCCTGGAAATGGTCAAAACAGGAAGGATGCAGCAAGGTTCTAGGGAGTAGCGCCCCTTAGTGTATGTCATTCCTTCTGGATAAAGGTGGTATCATGGTATGGAGCCCAGATACTTAACCTCTGTAGATGCTGTGAGTTTATTACTTTGTGGTAGTTGGAAATCGAGGATCCTCGGGAAGATCGGTGACGATCGGGGGATGGCATACGCGTGTCAGTAGTTACCTATTTTTGCAGAGGTAACCCGGCCTTGTGTTGGCAGAGATCTAACCGTAATGTTAGGTTATTTCTCGGGACGTCATTCCAGAGGCGTTCTATTCGTGGAATAGGAAGTTCCTTAGCCTGACCATTTGTTGGAAATCCAAAGAAACAATACGAACCTTGTACGGTATTAGTTGTAGAACCTGCCATTTAATATGGTAGCTATAGTAAGCATACTATAATGGTACCTATGCTGGCTAAGATTTATATTCTACTTTCGAAATGTTTCTACACTATGCACTAATAATAATATCAAAAAGAATTTGATTTTGCGTAGTAAGCATCTTTGACTATCATAAGGAGAAATCTTCTCCAATTCTGCGTTTGCATTGTGTGTGTGGCAGGAGGCCTTATGGTAGTTTCATTTTCAAAAGCATTGCGAAATTGACTTTAAAATTTTCCTGTTGTCTTTTAAAGATAAACTGTTTTACGATCTCACACCAGTCACCATGACTGACTCGGAGTTTATTGTTTCCCTTCTAAACTCTGGGTGCCCACAAATTTCCACACGGGCAGTCTAGAGTTAGGTTATCAGGATATTCTGGATATTCTGGAGCTTTGGAAGCAAGCTGGATGACGAGACGTAGTATTTGTATCTGATATTATTTATTCCGCTGTGTATTCTGTATGAGGACAAGTTTATATAACTGTCCATTGTTGTATTGAGTTGTATATTGACTCTGACTGATGTATTGTATAAAAACTGATATAGTTCTTTGTTTATAAAAGACTAGTGATTATTTATTATATATTGTTCCGTAGCGATATGTGAGATTCTGATATTGTCTCTGTTTCTGATATTGTCTCTGTTTCTGATGTTGTTCTGTTGTGCTTCTCTTTCTTCTTCTTCTTCCATCTTTTACCTTTTTCTTCTTTCTTAAACACTCAGGGTTCGTATTTCCGTTCATTTTGAGTTAATCAATGGAGATTAGTGGTTAATCAAGAGGTACGGATTTGCGGGTCTTGACAGCTGGTATCAGAGCATATGGTTAAGCGACAACCCTGCTCTGTTGGGTGTTACTCATTAGAGATAGAGTCAGTAGTACTCTAGAATGAGTTGAGTGTAATAATAGATACGAGCGCGTATTTGTTAGTGAATATCAAATTGATTTGTATTGTGATGATTGGTTTATTGAGTGGTATATGAACCTTCGTCGGCACAGTCTGCAAAACTGTATCGAAGGGGTTTCTAAACACTTGAATAGAACAATTCGGCACAGTATTGTTTTTGAATAGGGTGAATGAGATAATTTTACCCAAAACTATTTTTGTGTAGAAAAGGAATGTTTTTCTATGAATTATCATATTAAATGGATGTTTGGTTGTTAGGAAACAATAAGATTGAAATATTATCATTGTTATATTGAAATTGAATAAGAAATTAAATGTATAACCAAAGATTGAAGATAAATTCATTTAACAAATGAAATTTATAAATGTGAATTGAAAAGTATAAGGAAATGAATTCATATATGAATAAAATTGTGAATCTAAATTATAAATGTGATTTGTAATTGGAAACGGAATTCCAGAGAAGTTTTTGGAAATGTTTTGAAAAGATATTTGAAAATTTTGGAGATTTGGAAAGTTTAATTCCTTTTTGGTTTGAAAATGATATTCAAAGGATTTTGGAAAAATGTTTTGAAGGAATGAAAAGCTCTAAACTCTTTTCGGTCGCTGGAAAATAATTCCGATGATGACCGCGGCATCATTGGTGTTCATTTTCGGGTTTCCAAAAGAGAAATTGCTGCCAAATTGTTTTAAAAGGAAGTTGTTTGAAAAATTTGGGTTTTGTTTTTGAAATTCAAAGGATAATTTGAATTGTTTTCAAAAAATGATTTTTGAATGTTGGTAAGACTCTGGAATACTGTATAAAGATATTTATGAAATAATAAATAAGTTGATAACTTATACAATTTAAATTTTGATAGAATTAATTTAAAGGATGAAGTTAAATCAACGTAAGTATAAGTGAATCAATTAAATAAAGTGAAAAGATTATTTAAAGAAAATTTATTAAGTTGAAAATAAATTTGGAGTAGTAACAAATAAATTGGAATTGAGTATTGAATTATGGAAGTAAATTGTGAATGAACAAATTGAAATGACCCACCAAATTATACTCTAATTTCATAAGGAATTTTTTTTTTAAAAGAGGATATATATATATATATATATATAGATATATCATCCATTTCAATTATCATTCTCAGGGTCACTTTCTTTTTCCAATAAATCAAATATATCCAGGATCACAATAATCAACCAATATAAATATATCAGTACATTTACAAAAATAAGCACATACATGTGAGGATGTATATGCCTCTCTTGTTTGAATCAGAGTTTTGAAAAACAAGAGGATGTTGGATTGCTAATTTATTTCAGATATTATTTTTTTTTTGATCAAACAATCCACTGGGAACAAACACATTAGTCTGTTTATACTAACTAAGAAGTGATCAAGAAATAATCAGTAGTAAACAAGCTTTTAATATAGATGTTTGTGTTAAGTTCTGAATAGTGTCAAAATCAGTATAAAATAAAGTGGATCCTAAGGAAACACAAGCAACATCTAGGCGTAATGGAAACGCGCCTAACTTATACATACAAGGTCACGAGTTCGAGTGCTATGCTGGTCGGTTCAAACACAATTTTTGTTTTTCAATTTTTTTTTTTTGCATTTTTCTTCTGTACAATTTGAAACTTGTTATCTACCTGTCTGCATATACATATTTTATTTTGCCTAAGATCCATCATACAAAACAAATATCCTTGCTTAATCATTTTTGAATTCCATTCCTACAACCTAGAAGGCTTCATGATTGAATGATAAGAGTGTTTATCATTTTCCAGGTTTGTATTTCTTCTTATAAGATTTGTCTGGCATTTAAAATGCATTTGGTTAGAATCTGAGTAAAATTCAGATTCTTATTTCAAATACAAAGGAAAAGGTGAGGTAAAATCTGCACTTAAACATGTTTATGTGCATATATATCTGCAACTATTTGAATCTGGCTTCCATCTATCTTACTACAGATCCTTTCTTTATTTAAAAATAGGACATGAGGCATTTGTATGGAACAAGTTAAATAAACCTTGCAGCCATATAAATACATTCAACCTATGTCTATTTCTTTTGCATACATATGTTATATTAGAAAATAAAACCAGTTTGATTATCTGAGAATCAACTCTCCAGATTTTCCAAAAACTTAAATCCTTTTTAAAGTCTCAAGATTGACTAATACATTTATAAAATGTAATCATTCAATTTTTTTTTAACATAGTGTTCTTGCTAAATCTACTTACAAGATTTGATCAAAATCCTTTTTAAGCATAACAGAAATTTAACTAGGTTCATAGATTCCAGATACAAGTCAAATTCTTAACAAAATGCCTAACAAAATATCAATCCAATATTCAACACTTAATACAAGTAGCAATTTAAATTGTCAATACATGCAGATTTCAACATTTAGGCTCTTATCTAACTAAGTTTTAGCATGCTATATCTTCTTCTCAAGGCCTTGCTCCTACTCCTATTTAGTTGCTGCAATCCCTGAAAAAGCATTGGAAACTGCCTCATTTTAAATGAGACACCCCAGATGCCAATAGCACACTAGGGTCAGACACATGTCTGGTATGAGAAAATTCACAAAAGCAATTTGTTAATTAGTTTAAAATCAAGTTAAGTACAAATACATAAGGTTCTGTCCTTTGGAATTAGGTAAATACTTGTGTGCATGCTCTGTGTCATTGTGCATGTGCACACTTAAATTTTCTTCCCAGAGACTACATATATATATACATAGCACAAACATTCAAGCATACAATTCAATCATAGACAAACAATCATTCATACCAAACAGGAAAATAACTAATATGAGTTAAATCACTCATTCAATACTCATATTTCAAATCTGGGAAAAACTCTAGTTTTCTCATCTGCTCAAGTATTACTTCCTTGGTATATTTATCTATCCTTGGTCTCACCTGCAATACTTATGAATCAATGGACACACTGTAATGAACTAATTCACTCCATTACACAAAGATCTCAGGACTTAAACAAGCCATGTGTCAACTTATGTTACTCAAGCACACAAGTCATTCCTGCAGTGTTCTTGACCCCAATTTCCTAATCAGGTTTAAGTTAATAATAGCTCTTTTGATTGTTCATGGCAAAACCCTTCTGTGATTCATTTCATTAGCTAAAACATCCATAACATGGCATCTCATATTATTCATAATCATACAGAGACAAACAAGCAACAACCATTTGTGATTACAAAATAAGGTTCTGTATATACATATATTCATCTTGGTATTCTAGAAGGAGTTTAGGCAACTAACATTGGCTTATAGCTTCTGGGAGAGTTTTCTTTTGCAAACATTTGTGCTTGAGTTAAACTCAGAATAATCTGGTTTCACTGAATCACAAAATTTTGTTTGCTATGTATTCTATTGAATCAGGAGCATCAGCACATAGGCAACCCTATTGCACCCCTAATTCCTTTCTATTTCAAGCCTCAGCACTATATACATGAGTATATTGCAGCTCAACATTATTTGCATTTTTCTGGGTTAAGCCAAAACCAATACTACTTGCCTATTCTCAACATTTTATTTTCTGGGTATTTGTTTATATCCCTAAATATTAACATATCAGAGATCTGAGTGTATAAACAGATTCAACACATAAAACTTTGTTATAATAAAACAAATGATCAATCAAAGAAAATCAAAACATATTCAGATTTAAATTCACAGATAAACATATATATATGAAAATACTCTTTAATAAAAATACTTTTATCTGGCTGCCTATATTAGGACTTATTGCCTTAGATTTTTGAGTGAGTTTTCTCACCTAGCTCTCTCCTTTGTTTCCTTAATTAACTGATGAACTCCTGCTCTTATCCTCAAGCTCTCTTTCTTCCCTTGTCTTATGATTTCTGTGGTATTGTTTTTCTTCCTTTTTTTTTTCAAAATTCTTTTCTGAGGAGGAGAGGAGGCTGCTGTATATACTTGTATATATATACAGGGTTTCTCTTAGGGTTTTGGGTATTGGCTAAAGCCATTTTTGCCCACCAGAAAATCATGTTATCTGCATTTTAACCCAAAGTTTTACCCCTTCCCGGCTTAATTTGGGTGAAGAGAGAAAAGTGGTTACATTTTTCTTTCAGAAATTGCTTTTCAGAAATTGCTTTTCAGAAAATACTTTTCCCCCCCTTGTCTACAATCATGCTAAAAATGTGACTTGGTTTTGTTATTTATTAAATACTCTTTTCTAATTCTGCCTATACCAAGAACTTCTCTGTTTTCATCTTATTTTCCTATTTTTAGCTTTCATGTAAATGGTATGTACCTCCTACATTTATTTATAAGAGAATTAGTTCTTTTTATATCTTCTTGCCTTTTATTTTCTGCTTATATTAAAATATGTCTATATATATATATATTTTATTTCACTAGTTTGAACTCTAGTATTTTATTAGCACATGTATATGTTTATATATATATCACTCTGTATTGACACACACATGCACATGTATACTTAAGAAAAATATTCAGTAGCATACATATATTTATATTTACTTATGCATTCAGCTTTTAAAGATTTTAATATATATATATATATATATTCCCATACATATCAATATGTATTTATTCTTAAAGTTCAGAGATTTTTAGCTCTAGTTCATGTGTATACCCTGTGCACACATGTACACACATACTGATACACTATCAAGCCATAACAATCTCCTTCCAAAATTAATTTAAAAATTATTTTAAATTTATTTATATTTTCCAGAATGAATTCCTAAAATCTTGGGTCATTACACAAATAAATTTACAATTGTGATTTAATGTAAGTGAAATTGAAAGTTGAAATTCATTTTGAATTTGTAAACAATGAATTGAATTGAATGATTATAAATGAAAGATAAATTAAAATTCGTATGGAATTGAAACTGAATGTTGAAGATGAATTAGAATATGTAATGAATTAGTAATTGAAACTAATTTAAAATAGTGCAGTTGAATAAAAGAAAGCTGATAAAATTCAATATTCAGAAGCTAATAGAATCCAAATTGAATTAAAATTGTAAATTGAATTCAAATGAAAGTTGAAATGTAAAAAAATTGAAGATAATGGATATAACTTCAATAGTAAGCTAAAAATGTATAAGCAGTTTATATTGGAAAATTTTGTAATAGAATTTGCAAAATGTTAGTTTGAATGTTGTAACTAGATATAATGGCTAGTAGATATACAGGTATTATAAAGGAATTGGAATTTTGATTTTGAAGATAATTTTGAATTGCTCGACAAAAGGTAAGTATTTAAATTTCAATATGAGATTTGCTGATTTCTTCTCTAGCCGCTTAGCTTTTTCTTTTTCTTTTTGAAATCTGAGAGTCCGTAGGGACGTTTAGTAGTCGTGCCATATTAGCCGCGCAAAGGAGACGCTGGCGAAATTTTTCGAAAATTTAGAGCGTTAGAAAATTTTTGAGAAAATTTTGAAAGTTTAAATTTGAATTTGAATTTAAATTTGAATAGAGAAGTAGACAATGTTGTTTGAAACTTATAATTAAAGTTGGAAATTTAGTTGAATAAATAACGAATCTTTAGTAGAAAGATTTTTTTTGAAAATTTGATAAAACTATTAGATGTTGAAAGATAGTAGACGAGTTAAGGACCTTTTTTCCTAACTTGTAATTTCGGGACGAAATTCTTTTAAGGAGGGAAGTTTGTAACGACCCAGAATTTTGAACAAATTAAATTGAAAAATATTTAATTAATTTTAAATATTTGAACGATGATTTAATTTGAATCCCCGATATAACTTTGAATTGGTGATTAAATTATAAAACTTAATCTATTGTAAGTTGGATAAAAATTTGAATCTTCAATTTTTAGCTGAAGAAAAATATTTCGAAAGCTTTTAAAATTCGTATTGATAATACTGAAGATAATTAAAGCTTCAGAATCGAATTTGAAAATCGTTTGTTCAGTTTTGAAATTATATCGTTCGAATTGATATTTGAAAATAGCCATCCGAGGCGTAGTCTCGAAATTCGACGAAACAAGTTCCATTCGGTCTGTAATATTGAATTATTGTCAGATTTCAATTTTCGTATTTTTCGGAGTTAATACGTGACCGTACGGCGAGCAAACGCGTCGAAATTAAATTGAATTCGATTTAAAATTTAAATTTAAAATTGGTCAAACATCAGCACGTCTTCTTCCCTTACCTCACGCCTTAATTCACGCAGAACACGTTGATGAATCGTGCAGCACATGCCTTGTTCAATATTAAATCCTCCCTCGTTTATTTCTCCTCTTCAAATCATTTCTACATCTCGGCTTCAAATGAAGGAAAAAAATGCCGAGCCTCTTAAATTCAAACCCAAAGATAATGGCCGCTTCTGTTCTTCATTCGAAAATCTTCTCGTTCCTTTACTAAAACGAAAATTATCTTCATTCGAAGACAACTCCTCTTCCCTTCAGTTTTAATTCGCAAATCCAAAAAAAAAATATTCACAGTTCGAAATCAAATGACCATGAATCTCCTTCCCTCTTTCCCCATTTTATACGAAAAAAAAACAAACAACAAACGAAATCCTCGTTCGTTCAGAAAAATTGAAATCGACTCCGACTCGAATCTCGCGAGGCCAGTGCGAGCAAGGCACCGATCGGAGGCAAGTCGAATCATCATGGTTGAAGATTGTGAAGACGAATTGGAGATAGAAGTCGCGATGGTGGATGGGCAGCATGGCGGAGGGCAGCCGCGTGAAGTAGGGTTTCACGACTGAGAACTGGTGATGCGCTCGCACGTGACGATGGTCCATGGCTTATCTGGGGGTTCGTCGAGGCAATTTGGGGCAGCAGCATCGAAATGAAGGTGATCGCGTTCGAGCACGCGATGGTTTGGGTGAAGTCGATGGGAAGCTGTGGACGCATGGAAGAGCAGTGACTTGAATTTTGGAATTTAATTGTAAGGTATATTTTTGTTAATTTAAATTAAATTAGTAGATAATATATTTGTATACGTATAAGAACACTAAAGAATATAAATAGAAAATAAAAAGATGTTCCTGTTTCAGTTTTAAAGATGTACAAATATATAGATAAATATAAATATATTCTCATTTAAAAAGGATATTGATTTTAAACGATTTGAAGATATAAAAATAAGGCAATATATTTGTTTAGTTAACTTATTTAAAATTTATTTTAATTACTAAAGGATTATTCAAAAGGAAGTTGGTTAGAAATTAAATAATTTGTTAAATTTAAATCATCAGCTAGATTAAGGTAAAATAAATTATAAAACGAAAATTTATTATTCGATTTAATTCGAATATTAATAGATTTTATAAATTATTCATACAAGGTTAATACAATGAAGAAATGATCAAAATGGAAATTGGATGGCAAATTAAAAAGCTAAGGTGAGATTTTTCTCACTCAAAATATATTTGGTATTGTAGTATTTATTGATTGATATGATTGCTATTTGGATGTGATATTAGATATAGTAGGATATATCTATATATATATAGCAATATATACATATTGGCATATGAATATATTGGATTGATTGATTTCCCACACTATATAGCGGATGAGACCCTATTGCACCGTTATTAAGCGGATGATATTTTATAAAAACCCATATACCGCGATATTCCACCTCGAAGTGGAATTGGTATTGTGCTAACGTCTGTGGATGCAGGGAAACAGGTTGGAGGGATCCAACTGGATTCCTCACCAGTATTTATTTATTTACAGATATTGATGTATATTCTGTTATCATATTGATATATGATATTGAATGTTTTGATTGACTAATTGGTGCGTTGCATCATTGGATTCAAATTTTGAAGTTTAAAAATAACGATTTTTACTTTAAAAATGATTTTTTGAAGTGATTTTTGAAAGTAGACGTTTTATTGAATTTTTGAATTGATTTACTTTAAATAAATAAACGTTCAAATTCTTAAAGTTATAGAAGTTAAGATGTTTGTGAAATATAACTGAAAGGTGATTTTTGAAATAAATAGTTAAGTAATTTATAAAATAGTTTAAATTTGGATTTTTGAATTATTAAAAACGATGTATATAAAAGATGTACAAATTGATATTTATCAATTTAAATTATTGGAATCTGAAAACGAGTTTTTATAAGTGTTAAAAATTTATAGAATTATAAATTGTGAAGATATGAAATTTATAAATTTATAAATTGTGAAGTTATAAAATGGATGAAACTGTCGAATAAAAGATTTATAAGTAATTTACTTATAAATTAGATTTTTGCACTTAGATGGATAATGAATAGAATTTGCTAATAAAATGATTTTATAAGTTGAAACTGTTATAAAATATGAATGTGATTTATAAACGTTGTTTTATAAATCCGAGATCACTTATTTTGATAAGTGAATTATAGAAGTTAATAAAAGAAATTTATAAAATCGAAGTTGTTATAAAAATGGTATTTATAAACGTTGTTTTATAAATTCGAGATCAATTGAATTTGATAAATTAAATATAGAAGATTATTAAAGAAGATATATTCGCGATTTTGGATAGCGAATTTTTATTGAAATAAAATGTGTAGAGATGATTGAAATTTGGTTAAGTAAATTATATTCACGATTTTGGACAGTGAATATGTTATTAAATAAAATGGATTTATTTTTGAAGAAGTGATATTAAAAAAATGAAGTTAAACATTTTAAAGATGTTTTAAAATGTAATATGAATCGAAAGAATAGATTTCAACATTTATTGTTGAAATAGACGTTTTCGAGAAAAAAAGGAAATGGTGGACTATAACACTGTTGTTATAGTAAATGGTTTCCGAAAGGAGATATTTTTGTGTAGTATTGGGATTTATATATCTATCTAAATTTCGAATCCCTATACTAGTGATTTTGAGTTATCGTAACGATGTTTTACGTAACATTCGTTTTGACTCAAATAGATCTCCTTAAAGAATGAAATTTATACTTAATTTTGATTTAAGTATATTGAATATTTTCAAACGTTGGAAATAATTGATTTGTGAAACACTTATTTTTAAATAAGTATGGAAATGTTTTCCAAAATGAAATGAGACGTTTTGAGAATTTATCTTCTTAAAGATAAATTGAAGTGAATATTTGAAATCGTATATCAGTAGATATTTTGAAGATATAAATCCACTATGGAATTTATAAAAGAAATGGGAATTCGTTTTAAAAATAAATATTGATTTATTTTTTTGAAAGTGTGGAAATTTTATATCTAGTAAAGATATTTTAGAAAATAAATAATTTGGAAAATTATTTGGAATCTGATGATGTTGCGCATCTTTATTGATAGTTAAATAACCGACTATCAATAATTTACCTTGAATAGGTATTTGTTGTGATTGGATGAATTTGAATGCCACACTTATTTTTGAATGAGCGCTCACTATTCGGGTTAGCCGGGAAAGGACCATGGGGTCGTATAACCCATTCCGAATATGTGATACGTCGAAATGAATTGCATTTGATGACCGGTGTTGAAGACCGGATATTTTTGAAAACGGAAGGATTACCGTCGAGTTACTCTACATCGACTGATCTTCGATTTATAAGTTTTATCACCCTTAGTGACGGGAAGTCCGGAGGTGATTGAAAATTATCTGGAATTGCAAGGGCTTCGTGAGAAGTGCCTTCGGTTCTGTTCGATCCCGGAACAGACTTGTATGGGTTGTGTGTCTAACGTTACAAATTTGAGATATAAAGCTGATTTCTTTCAAATACATTTCTGTTGGTGGCGGAGAATTTATTCTCTTAGCTTAACACCCTTCTCTGAGACGTACGAGCTCAGAGGTTATGTAGTTGAAATTTATCAGCGATATACTCCCAATTTGGTAATGTGACATGCTGAGTGTTGCTGTGTGATGATCAATGTTTGATCATTTGTGATATGATCATTTGTTTGATCATTTATCTTTGTGATCATAGGTTGATCATTTATTTGACCCGAAGCATGGCTTTGGTGACAAAGTGTAGCTTTGTGGACGAGACTTCGTCGAGCCTCACACCCCGGAAATGGTCAAAACAGGAAGGATGCAGCAAGGTTCTAGGGAGTAGCGCCCCTTAGTGTATGTCATTCCTTCTGGATAAAGGTGGTATCATGGTATGGAGCCCAGATACTTAACCTCTGTAGATGCTGCGAGTTTATTACTTTGTGGTAGTTGGAAATCGAGGATCCTCGGGAAGATCGGTGACGATCGGGGGATGGCATACGCGTGTCAGTAGTTACCTATTTTTGCAGAGGTAACCCGGCCTTGTGTTGGCAGAGATCTAACCGTAATGTTAGGTTATTTCTCGGGACGTCATTCCAGAGGCGTTCTATTCGTGGAATAGGAAGTTCCTTAGCCTAACCATTTATTGGAAATCCAAAGAAACAATACGAACCTTGTATGGTATTAGTTGTAGAACCTGCCATTTAATATGGTAGCTATAGTAAGCATACTATAATGGTACCTATGCTGGCTAAGATTTATATTCTACTTCCGAAATGTTTCTACACTATGCACTAATAATAATATCAAAAAGAATTTGATTTTGCGTAGTAAGCATCTTTGACTATCATAAGGAGAAATCTTCTCCAATTCTGCGTTTGCATTGTGTGTGTGGCAGGAGGCCTTATGGTAGTTTCATTTTCAAAAGAATTGCGAAATTGACTTTAAAATTTTCCTGTTGTCTTTTAAAGATAAACTGTTTTACGATCTCATACCATTCACCATGACTGACTCGGAGTTTATTGTTTCCCTTCTAAACTCTGGGTGCCCACAAATTTCCACACGAGCAGTCTAGAGTTAGGTTATCAGGATATTCTGGATATTCTGGAGCTTTGGAAGCAAGCTGGATGACGAGACGTAGTATTTGTATCTGATATTATTTATTTCGCTGTGTATTCTGTATGAGGACAAGTTTATATAACTGTCCATTGTTGTATTGAGTTGTATATTGACTCTGACTGATGTATTGTATAAAAACTGATATAGTTCTTTGTTTATAAAAGACTAGTGATTATTTATTATATATTGTTCCGCTGCGATATGTGAGATTCTGATATTGTCTCTGTTTCTGATATTGTCTCTGTTTCTGATGTTGTTCTATTGTGCTTCTCTTTCTTCTTCTTCTTCTATCTTTTACCTTTTTCTTCTTTCTTAAACCCTTAGGGTTCTTATTTCCGTTCATTTTGAGTTAATCAATGGAGATTAGTGGTTAATCAAGAGGTACGGATTTGCGGGTCTTGACACCATCCCTTAGTTTTTTGGCTGCCATTACTGGAAGGAAAGTATATGGCAGCATAATCACACTACGGTTTCTTCGATCCTCGCATTCCATAAACTGTTCCCTTGAGGTCTATCCCTGCTTACACCCTTCACTTGCTCTGCCCCCATTTTCGAGATCCTTACTTGCTAATAACACATGGAACCAGGTTTTTGAATTATCGAGAATTTACTGGTATTGTTTCAGAAATAAGATCCATATCAAACAACAAGTCCATGGGCAAGAGCTCACAGTCCACCTTTCCTCTGAGCTTGCATTACTTAAGTGCTGGAGGATCTCTTCCTTATTGTGTATTGGATTAATACACATCCTAGATAGCATCACGAAGACTCTTTTTAGAACAGTGCTTCTTCAAGACCACAACACAGGCTACTCTCCTGTTGTCCCAATCCTTTGCAAGAATCGCAATGCTCTATAGGACAATCAATTTGATCTTCCCAATACAAAAACCTGGTCACGCAATTTACAATTTTTTTTGAGAAGAACGAAATCTCGGTTTTCTTGTCTCTGATTTTGGAATAAATCGAATGAGAGGGGAGAAGTGCTTAATAGAAGAAAGAACGATAGGGGGTAGTGTGTTTTGAAAGGTAAAGTATAAGGTGGCTGACATGAAGGAAAAACAACTGATGTGAGGGGGTTGACCAGTCAATATATATAAATTAATTTGAAAACGTCTCTATTTCGCAACTTAAAATGTCGACCTCCTATTGAGGCATGCCGCAAGGCGTTTATAATGTTATACCCCTATCTGAAAGATATGGAAAAGGTTTCGAGTACTAATTCGATCGTATGGAGAAGATAGCTTTTTAGCCCCAACTATTATATTGAGTTTTCGATACAAATTTTCAGCGCGTTTATATCCCATATGGCCAAACGATAACTCCAAACACTACGAAATTCAAAATCCAATAATAATACGCTGTTATGGATCCAATGGAACTGGTTTCATCAAAATCCGAGACAGTGCCTCGGAAGGCAATTTTTAGATGTAAATTTAAACGATATATTTTTAAAACTGAACAAATCACTTTTAATTTCAATTTTAAAACTTTTATTATCTTTAGTATTATAAATAAAAAATTTATAAGCCTTTAAATTATTTTTAACAAGCTTAAATCTCCATATTGAGTAATTTAACCAATTTTCAATTGTTAAATTCAATAATAAAATTATCCAATAAATAGTTATATTTGAAATTCAAGTTAAAATTTAACTTTCAAATATTTAAATTAACTAAATATTCCAATTTCAAATATCCAAAAATTTCGGGTCGTTACAAGGGCAGATTGTTATGGGGTAAATAAGAAAAAGTAGAGAAAGAAAGAAACCAAACACTGAATCTCACAACGGAATGACAAAATATAATAATCAAATAAATACTTCATGAAGTTGTTTTACAAATAACATTCGATTACACAATTGCATTTCAGAATCAGAGTTACATTCAACATAAGTAAATAACAAATGCAGCCGAATAACATGATGCAGTGTAACGACCCGTAATTTTGATAAGGTTTGGTGGTTTAATGTTGGAAGAAATAAAATTTTGTGATTTAATAATAAGAATATAATTGGAATGAAATGTAATAGTATTAATTTAAGGTAACTGATAACTGCTTTTAATGTAATTCCAATTAATCGAAATGATTAAAGAATTATAATTGGTGATAGATTGTAAATAAATTGTAATAATGTGTGTATTAATTGAAAATTGGATTAAAAGAGTAATTTATAATTTAAATGTTGATTAATTAAGGAAATAATGTATAAGAAATTGAAATTGGATAAAATTAGTATAGTGTAAGTTGTTATAACATTTGTTTGTAAGTAATAAACTTACGAATGTTATTAAATGTAGAAATGGTGACAATTGTTATTTGTTACCAATTTATTTAATTGTTGAATTCAATTTGAAATCAATTGTAATTAAATGTAATTAAATATTATGTTAAAGGAAATTAAGATGAAATTGGATAATATTAATATAATAAGATATAAACCAATGTAACTATGTCCATAAAATAATGATAGACTGAACAAAAAGATTGAAATCTAATTTAACCTATTTATTGGAATTTAATTATAATTAATTAGATTTAATTACTGTTAAAATTAAACATTGAAGTTAGTGTAATATTTAACACAAAATTGATATGTAAATTTGTATTAAATCATTGTAAATGTCTTAGTGATAAAAAATGATGAAATTTGTTAATTATCAAATTTGAATGGAAAAAAGTGATTTAATTAATTTAATATTTATTTATTTAATTAATGTGAAAATAGCCATTTTGGCCACTGTCTCGGATTTCGACGAAACCAGTTTCATCGGATCTGTAACGGTGAATTATTGTAGGATTCCAAGTTTCGTAGCGATCAGACTTGTCGATCGATCATACGGACTCGAAACGCCTAGAAATCAATTTAGTTGAAATCAATTTGAGATAAGCTGATTTTAAGCTAACTTCTTCATACGATGGAATTAGGACTTGAAACATGTTCCATTGAGTTTAAAAATATCGAAAACATCTATTTCGATATATTGGATGACCCACTTTCATTTCGGAAGCGAAATGGGCTTTTTGGGTCGCTATTTGTCGTTCGTACTAATTGGATACGTATTTATCTTTTTATCGGGCTTTGTCAATATAAATAGTCTTGTTTCCCCAAACCATAGCAGTAATTTTTCTGGTTCTGTATGTACAACTCCATCTATTTGTACCTTCTTCTCAAATGGGAGAAACCGAAATTTCTAGATTCAATTGTAAATCAAAATCAAATCGAAAAATTAAAACTCCTCCAAACTTATCTTATTATATACCGATTTAAAGCTCTCGACGAGCATAATTCACCGGTGTAATTCGTTTCTCGATTCGAACCACTATTTGTCCAAAAATCAAGGTTGGACCTCGGTCGTCCATTTTAGGGTTTTGACGATCGAACGGTGGATAGTCAACCGATTGACGATCGGGAGGCGGCGTTGGGAAGGTGGAGTAGAGAAGGTCATTGGGGTGTCGTTCGTGCCAGTGGTCGACAGTTTCGCCAGAATTTGGTGCAGAAGGCGGCGGCGGCGCGATCGCCTGGGGGCATCATAGGGGGGTCACGCGACCACCGTGGGGTCGGCCATAGACGCTGTTGGCGGTGGTGGTCTTCGATCATGGTGATGTACACGAGGCAGCGGCGAAAATTGGCCAAAAGCCGGCGGCTATAGTCAAGTTGAGAGCTAACGCGTTTTCCAATTTTATTTAATTGATTTTATATTTTTAAAATTTAGTCATTCTAATTATCATAACTTTCACATACGAGGTCGGATTTTCACGCGATTTGTTCCGCTGCGATTGTACTGAAATTCCTTACATTTTGACACTAGTTTGGACGAATTCTGAGACTATCGAATTTTGGGCTTTATTTTGGATTTCAAATCAATTTGAAATAATAGGTGAGTGTTTTAATCCACTCACAACTACTAAATTATCTTATGTTATGTAAATTGAATTTATGATGTAATTAGAATTAATTGATCGATGTTTGGTATGTTTAAATTGTCATTCTAGTTAAATTTGACTTTTATTGCATTTAATCATCGGTTAATTTAATATTTAATTTAATTGTCAATTTAACATCTGTGAATGATAATCAGTTATCTGTTGATGTTTATTGGTTGATTTAGAAGATGATTGTGATGGATGTTTGCTTGTTGATATTGGATGACTGGATGTTATATTTTATATTGTTATAACACTGCAAGTTCCCTATGGGTTGAAATGATACATACCCGAACGATCTGATAGATTAGGGAGAAATAGTTATGGGTTGAAATGATAGACTCGAGCGATTTCATGGATTTGTAATTAAATTCGGGATTGCGGGTTGAAATGATATATATCCTTAAATATAAAATGATTGCGTATTGAAATGATAAATAACCTATCACTTGACCATAGGGTAGAAAATTATATACGGACACCGGATTGGTTAAACTAAATGATTTTGATATCTTTAAATTTTGAATTCAGCTAAATGATTTTGAAATAGTAATTATATAAACTGAATTATTTTCGATTATCCGAGCGTTAATGCTGAAATTGGAATTGATTTAATGAACTGTTCAAAGGATTTCAATTGGAATTTCAAAGTTGAAGTGCCAAATATAAATGAATTTATCGAAATTGAGTTATTACAAATGTTTGGATTTAACTTTGAAATCTATTTTAACCTAATTTAAACTATTTTAATTAATTTAACTATTTTAATCAATTTAAACTATTTTAATTTATTTTAATCTATTATAACCTATATAATCCAATTTAATGTATTTTACCTATTTTAAACTAATCAAATTTATTTAATCTATTTTAAATCTATTTAATCTATTTTAAATTTATTTAATCTATTTAAAAATCTACTTAATATAGTTTAAATCTACTTAATCTATATTTAATCTATTTAAATCATTTTAACTCTAATTGAATCTATTAAATCTATATTTAATCTATTTAAATCATTTTAATACTAATTAAATAAAATTTAAATCTATTTAAAACTAATTTTACTATTTTAATCTATTTAAACTATTTCTAAACTATTAAAACTATTTGTGACTATCTAAACTATTTTCTAAAATTTCAAACTAAGTAAAGTTGAAGTATTTATATTTAAATCCTTGATGATGATGCAACCTAAGTTGGAATTTGGAAATGATACATTTTTGTGAAATGACATATTTGAGTAAATATGATGATTTTGGAACGAGGATTCAATTAACCTATCTTATCGATAAATGCAAAAGTGAATATTATTTTGAAAGTGAATATGATTTCGCAAGAGATATGGTTTGAAATTGAATATGAAATTTTGATATCAATTGTGAGTTGACTTTTTGAATGTTAAAGAACCATTCGGTGTGAAATAAGCGTTTGGTTGTTAAAGAGACCGGGATCAGATATTTTCATATACTCTGGCAATACCGAAAACCACTTTAACAACTATGTACATGGTGGAGATTCCAGAAATGAAGTAGGATGGTTTGGTGTGCAACACTATATGAGGTATTTACGTGACCCTGACTCCCGTTAGTCAGCTTAGATGTGACAAAAACAGGAGCTAAACCGGGCAAGTGAGGTCGCACCTCCGATCGGGCATATTTCTTCGATACCATACTATTACTTTGTGATTGATTTGGTGGCCACCCCTCGATTTTGATTATGGGTGTGTGTTCCGAGGTGGACGGTAGTAGCTGTTAAGCATTACCCCTAGTCCGGGAGTGCAATTGGTACGTCTAGCCTAGCATTGGCTCGAGTGTCGTGTTTACATACCCTATCGCGCCTTCTACGAGTTTTTTTTGTACCATACCTATGGAGTGCCCTCTGTGTAAACTTCTAGTTTACGGAGGAGCGTACGGTACTGTATAGACTATGGGAATATATAATTGTGTTAAGGGGAATATGTGTAACGCCTTAACGCTATTTTAATACTTTACTTTACTATAGACACTATTATAATAGCGTATTGTACTACATAGTAGATAGTTTAACGGATCCTTAGGAGATGGTAATCCCAAACATCTCTTAAGTTATTACACTCACATTGACACAGGATAGGAGATGTCAAACCCCGTAAACATATCTGATGTCGTTACACTCATACTCATTTACTGTTAATTTAACTTACATAAGATCTTTTAGTTCTAACTCGAGTGTTTTGTCTTTTCAATTCGCTCGGGTCGGTCTGAGCTTTTCAGTTTATCGAAGACTGCTTTCTAGAGGATGAAGACGAAGATTTTTACTATTATTATTTATTATATTTATTCCACTATATCATGTTGTTCCGCTGCATTTGTTTATTATTCATTCTTGTTGTATGTAACTCTGATCTGTATTTTAAAAGAATAATCAATGTTATTTGTAAACAGCTTCATGAACTGTTTATTTGATTATTATATTTTGTCATTCCGCTGCGAGATTCTGTATTTTTTTTATTTCTTTCTCTTCTTTTTCTTATTTACCCCGTAACAATCTGCCTCTTTGAATGGTTTGAGCCTGACGTGTGTGGTTTATCGTCGATTTAAACCATCCAAAAAGGCAAGTCTTTACAGTTGGTATGAGAGCTTAGGTTTAGAGATAACCTTAGCTTTGTGGGCTCTGACTCTTTAGAAATAGGGTAGTAATACCCTAGAATGAGTTGTTGAGTGTTTATATATGAGTGAGCGTATTTGTTAGTGTTATAAAAGGTTTTTGTATTGTGTTAGTTTGTTTTGCTTAGTATTTATAAATTCCAATCGGTACATAGGACGCTATTGCATTGATAGGGATTTCTAATCACTAAATAGGGTAGACCGACACAATATTTGTTTTGAAATATAGGTAAATAAATAATTTTACCTAGTATATATTTTGTATATAAAAGGATAAATTTTATAAATGATCTAGTTGGATGTAATATGTTGTTTATTAGGTAGTGAAATTTTATAAACATTGATTGTAAAATAGGATTTACAAGTAAAGTAAAATATAAATTAGAAATTTAGAACTTAAGTTCCGGGATTTCAAAAATTTCTTTCGAAAGGTTTTGGATATAATATTTGTAGTATTTAGAAGTATTTTTTGATATAAATATTTCAAAATGATTTGAAAGAAATGTTTTAAAATATTTTTTTTAAAAGGAAATAAATTCTGTACTCCCCTCTCTGTCGCTGGAAAATAATTTCGGTGATGAGTGCACGCATCATCGACGTTCATTTTTGAGTTTTAAAGTAGGAAGGTGTAACGACCACATATTTTAACCAAATTTAAATTGATAATTTATTGAAATTTTGAATTAAATTTGTGAAATCATTAATTAAATCTTAATATAAATGGTTTAAAGATAAGTATAAAAATAAATAATTTTAAAATTTAGAGTTGATGGTTAGTAATGATTTGAATTTATAAAATAAATATAAGATAATAAATATTAAAGTAAAATAATAATAATAAATATTTAAAAATAGAGATATAAATAAATACAAGATAAATTATAAAAATATAAAGAAAAACCTTAGCTCAAATTTTCCCAACATATTACAATAGAACTTCCTTCATATTTCAAAGTATTGGCTTGTAAAGGAAAAACAAAATTTTATAGTTATGAAATAATATAAGTAAACACATGAATAAAATTTAACAACAAATTAAAATAGAAATTTAATTATATTATAAAGTAGTATTGTAAAGGCAAAGTTTAAGTATAAAGACAAAATAAAAAGAAGGTAAAATACATACAAGTAAACAAACAAACAAATAATGTATTCATGAACACTTGCAAACATGAAACAAAAAAGGAAACAAAAATATGGATAAGTATAAAAGCTTGCAAGAGAAGCCACATCAAAAGATTATCTTCATACTTGCACAGCTGAAAAAAAATGAATTTGTACAAGCCTAATTAATGTTAGCCAACACAAACATTTTCTCAGCCCCTAACCACGAAAAAATCTCTGCTCATATTTGTACTAGAGAAGAAATAATATATCATTTTGTACCAAAACCATATTATATCACTTGTACAACACTTCATATCAGCTTAAACAAATAAACTTATCACCTGTAACTTGCTTTCTTTTATATATCAAGCTTTCCATCAGTTTGTTCATTTTTACAGAGAAAAAAAAATTTAAAGCAAGCTTCATCTCAAACTTAAACAAAAATTCCATTTAAACAACTTAAACAGCCTAAACTCAATTTAAACCAGAGAATCAAGAAAAGACTTCAGCTTGAATTTCAAAGCCTGGTTCAAAAGAAAAAGAAAAAACTCCGTTCTTTCTAAAATCAAGGTGAGTAAACTTTTTTCTTCTTCTGATCTATGATCTGTTGTTTGTGAAATGGAGCTATAGTAATGTGTGAACATATGTTAGTATGTATACAAAAATGTATGTATATGTTGTGCATGTCTGTTATTCGAGCTACCTCATCTCTGTTCAAAATTTATAGGTTTCAAGCATGTTTCAAAAATCAAATTGTTCATCTCCAATTCATATTAGGCTTCAAGATCTGAATGAAATTCGTTTGTATAATAAAGATCTAACTAAAGAAAATATTTTTAAGATTTAAAAATGAAGATAATTGGACTGGGAATAATTATTACAGTGAAATTCAAAATCATGCAAAATCCAAGTATCTTGAAATCTTGATTTACATATATAATATGTTTTATGTTAACGCTAAAAAGTGAACGCTAACACCCGGTGTGTGTAATAGAATCGTGAAAGCACCACCCGTTGGTACGGGAACAGAATACAAGCTGAAAATAGCAGTAAAACGGTAAATGACAACAGATTTATAATGGTTCGGCCCGTAATTGAGCCTACGTCCACTTTATAGTCTTTTATTGCTGATTTGATTACAATTTGATACAATATTCTTTGAAATACAATACAATTTGATTACAAAAACACCCTTGACTACTAGCACAAACTTCGATGATGAAACTCGATGAATCCATGTCGGATGTATGAAATTCCTCTCGAAGCTTGTTGTAGTGTCTCGAGTATTTGAAGATCTTTGTGTGTTGATTGAGTTGAGAGTTCGACAGAGTAACGACGCTTCAAAGAATGGCTGGCCAAAAGTCCCCTTCATGTTGAAAGTGGTGGTCTATTTATAGGAGCTGAATTCTGGTTAGAAGTTTTGCCAAGTCTTAGGTCGCGTACGACCTAAGTTAGGTCATAGATCGCGAGCGACCTAAGCTAGGTCGCCGTCTACTTGCGACTTAAGAAATCAGCTGATGAAGTTGCACTTGGCTTCATTTGAACAAGTGGTAAGTCGCTGGCGAGTTAAGGATGGTACTAGGTCATTGGCGACTTATAGAAATGATTCAGTGCGCCCCAAAGTCTTAGGTCGCGTTTGACCTAAATTATGTCGTAGGTCGCGAGCGACTTAGGAAGTTAGCCTGATGTAGTTACTTTCAGCCTTCTTTAGATAAGGTCGTGTGCGACCTAAGGTAGGTCATGAGCGACCTAAGGAACAGTTGCTGAGATGTTAGGTCGCTAGGTCTGGAGCCACTAGGCCGCTGACTCTCTTAGGTCGTTGAGAAGTTAGGTCGTAGACTTTTAGATCGTTAAGCATGCTAGGTCGCGAGGTCCCTTCAGCAGTTAGGTTGCGAGGTTCTTTCTGTAGTTAGGTCACAAGCTACCTTCAGTAGTTAGATCGCAAGCTCTTTAGGTCGTTTGTATTTTAGGTCGTGCAGTTTTAGGTCGCTTGAAAATAAGAGTTAACATTTGCCCCTCGAAGTGCGAGCCTAGGTCATAGGTCGTGCGCTTCGACTTAACCTTGCTAGGTCGCGATCAACCTAAAACTTGCACGCCTGTTCGTCTCCCTTTCTCAGCCTCATATACATTAGTTAGGTCGCTCCCTCCTCTTCACCTTACTGTTCTGAGCTTCCATCGCCATTGACGATTTTTCGAGCTTCCAAAGACAAATTCAATCCATTCAGTTGTCGATTCTTCCTCACCAACATAATTCGTAAGTTAATTTGATCTTCATTCCATCATGAACGCTGCTCGATTGTGCATCCATATTTTTCGACCCGAATCCAGCTTCACGTGTCGTGTTTTGTTTCAAATGATCATTACAACTGATTCTTGGTCATTATTTGTCATGATGTTGCGATTCACGAAGACACTGTAACATTCACAATGGATTGGAGGGATTTAGCATCAATTTTTCGGGTTGTTCGTGGAGATGAATGAAATTCATGAAGAGGGTGATGGAACTCTTTGTAGTGACGCTATTGGGTTATCGGATCCAGTAGATGATTACGTGGGGAGGAAGTCAGCAAGCTACCAGATCTGGACGACCTATCAGTTAGGTCGCGTTGGGAATTGCACGACCTAAGCCTTACGACTTAAGAAACCTGACCGACCTACATGAATCTGAACATTCTTTTGCGACCTAAGTGGTTGCCGACCTACTTTAGGTTGTGAGCGACTTAGGACATGAGCCATTTGGACTTAAGAGAATTTACATTGCCTCGAACTGTATGCTTTGCAGGGCGACCTAAAATAGCCTCGACCTATGATAGGTCGCTGAACGTCCTAAGATGAACAAACTCTGCGTTGCTCTGAACACCTTAACTCGCACTGCACGACCTAACTATGTCTCGACCTATGATATGTCGCTGGACGACCTATGACTTAGAAGTTTGGCTAGAAGTTGACTAAGCTTTGGATTTGAACTGTGTTGCATTTCTTTTCAGATTGTCTTGACTTTAACGCTAATAACCTGTTTAAGTACAACATTTGCAGAGAAAACGGGACAAATATACTGCCATTGACTGCCCACATCGCATGACAGATTAGTTGATAATGAATAATTAGCTTAAATGAATTCTGTGAATGAAATGCTGTGAAATGACTAATTCAAATGAAGTGTTGAAACAAGGCTGGAATAATCAACCTAAGCTGACTTATTTGCATCAACACAACATTGTATTTGAACCTGAAATAACAAGCCTCGAAACTTTATAATCGACATACGTCAATTGTCTCAATTTCAGTTATACTTGCTTGTTATTGTTTTAATTTTGCACAACACTTCACACTTTTTTAGGAAACGTGCACCTTTATATTTAAATATCCAGTTGATTGTGTAGAATGACGTCCCAACAAGAAGATTCAGGACCAACTGAAGAAGCTTTCCCGATTGCCAATCCACTAATCGATCCTCCGGAGAGAACTCCGACTACTCTGAGCCACAAAATTTTTAGACAACTGTGTACCCAATTTGGTATTGCTGATTCAGATGCTATATTCCCTGGAGCAAGTGATACAGCTGACAGGCCACCTCTTGGTTTTGTCGCAGTGAATCGCCACATGTGCTTAAACGGAGCTATTCCGCCTTTCAATGAATTTCTCTGAGAACTTTTCCTTCGACTAGCTATCTCGCCTTTTTAGCTACACCCCAACGGTTACGCCGTTCTGATGGGGTTGTGTGTTCTGTTTAGGAGGATGCTTGACCGTCTTTCGAGCTTTGACGAAATTTGCTATCTATGTACCTTCTCTAAGAATAATGATCATCCTTCGATTTTACTTGTAAGGGGTGCCAGAAATCCGAAATTGATCTTGGATTTGCTTGAAAGTGCTCACGGTTTTCTAAACCAATTCTTCTTTGTTCGATCCTCCGGGATTCTACGCAGTTTGGAGAATCGGGAGTAAGATTGCCTTTCTCTGTTCATCTTATAAGTTTTCCGAAACCCAAATTATCAAATGCTTATCTTCATTCTTTTCCTTTTTCCAGCACTTCCTCCTCCGCTCAGAAATCCCAGCCTCAAATCGATCCTTGAGACCTTAAATGCTGTGGCGGCAGAAGAAAGAAGCGCCAAATTTTTGCTGAAAGATGAATTTTTACACCAGTATGGGCTTTTACACTCTTCTCGTTCCACCCAGCCTCATGAGATTCCTGATCTTCCAATAACAACGTCAGATGCCCCAGTTTCTGCAAAAGAACTTTCACTGAAAGAAACCATCGCTGAGACGTCACTAGTGAAGTGCACTACTTCTACTGATGTTGCGGGGTCGTCTAGCAAGCTTGCACTTGCCCCGGTTGTTGAAGAAGAAGAAGAAGGAAAAGAATCTCCCCGCCATTCCGGAGAGGCGGCCAATGTAGAGGCTGAAGGAAAAAACTCCGATGGGCATAACGGCGACGACATTTTTGGGGGGTTAAGTGACTTGATGGTCACCTCTCATGAACTATTTAAAGATGATGGTTCAAAAACGATCTCTCATGTTGTCGAGGCAACTTCTTCCTTGCGACAAACCACAACGCCTTCTACACAAGCCGTTGCCACTGCCACTCCACAGAGTGGTTTGTAATCTGATGCGCGTAGCTTACACGCCACACACACTTAGGATGCTAAGCACTTATATGCACTTAAATTCTCTACTTCGAAGATTTCTAAGACTTGCTTTTTCTTCAATTTCAGGTTCTACAATGGTGCGAAGTGGCTCGTATTATGATAACTTCCGGCGTTATGGAGGGCGCGATACTTATGATTACACACGCTATCTCCCCGCTCGCAAAGAATCTAACGAAGAGCGAGCCATTAGAAAAGCTGAAGAGAGGCGAGCTTATGAAGAGCAGCAAATAAGGAGAGATGATGACTCTCACAAAAGAAAATATCAGGACGATAAAAGGAAGAGACATGCTACCGATGACCCGAGTAAGCGGGTTAAACTCAGTGAAAAGGACGCGTCTGCAATATCCGAAAATACCGACGCTCCTATCTCTTCCGATATTCCGACCGGCTCTCCTCCTTTAAAGAAAACCGATATCCAAGCGATCATCAACAGACCCCAGTATCAGGTTAAAGATGGCCCTCCAACGCTTCAAAGCCGGTTTCCAAACTGGTGCTTAAAAGGAGTACGCTTCGACCTTGATTTGGTCCTGATTGATAAGCAAGCTATGCTCAGAAATCTTGATGCAGTTAGACTTAATGTTGAGAGGATGTCGTAGTGGCAAAAGCTTGTTGATGAACTCCAGAGAGTCAATCATATGAATCTCGAAAACATGCTGACTCTGGAGAATGATAAGGCTGAATGGGATAAATGGTGCAAGCAGCACGATGTGGAGATGACGAGCATCGCAGACGACAACGCAAAGCTTGAATCTGAAGTCAAGCGACTTAAGGAAGATCTCACCTCATCTTCTGCATCGCATACTCAAAAGGAAGAAGTCTTTCAGAAGCAAGTGCGGGACGCACACGCTGCACAAAGGGACGCCGAAATGAAGCTTGCAGCTGAGCAGCACATTACTGAGAAATATCGCACAGAAAATGCTGAACTGCGGGAAAATTTTTATTCCCAGAACGCGGAGATTGAGATGCTAAAAGCTAGGCTTCTTAAAGTTGAGAAGGAGCGTGATGACGCGGTTGCTGGACAAGTCGCAGCCGAAGAGTCTCATGAAGCTACTAAAGCTAGCATCGATTCTACTCTATTCGACTTTTACATGCACATCGTTCTGGGCCGTGGTAGCCTTTCATTCTTGGGTCCCAAATATGAGATTACACTGGCTGAGGTTTGGGAGACCGTACTTGATACGTTTCCTGGCTATGCAGAGGTAGACCTTGCAGCGCTTTATCTGGACGATGAAGCACGTGATGCGCTTGCTAGAGGCAAAGAGAAACTTGCCAAAGCTAGAGCCAGGGCAGTGGCAGAGGAGCATCCAGAAAAGAAAATATCTCTAACTGCCCCTGTCCACACTTCGACTTTGACCGATGTTGATTTCATCGGTTCTAGCTCTCACTCTCCACTTGCTGCAAAAGATGCTGAAGCTAAGCTCGTGATTACTGAGTCTCCCCTTACCCAAACTGAAGAGAAGAGCCAAGAAGACACTGAGGCTGATAAATTTGAAATTGATTTGTCAAAACCGACATCTCCAGGTAACTTCAAGTCAGATCCGGCTCAAGTGGATTATTCATTTGATTCAATTGATTTGGATGAATTTCTCGCTTATTACTTAAGTCCTGGTGATCCACTATCATCTCTTTTTTCGGAGAATACTAATTTTGACTTCTTTTCTTCTATAGCAGAAGCAACGAAAGTTGCACCAACTTCTCCTTTTTTGGCTGCCGCTCCCTCTTCTTCTCAAGTTACTCCTCTTCTAGCTTCTCAACCGGGATCGCAAGAAGAGAAAATAGAAGCCCTCAAAGACTTGGACGATCCGGTTGTTTCGCAGGAGCAAAAGACTATGGAGCTTGAAGAAGGCGAAAAGACTCCGGAGCAGTCTTTTGATGACGACATGAAACTTTCCACACTTCTCACTACTCTTGGAAGTGAGTCTTCCTCGAAAAGGAAAGGGAAGCGTGCCATGAAGAAGAAGAAGAAGAGCACTTCGGTTGATGAAGAAAATGTTGAAGAAGACCCAACTACTCCTCCTTCTCCATCCCGTCCACGCCGGATTCCGAAACTGGTCATCAAACCGGGCAAGGGTACTAAAGGTGGGAAGAAGGAGTAATAAACTGGGCTTTTTTTCTTACTTTTTGCTTGTACCGATCGGATATTGTGCGGGTACCGGTCCCCGCTTCTTTTTGTAATCTGCACAATGTAAAAAATTTCATAGTATTGAATAAAATAGCTATTTTACTTGTACAAATTTTTGTGTATGTGAGAATGCATCTATTTCTCATTGCAATGTAGAATAAATGATTCTTTTGTTTACTTTTTATGATACTGCAGTGGGCTCGTGGTATGACGATTGAGCGTTGTTTTTATTAATATAGTTATGTGCCCCCGTATCACGGCTCACTGCAATATTCTAAAAAGACTTGTATTTTTATTTTAGAGAATAATTCTTCCGATTTGAGGAAGTATTATTCTGCTTTTAATAGAATACGTTTCGTATTGGAGAAATTTTTACTTTCTCTTTCTTTCTGAAGAACACTTCAACTTTCGGGGATGATCTCTTTTTATTTGTTAAAAAGTGGATTTTCCTACGTAGTGAAGTGAATTTCTGAAGAATGTTTTGATCTGTTTGTCAGACAATTATATTTTATTGTTGAATGGATCCACAAGACAGTCCTTGGCTGTTTTACTACATATTTGTTTGTACAAATAATCATAAGTATTCAGTTGTGGTCGTGAGTGGTTCCATCAACAAAGTTTTTTTTTGTGCCTTGTTAAAAGGCTTTATTTGTTTTAGTGCTTCCGAAGAAGGCTTCGTGGTCTCCGAAGAGAAGCAATTTTGGTCTCCGTAGAGAAGCAATTTTGGTCTCCGAAGAGAAGCGATTTTGGTCTCCGTAGAGAAGCGATTTTGGTCTCCGTAGAGAAGCAATTTTGGTCTCCGTAGAGAAGCGAGTTTTCATTTCAGCTCTGGTGAAGTGGGCCTCCGAAGAGGAGCATTTTACACTTCTACTCTGGTGAAATGTGCCTCCGAAGAGGGCTTGTGCCTCCGAAGAGGGCTTTTTATTTGATGCTCCAATCATGGTGAAGCGTGCCTCCGAAAAGGGCTTGTGCCTCTGAAGAGGGCTTTTTATTTTATGCTTCAAGCATGGTGAAGCATGCCTCCGAAGAGGGCTTGTGCCTCTGAAGAGGGCTTTTTGATTGGTTGGTGTGCCAGGGAGGTTGTGTCTCAGAGACTAGTGGATCCACGGGACGGACGCAAGCCGTTTGATCGGATGCATCACGACCAGTTAGCAAGGGCCCTGTTCCTTCTGCTTGGAAAGGTATCCCTTTGGTGGATCTACCGGCCTTCTTATTGAGAGGCATACTTCCTTTTGGCTGCTTCTGTGCTTGCCGTCCCATGTTTTCTCATCATCTGCTCATCAGCGACCCTTTATTATCGTTTTCAAGCGCAACTTCTTTCTCTTTTGCAAGTAAATCGCTTTATCCAAAGAAGCGGACTTCACTGTTGAATGACTTCCTGGGACAAACGCAAGTTACTTGGTTGGACGTCTGTTTATACCGACGGTCGCAATCAGTTAACGAGGGCTTGACACAGTGGAGTCGTCAACTTTTTATGTGAAGTTCTTCTTGTATGGGATTTGAATCTGGAATTTTTTATGGCTTGAAATTCGTTTATTGAGCGACTTATAGGGCTCGCTTGGCTTTGTGATGGGTGAGCTTTGCTTTAATGACCTGTGATATTAGATCGATATTTTAGCAATACATTTAGAGTATTTACACATTGAAATATAATAGGCATTTTGTAATAAGGAACATAGAATTTATAGTTTTTCATTATTGAATCACACTGATTTCTCAGCGGTTTACAATGCAAAAGTTATACATCCATCATGATTTTACAAATTTAAGCAATGCTGTTAAGTAAAAAATAGATGCAAGTAATTGTTGTTTTAGAATCTCCAGGCTGGATTTCCATTTGTGCTTGATTCATAGCTTTTGGATTTTTACACCAGAGAAAGTGAAAGATGCCCCAGCCGCAGTTTTGTGGGTAATTTGCAGTCGTCCCAACTTCTGCTTGCTGGGTATGGACCTCCTATGACAGCATTAATGATAAGCTGCTCGGACTCTTGCACTGCTGTGTTGTTGTGAGAGCCGGATTGATGGATAGGATGTTGTTGCCCCCGAATAGATGAGGTTGGATCAACTTCGCCTTTCTTCACATACTGTTGAAGTTTACCCTCTTTCAGTAATTTTTCAATCACACTTTTTAACTGGCGACATTGATCAGTGTCATGGCCTGGTTGATTGTGAAATTGGTAGAATTTCCCATTACGCATGACACCTCTTTTCATCTCCGGTGGCTAAGGATACATGACAACATCTTTTGTTGCAAAAAAGATATTTTCCGGTGTATCAGTTAAAGGAGTAAAATCCGAAGGATTAAAGCGGCGAAGTTTCTTCTCATTTCCCTGGCTCTTTCCTCCGTCATTTTCCCTTTTCTGACTTTCAGATTCTCTTTTATTGGAAGTTGCATTGTCATCACTACCTTTGGCAACAACTACTTTCGATGTCGTAGAAAGGCTTTCAAGGCGAATGAACTCGTCGGCCTTTTTATAAAACTTTTCAAGCGAGTTCGGTTCCTTCATCTTTAGCCATATTCCAAATTCGCTCGATTTATCGATGGCTCGCATCAAATCAGTCAGGATCATGCGTGGCTCTGCATTTTCTACTTCGGCTAAAGCTATATTGAAACGGCTCAAGAAAGATTTGATTGATTCTCCGGGCGCTTGTTCAAGGTTAGACAGTGACATTATATCCTTAGCTTTTGAAGCATACAATCTGAACTGTTCTTTGAACTTTTGCGTTAAGTCGGAGAACTTATCTACAGACCGAACTGGAAGCTTGGTGTTAACGTTAAAATGTGAACGCCAACACCCGGTGTGTGTAGTAAGATTGTGAAAGCACCACCCGTGTAACGGGAACAGAAATCAAGCAGGAAAATAGCAGAAATGCAGTAAAAGACAGCAATTTATAGTGGTTCGGCTTGAGATTTAGCCTACGTCCACTTTGAATCTCTTTATTATTGAATCTGGTTACAAATTGATACAAATCTCCTATGAAAACAGTACAATTCGATCACAAGAAGCAATCTTGACTACTAGCTCAATCTTCGGCGATGAAACTCGATGAATCCATGTCGGATGTTAGGAATTTCTCTCGAAGTTTGTTGTAGTGTCTTGAATGCTTGAAGGATCCTTGTTCGCTGAATGATTGGAGAGTTTGACAAAGTAACGATGCTTTAGAAATGAATTGACAAAAGTCCTCTTCATGTTGGGGGTGATGGGGTATTTATAGAGGCTGATTTCTGGGCAGGAAATTTGCCTAAGTCTTAGGTCGCGCACGACCTTAGTTAGGTCGTAGGTCGCGAACGACCTAAGCTAGGTCGCTGTCACCTTGCGGTTCCAGGAGTTACTGTGCTTGTCTTCATTTGATCAAGTAATAGGTCGCACGCGAGTTACAGAATAGCTGTGGGAAGCTCTAGGTCGTAGGTCGCTGAACCTCCCTTAATAGTTAGGTCGCTAACCTATTTAAGTCGTCAAGTTCCCTAGGTCGCTAACTACCTTAGGTTGCTAAGTCCTTTAGGTCGCTAGCTACCTTAGGTCGTTGAGTTCCATAGGTCGCAATCCTTTCTGCTGCAAGGTCGCAAGGCCTTCTGGATCTTAGGTCGCGAAGCTTTCCTGCCTCCTTAGGTCGCAAGGCCTTCTGGATCTTAGGTCGCGAAGCTTTCCTGCCTCCTTAGGTTGCAAGGTCTTCTGCAGCCTAAGGTCGCGAACCCTTCTGGACCTTAGGTCGCGAAGAAGTTAGGTCACTAACTTCTTATCTTGATAAGTCGTGGACTTTCTCAGTTAGATCGCTAAGTAGTTAGGTCGCAGCTTTTCCTTAGGTCGCAACGTTGTTAGGTCGCAGCTTTTCCTTAGGTCGTAGAGTTTTAGGTCGCTGAAATAAAAGAGTTAACATTTGCCCCTCGAAGTATATGACTATACCCTAGGTCGTATGCTTCGACTCAACTTTGCTAGGTCGTGAATCGACTTAAAACTCACACTCCTGTTCACCTTCCTCCTTCAGTCCCGTATAAATTAGTTAGGTCTCACCTTCTTTCTTACCCTACTGTCCTGAGCCTCCATCGCCATTAACAGTTCTTTCGATCTTCCAGAGACAAATTTGACTCAATCAGCCAACGGTTCTTCCTCGCTGATCATAATTCGTAAGTGGATCAGCTTATACTTGCCCATAGTCACTGTTTTGAACATGAATCGTTGTCGCTCGACCTAAGCCCAATTCCATGCATCACGCTTTTTTGTACGGTAGTCTCAATCGACTCTCGTTCGTCGTTTGACGTGTTGGGATGATTTACGATCATACGGAAGGTTTTGCTATGGATCTGTAGGGTTTGCCATTGATTCTCTAGTCAATCGGTGATAGGTTGAGGTAGGATGAAGGGGATGATGATTCCTTTTTTGAACTGGTGGTATTGGGTTATTGGACCCAATATGATGTTGCTTGGAGAAGAAGTCATCAACCTATCAGATTCGAACGCCCTAAGAGTTAGGTCGCGTGGGAACGCTTAACGACCTTAGCCTTTGCGACCTGACGACATTTGCGACCTAGAGTATCTCCAACCTAAAAACAATTGTGCTCGACCTAGGACTTAAGAGAATTGCCTCACCTTAATCCATTCAGCTGCAACACGCGACCTACAGAAATCCTGACTTATGATAGGTCGCTGAACGACCTAAGACTTAAGCAATTTTTCACAGTCCTGAACTTTCAATCTAAACAACATGGCACAAGAACATTGCAACCTATGTTAGGTCGTAAGCGACCTAACACTTAGAACTTTGAACAGCTTTTGACTGACTTTCTGGACTTGAATCATTTTGGGTTTTGCACTTCTTCTTGGATTGCCTCAACTTTAATGCTAATAACCTGTTTAGAAGCAACACTCACAGAAAAAATGGGACGAATATACTGCCATTGACTGCCCACATCAAACAGCAGATTAGTTGTCAAAGAAAATCAAACTTAAACGAACTTCGTGAATGAAATGTTGTGAACTAACAAATCTAAGTGAAGTATTAAAGCAAAATTGAAGTGATCAACTAAAGCTGATTTATTTGCATTAACGCAACACTATTCCTGGACTTAAAATATTAAGCCCCGAAACTTCTTAATTGACAAGTATCAATTAGTTTAATTTCATTTACATTTGCTCATTATTGTATTAGTTTTGCACAACACTTCACTCTTTTTAGGAAACGTGCACCTTAATATTTGATCGTCCAGTTCCTTGTGTAGAATGGAATCTCAACAAGAAGACTTGGAAATAGCCGGAGAAGCTTTTCCAATTGCTACTCCACTAATCGACCCTCCGGAAAGGACTTCTACTACTTTAAGTCATAAAGTCTTCCGACAACTGTGCATCCAATTCGGCATTGCCGAAGCAGATGCTTTACTCCCTGGGCCAAGCGACACTGCTGACAGGCCGCCTCTTGGCTTCGTTGCTGTGAACCGGCAGATGTGTTCAAGTGGAGCCATTCCTCCATTTAATGATTGTCTTCGGGAACTCCTCCTTCGGCTAACTATTTCTCCCTTTCAACTACACCCTAACGGATACTCCATCCTGCTGGGATTGTGTGTGCTTTTCAGGAGAACGTTGAACCGTTTTCCCTCTTTTGATGAAATTCGCTTCTTGTGCACATTTGCCAAGAACAAGGACCATCCTTCCATCATACTTGTGAGGAGTGCTAGGAATCGCAAATTAATTCTGGACTTGCCTGAAAGTGCCCACGGATTCTTGACTCAATTCTTCTATGTTCGCTGTCCTCCGGGATTTTATGCTATTTGGAGAGTCGGAAGTAAGATTACCTCTTACCAATTCATTTTTTCTAAATTTCTTCTCATAATTCGAACCATCAAATGCTTAATTCCATTCTTTCTTCGTGCAGCACTTCCTTCTCTTCTTCGAGATACCAGCCGTAAGTCGATTTTAGATACTTTGAGTGCTGTTGACGCTGAAGAGAGGAGTGCCAAATTCTTGCTGAAAGATGAATTTCTGCACCAGTTTGGCCTTTTACATTCTTCTAGATCGACTCAGATTCATGAAGTTTCTAGTTCTGATGCGGAAACGTTAGTTGCTTCAGATTCCCAAGCAGAGGCCTCGAATGTCCCAGCTTCTGTAGAAGAAACTGCATCAGAAGCACCCGTCATGGAGGCTGCTTTGGTAAAATGTTCCGCATCCATCGATGTCGGAGGGTTAGTCAGCAAGTCGGCGCTTACCCCAATTACTGAAGAGGAAGAGAATCCTCAAGTTCTTGAAAAATCCATTGATACAGAGGTTGAAAAAGAGAAGTCTGCTGAACTCCTGGGTGATGACGCCTTTGATGGTTTGAGTGATATCATGATAACTTCTCAAGAGCTTTTTGGGGATAACAATCCAAAAGCAACTTCTCCCGTTGTCGAGGCGACTTCCACCTTTAAACAAACCCAGACGCCTACTACGCCAGTCGTCTCTGTTTCCACACTAAAGCGTGGTCTGTAGTTTGACGCATGTAGCTTGCACGCCACACACACTTAGGATTTTCCAGCACTTATAAACATTTATCCTCTTTTTCCTGGAAATTTCTGAACTTTACTCCTTTTTTGCTTTCAGGTTCTCCAATGGGACGTACAGGTTCATATTATGACTCATTCAAGTACCGTGGAGGCCGCGGCACTTATGACTTTAGGAAGTACCTTGATACTCCAAAAGAAACAGATGAAGAGAGGGCTCGAAGGAAAGCCCAGGAGAAGCGGGATTACGATCAGTGGCAAAGAAGGAAAGATGCCGAGCGATATGACTCTTCGCACAGGAGTGACCACTCTCATAAGCGGAAGTCTTACGATGATAATGGAAAAACTCAGATTGTCGACGAACCGAGCAAACGATCTAAACCGATTGACGCGTCTGAAATTTCTGAAAAGACTGACGCTCCCACTCCTTCCGATATTCTGGCTAGCTCTCCTCCTCTGAAGAAATCTGACATTCAGACTATCATTAACAGACCGCAATATCAAGTCAAGGACGGCCCCCCAACACTTCAGAGCCGTTTTCCGAATTGGTGCCTAAAAGGGGTGCGCTTTGACTTGGACATAGTTCCGATTGATAAATCAGACATGCTTAGCAGTCTTGACGCAGTCAGGCTTAATATCGAGAGGATGTCGCAGTGGCAGAAGCTTGTCGATGAACTCCAAAGGGTTAATCGTGCAAACCTTGAGGCAATGCTGACTATGGAAAACGACAAGGCGGAGTGCGACAAAGTTTGCAAACAGCATAATCTCGAGATGACAAATATTGCTGATGGTTATGCAAAACTCGAGTCCGAGGTTAAGAAACTTAAAGAAGATCTTGCCTCTTCTTCTGCATCTCATATCCAAAAAGAAGAGGTCTTTCAAAAACAAGTGCGGGATGCCCATGCTGCACAGAGAGATGTTGAAATGAAGCTTGCCGCTGAACAGCATATTACTGAGAAATACCGCACAGAAAACACCGATTTGCGGGAAAAGGTCACCTCTCAGAACGTAGAGATTGAGTTACTAAAGTCTCGACTTGCTAAAGTTGAGGCAGAGCGTGATGAGGCTACCGCTGGCCGGGTTGCTGCCGTTGCCGAAAAGGAAGCGGCCGAGCAATCACATGAGGCGATGAAAGCAGACGTCAGCTCTACCTTATTCGACTTTTATTTACACAGCGTTCTGGGTCGTGGGAGCCTCTCTTTTCGTGGTCCCGATTATGAAATTACATTGGCTGAAGTGTGGGAAGTCGCAATGGATATGCTTGGCGGGGCCGGCTATAATGAGCTGGAACTTGAGGAGCGCTATCTCAATGATGAGGATCGTGCCGCTCTTGTTAAGGGGAAGGAGCTACTTTCCAAAGTACGAGCTGAAACAACGGGAGAAGAGCCTCCAAAAGAAGAAGCTCTTTTAACTGCCCCCGTTCAAACTTCCACTTCAGCCAACGCTAATATTATAGATTCCAGCTCTCATTCTTTACATCTAGCTAAAGTTGCCCAGGAGACTGTAACTACCCCTACTGAAGATGAGGCACTGGATGATATTGAAGCCGAGAAGTTTGAGGTGGATCTTGCGAAGCCAACTCCTCCAGGTACTCTTGGTGTCGTCTCGGGTCTAATGAACCAGTCATTTGATTTAGCCGAATTCGATGACCTTCTTACTTGTTACTTAAACTTTGATGAACCAATGCCTTCTTTATTTTCGGGGGATGCTGATTTTAACTTCTTTTCTTCTACAGCGGAGGCACCAGGCACTATACAAGCTTTCACTCCTTCGATTGCCGTTCCTCCGTCTTCCCAAATTACTCCTCCTTCTGCTTCTCAACCGGGATCACAGGCAGAGAAAATCGAAGCTCTTCAAGGCTTGGATGATCCGGCTGCTTCTCAGGAACAGAAGGCGGAGGATTTTGAAGACATTGAGAAGACCCCGGAGCGGTCTCTTGATGACGACACGAAGCTTTCAACATTGCTTGCCACTCCGGGGAGCGAGTCTTCTTCAAAGAGGAAGGGGAAGCATGCTGTAAGGAAGAAGAAGAAGACTTCCACTGAAGATGAAGCAGTAGTTGATCTAGCCGCACCGCTTTCTCCTTCTGCCCCTGCCCGTTCACAACGACTTCAAAAGCTAGTCATTAGGCCGGGAAAGGGCTCTAAAGGTGGTGAGAAGAAGGAATGATCAAGCTGGACTTTCTACTTGTTATTTTTGCCCTTTGCATGTATTGACCGGGGATTGTGCGGGTACCGGTCCCCGCTTTTGCTTTTTGAGATATCTACACATGTAAAGAATTTTCAAAGTACTAAATAAAACAATTATTTTACTTGTACAAACTCTTGTGTATGTGAGAATGATCTATCTTTTATTTTAAGTGTAGAACAAACGATTCTTCTTACTTGTGCAAACTTTTTGTCTGCGTTTGAGAATGCATTTATTCCACATCTGTTTCGCGTGATATTGTTATGTGCTTGTGGTATGTTGCTTGAATACTGCTTTTTATTGTTGTAGCCATATCATATGATATTGCCCCTATACCACAAGTGCATAACAATATCTTTCGCTTTTAGCGAGACCTGTACTCTTATTTTCCATAGAATAACTATCCCGTCTTTGAGGGAATGATTATTCTACTTAAACGGAGCGTGTCTCATTTTCGGATAAACTTTCACGCTTTAACCTTCGGAAATGTTTATTTCATGCTTTTGAGAAGTGAATTCTCCTGCGCGATGAAGCGAAAGAATCGAAGTGTGCCTCTCGGGAGGGCTTTATTTTGGTATTTTTTGAGGAGTAGCATGTGGACTCCGAAGAGTAGCATTATGCTTTGTGGATTATTATTGTGCCTCCGGAGAGGTCTTGTGCTTTCAATGAAGTCTTGATTTTAGTCTCCGAAGAGAAGCAATGTTGGTCTCCGAAGAGAAGCAATTTTTTGTATTTCTACTCGGGTGAAGTGGGTCTCCGAAGAGAAGCATTTTGCACTTTTACCCTGGTGAAATGTGCCTCCGAAAAGGGCTTTTACCTCCGAAGATGGCTTGTGCCTCCAAAGAGGGCTTATGCCTCCGAAGAGGGCTTGTGCCTCCGAAGAGGGCTTGTGCCTCCGAAGAGGGCTTGTGCCTCCGAAAAGGGCTTGTGATTGCCTGGAAGTTACTTTCTCATGGTCAGAGGTCTATGGGGCGAACGCAAGTTGCTTGATTGGATGTTTGCTTGCACAAACGATCGCAATTAATTAACAAGGTGCCCCTTTGGTAGTCCCACCGATCTTTTTGATTGAGTAAAGCACTCCCATTTATTGGCGTGCCTCGTTAGAGGGCTTTGGTTGGTTGGTGTGCCAGGTAGGTTGCGTCTCAGGGGCGAGTGGATCCACGGGGCGGACATACGCTATCTGGTCGGATGCATCACGACCAGTTAGCGAGGGTCTTGTTCCTTCCGGTTGGGAAGGCGTCCCTTTAGTGGATCTCTCAGCCTTCCTGTTGAGAGGCATACCTCCCTTTGTCTGCTTCTTTGTTTGCTCGCTCATGTTGTATCATCATCCGCCAATTTGCGATCCTTTATCATCGTTTCCAAGCGCGTGCTCCTTTCTTTTGCAAGTAAATTGCTTTATTTGAAGAAGTAAACTTCACTGTTGAATGTCTTCACGAGACAAACGCGAGTTATCTAGTTGGATGCCCGTTTATAACGACAATCTCAACTAGTGAACAAAGGTTTGTCCCAGTGAAGTTGCCAACTCTTTATGTAAAGTTTTTCTTGCGTAGGATTTGAGTTTGGAATTTTTGTGCAATAGCTGATTTATAAAGGTCGCTTAGCTTTGTGATGAGCAAGCCTTGTTATGATGTCCTGCAATTTTGGATCGATATTTTAGTGATACATTTAAAGTATTTACATATCGAAATAAAACAGGCATTATGAAATAGTAAAGAACACAAGATTTATAGTGGTTCGGCCAAGAATCGGGCCTACGTCCACTTTATAGCTTTTCATTCATTTACACTGATTTACAATGTTTCACAATACAACTGATACATTCATCATCATTTTACAATTTTGAGCAGAGCTCTTTTCAAGTAAAGTAAGGACGCAAATGGTTGCTGTTACAGGCCCTTGGAAATTGATCTCCTTCAACAGTTATGAGTTTGAAAGTGCCATCAAGAAGTTTAGTGCCTATGACATATGGTCCTTCCCAGTTTGGCCCAAACACACCAGTTGCTGTCATGATCCTTTTCAAAACCAAGTCTCCGATTTCAAAGTTGCGTTGGCGAACTTTGGAATTGAAATGCCTGGCTATTCTCTGCTGATGAGCTGAAACTCTGAGTCTAGCTTCTTCTCTTTTCTCATCGAGAAAATCAAGCGCTTCAAGTTGCAGTTTTTCATTTTCGGTTTCATTGAAATGAACTCTTCTATGCGAAGGAACCTCTACTTCTACTGGAATCATTGCCTCAGATCCGTATGCCAGTGAAAATGGAGTGTGCCCAGTTGCAGTTTTGTGAGTAGTTCTGTACGCCCATAGTGCTAATGGAAGCTTATCAACCCAACCACCTTTTGCTCTTTCAAGTTGCTTTTTGATAGTTGACTTGATGATCTTGTTAACTGCTTCCACTTGCCCGTTTGCCTGCGGATGAGCCACTGCTGAGAAGCTTTTTCGAATTCTGAATCGTTTGCAAAAATCCTGGAATTCTTCACTTTCAAACAGAGTGCCATTGTCGGTGATTATCTTCTGTGGCACACCATATCTGCAAATGATATTCTTCGTTACAAAATTTATCATCTTTTTAGAAGTGATGGTGGCCAAAGGTTCAGCTTCAGCCCACTTGGTGAAATAATCAACGGCAACAATAGCATATTTAATCCCTGATTTGGCGATCGGTAATGGTCCAATTAGGTCTATCCCCCAGATAGCAAATGGCCATGGACTGACCATTTGTGTGAGTTCAGTGGAGGGTGCTCTTGGGATTTTTGCAAATCGTTGGCATTTGTCACATTTCCTGGAAAAAGTTGCAGCATCTCGATTGATATCCGGCCAGAAGTATCCATATCGGAGAACTTTCTTTGCAAGTGTTTGACCACCTGAATGGTCTCCACATTCTCCTCCGTGCACCTCTGTTAAGATTGTCCTGGCTTCTTCCTTAGTTACACATCGGAGTAGTGGGGTTGAAAATCCCCGTCTGTACAATCGGCCATCTTGAATTACATACCTCGATGCTTTTCTTAATAATTTTCGACGTTCCTTAGAATTCTCTGGCAGGGAACCACTGAGTAAGTATTCTTTGATTGGAGTCATCCATGATTCATGCTCTTGAGACGTAGTCATAATCCAATCAACATCCATTTCATCAATGCTTGGAGCTGACAGAACTTCTACAGGAACTAATCCTAGTAATTGAGCTTCTCCGGAACTTGAATACTTTGCTAAAGAATCCGCCTTCATATTTTCCTCTCGGGGTATGTGGCTTATTGAGTAGTGATCTAAATCATTGAGGAGTTCGGTAGTTTTTGTCAAATATGCAGGCAAATTCCCTCCTTTGGCTTGAAATTCCTTCTTCACCTGGCAGACAATAAGCTGAGAATCACTGAAAATCTGTATCACTTTGATATTCAATTCCTTGGCGATTTTCAATCCGGCAATAAGGGCTTCATATTCTGCTTCATTGTTTGTTGAAGGAAATTCCAGTCTCAATGCATAACATAGTGATCGTCCTTCGGGAGTTTCGAGCACAACTCCTGCCCCAGAACAATAATCATTTCTCGAGCCATCAACATACAACTTCCATTGTATCGGAATGCAGTCAGTGGTTTCTTCCTTACTGTCACCTTTGTCAGTGGATTCTGCAATGAAATCTGCTAAAGCTTGTCCGTTAATTGCTCTTCGGGGATGGTAAGTGATGTCATATTGGCTGAGTTCTATGTTCCACTTCAAGAGACGACCCGAAGTCTCAGGACGATACAGGACTTGCTTCAAAGGCTGATCAGTCAGGACCTTGATAGGATGAGATTGAAAATAGGGTCTCAACTTCCTGGAAGCGATTAGCAGACAATAAGCAAGTTTTTCTATCTTTGAATAATTCATTTCAGCCCCAGCGAATCGTTTGCTGATATAGTAAACCGGACGTTGTATTTTCATATCTTCTCGTACGAGTGCTGCACTTAAAGCATGGGATGAAATTGCCAGATAGATGAAGAGGTCTTCACCATCACTTGGCTTGGAAAGGACCGGAGGAGTTCTCATATGATGAATCAGTTGATCGAAAGCATTCTGGCATTCAGGAGTCCATTCGAAATTTTTCTTCCCTTTCTTTAGAGCATCAAAGAAGGGAATGCATTTGTCTGTGGCCTTGGAAATGAAGCGACTAAGAGCGGCAACCTTTCCATTAAGACTTTGCAGTTCTTTCTTTGTTCTAGGGGCTTTAACCTCTCTTAGAGCTGTGATTTGAGAAGGATTGGCCTCGATGCCCCTAGCGCTTACGATGAAACCCAGGAATTTTCCAGACTCTACTCCGAATGAGCATTTCAATGGATTGAGCTTCATTCCGTACTTCCGAAGAATTGAGAACATTTCTGCCAGGTGGTCCATGTGGTCTACTGCTTTCTTTGACTTTACTAACATATCATCAACATAGACTTCCATTGTTTTGCCAATTTGAGGCTTGAACATGGCGTTGACAAGTCTTTGGTATGTTGCCCCCGCATTCTTTAAACCGAATGGCATGACTTTGTAACAGTAGAGTCCCACATCTGTAATAAAGCTTGTGTCCTCCTGATCTGGTTCATTCATCATAATCTGATTGTATCCGGAATAGGCATCCATGAAAGATAACAACTCATGTCCAGCCGTCCCATCTACTAGTTGATCGATTCTAGGCAACGGGAAGCAGTCTTTGGGGCAAGCTTTGTTCAGATCTGAGAAATCAATGCATACTCTCCACTTTCCATTTGCCTTCTTAACCAGTACTGGATTCTAAACCCAATTTGGATAAGTGGATTCTTTGATGAAATTATTCTCTAAGAGGCTATCTACTTCTTCCTTTAAAGCTGCTGATCTTTCTGGACCTTGAGTTCTTCTTTTCTGTTTTACCGGTGCGAATTTCGGGTCTACATTCAGAGTATGAACAGCAATTGTTGGAGAGATTCCGCACATATCAGCATGACACCAAGCGAACATGTCCAGATTTGCTTTTAGAAATGATATCAGTGTATTTTGAACTGTTGTACTTAGTTGCGAACCCACATTAAGCACTTTATTTGGGTCTTTGGAGTCGACAGGTATTGGTACCGTAACTTCCACAGGCACCACTCTATTTTCCTCTGCACTGGATTTTCTGGGGTCCATTTCCCGCCTTGCACCACTATGTTCTCCAGTGCAGGGGCCACCCTGTATTTGCTATAAGGTTGGGTTTTTGATGCGGAGGGGAGCTGCCGCATCTTTACCCATCTCTCTCTTTCTGGCTTCTCGAAGCTCTATAAGATAACATTCACGTCCAGCATTTTGATCTCCCTTGATGACACCAACACCATTTTCTGTAGGAAACTTCATAGTTAAGCACCACGGGGCCAAAATGGCCTTGAATGCAGCTAGAGCTGGCCTGCCTAGGAAAGCATTGTAGGCAGAAAATCCATCGACAATCACAAAGGTTTGCTTTCGAGCTACCCTTTTCTGCCCTTCACCAAGTTCCACGAACAAATCGACAGTTCCGATTGGTTGCTGTGGTTCCCCAGTGAAACCAACGATCTTTTGTGATGAAGCCTGAACGTCGGTCATTGGGATCTTCATCTGGTCAAATGTTTTCTTGAAAAGTATATTGCAGGAAGCACCGCAATCAATGAGTACTCGTCTTACTATTGCCGGCCCAATTCCTGCAGAAATAACTAAGGGGTCTATGGTCGGAGCTTCAATACCAATAGAATCCCTAGCCTTGAACAAAATATCATCATCTGAAATCTTTTGCTGTTTTAGGGGTATTGTGTTTTCTACAGCAAAAACATCTTCTTCTGCCGGGATATACTTCAAAGCGTGAGCATATCGTTCCATCTCACCCCAGCTTTTGCCTGCTGGGTGTGGGCCCCCTGAAATGACGTTGATAACGGGCCTCTCAGATTCCTGTGCCGCAGCACCTTTACTTGAGTCTGACGGCTGATTAGAGGGTTGTTGTCTCTGAGTAGACAAAGATGGATCACTTCTGTTTTTCTTGACATATTGTTGCAGCTTGTTTTCTCTCAATAATTCTTCAATTAAGCTCTTTAAGTGACGACAATCATTGGTATCATGACCAGGTTGGTTGTGAAAACGACAGAACTTTCCATTTCTCATAGCGCCCTTTCCTGGTTTTATCTCGGCCGGTTTGGGATAATCCACAGCATCTTTGGTGGCGAAGAAGATATTTTCCAGAGTGTCGGTCAATGGAGTGAAATCTGAGGGTTTGAAGAAGCGAGGTTTCTTTATATCCTTTTGTTTCTTCCCCTCGTGATTTTCCCTTTTCTGACCTCCGGAATCTTTCTTTTCCGAAGCGGCAGTACTATTTTCCACCTTTGTTGTCACCACCTTCATTGATGCTGGAAGATTTTCCAAGCGTATGAATTCATCGGCTTTCTTGTAGAATTTCTCGAGAGAATTTGGCTCTTTCATCTTCAGTCATTTTCCAAATTCGCTCGATTTGTCGATAGCACGCATCAAATAGGTCAAGATCATCCGTGGCTCTGCGTTATCAACTTCCGCCAGAGCTATATTGAAACGGTTCAGGAATGATTTAATAGGTTCTCCCGGATTCTGTTCAAGACTGGATAATGACATTATGTCCTTTGCCTTTGAAGCATATAGCCTGAATTGCTCTTTAAACTTTCTAGTCAGATCGGAAAACTGATCTACTGATCGGACAGGAAGTTTGGTGAACCAGAGAAGCGCCACTCCTTCCAAATATACTGGGAAATACCGGCACTTGATTTCATCAGTTGCTCTTGCACCGGTCATGTGCCAATCATACTTATACAAGAATTGGTTTGGATCACTTGTTCCCCGATAAGCAGGAATGGTGGGGGGAACAAATTTTCTAGGAAATTCAGCCTTTAGAATCTTCTCGGTAAATGGAGTCTTGCTTGGCGCGAATCCCCATTCACTTTCATCTTCACCTCTCTGCATGCTCTCTTTCATTATTTGCTTGATCATGCCAGAAAGATATTCCTCATTGTTCAAAGATTTTGCGGAGTAGACTTCTGCCATTTTCTTAGATGTTTGCCCGGGCAGATTTTCGTGGAAAATTAGCGATGGTCTAGATCCTTCAGCTCGGAGGGGTGCCCCTTCAGCAGCACCTGATCCCCCCTGAGGAATATTCCTCCCTTCGGAGTTGCGAAGAGCATCAGCGGTGTTCTCTTCTCTACCCACTGGTCTTTGGTAGGCACCAAGCAGAGCGTTCAGTTTTTCCATCATCAGATTGTTTTGAGTCTCAATCTGCTGGTATAGTCCGGATACAGCAGCGTCTAGCTCCTCTCGCGTCACCCTGACGCTTGGAGCTGCTTGACTTGGTGAAGCAGAGGTGGCGGTATCATCATGAACATTTTCAGATCTGACAACCTTTCGTTTCCTTCCAGGAGCCATTATGTCTGATAGACTTCTAGTTCTGTAGGAAATCTTTTCAACAAACTTGTGCGAAGCAATGATGGATGGTAGCCTGAGTTGGGTTCTCAGTGAAAGCACCAAAATGTTAACGTTAAAATGTGAACGCCAACACCCGGTGTGTGTAGTAAGATTGTGAAAGCACCACCCGTGTAACGGGAACAGAAATCAAGCAGGAAAATAGCAGAAATGCAGTAAAAGACAGCAATTTATAGTGGTTCGGCTTGAGATTTAGCCTACGTCCACTTTGAATCTCTTTATTATTGAATCTGGTTACAAATTGATACAAATCTCCTATGAAAACAGTACAATTCGATCACAAGAAGCAATCTTGACTACTAGCTCAATCTTCGGCGATGAAACTCGATGAATCCATGTCGGATGTTAGGAATTTCTCTCGAAGTTTGTTGTAGTGTCTTGAATGCTTGAAGGATCCTTGTTCGCTGAATGATTGGAGAGTTTGACAGAGTAACGATGCTTTAGAAATGAATTGCCAAAAGTCCTCTTCATGTTGGGGGTGATGGGGTATTTATAGAGGCTGATTTCTGGGCAGGAAATTTGCCTAAGTCTTAGGTCGCGCACGACCTTAGTTAGGTCGTAGGTCGCGAACGACCTAAGCTAGGTCGCTGTCACCTTGCGGTTCCAGGAGTTACTGTGCTTGTCTTCATTTGATCAAGTAATAGGTCGCACGTGGGTTACAGAATAGCTGTGGGAAGCTCTAGGTCGTAGGTCGCTGAACCTCCCTTAATAGTTAGGTCGCTAACCTATTTAAGTCGTCAAGTTCCCTAGGTCGCTAACTACCTTAGGTTGCTAAGTCCTTTAGGTCGCTAGCTACCTTAGGTCGTTGAGTTCCATAGGTCGCAATCCTTTCTGCTGCAAGGTCGCAAGGCCTTCTGGATCTTAGGTCGCGAAGCTTTCCTGCCTCCTTAGGTCGCAAGGCCTTCTGGATCTTAGGTCGCGAAGCTTTCCTGCCTCCTTAGGTTGCAAGGTCTTCTGCAGCCTAAGGTCGCGAACCCTTCTGGACCTTAGGTCGCGAAGAAGTTAGGTCGCTAACTTCTTATCTTGATAAGTCGTGGACTTTTTCAGTTAGATCGCTAAGTAGTTAGGTCGCAGCTTTTCCTTAGGTCGCAACGTTGTTAGGTCGCAGCTTTTCCTTAGGTCGTAGAGTTTTAGGTCGCTGAAATAAAGGAGTTAACACTTGGTGAACCAAAGTAAAGCCACACCTTCTAAGTACACTGGAAGGTATCGACACTGGATCTCGTCTGATGCTCTCGCGCCGGTCATATGCCAGTCGTACTTGTACAGGAAATGATTAGGGTCACTCGTTCCCCTATAGGCTTGGATAGTAGGAGGTACAAATTTCCTTGGAAACTCCACTTTCAGGATCCTTTCAGTAAACGGAGTTCTGCTTGGTGCAAATCCCCAGTCACTCTCATTCTCTTCCCTCTGCATGCTCTCTTTCATGATGCGACCAACCATTTCGGACAGGTACTCTTTATCGTTCAGAGACATCTCCGGACAGGTATCAGCCCTTCTCTCGGAAGCTTGCCTGGGCACATGTTTGTGACAAGTTGGTTGCGGCATAGAACCTTTAGCTTGGAAAGGTGGCATTTCAGGAAAAGTTGTTTGATGATTTTCTGGTTGACGATTTGCCCCAAGCAGAGCAGTTAATCTATCCATCATCCAAGCGTTTTGAGTCTCAATTCGTTGATATAATCTAGAAACTGCTTCATCTAATTCAGCCCTTGTGACCCCAATGGTAGGAGTTGTTTGGTCTGCTGTTGGGGAAGCGGAGGTTCCTTCATGAGCAGTTTTGGATCTGGTTGGTCTACCTCTTCTTCCAGGAGCCATTATTTCAGATAAACTTCTGGTTTTCAAAGAGATTCTTTCCACAAGTCTTCACGGAGCAATAGAGAAAGTATTCCTGAGTTCAATTCTCAGTGAAAGCACCAAAATGTTAATGCTAAAAAGTGAACGCTAACACCCGGTGTGTGTAATAGAATCGTGAAAGCACTACCCGTTGGTACGGGAACAGAATACAAGCTGAAAATAGCAGTAAAACGGTAAATGACAACAGATTTATAGTGGTTCGGCCCGTAATTGAGCCTACGTCCACTTTATAGTCTTTTATTGCTGATTTGATTACAATTTGATACAATATTCTTTGAAATACAATACAATTTGATCAAAAAACCCCTTGACTACTAGCTCAAACTTCGATGATGAAACTCGATGAATCCGTGTCGGATGTATGAAATTCCTCTCGAAGCCTGTTGAAGTGTCTCGAGTATTTGAAGATCTTTGTGTGTTGATTGAGTTGAGAGTTCGGCAGAGTAACAACGCTTCAAGGAATGGCTGGCCAAAAGTCCCCTTCATGTTGAAAGTGGTGGTCTATTTATAGGAGCTGAATTCTGGTTAGAAGTTTTGCCAAGTCTTAGGTCGCGTACGACCTAAGTTAGGTCGTAGATCGCGAGCGACCTAAGCTAGGTCACAGTCTACTTGCGACTTAAGAAATCAGCTGATGAAGTTGCACTTGGCTTCATTTGAACAAGTGGTAGGTCGCTGGCGAGTTAAGGATGGTACTAGGTCATTGGCGACTTATAGAAATGATTCAGTGCGCCCCAAAGTCTTAGGTCGCGTTCGACCTAAATTAGGTCGTAGGTCGCGAGCGACTTAGGAAGTTAGCCTGATGTAGTTACTTTCGGCCTTCTTTAGATAAGGTCGTGTGCGACCTAAGGTAGGTCGTGAGTGACCTAAGGAACAGTTGCTGAGATGTTAGGTCGCTAGGTCTGGAGCCACTAGGCCGCTGACTCTCTTAGGTCGTTGAGAAGTTAGGTCGTAGACTTTTAGGTCGTTAAGCATGTGTTAACCCTTAATTCCTCACGACTTAAGAATGGTACAATTCAGGAAGGGTGTGCGACTTAGCAATGTAAGTTATGCCACGACATAACGAGTTTAAAACGTGACCGACTTATAAAGTGTGCCAACTTAACAGGACACGACCTAAGCTACAGGAGCCGACTTAAGAAATGCTCCGACTTTGGAGTATACGAGATAAGGAAATCTCCGACTTAAGGCTGTTGCCGACCTAACTACTAAGAGGAGCTCCAACTTAGCAGACTCCGACATAAGGGAGGCTCCGAGTTAAGGGAGGCTCCGAGTTAAGGAAGGCTCCGACTTAAGGGAGGCTCCGAGTTAAGGGAGGCTCCAAGTTAAGGGGGTCTCCGACTTAACAGATTCGCGAGTTAAGGAAAGGTTCCGACCTACCGAGTTAAGAAAATTCCGACTTAAGAACTTAGCGATCTACGACCTATGAGATAGCATGACCTAACAGCTTATAAATGCTCCGACCTAAAGCAGTCCTCGACTTAGCTACGGCTCCGACTCAAGGCTGTTACCGACTTAACAACTTAAGGGATCTCCGACTTACCAGTCTAAGATGCCACCGACCTACGACTTATGCTAAGCCGCTGCCGACCTATGACTTTACCAAATAACTCGTTCTGGAAGTATCAACTGGTACAAGTGCTTTTATCTCGTCGCCGACTTATGACCTAAGACTTCTATAAGTCGGCCACGACTTAAAGACTTAGGAAAATTTCCTGAGTCAGATTCTACCCTATAAATACCCCTCAAACTTCAACAAGTGGGGGACTTTTGGCCAGCCATTCCTTCAAGCGCCGTTACTCTGCCGAACTCTCAACTCAATCAACATACAAAGATCTTCAAATACTCGAGACACTACAACAAGCTTCGAAAGGAATTTCATACATCCGACACGGATTCATCGAGTTTCATCATCGAAGATTGAGCTAGCAGTCAAGAGTGTTTTCATGATCAAATTGTATTGTATTGTGAAGTGTATTGTATCGAATTGTAATCAAATCAGCAATAAAAGACTATAAAGTGGACGTAGGCTCAGTTACGGGCCGAACCACTATAAATCTGTTGTTATTTACCGTTTTACTGCTATTTTCAGCTTGTATTCTGTTCCCGTACCAACGGGTGGTGCTTTCACGAATCTATTACACACACCGGGTGTTAGCATTCACTTTTTAGCGTTAACATTTTGGTGCTTTCACTGAGAATTGAACTCAAGAATACTTCCACCATTGCTCCGCGAAGACTTATTGAAAGAATCTCTCTGAAAAACAGAAGTTTATCTGAAATAATGGCTCCTGGAAGAAGAGGTAGACCTATTAGATCCGAAACTGTCATGAAGGAACTTCCACTTCCCCAACAGCAGACCAAACAACTCCTACCATTGGGGTCACAAGGGCTGAGTTAGATGAAGCAGTTTCTGGATTATATCAACGAATTGAGACTCAAAACGCTTTGATGATGGATATATTAACTGCTCTGCTTGGGGCAAATCGTCAACCAGAAAATCATCAAACTACTTTTCCTGAAATGCCACCTTTCCAAGCTGAAGGTTCTATACCACAGCCAACTTGTCACGAACATGTGCCCAGGCAAGCTTCCGAGAGAAGGGCTGATACCTGTCCGGAGATGTCTCTGAATGATAAAGAGTACCTGTCTGAAATGGTTGGCCGCATCATGAAGGAAAGCATGCAGAGGGAAGAGAACGAGAGTGACTGGGGATTTGCACCAAGCAGAACCCCGTTTACTGAAAAAATCCTGAAAGTGGAGTTTCCAAGGAAATTTGTACCTCCTACTATCCAAGCCTATAGGGGAACGAGTGACCCTAATCATTTCCTGTACAAGTACGACTGGCATATGACCGGCGCGAGAGCATCAGACGAGATCAAGTGTCGATACCTTCCAGTGTACTTAGAAGGTGTGGCTTTACTTTGGTTCACCAAGCTTCCAGTTCGGTCTATAGATAAGTTCTCCGACTTAACGCAAAAGTTCAAAGAACAGTTCAGATTGTATGCTTCAAAAGCTAAGGATATAATGTCACTGTCTAACCTTGAACAAGCGCCCGGAGAATCAATCAAATCTTTCTTGAGCCGTTTCAATATAGCTTTGGCCGAAGTAGAAAATGCAGAGCCACACATGATCCTGACTTATTTGATGCGAGCCATTGATAAATCGAGCAAATTTGGGATATGGCTAAAGATGAAGGAACCGAACTCGCTTGAATTTTTTTATAAAAAGGCCGACGAGTTCATTCGCCTTGAGAGCCTTCCTACGACATCGAAAGTAGCTGCTGCCCAAGTTCATAATAACAATGTTGCATCTAATAAAAGAGAGTCTGAAAATCAGAAAAGGGAAAATGAAGGAGGAAAAGGCCAGGGAAATGAGAAGAAACTTCGCCGCTTTAATCCTTCATATTTTACTCCTTTAACTGATACACCGGAAAATATCTTTTTTGCAACAAAAGATGTTGTCACGTATCCTAAGCCACCGGAGATGAAGAGAGGTGCCATGCGTAATGGGAAATTCTACCAATTTCACAATCAACCAGGCCATGACACTGATCAATGTCGCCAGTTAAAGAGTGTGATTGAAGAATTACTGAAAGAGGGTAAATTATAACAGTATGTGAAGAAAGGCGGAGTTGATCCAACCTCATCTACTCAGGGACAACAACATCCTATACATCAATTCGGCTCCCGCAACAACGCAGCAGTGCAAGAGTCCGAGCAGCTTATCATTAATGCTGTCACAGGAGATCCATACCTAGCAGGCAGAAGTTGGGACGACTACTAATTACCCACAAAACTGCGGCTGGGGCATCTTTCACTTTCTCTGGCGTAAAAATCCAAAAGCCATGAATCAAGCGCAAATGGAAATCCGGCCTGGAGATTCTGAAACAACAATTACTTGCATCTATTTTTTACTTAACAGCATTGCTTAAATTTGTAAAATCATGATGGATGTATAACTTTTGCATTGTAAATCGCTATGAAATCAGTGTGATTCAATAATGAAAAACTATAAATTCCGTGTTCATTATTACAAAATGCCTGTTATATTTCGATGTGTAAATACTCTAAGTGTATTGCTAAAATATCGATTTAATGTTGCAGGTCATTAAAGCAAAGCTCACCCGTCACAAAGCCAAGCGAGCCTTATAAGTCACTCAATAAACAAATTTCAAGCAACAAAAAATTCCGAACTCAAATCCCATGCAAGAGGAACTTCACACAAAAAGTTGACGACTCCACTGTGTCAAGCCCTCGTTAACTGGTTGCGATCGTTGATATAAAAAGGCATCCAACCAAATAACTTGCGTTTACTCTGTGGAGTCATTCAACAGTGAAGTCTACTTCTTCGGATAAAGCAGTTTACTTGCAATAGAAAGGAAGATGCGCTTGGAAACGATGATAAAGGATCGTAGATTGGCAGATGATGAGACAACATGAGCAGGCAAACATGGAAGCAGCCAAAGGGAGGTATGCCTCTCAACAGGAAAGCCGGTAGATCCACTAAAGGGACACCTTCCCAAGCAGAAGGAATAGGACCCTCGCTAACTGATTGTGATGCATCCGATCAGGCAGCTTGTGTCCATCCCGTGGATCTACTTGCCCCTAAGACGCAACCTTCCTGGCACACCAACCAACCAAAGCCCTCTAACGAGGCACGCCAATAAATGGGAGTGCTTTCCTCAATCAAAAAGATCGGTGGGACCACCGAAGGGGCACCTTGTTAATTGATTGCGATCGTTTGTACAAGCAAACATCCAATCAAGCAACTTACGCCTGCCCCGTGGACCCATCCGGCCATGAGAAAGTAACTTCCAGGCAATCAAAAGCCCTCTAACGAGGCACGCCAATAAATGGGAGTGCTTTCCTCAATCAAAAAGATCGGTGGGACCACCGAAGGGGCACCTTGTTAATTGATTGCCATCGTTTGTACAAACAAACATCCAATCAAGCAACTTACGCCTGCCCCGTGGACCCATCCGACCATGAGAAAGCAACTTCCAGGCAATCAAAAGCCCTTTTCGGAGGCACAAGCCCTCTTCGGAGGCACAAGCCAACTTTGGAGGCACGCTTCACCATGCTTGGAGCATAAATCAAAAAGCCCTCTTCAGAGGCACAAGCCCTCTTCGGAGGCACATTTCACCAGAGTAGAAGTGTAAAATGCTCCTCTTCGGAGGCCCACTTCACTAGAGCTGAAATGCAAAATTTCTTCTCTACGGAGACCAAAATTGCTTCTCTACGGAGACCAAAATTTCTTCTCTACGGAGACCAAAATTGCTTCTCTTTAGAGACCAAAAGACCTCTTCGGGGGCACGCTTCACCATGCTTGAAGCACCAAATACAAGCTCTCTTCAGAGGCACAAAAACAAAGTCTTCTTCGGAAGCATTAAACAAATCAAAGTATTCTTCAGAAGCTCACTTCACTGCGCAGGAAGATCCACTTATTAACAAATAAAAGTGATCATCCCCAAAAGTTGAAGTGTTCTTCTGACAGAAAGAGAAAGTAAAAATTTCTCCAAAAACGAGATATACTCTATTAAAAGCAGAATGATTCCTTCCTCAAAAGTGGAATAGTTATTCTCTAATATAAGAGGATCAGTCTTGTAAAAGCGAGAAATATTGCAATGCATTTGTGGTATGGGGGCAACATTATACAATTCAGTCACGTTAATAGAAGTAATATGCAAAGCAACATACCACAAGTTCACTACAATATCACATAAAGAAGATGTGGAATAAATGCATTCTCAAGCGCAGACGAAAAGTTTGTACAAGTAAAAAGAATCGTTTATTCTACACTTCAAATGAAAAACATACACAAGAATTTGTACAAGTAAAAGAGTTATTTTATTCCATACTATAAAAATTTTACATTGTGCAGATTACAAAAGAAGCGGAGACCGGCATCCGCACAACTTCCGGTCAATACTCACAAAAAACAGAAAAGACAAAATCAGGCTCATTTCTCCTTCTTCCCGCCTTTAGAGCCTCTACCCGGCCTTATAATTAGCTTCGGAGGCCGTTGTGGATGAGTCGGAGAAGAAGGAGAAAGAGACACAGCCGGATCAACTTCTGCTTCCTCTCTAGCGGTAGAAGAGCTTTTCTTGCCTTTCTTCGAAATTGCACATTTTCCCTTCTTTTTCGAGGAAGACTCACTGCCTGGAGTAAAAAACTCTGAAAGCTTAGTGTCGTCGTCGTTAGACTGCTCCGGAGTCTTCTCGCCTTCTTCAAGTTCCCCAGTTTTTGGCTCTTGTGAAACAACCGGATCGTCCAAGTCTTTAAGAGCTTCAATCTTCTCTTCTTGCGATCCTGGTTGAGAAGCTAGAAGAGGAGTAACTTGAGAAGAAGGAGGAACGACAGCTGAAGAAGGAGAAGTTGGCGCAGCTTTCAGTGCTTCTGCTATAATAGAAAAGAAGTTAAAATCAGTATTCTCCAAGATAAGAGAAGATATTGGTTCGTCTAGGCTTAAGTAATAAGTAAGAAGTTCGTCAAACTCAGTCAAATCTAATGAGTCATTCACTGGAACTGGGTTGACGTCAAAGTTACCTGGAGAAGCCGATTTGGCGAGATCAATCTCAAAATCCTGAGCCTGAAAGTCCTTCATAGCCTCTTCCTCTGTAGGAGTGGTCACAATTTCTTTGTCAACTTTAGCAGGAGGCGAAGAGTGAGAACTAGAGCCAACAATATCAACCTCAGCTGATGCCGAAATGCGAACAAGAGAAACAGGAAGTATTTCTTTCTCAGGAAGCTTCTCTCCCGCCGCTTTGGCTCGCACTCAGGAAAGCTGTTCTTTTCCTTTGGCAAGTGCAGCGCGGGCGCTCTCATTTAAATAAGTAGTTTCAAGATCTGCTTCATTGTAACCGGCGCCGCCCAACATATCAATGATCGACTCCCACACCTCAGCTAAGGTGACTTCATATTTCGGTCCCAAAAATGAAAGGCTCCCACGCCCCAAGACGCAATGGACATAAAAGTCGAATAAAGTCGTATCAACGGTGGCTATGGTTGCCTTATGGGACTCTTCAGCTGCAGCTTTACCAGAAAGAGCTTCATCACGCTCTCTTTCAGCCTTCAATAACTGAGACTGCAATCTCGTAATTTCTAAATCTTGAGAACTGACTTTCTCCCGAAGTTGAGCAACGTCATCGCGATATTTTCTAGTAACATGCTGTTCTGCTTCAAGTTTCATTTCAGTATCTCGCTGAGCAGCATGGGCGTCTCGAACTTGCTTTTGGAGCATTTCTTCCTTCTGTGAATAAGAAGTGGAGGAAGTAGCAAGCTCATTTTTGAGTCTTTCAACTTTGGCTTCAAGCCTCCCATGATCATCAGTAATGCTTTTCATTTCAGCATCGTGCTGCTCACACCATTTGTCCCACTCAGCCTTATCATTCTCGAGAGTCAGCATGTTTTCGAGGTTCATGTGGTTGACTCTCTGAAGTTCATCGACAAGCTTTTGCCATTGCGACATCCGCTCAATGTCAAGTTTGACAGCATCCAAATTTTTGAGCATGGCTTGTTTATCAATCGGGACCAAATCCAGATCAAAGCGTACTCCTTTTAAGCACCAGTTTGGAAACCGGCTTTGAAGCATTGGAGGACCATCTTTAACCTGATACTGGGGTCTGCTGATGATCGTTTGGATATCGGTTTTCTTTAAAGGAGGAGAGCTGGTCGTAATATCGGAAGAGATAGGAGCGTCGGTCTTTTCGGATATTGCAGACGCGTCCTTGTCACTGAGTTTAACCCGCTTACTCAGGTCATCAGTAGAATGTCTCTTCCCTTTATCGTCCTGATACTTTCTTTTATAAGACTCATCGTCTCTCCTCCTTTACTGTTCTTCATAAGCACGCCTCTCTTCGGCTTTTCTAATGGCTCGCTCTTCGTCGGATTCTTTGCGAGCGGGGAGATAGCGTCTGTAATCATAATTATCGCGCCCTCCGTAGCGCCTAAAGTTGTCATAATACAAGCCACTACGCACCATTGTAGAACCTGAAATTGAAGAAAAAGCAAGTCTTAGAAATCTTCGAAATAGAGAATTTAAGTGCATATAAGTGCTAAAAATCCTAAGTGTGTGTGGCGTGTAAGCTACGCGCATCAGATTACAAACCACTCTATGGTGTGGGAGTGGCAACGGCTTGTGAAGAAGGCGTTGTGGTTTGTCGCAAGGAAGAAGTGAAGAAGTGGCTTCGATAACAGAAGAGATCGCTTTAGAAGCATCATCTTTAAAGAGCTCCTGAGAGGTTATCATGATATCACTCAGATTGTCAAAAGTATCGTCGCCGTGATGCACGGGAGAATTATCTTTTTCAACTTCCACCTCAGCCATCTTTTCAGAAATGTGAAGATCTTCCTTTTCTTCAATAACCGGGGCAAGTGATAACTTACTGGACGACCCCGCAATGTCAGTGGGAGTAGAACACTTTACCAATGAAGTCTCAATGGTAAGTTCTTTCGGTGAAGGTTCTTTAGCAGAAGCAGGGGCATCCGACTCTGTAGCTGGAGAATCAGGGACTTCATGTGGCTGAGTAAAGCGGGAAGAGTGTAGAAGCCCAAATCGATGTAAAAATTCGTCTGTCAACAGAAATTGGATACTCCTTTCCTCGACCGGCACTGCCATAAGCCTCTCAAAAGTCGCTTTGTGACCGGGATTTCTAGAAGGAGGAGGAAGTGCTGAAAAGAAAAGGGAAAAGTTAACACTTGGTAACTCGGACTTCGGCAAGTTCGAAAAAACATAAGAAACAGAGACAAATGATCTTACTTCCTACTCTCCAGATGGCGTAAAATCCTGGGGGACAGCAGACGTAGAAAAACTGATTTAGAAAACTGTGAACACTATAAGGGAGATCAACGATCAACTTGCGATTTCTAACACTTCTCACAACTGTAATGGAAGGATGGTCTTTGTGCTTTGTAAATGTGCACAGGAAGCGAATTTCTCCAAAATTGGGAAAACGATCCAGCGTTCTCCTAAAAAGCACACACAGTCCCAGCAGGATGGAATAGCCATTAGGGTGTAGTTGAAAAGGGGAGATAGATAATCGAAGGAGAAGTTCTCGAAGACAGTCGTTAAATGGTGGGATAGCTCCACTCAAACACATTTGGCGGTTAACTGCGACAAAGCCATGGGGCGGTCTATCAGCAGTATCATCTATTCTAGGGAACAAAGCGTCAGCTTCGGCAATGCCAAACTGAGTGCATAATTGACGAAAAACTTTATGGCTCAGAGTGGTAGGGGTCCTTTCTGGAGGATCGTTCAGTGGAGTAGCAATTGGGAAGTTTCCTCCAGCTGGTTCCAAGTCTTCTTGTTGAGATGACATTCTACACAAGGAACTGGATGATCAAATATTAAGGTGCACGTTTCCTAAAAAGTGTGAAGTGTTGTGCAGAACCAATAAAAAATAACAAGTAAACACAACTGGAATTAAACTAGTCGACAATCGGTTGATTATGAGATTTCAAAACTTGTTAATATCTAAGTACAGTGTTAATGCAAACAAATCAATTTCAGTTGGCTATTACGATTTTGCTTTAATACTTCACTTGAATTGGTTATTGTACAACATTTCATTCATGCAGTTCATTTAAATTGATTTTTTCTTTATCGACTAATCTGTCATTTGATGTGGGCAATCAGTGGCAGTATATTCGTCCCAGTATTCTATGAATGTTGTGATTAAACAGGTTGTTGATTTGTAAGATAAATATGGCATGTGGGAAGGTTCAAACAGTTAAATTGGACAGTCTGTTCCAGCATTTCAAGTCAAGAAATTCATGTCAAAAGTATGTTCCAAGTTAAATAATGCAACAAAGTTCAACAGTCCAAAGTTCAAGGCAATAAGAAATATGTTCTAAATTCTAGATCGCCCACGGTCTAAGGGATATGCTATGAGTCAGGTTGAGTCGTAACTCTTAAATCGTGGTACATATTCAAGTAAAATGTGAACAAGTACTAAGTCATAAACGACTCAAGTGATAAGTCGCCCATAATTCAACCATTGACTCGACAACGACTAAGGCACAAACTCGGCTGCGACTTAAGAATTGGTTCCTGCAGGTTAGGGTCAACTTTTCTCTAAGTCGTAAGCTGTGAGGTATAGAAGAAGCTTCAATTCACTGCAACAAAAAACTCCAAAGTCCTAACTCGTCCACAACTTAAAGCTAATGACAAAAAAAAAGATAACTCGGTGAAGGCTTAAGTCGGGAGGAGGCATAGGTCGTACGATGCTGCTAACTCGTAACCGAGTTAACACCTTATTGACTTTTCCCCTAAATTCCTAAACTCGTTATCCTCCAAACCCGATAACCTCTCAATCAACTATGATCCTTATCTTCATTCCACCACAACGTTGAATCACCCAAAAGCCAATTCGCTAAAGCCTCGCCAACCTAATCGATTAAACCTGAGAATCCCTCATCGCCATCGCCCCATTCATCTAAAGATAGAATCGAGCAAACATCAGGCTCACGAACTGCTAATGCAACAGAGTTCACAGCAAAGCATTACACAAGGGGACAGGTTAGGGACAAAGAGGGGAATTCACGAGTTAATGATGATCGAGAATCAAGGAGGAGGCAGGAGCACTTACACAGTAGAGGATCGGGTATCGGTGATCGGTTGATTGTTAAAAAGGGAAGAAAACGCCTTGAGGAAGCTCGGAGGGATGTTAATGGCAGAAACGACTTAGGAGATAGGCAATGGATAGAAGAAACGACTCAAGCTTTTTATACCTCAGAGCAACAGAATTTGAATCGGCCTACACGAGTTAAGATAAGTCGAAGCACACGACCTACGACTTAGGCGTGTACTTCGAGGGGCAAATGTTAACCCTTAATTCCTCACGACTTAAGAATGGTACAATTCAGGAAGGGTGTGCGACTTAGCAACATAAGTTATGCCATGACATAACGAGTTTAAGACGTGACCGACTTATAAAGTGTGCCGACTTAACAGGACACAACCTAAGCTACAGGAGCTGACTTGAGAAATGCTCCGACTTTGGAGTATACGAGATAAGGAAGTCTCCGACTTAAGGCTGTTGCCGACCTAACTACTAAGAGGAGCTCCAACTTAGCAGACTCCGACTTAAGGGAGGCTCCGAGTTAAGGGAGGCTCCGAGTTAAGGAAGGCTCCGACTTAAGGGAGGTTCCGAGTTAAGGGAGGCTCCGAGTTAAGGGGGGCTCCGACTTAACAGATTCGCGAGTTAAGGAAAGGTTCCGACCTACCGAGTTAAGAAAATTCTGACTTAAGAACTTAGCGATCTACGACCTATGAGATAGCATGACCTAACAGCTTATAAATGCTCCGACCTAAAGCAGTCCTCGACTTAGCTACGGCTCCGACTCAAGGCTGTTACCGACTTAACAACTTAAGGGATCTCCGACCTACCAGTCTAAGATGCCACCGACCTACGACTTATGCTAAGCCGCTGCCGACCTATGACTTTACCAAATAACTCGTTCTGGAAGTATCAACTGGTACAAGTGCTTTTATCTCGTCGCCGACTTACGACCTAAGACTTCTATAAGTCGGCCATGACTTAAAGACTTAGGAAAATTTCCTGAGTCAGATTCTACCCTATAAATACCCCTCAAACTTCATAAAGTGGGGGACTTTTGGCCAGCCATTCCTTCAAGCGCCGTTACTCAGCCGAACTCTCAACTCAATCAACATACAGAGATCTTCAAATACTCGAGACACTACAACAAGCTTCGAAAGGAATTTCATACATCCGACACGGATTCATCGAGTTTCATCATCGAAGATTGAGCTAGCAGTCAAGAGTGTTTTCATGATCAAATTGTATTGTATTGTGAAGAGTATTGTATCGAATTGTAATCAAATCAGCAATAAAAGACTATAAAGTGGACGTAGGCTCAGTTACGGGCCGAACCACTATAAATCTGTTGTTATTTACCGTTTTACTGCTATTTTCAGCTTGTATTCTGTTCCCGTACCAACGGGTGGTGCTTTCACGAATCTATTACACACACTGGGTGTTAGCATTCACTTTTTAGCATTAACAGCATGCTAGGTCGCGAGGTCCCTTCAGCAGTTAGGTTGCGAGGTTCTTTCTGTAGTTAGGTCGCAAGCTACCTTCAGTAGTTAGGTCGCAAGCTCTTTAGGTCGTTTGTATTTTAGGTTGTGCAGTTTTAGGTCGCTTGAAAATAAGAGTTAACATTTTACTTTTGGAAATAATGATTTTTAAAAGAAAAATCACATTTTTTAGTTGAGTGAATCATGAGAATTTCGAAGTTGAACGTAAAATGATTTCTTGGCAAATTTCTGGCGATCAAGGAGGAGATGGTTGTCGTGGTTGGGGCTGGAGGAGGTTTGCGAAGCGAGGATCATTTGGAAAATAGTTAGGAAATTTTTAATTCGCTGTGGCGATGGAGCGACGTGGATTTAGGGTTTAACAACCCAGTATGGTCGTCGTTATAGTCGAAGCAATGGCGTGGTCATGAGTGATTTAGAAGCGATCGCGAGTGGGGGAATCATCGCGTGGGTTGATGACGAAGCCATGGTCGGAATGATGGGGTAGCAGATAGTCGATATCGTCGGCGTCGAGGCGATTTTATCGGAGGTGTTGGGTTCTAGGAAAATGTTGATGGGCTCGATCTCGATTCTGGCATGAGATCATCGATATGGGTGGTCGTTTGGTACGAGATGGTCAACGTTGACTTGTGAGTGGTCGCGGCAGTAATCGGAGGTGATCGAGGCAGTAGTGCATGTGCACGCATGCCATTTGGGTATTTGGGTTGTTGAAGTGTCGGGAAGAAGGAAGAAACTCGGAGACGTGCTCTAGAAAACGAGAGTTGGTCTCGAAGTAAAGTGGAAACGGGAGTTGCTTGGGGAAATTTGATTTTGGCTCGGGGTTTGTTTGTCTAGGGCTCGGGTTTTGAAGTTAAGTGTGAAAACAGTTTTTACCTTTTAACAAAATCAAGTTTTACTTAATACAATTTTGTTAAAACTACTTCTTTTGTAAATAATGAATATTTATGTAACGACCCAAAAATTTTGATAATTAAAATTTGAATATTTAATTAATTTTAAATATTAATAAATGGAATTTATAAGTCGAACAATTTATTTAAAGGATATTGGATTTAATTTGATAATTAAATCGATAAATTAAATAGTGAAATTCCAGAGATAATTGAAAATCGAGTTTAAAATGATTTGGGAAATTTTATTTAATCATACTGGAGTTATAGAAAGGTTATAGAACTTTTAAAATTGAATTTGGAGTAATCTGTGAAAATCGAATATTTTAATATTTAATTATCGACTGAAAAATAGCCAATTTTCGAACAGTCTCAGAATTGAACGAAACTAGTTCCATTGGATCCGTAATAGTTAGTTATTATCGGATTTCAATTTTCGTATCCATCGGAGTTGTCGTTTGACCGTGGCAGCTCGTAACGCATCGATATCGTTTTAATTTTAAATCGTCGAGTTAAAATAGTCATTTTTCAAAAAGTCTCGGATTTCGACGAAACCAGTTTCATCGGATCCGTAATGTGATATTATTGTAAGATTTCAAATTTCGTAATTTTTGGATGTATCGTTTGTCCGGTACAAATTAAAACGCCTCGAAATCGATTTAAATCGGTTTAATTTAAATTGATCGTTTATTGCCATATCTCACACATATGATCAAATTAGCTTACGAAACCTGTTCTATTGTGTCCGGAACGCGGAAAAACCCCAGGATAGCCTATCGGAACGTGAGAATTGGAGGTCGTTTGCATTAACTGTTAAATCGAGAATTTTTATTAATTAAATAATATTAAAGCTATAATATATTAACGTTTTATTCTCTAAAACCCTAGAAATGAACGGGCCGCCACATTATTGTTCAATGGCCGAAGTCGCATGACGTTAATCCCTCAAAACTCTCTTCATCCAAGCTTTAATTCGCAAAGCTTGCAACTAGAGAATTGAAGATCGCATCGTGTATTACCGATCCAACGGTCAAGATTTGGTTTGGAGTGACGTGGTGGTGTCAGGGGACTCGCGTGTGCCATGCGTTCGAGCGCACTGCTCGTGTGGAGGAGGCGACCGGACGTCGGTAGGTCCTGGCCGAGTGTGCGTGTCGCGGTGGGGTTCGTGATGGCGAGCTCCGATCGAGCTCTCGATGATCGTGGGTGGAGCGGCTTTAAGCCCTAAGTCGCGTAAATGGGTTCGTATTCATCTGGAACGCGTACGAGAGGGAGGAAGAAAGGGAGCGGGCCACGTTTTCTTTTGGTGAATATTAAATAAATAAAAATATAAAATATTGTTTGTTTTAAATCTTGTTCGAACTTTAAAAATTCGTAACTTGCACTTACATTATCAGATTGTTACGGAACTGGAAGCGTTGGAATCGTATTCGCGAATACTACGTGATGCAACTGGTTTGGAGTCAATTGGAGCTAGTTTTAATTTCGAGTAAAATTAAACGCTCGTTTAATTTTATTCGAAATAAACGCTGGAATCAGAATTAAAATCACAGTGAGATTTTCTCACTCGAAGGAAAAATATATTTTACAGTTATTGATTGATGATTGCTATTTGGATGTGATATTAGATATAGTAGGATATATCTATATATATATATAGCAATATATACATATTGGCATATGTATATATTGGATTGATGATTTCCCGCCTCGTATAGCGGATGAGACCCTATTGCGCCGTTAGTAAGCGGATTATTTTTATAAAACCCATATACCGCGATATTCCACCTCGAAGTGGAATTGGTATTGTGCTAACGTCTGTGGATGCAGGGAAACAGGTTGGAGGGATCCAACTGGATTCCTCACCAGTATTTATTTATTTACAGATATTGATGTATATTCTATTATCATATTGATATGTGATATTTGTTGTTGTGATTGACTAATTGGTGCTGTTGCATCATCAGATTCAGTTTTGAAATTTAAAAATAACGACTTTTACTTTAAAAGGATTTTTAAAGTGATTTTTGAAAATAGACGTTTTATTGAATTTTTGAATTGATTTATTTCAAATTAATAAGCGTCTAAAATTTTAAAGTTATAAAAGTTAAGACTTTTGGTGAAATTTAACCAAAGTGTCGTTTTTGAAATAAAAGCCGATTTATTTATAAAATGGTTTAAGTTGGGATTTTTGAATAACTATAAACGATTTGTATAAAATGATTTATAAAAATTGATATTTATAAATCAAATATTGGAATTTTAAAACAAGTTTTTATAAGTGTTAAAAATGAAACATTTATGGAATTCGTAAGTAAATGAAATTTATAAATTTATAAATTGTGAAGTTATAAAACGAATGAAATTGTATAATAAAAGATTTATAAGAAATTAACTTATAAATTGGATTTTTGCCTTTAAATGGAATATGGATCGCATTTGTTAATAAAGGAGATTTATTAAATCAAAGTTGTTATGAATTAGGAAGATGAATTTATAAACGTTGTTTTATAAATTCGAGAATAAATCAAATTTGATGAATTTAATATAGAAGGATATTAAGGGAATTTTATCCACGATTTTGGATAGTGGATAATTCTTGGAATAAATGTGTAGAAAAGATTGAAATTCGGTTAGTGAAGTATATTCACGATTTTGGACAGTGAATATATTTTTAAGTAAAATGGATATGGTTTTGGGAAAGCGATATTATAAAATGAAGTTAATTGTTTTAAAAGATGTTTTAAAACGTGTTAAGTATCGAATACATAGATTTCAACATTCATTGTTGAAATAGACGTTTTCGAGAAATAAGGAAATGATGGACTATAACACTGTTGTTATAGTAAATGATTTTCGAAAGAAAATGTTTAATGTAGTATTGGGATTTATATATATCTATCATAAAATCCGAATCCCTATACTAGTGATTTCGAGTCGTCGTAACGATGTTTTACGCAACATTCGTTTTGACTCAAATAGATGTTAAAATTAATGATTTCCTTAAAGAATGAAATGTATACTTAATATTGATTTAAGTATATTGAATATTTTCAAATGTTGAAAATAAATAGTTTTGTGAATTACTTATTTTAAATAAGTATGGAATTGATTTTCCAATATGATACGAAGGGTTTGAAATTTTATCTTTTAAAGATAAATTGAAAAGTGAATATTTGAAAATTTGTTTTCAAACGGTTAAGTGTGGAAACTATATATCTAGAAAAGTTATTTTTGAAGATGAAATAATTTGGAAAATTATTTGGAATCTGATGATGTTGCGCATCTTTATTGATAGTTAAATAACCGACTATCAATAATTACCTTGAATGGTATTTGTTGTGAATTGGATGAATTTGAATGCCACACTTATTTTTGAATAATCGCTCACTATTCGGGTTAGCCGGGAAAGGACCATGGGGTCGTATAACCCATTCTGAATATGTGATACGTCGATATGAATTGCATTTGAAGACCGGTGTTGAAGACCGGATATTTTTGAAAACGGAAGGATTACCGTCGAGTTACTCTACATCGGCTGATCTCTGATTTAGAGGTTTTATCACCCTTAGTGGCAGGAAGTCCCGACGTGATTGAAATTTATCCGGATATGCAAGGGCTTCGTGAGAAGTGCCTTCGGTTCTGTTCGATCCCGGAACAGACTTGTATGGATTGTATGTCTGACATTACACTTTGAGATATAAAGCCGATTTCTTTCAAATACATATCTGTTGGTGGCGGAGAATTTATTCTCTTAGCTTAACACCCTTCTCTGAGACGTACGAGCTCAGAGGTTATGTAGTTGAAATTTATCAGCGATATATCCCAATTTGGTAATGTGGCATGCTGAGTGTTGCTGTGTGATGATCAGTGTTTGATCATTTGTGATATGATCATTTGTTTGATCATTTATCTTTGTGATCATAGGTTGATCATCTGTTGACCCAAAGCGTGGCTTTTTGAGAAAGCGTAGCTTTGTGGACGAGACTTCGTCAGGGCCTCAACAACCCGGAAAATGGTCGAAACAGGAATGTTGCGGCAAGGTTATGAGGGTCGCGCCCTTTAGGGTATGTCATTTCCTTCTGGAAAGGGGTGGTATCATGGTATGGAGCCCAGATACTTACTCATGTGGATACACTTTCTTTATGATGTGTGATGTTGGATATCGAGCGCTCGGATAAAGGTCCCAAAGGGCCGGGTGATGACATATTCGTGAGTTACTTGTTACAGGAGTAACCCGGCCTTGTTTGGCAGAGAGCAGTTTGTCTCTCGGGACGTCCAGCCAGAGGCGATCCCGTTCGGCAGGAGGAAAGGAAGTTCCTTAGCCTGACCATTTGTTGGAAATCCAAAGAAACAATACGAACCCTGTACGGTTTTGGTTGTATTACCTGCTATGGAATGTGGCGGTAACCTGCTATTGAACATAGTAGCTATAGTAGGCATACGATACTGGTCGTATGTTGGCTAAGATTAATATTATACTTTCGAAATGTTTTCTACACTATGCACTAATAATAATATCAAAAAGAATTTGATTTTGCGTAGTAAGCATATCTGACTATCATAAGAAGAAATCTCCTCCAATTCTGCGTTTGCATTGTGTGTGTGGCGGGAGGTCTTATGGTAGTTTCATTTTCCAAAAGCATTGCGAAATTGACTTTAAAATCTTCCTGTTGTTTTTTTTAAAAATAACTGTTTTACGATCTCACACCAGTCACCATGACTGACTCGAAGTTTATTGTTCCCTTCTAAACTCTGGGTGCCCACAAATTTTCACACGGGCAGTTCGGAGTTAGGTTATCAGGATATTCTGGATATTCTGGAGCTTTGGAGATAAGCTGGATGACGAGACGTAGTATTTGTATCTGATAGTATTTATTCCGCTGTGTATTCTGTATGAGGACAAGTTTATATAACTATCCATTGTTGTATATTGACTCTGATTGATGTATGTATAAAAAGATATAGTTCTTTGTTTTAAAAGACTAGTGATTATCTATTATATATTGTTCCGCTGCGATTTGTGAGATTCTGATATTGTTTCTGTTCTGATGTTGTTCTGTTGTTCTTCTTTTCTTTTTTCTTCTATCTTTTCTTCTACCTCTTCTTTTAAAACCCTAATGGTTCGTTTTTTCGTTCACCTTGAGTAAATCGATGGAGATTAGTGTCGATTCAAAGGGTACGGAAAAGCGGGCTATTACATTTGGTATCAGAGCATATGGTTAAGCGACAACCCTGCTCTGTTGGGTGTTACTCATTAGAGATAGAGTCAGTAGTACTCTAGAATGAGTTGAGTGTAATAATAGATACGAGTGCGTATTTGTTAGTGAATATAAAATTGTTTTATATTGTGATGATTGGTTTGTTGAGTGGTATATGGATTCTGGTCGGTATTGTCCGTACAACTCTATCGATAGGGATCTCTAAACACTTGTATAGAACAATTCAGCACAGTATTGTTTAAAATAGGGTAAATTAGATAATTTTTCCCAAAACTATTTTTGTATAGAAACGAATTGATTTTCTATGAATTATCATAGTATATGGATGTTTGGTTGTTAGAAAAATAATAACATTGGATTATTATTATTATCATTGAAATTGAATAAGAAATTGGAATCATAACTCCAAAGTTAAGAAATAAATTCACATACAAATGAAATTTAAAGAATGTAAATTATAAATGTGATTTGTAATGTGAAACAGAATTCCAGAGAAGTATTTGGAAATGTTTTAAAAAGAATTTGAAAATTTTGGAGATTTGGAAAGTTTAAATCCTTTTTGGTTTGAAAGTGATTTTCAAAGGTTTTGAAAAGTATTTTGAAGGAATGAAAAGCTCTAAACTCTTTTCGGTCGCTGGAAAATAATTCCGATGATGATCGCGACATCACCGGTGTTCATTTTCGGGTTTCCAAAAGAGGAATTGCTGCCAAATTGTTTTAAATGAAAGTTGTTTGAAAAATTTGGATTTTGTTTTTGAAATTCAAAGGATAATTTGAATTGTTTTCAAAAATGGTTTTGAAAGGTTGAACGAATTAAATTTAAAATGAATGTGAAATAAATGATGTTTAATGGGAATATAACTTAAGAAATGATGAATGAATTTGATTTTGGGTATCAAAATTTATTACTGAAATGAATATGAACTTGAGTTATATAAGTGAAATTCAACTTGAAATGTTAAGTGAATTAGCAATTGAATAAATAAATGTATTGGATGTTAATCAATCTAATGAAAGTAAATTGATATGGAAAAATGAATAAGGATTGAATCCGAATAAACTACTTTGATAATTAATTGATTCACGAAATGGAAGTTGAATTAGTTAAATTGAAACTTGAATTTTGAACTAAATAAAGAATGGTTCGAAATTACAAATAACTTCAAGTAAGTAGAAACAGATTTGAATAAGTGGATTAGAATTTGAAATGAATTAGTAATTGAAACTAATCCAAAATAAGCAGTTATAAATGAAAGTTAATCGATAAAAATTCAATATTCAGAAGTCGAACTGAATCCAAATAAGGTTGGAATTGTGAATTAAATTCAAATGAATTTGAAATGTGAAGTTGAATGGATATGAATATGTGTAACTTCAACAGTGAAGTAAAAATGTATAAGCAGTTTATATTGAAAATTTTGTAATAGAATTTGCAAAATGGTTTGAATATATGTAACTAGATATTATGGCTAGTAGATATACAGGTATAAAGGAAATTGAAATTGATTTCACAGATAATTTGAATTGCTCGACAAAAGGTACGTATTTGAATTATAATATGAGTTTTTGATGATTTCTCTCTAGCCGCTTGGCTTTTTCTTTTTCTTTTTGAAATCTGAGAGTCCGTAGGGACGTTTTGTAGTCGTGCCGTATTAGCCGTGCAAAGGAGACGCTGGCGAAATTTTTCGAAAATTTCGAGTGTTAGAAAATTTTTGAGAAATTTTGAAAGTTTAAAATTTGAATTTAAACTCGAATTTGAATTGAGAAGTTAAACAATGTTGTTGAAACTTATAATTGAAGTTGGAAAACGAGTTGAATGATAACGAATCATTAATAGAAAGATTTGTTTTGATAAATTGATAAAACTATTAGATTGTGAAAAATAGTAGACGAGTTAAGGACATTTTTTCCTTACTTGGTAATTTCGAGGACGAAATTCTTTTAAGGGGGGAAGTTTGTAACGACCCAAAAATTTTGATAATTAAAATTTGAATATTTAATTAATTTTAAATATTAATAAATGGAATTTATAAGTCGAATAATTTATTTAAAGGATATTGGATTTAATTTGATAATTAAATCGATAAATTAAATAGTGAAATTCCAGAGATAATTGAAAATCGAGTTTAAAATGATTTGGGAAATTTTATTTAATCATACTGGAGTTATAGAAAGGTTATAGAACTTTTAAAATTGAATTTGGAGTAATCTGTGAAAATCGAATATTTTAATATTTAATTATCGACTGAAAAATAGCCAATTTTCGAACAGTCTCAGAATTGAACGAAACTAGTTCCATTGGATCCGTAATAGTTAGTTATTATCGGATTTCAATTTTCGTATCCATCGGAGTTGTCGTTTGACCGTCGCAGCTCGAAACGCATCGATATCGTTTTAATTTTAAATCGTCGAGTTAAAATAGTCATTTTTCAAAAAGTCTCGGATTTCGACGAAACCAGTTTCATCGGATCCGTAATGTGATATTATTGTAAGATTTCAAATTTCGTAATTTTTGGATGTATCGTTTGTCCGGTACAAATTAAAACGCCTCGAAATCGATTTAAATCGGTTTAATTTAAATTGATCGTTTATTGCCATATCTCACACATATGATCAAATTAGCTTACGAAACCTGTTCCATTGTGTCCGGAACGCGGAAAAACCCTAGGATAGCCTGTCGGAACGTGAGAATTGGAGGTCGTTTGCATTAACTGTTAAATCGAGAATTTTTATTAATTAAATAGTATTAAAGCTATAATTTATTAACGTTTTATTCTCTAAAACCCTAGAAATGAACGGGCCGCCACATTATTGTTCAATGGCCGAAGTCGCATGACGTTAATCCCTCAAAACTCTCTTCATCCAAGCTTTAATTTGCAAAGCTTGCAACTAGAGAATTGAAGATCGCATCGTGTATTACCGATCCAACGGTCAAGATTTGGTTTGGAGTGACGTGGTGGTGTCAGGGGACTCGCGTGTGCCATGCGTTCGAGCGCACTGATCGTGTGGAGGAGGCGACCGGACGTCGCTAGGTCCTGGCCGAGTGTGCGTGTCGCGGTGGGGTTCGTGATGGCGAGCTCCGATCGAGCTCTCGATGATCGTGGGTGGAGCGGCTTTAAGCCTTAAGTCGCGTAAATGGGTTCGTATTCATCTGGAACGCGTACGAGAGGGAGGAAGAAAGGGAGCGGGCCACGTTTTCTTTTGGTGAATATTAAATAAATAAAAATATAAAATATTGTTTGTTTTAAATCTTGTTCGAACTTTAAAAATTCGTAACTTGCACTTACATTATCAGATTGTTACGGAACTGGAAGCGTTGGAATCGTATTCGCGAATACTACGTGATGCAACTGGTTTGGAGTCAATTGGAGCTAGTTTTAATTTCGAGTAAAATTAAACGCTCGTTTAATTTTATTCGAAATAAACGCTGGAATCAGAATTAAAATCACAGTGAGATTTTCTCACTCGAAGGAAAAATATATTTTACAGTTATTGATTGATGATTGCTATTTGGATGTGATATTAGGTATAGTAGGATATATCTATATATATATAGCAATATATACATATTGGCATATGTATATATTGGATTGATGATTTCCCACCTCGTATAGCGGATGAGACCCTATTGCGCCGTTAGTAAGCGGATTATTTGTAACGACCCGACTTTCCAGACCCGGAAAATCGAACCATTTTAGTTAATAAGAAGAGGTAGAAGAAGAAAAATAGAAAACAAAATCAGAATCTAACCATCGCAGCGGAATAAAATATAATATATATCAACAGATCTTTACACAAATCAAAAACTATATCTGTTTATACAATACATCATCAGAGTACATCATCAGAGTACATCAACATCCATATCATACAACTGAATACACAGCGAAAAAATAATAGCAAGTACGGAAGTACGTATCGGCATCCAGCTCGTCTCTTGAGCTCCACAGCATCATATCCTAAACCTGTTTATCTCGGTCTGACCCGAGCATCATATAAAACAATACCCGAGTCAGTCTGGAAAACCAGCGTGAGAAAATCACATTCAAATTGATTATTAAAGTTTCAAAAATCCTTTTGAAAACAAAAGCATCTCGTAAGACCACGCCACAAATAAACATGTCGGGTTTTTACCTTACGATAGCTAAAACACTTTTTATCAAAATCCTCTGATATTATAATAGTGTCTATTTACAAATACTTATTAAAATAGCCGAAATTGTTACATCTATTAAATTCCGGCATACTAGCCACAAAGTGGGTAATACAAACAAAACTCGTACAAGGCACGTAGGGAGAATGGATTTCCAACGAATGACTAGGCACTGGGGTACCACCTGTCACAGTACGTGGCCTAGATCACAGTACCGAGGAGTACGCCCGCTCCCCTGCAACACAAGGCCGGAATCGTCCCTTACTGGATAATTCCAAATAAAATCACCCCACGGTTGGGATCAGCAACCGCACCACTAAGCCGAAATAAAAGGGACATCTAGACAGGGATGACTTTACTCTCAAGTGGGGGCTACCCACGAAGCCTTGCTGCATAACCCCTGATTTTCAGTCATTCCCGGTTGATGAGGCTCGAGGCTAAACGATACCTTTTCAGAACATATCCCTTAGAATGCCCATCGTCCACCTGACGATGTCACGAAAGCATTCGTCCATACAAGTCCGTCCCGGGTCCGAACGGAACCGAAGGCACTATTCCTACTACATCCATTTTGGAAATATCCTCAGGATTAGTAGCGACTAGCCCTTGCACTTCACTGCTCCATCTTCGACTCCGAACACGTTACACGAAACGTACAAACCGGATCGAAGTGGTATTCGAGTCTCCAGACCTAGAATCCTGGTATACGGAAACTCGATCCCAGTCTCTTCGAAACGATCAGCGCATTTGGCCAATATTGATAGTCGGTTATTTAACTATCAATTAACATCCACAAGCAACCATCACACAATAAATAATTTCCCACATTATTTATTTGCCCAAATATCTTTCCAAGATATATTTCCAAATTTTCAAAGTTCATTTGAAAACAAATTTCAAACAGTTTCCGCTTACGGAATACATTTCCCAAATAATTATTTCCACTGAATCACCAAGTACAAAATACTTTTAATTTTAAAATAATTTAAAAACACTTTATTTTAAATATATCTTATAACATTGAAATTTTAAAACTACTTTACTACTTTATCAAAATATATAATTTAAGAATATTTAAAATAAAACCACTTTATAAATATAAGCTGACTTCCTCTTTAAAACATAATACCAAATTACTTTTATATAATTACTACAATAATAGATTTTTGAAAGTACTACGTTAGACTATAACATTTAGAAATAATCAATTTTCTAAAATATGCTTTTTAAAACATATTAAAACTTTTAACTTATATTTAAAATTGCCTTGGAAAAACGTACTTGGCAGTCCAGAGAAATACACTTCTCATTTCCATCTTTTAAAAATAAACCAACATTTATTTTTAAACCAATCCATATCCTTTTATAAATTCCCATCTTGAATTTATATTCTCAAATATCCACTGATATTTTATTTTACCTTATAAACCCAGTTTATATCTCCAAAATCTCATTTCTCTTTTAAAAATCCAAGTTTTTAAACACTTAAATCAATTTCCAATTGATTTCCATTTTACTTTACTTTGAAGTAAATTTCCCTATTTACTTCAATTATTTCAATACATTAACTTCCATCTTTTATTTCCTTATTATGAGTTAAAACCCTTTTTAACTAAAATACCAATTCCGGATTTCCAAACTTCTTCAATTAATATTTTAATTAAATTAAATCTTTAAATTCAATAAAATCAATCCTTTTATATTTTAGATAATATCACTTTAGTTAAAGATTTATTTCTTCCCTGTTAAATTCAAAATCCTCTTTCCCCATATTTGTTCGAATTAAGAAATTTCTTTATTTCTTTTACAATTCCTTATTTAATTTATTCGAATTCACTAGAATTATTTAACTTAAATTTTACTCTTTTATTTCTTTCCAAAATTCAATCCAATTGCTTTTGATAACTCATTATACTGAGAAATTCAATCCAACCAGATTATCCAATATAAATCATCACGATATCAACAATCATATCACAGAATATTTAAACAAAATTAAATATTTTGAGGAATCCAGTTGGATCCCTCCAACCTGTTTTCCCTGCATCCACAGACGTTAGCACAATACCAATTCCACTTCGAGGTGGAATATCGCGGTATATGGGTTTTTATATAAAATCATCCGCTATTATGCGGCGCATAGGGTCTCATCCGCTATATAAATGCGGGAATATCAACAACTCAAATATATACATATGCCAATATGTATATATTACTATATATACTACTATATATAATATAGCACATCAATCAATGCAATCATCCAATCAATTATTTAAATTTAACCATTTAAATTTAAATTTAACTGAGTGAGATTAACTCACCTTTGCTTTTATTTTGCAATCCATTCCCAAACCAGTTTGCTTCCTTTAAAATTTTTGACCTTGAATAAACATTAGATGATTTATTAATATTTAAATAAACCAAACAACCATTTCCATTTAATAAATGTAATGAACCAATGATTTTTATTTTAACCCGGAATTTAATTTCAGGCTGATTTTCCTTTTAAATTATCTTTTAGCAACTAAATAATTTAAATAAGTTATTTTAAACAAAATTAATCTCCTGAGTATATTATTTTAGAATAAACTTAATAAATTCAAAATGTATAGATGTATATTTGTTCCTTCTGAGAAAACTAAATTCCAAATCTAAATTTAATATACAAAAATTTTCCAATATTTAAAGCTTCTATATATATATATATTCAAGCTTATCTACATAAACAAACTTTATGGTTTACCAGATTAAAATATGTGTACTAATAAAATTACCAGATTATAAATAGAATTATGTTTACTGCAAATAATTTCTTTCTTTTTTTCTGACTTCAGCTTCCCGTATATATACATATAAATTGGAATCAAGTGTATATATATGCCTTATTGTCAAAAATCAAACATTGAGTCACGCTTATTCTCGGGTTGTATATATATTTATACTTAAATTTTAAATTGCAAAAGATATACCTAATCGCCCAGATCTCAGACCTCTCGATCACGGCCTCCTCTTGCGCCATCATCCACGTGCGATAGCCTGCTGTTCACGAGTTCCCAAAACCCAAAGCGCCGAACCATCCTCTCGGTCACCAGAATCGGCTCGAGCCTTCAAAAACCCTATCCACTTCTTCGCTTTGAACACTTCAACACGAAACGAGACCTCGTTCCCTGACTTCCGGCAGCCCCTCGCCACCAACCTGGCCTCGCGAAACCCCAATGCGATTGACCCCTTCGCGAGTGCGCTGGCCTCGTTTCCTACCATTGACGAATGAGACGATCCTTCCCATGCCAAGCTTCGTGCGCGACTTCCTTTCTGAACGAATTGAATTCGTTCGTCCCTCTTTTTTTTTTTTATTTAGGGTAAACGATTTTGAGAGTGAAGGCCAAGAACGTTCTATACTGAACAACTGAAGGGAGGAGATGAACGCGATTTTGAACTGAAGGCGGCCATTAGAGATTTTCTTCTATTCGATTTGTATACAATTTTGAACGAGCCTGTATTTTTTTTTCTTTCTTTAAGAATCTGAAGAGGAAAACTCGTTAGGGATTTGAAGAAGGCTCGGGATATTTTGTTTTAAAAGAAAAGTGTGTTCGAGAAGCCAAAAGAAGCGTGTTGGAGAAGCTGAGAGAAAATACGGCTGATGGAAGATTTTTGACAGATGAAAAGATGTACGATATTTTGAATTAAAACAATTAATTACTCTAGGCGTTTATATACCGTACGATCACACGACAACTCCGATCACTGCGAAATTTGAAATCCGATAATAATACAATATTACGGATGCAATGGAACTGGTTTCGTCGAATTCCGAGACTGTGCCTCGGAAGGCTATTTTTAAATATCGATCCAAACGATATAATTTCAAAACTGAACAAAATACTCTGAAATCAAATTTTGAAAGTTCTATTATCTTCAGTATTACCAATATAAATTTTACAAGCCTTTAAATTATTTTTAACTGGCTCAAAACTCTCGATTCAACATTTTATCCAATTTTTAATTGTCTAATTCAATAATCTATCATCTAATAAATACTGTATATTTGAAAATTAATTTAAAATTTAACCTTCGAATATTTAAAATAAATTAAATATTCCCATTTCAAATATACAAAAATTCTGGGTCGTCACATTCTTCCCCCCTTAAAAGAATTTCGTCCTCGAAATTACCAGTTAAGAAGAATGTCCCATATCCCGTTAGCTATTTCCCAAGTTAGCTATTTCCCAAATTCAAACAGTTTTAACAATACCCAAACAATCTTTTGTCAATGATACACTAATCATCTTTTAACTTCCCAAACTTATTCATAAGTTCAACCCATACCACCTACTTATCCATTCAATTTAAATTTGAATTCAATTTTGAATTATCAAAATTTTCCAAAAAAATTTCTAACTCCCTAAATTTCCGAAAAATTTCGCCAGCGTCTCCTTTGCGAGGCTAGCTCGGTACTACTACAAAATGGCTCTACGGCCTCCCAATCTCAAAAAGAAAACAAAACGCCAAGTGGCTGGATCAAAACCCCAATCAAATTTCATATAGAAATTCAAATACATACCTTTTGACGGGCCATTAAATTTTATCTTCTAAAATCAAAATCCCAATCTATCCATTGCTTTTATACACCTGTATATCCTACTAAGCAATAATATTCAATCACAATTCCAAAGTCATTTTATACTTTTCTTTACAAATTTTCAATATTTGCTTTACTTAAGCCCGTACGATGCACATATATCATCCGTACGCAATATCACATTCGATCGCTCAATCGATCACACAAATTTCACTTCCGAACTAGTATCGTCCACCCGACTTCCTAGTGCGGACTCAGATCTGGTTTCTTGATCAGAAACCGTCATTCTCCTTGCATAGCCACAAACTATGATAGAGAATATCCAGAATCAATCAACAATCCATATCCAGGCTCGCCGTCGAAAATCGAGTGAAAAATTCCAACTCGGATCGATATATCTATCTCGAAATTCTGTGCTCGAATCCGGTTCAAATAGCTATGCGAATAAAATAATATACGTACACCTTACGTAATTAGCCCAATTGAATTATCAATTACCTCAATTCTCTTTTATTCACATTCATTTGATTGTTATCCACTTATTCACAACTTTCTCATTTCACAACTTCAAATTTTAATTGCCATTCAATTATTCATCTAGAATAACTTTCCTCAATACCAAATTACTTAAGAATCTCACCATATTCCTTAAGTCCAATATAAATATTTTACATACTGCTTATACTTATTTTCACTTCATTATTGAAGTTCATATCCATTTCTATTTACTTTTGTCTTTACAATTCCATTTGATTTCAATTTGGCTTCCACTCGAATATTTAATTAGTTGCACTTACTAATTAATTTAAATTTCGATTAAAAGTTTATGCGTAAACTTCACTTCTTTAGTTCCTTCGATTTTACCTCACCTTACATTCACATTTGAATTAGATTCCAATATCCAGTTTCAATTTCATTTGCTTAACAAATTTAAATCATTTATCGTTAATGAAAATTTTCAAAAATTTCAAAAAAAAATTTCTAACCCCCAAAATTTACGGAAAATTTTGGCAGAGTCTCCCATGTACGGAGGGACTTCTGCGATATCGCAGGATGCACAAATATATATATACATCGGCCTCAGGCCGGAAATCACAATATATATCAATATAAACAGTTCATATCTCCTATTTTGAATTTTCGCGTAAGCGTACCTTATTATAGCAATTTTTAAGCAAAGCGGTTATTTATTTTAGCAAATGCATAACCCGACCCAGCCAAACGGCCTCTCTGAACCTGTACTTACTCAATTCAAATATGTAAGTGACAAATATACAAGGTTGGTTATCATTTCAATTAATTTCAATAACTAAACACATGCATTTCATAAGCAACATACACCGAACAGTTCCCAAATGCCATTTTCAAGTTTCGATACTAACTTCAATTACTTACAACCAATACTTAAACTATCAATTTCAGTTTTAAGTGATTTACTATTCACTTTTAGTTTACCATTCAATATTAAATTCATTAACCCACTAGTTTCATTCAAACCCTTTTTATTTGTTCACAGTCCATTCATTCTCCTTTGATTATCCAACAGGTTCTATTCAAAGCTATTTCATAATCCACTTAAGTTAACACTTAAGCTCATTTTCATTTAATTTGTTTATTCAAATCTTATACCCAATATTTGATTATTATTTTTATCTCTAAACCACTTTACTTGGTTTACTTGAATTCAAATTTATTTTATATCTCAAGTTTGGATTTTCCAACATACTAAACAAATCTTCTTTCCCACCTTCCCATTTCTGATAAACCACACACTTATATTTTTTATACTTCCATTCAATTATAATTAAACTCATTACCACATTAATTCAATTAATCATACTATCCAAACTCATATTTAATTTATACATACTCGAACAAAGTTTATTTGCATCCCAAATCATTTTATTTTAATTCAATTCCCTACAATTTCAATTCATATTTTTCACTTATAGTCTCAAGTTGAATTTCTATTAACAACTCAAGCTTCACCTTCAAATTCTATTATTAATTTCATTTCTGAATTTTATAAGTCACAAACTCATTTACATCCATACTTCCATCTATTTAAAATAAATTTTATTCACATTTTATCCTTTAACTCAGAATTATACGTTTTATTTAGCCAATAAATATTTTTATTATTCCATACACAACTTTAAATAAGATTCCAGAGTTTTAAACAATTTTCCAAAATTTCAAAATCATTTTTGAAATCAACTATATCCAAACCCTTTTCAATTTCAAAACCAAACTCAGTTTTGCAAACAAACACCAGCCCAAAACATCCAGGTAGCAATTCCTCTTTTGGAAACTCGAAAATGAACACCGATGATGTCGCGATCATCATCGGAATTATTTTCCAGCGACCACTGAGAGTTTAGTGCTTTTATCACTTTAAAAACATTTCAAATATTTTTAATTTCCAACTCTCTCCATATTCGATTTCAATCAAAAAAAAAATATTTCCGAAATAATGTCACCATTATATTTTCCAAAGCCCTTTGAAAACCATTTTCAAATTCAAAGGAATTTAAACTTCACAAAATTCCAAACTCGAAATCCATCTCGATTTATTTCCAAATATTTCTCTGGAATCCTATTTCAAATTTTGAATCACATTTGTATATGAAGTTTTATTTCAACTTATAAATTACATATATAATTTATTTTCTCAAATTCCATTTGTTATATAAATTTATTCTTTAACTTTGGTTATAATTAAATTTCTTATTCAATTTCCTCCTACTGATAATAATTTATTATCATTATCTAACAACCAAACATCCAAATATAACTATAATAATTTATAAAAATTATTTCTTTCATATACAAAAATAATTTGGGTAAAATTATTTCATCTACCCATTTTAAAACAATATTGTGTCGAATTGTTCTATTCAAGTGTTTAGAAACCCCTTCGATACAGTTGTCCAGACTGTGCCGACGAAGGTTCATATGCCACTCAATAAATCAACCAACACAATATAAAACCATTTTATATTCACTAACAAATACGCGCTCATATCTATTAATACTCTCAAAATTCCCACCAGAGCCAAGGTTATCGCAAGCCTAAGCTCTGATACCACTGTAACGACCCGACTTTCCAGACCCGGAAAATCGAACCATTTTAGTTAAGAAGAAGAGGTAGAAGAAGAAAAATAGAAAACAAAATCAGAATCTAACCATCGCAGCGGAATAAAATATAATATATATCAACAGATCTTTACACAAATCAAAAACTATATCTGTTTATACAATACATCATCAGAGTACATCATCAGAGTACATCAACATCCATATCATACAACTGAATACACAGCGGAAAAATAATAGCAAGTACGGAAGTACGTATCGGCATCCAGCTCGTCTCTTGAGCTCCACAGCATCATATCCTAAACCTGTTTATCTCGGTCTGACCCGAGCATCATATAAAACAATACCCGAGTCAGTCTGGAAAACCAGCGTGAGAAAATCACATTCAAATTGATTATTAAAGTTTCAAAAATCCTTTTGAAAACAAAAGCATCTCGTAAGACCACGCCACAAATAAACATGTCGGGTTTTTACCTTACGATAGCTAAAACACTTTTTATCAAAATCCTCTGATATTATAATAGTGTCTATTTACAAATACTTATTAAAATAGCCGAAATTGTTACATCTATTAAATTCCGGCATACTAGCCACAAAGTGGGTAATACAAACAAAACTCGTACAAGGCACGTAGGGAGAATGGATTTCCAACGAATGACTAGGCACTGGGGTACCACCTGTCACAGTACGTGGCCTAGATCACAGTACCGAGGAGTACGCCCGCTCCCCTGCAACACAAGGCCGGGATCGTCCCTTACTGGATAATTCCAAATAAAATCACCCCACGGTTGGGATCAGCAACCGCACCACTAAGCCGAAATAAAAGGGACATCTAGACAGGGATGACTTTACTCTCAAGTGGGGGCTACCCACGAAGCCTTGCTGCATAACCCCTGATTTTCAGTCATTCCCGGTTGATGAGGCTCGAGGCTAAACGATACCTTTTCAGAACATATCCCTTAGAATGCCCATCGTCCACCTGACGATGTCACGAAAGCATTCGTCCATACAAGTCCGTCCCGGGTCCGAATGGAACCGAAGGCACTATTCCTACTACATCCATTTTGGAAATATCCTCAGGATTAGTAGCGACTAGCCCTTGCACTTCACTGCTCCATCTTCGACTCCGAACACGTTACACGAAACGTACAAACCGGATCGAAGTGGTATTCGAGTCTCCAGACCTAGAATCCTGGTATACGGAAACTCGATCCCGGTCTCTTCGAAACGATCAGCGCATTTGGCCAATATTGATAGTCGGTTATTTAACTATCAATTAACATCCACAAGCAACCATCACACAATAAATAATTTCCCACATTATTTATTTGCCCAAATATCTTTCCAAGATATATTTCCAAATTTTCAAAGTTCATTTGAAAACAAATTTCAAACAGTTTCCGCTTACGGAATACATTTCCCAAATAATTATTTCCACTGAATCACCAAGTACAAAATACTTTTAATTTTAAAATAATTTAAAAACACTTTATTTTAAATATATCTTATAACATTGAAATTTTAAAACTACTTTAATACTTTATCAAAATATATAATTTAGGAATATTTAAAATAAAACCACTTTATAAATATAAGCTGACTTCCTCTTTAAAACATAATACCAAATTACTTTTATATAATTACTACAATAATAGATTTTTGAAAGTACTACGTTAGACTATAACATTTAGAAATAATCAATTTTCTAAAATATGCTTTTTAAAACATATTAAAACTTTTAACTTATATTTAAAATTGCCTTGGAAAAACGTACTTGGCAGTCCAGAGAAATACACTTCTCATTTCCATTATTTAAAAATAAACCAACATTTATTTTTAAACCAATCCATATCCTTTTATAAATTCCCATCTTGAATTTATATTCTCAAATATCCACTGATATTTTATTTTACCTTATAAACCCAGTTTATATCTCCAAAATCTCATTTCTCTTTTAAAAATCCAAGTTTTTAAACACTTAAATCAATTTCCAATTGATTTCCATTTTACTTTACTTTGAAGTAAATTTCCCTATTTACTTCAATTATTTCAATACATTAACTTCCATCTTTTATTTCCTTATTATGAGTTAAAACCCTTTTTAACTAAAATACCAATTCCGGATTTCCAAACTTCTTCAATTAATATTTTAATTAAATTAAATCTTTAAATTCAATAAAATCAATCCTTTTATATTTTAGATAATATCACTTTAGTTAAAGATTTATTTCTTCCCTGTTAAATTCAAAATCCTCTTTCCCCATATTTGTTCGAATTAAGAAATTTCTTTATTTCTTTTACAATTCCTTATTTAATTTATTCGAATTCACTAGAATTATTTAACTTAAATTTTACTCTTTTATTTCTTTCCAAAATTCAATCCAATTGCTTTTGATAACTCATTATACTGAGAAATTCAATCCAACCAGATTATCCAATATAAATCATCACGATATCAACAATCATATCACAGAATATTTAAACAAAATTAAATATTTTGAGGAATCCAGTTGGATCCCTCCAACCTGTTTTCCCTGCATCCACAGACGTTAGCACAATACCAATTCCACTTCGAGGTGGAATATCGCGGTATATGGGTTTTTATATAAAATCATCCGCTATTATGCGGCGCATAGGGTCTCATCCGCTATATAAATGCGGGAATATCAACAACTCAAATATATACATATGCCAATATGTATATATTACTATATATACTACTATATATAATATAGCACATCAATCAATGCAATCATCCAATCAATTATTTAAATTTAACCATTTAAATTTAAATTTAACTGAGTGAGATTAACTCACCTTTGCTTTTATTTTGCAATCCATTCCCAAACCAGTTTGCTTCCTTTAAAATTTTTGACCTTGAATAAACATTAGATGATTTATTAATATTTAAATAAACCAAACAACCATTTCCATTTAATAAATGTAATGAACCAATGATTTTTATTTTAACCCGGAATTTAATTTCAGGCTGATTTTCCTTTTAAATTATCTTTTAGCAACTAAATAATTTAAATAAGTTATTTTAAACAAAATTAATCTCCTGAGTATATTATTTTAGAATAAACTTAATAAATTCAAAATGTATAGATGTATATTTGTTCCTTTTGAGAAAACTAAATTCCAAATCTAAATTTAATATACAAAAATTTTCCAATATTTAAAGCTTCTATATATATATATATTCAAGCTTATCTACATAAACAAACTTTATGGTTTACCAGATTAAAATATGTGTACTAATAAAATTACCAGATTATAAATAGAATTATGTTTACTGCAAATAATTTCTTTCTTTTTTTCTGACTTCAGCTTCCCGTATATATACATATAAATTGGAATCAAGTGTATATATATGCCTTATTGTCAAAAATCAAACATTGAGTCACGCTTATTCTCGGGTTGTATATATATTTATACTTAAATTTTAAATTGCAAAAGATATACCTAATCACCCAGATCTCAGACCTCTCGATCACGGCCTCCTCTTGCGCCATCATCCACGTGCGATAGCCTGCTGTTCACGAGTTCCCAAAACCCAAAGCGCCGAACCATCCTCTCGGTCACCAGAATCGGCTCGAGCCCTCAGAAACCCTATCCACTTCTTCGCTTTGAACACTTCAACACGAAACGAGACCTCGTTCCCTGACTTCCGGCAGCCCCTCGCCACCAACCTGGCCTCGCGAAACCCCAATGCGATTGACCCCTTCGCGAGTGCGCTGGCCTCGTTTCCTACCATTGACGAATGAGACGATCCTTCCCATGCCAAGCTTCGTGCGCGACTTCCTTTCTGAACGAATTGAATTCGTTCGTCCCTTTTTTTTTTATTTAGGGTAAACGATTTTGAGAGTGAAGGCCAAGAACGTTCTATACTGAACAACTGAAGGGAGGAGATGAACGCGATTTTGAACTGAAGGCGGCCATTAGAGATTTTCTTCTATTCGATTTGTATACAATTTTGAACGAGCCTGTATTTTTTTTTCTTTCTTTAAGAATTTGAAGAGGAAAACTCGTTAGGGATTTGAAGAAGGCTCGGGATATTTTGTTTTAAAAGAAAAGTGTGTTCGAGAAGCCAAAAGAAGCGTGTTGGAGAAGTTGAGAGAAAATACGGCTGATGGAAGATTTTTGACAGATGAAAAGATGTACGATATTTTGAATTAAAACAATTAATTACTCTAGGCGTTTATATACCGTACGATCACACGACAACTCCGATCACTGCGAAATTTGAAATCCGATAATAATACAATATTACGGATCCAATGGAACTGGTTTCGTCGAATTCCGAGACTGTGCCTCGGAAGGCTATTTTTAAATATCGATCCAAACGATATAATTTCAAAACTGAACAAAATACTCTGAAATCAAATTTTGAAAGTTCTATTATCTTCAGTATTACCAATATAAATTTTACAAGCCTTTAAATTATTTTTAACTGGCTCAAAACTCTCGATTCAACATTTTATCCAATTTTTAATTGTCTAATTCAATAATCTATCATCTAATAAATACTGTATATTTGAAAATTAATTTAAAATTTAACCTTCGAATATTTAAAATAAATTAAATATTCCCATTTCAAATATACAAAAATTCCGGGTCGTCACATTATTTTTATAAAACCCATATACCGCGATATTCCACCTCGAAGTGGAATTGGTATTGTGCTAACGTCTGTGGATGCAGGGAAACAGGTTGGAGGGATCCAACTGGATTCCTCACCAGTATTTATTTATTTACAGATATTGATGTATATTCTATTATCATATTGATATGTGATATTTGTTGTTGTGATTGACTAATTGGTGCTGTTGCATCATCAGATTCAGTTTTGAAATTTAAAAATAACGACTTTTACTTTAAAAGGATTTTTAAAGTGATTTTTGAAAATAGACGTTTTATTGAATTTTTGAATTGATTTATTTCAAATTAATAAGCGTCTAAAATTTTAAAGTTATTGTAACGACCCAGAATTTTTGATGATTAAAATTCGAATATTTAATTGATTTTAAATATTAATAAATGAATTTAAGAAGTCGAATAATTTATTATTCGAATATTGGATTTAATTTGATAATTAAATCGATAAATTAATAGTGAAATTCTAGAGATAATTGAAAATCGAGTTTAATATGATTGAAAATGATTTGTAAAATTTTGTTTAATCATACTGGAGTTATAGAAAGGCTATAGAACTTTTAAAATTGAATTTGGAGTTAATATGTGAAAATTGAATATTTTAATACTTAATTATCGACTGTAAAAATAGCCAATTTTCGAACAGTCTCAGAATTGAATGAAACCAGTTCCATTGGATCCGTAATAGTTAGTTATTATCGGATTTCAATTTTCGTATCAATCGGAGTTGTCGTTCGACCGTGGCAGCTCGAAACGCATCGATATCATTTTAATTTTAAATCGTCGAGTTAAAAATAGTCATTTTTCAAACAGTGTCGGATTTCGACGAAACCAGTTTCATCGGATCCGTAATGTGATATTATTATAAGATTTCAAATTTCATAATTTTTGGATTTACCATTTGTCCGGTACAAATTAAAACGCCTCGAAATCGATTTAAATCGGTTTAATTTAAATTGATCGTTTTTCTCCGTATCTCGCACAGATGTCCGAATTAGCTTCCGAAACACATTCCATTGCGTTCGGAACGCGGGGTAAACCTTAGAAACGTCAGCCGGCACGCTCGAATCGGAGTTTGAAAAAATTCAAGTGAATAGTAATTTGGTAAATTTCTATAAAAGCACTTCATTCTCTTCATTTGCAAACAAGGAGACTAGGGTTTCCTCTCTATCTTCAGCCGCCGCCTGTATGGTTTTGATGGCCAGAAAACTCCCATGTTCTTCCTCATTTTTCTCTTGATCCACTCAGTATTAACGAAAGATGTCAACTACAATATTGGAGAGGGCAGTGAGATCTAGTAGTTCAACGGTTGTGATGGGAAAATACGAAGTAGATCGCTCTATTTTTGGGCCCGTTCGTGCTCGTTCTAGGCACAATTTTCGAGAGCCACAGGGGACCGAGCTTTATGGTACTAGCGGCGGAGGTGGAGGGGGCTGAGATGAGTCGAATGGCGGTGGTGTGATGGGTTCTCGTTGTCGTTGGTGGTTGTGGTATCGAACCCTAGTTCGTAAAGTTGGGTTTGTTTTCGTGAACGAAAACTGGAGAGGGAGATGATGCATCACGCGGTCGTGATTTGAGGAAGGGAAATCTACGGCCCAGAAAAATTGTAGGGGTTTAAAACAAAATAAAATTGTAAATGTTTATATTTATAATTTGTATAATCTTTAAAAATGTATAACTTTTTGCTACGTGATCAGAATTTGACGAAACCAAATGCATTGGAATCGCCTCGATGTGTACTTCGCGATGCATCTGAATTGGATTGAATTGGGGTCAGTGAAAATTTTGAGTGAAATTAAACGCCCGTTTAATTTCATTCGAAATAAATCGCTACGAATTGCTATCGTAAAATCACGGTGAGATTTTTCTCACTCAAAATGAAAGTGGAATTTTCAGTTATTTATTGATTGATGATTGCTATTGGATGTGCTATTAGATATAGTAGGATATATCTATATATATATAGCAATATATACATATTGGCATATGTATATATTGGATTGATGATTTCCCGCCTCGTATAGCGGATGAGACCCTATTGCGCCGTTAGTAAGCGGATTTTTATAAAACCTATATACCGCGATAATTCCGTACTGGAGCGGAATTGGTATTGTGCTAACATCTGTGGATGTAGGGAAACAGGTTGGAGGGATCCAACTGGATTCCTCACCGTATTGATTATTTACAGATATTTTGATATATTCTGTTATCATATGATGATAGATGATATTTGACTGTTGTGATGGACTGATTGGTGTTGTTGCATCATCGGATTCAGTTTTGAACTTTAAAAATGACGACTTTTAATTTAAAAGGATTTTTAAAGTGATTTTTGAAAATATACGTTTTATGGAATTTTTGAATCGATTATAAACGTAAAATTTTAAAATTATAAAAGTTATAATTTTTAGTGAAATATAACCGAAGTGTCGTTTTTGAAATAAAAGTCGATTTATTTATAAAATGGTTTAAGTTGGGATTTTTGAATAACTATAAACGATTTGTATAGGAAAATTTATAAAATTGATATTTTATAAATCAAAATATTGGACTTATAAAACGAATTTTATAAGTGTTAAAAAGAAGTATAAATGAATTTCATAAGTGAATGAAATTAATAGATTTACATTGTGAAGTTAAAAAGGAATGAAGTTGTAGAATAAAGGATTTATAAGTAATTAACTTATAAATTGGATTTTTGCCTTTAAATGGAATATTGATCGAATTTGTTAATAAAAGAGATTTATTAAATCAAAGTTGTTATGAATTATGAAGATGAATTTAAAATCGTTGTTTTATGAATTCGAAAAGAAATCAAATTTGATAAATTGAATATAGAAAGTGATTAAGGGAATTTTACCCACGATTTTGGATAGTGGATAATTCTTGAGATAAAAGTGTAGAAAATATTGAAATGTGGCTAGTGAAGTATATTCACGATTTTGGACAGTGAATATATTGTTAAGAAAAATGGATTTATTTTTGGGAAAGTGATATTTGAAATGAAGTTAATTGTTTTAAAAGATGTTTTAAAACGCGTGAACTATCGAAATCATAGATTTCAACATTTATTGTTGAAATAGACGTTTTCGAAAAATAAGGAAATGATGGACTATAACACTGTTGTTATAGTAAATGATTTCCGAAAGGAAATGTTTTGATGTAGTATTGGGATTTATATATCTATTAAAATCCGAATCCCTATACTAGGATTTTGAGTCGTCGTAACGATGTTTTACGTAACATTCGTTTTGACTCAAATAAATGTGTTTAAAGAGAATGATTTCCTTAAAGAATGAATATATACTTAATATTGATTTAAGTATATCGAATATTTTCAAATGTTGAAAATAAATGATTTGTGAAATACTTATTTTTAAATAAGTATGGAAGTGCTTTTCCAATATGAAATGAACTGTTTTGAGATTTTATCTTTTAAAGATAAATTGAAATGTAGAAATTGATTTGAAATTGTTTTCAAATGGTTAAGTGTGGAAATTTTATATCTAGTAAAAGATATTTTGGAAGATAAAATAATTTGGGAGAATTATTTGGAATCTGATGATGTTGCGCATCTTTATTGATAGTTAAATAACCGACTATCAATAATTACCTTTAGATAGGTATTTGTTGTGAATTGGATGAATTTGAATGCCACACTTGTTTTTAAATAATCGCTCACTATTCGGGTTAGCCGGGAAAGGACCATGGGGTCGTATAACCCATTCCGAATATGTGATACGTCGTTATGAATTGCATTCGAAGACCGGTGTTGAAGACCGGATATTTTTGAAAACGGAAGGATTACCGTCGAGTTACTCTACATCGGCTGATCTCCGGTTTAGAGGTTTTATCACCCTTAGTGACGGGAAGTCCTGACGTGATTGAAAATTATCCGGATATGCAAGGGCTTCGTGAGAAGTGCCTTCGGTTCTGTTCGATCCCGGAACAGACTTGTATGGATTGTGTGTCTGACGTTACAATTTGAGATATAAAGCTGATTTCTTTCAAATACATTTCTGTTGGTGGCGGAGAATTTATTCTCTTAGCTTAACACCCTTCTCTGAGACGTACGAGCTCAGAGGTTATGTAGTTGAAATTTATCAGCGATATATCCCAATTTGGTAACGTGGCATACTGAGTGTTGCTGTGAAATGATCAGTGTTTGGTCATTCGTGATATGATCATTTGTTTGATCTTATATCTTTGTGATCATAGGTTGATCATTTTGTTTGACCCGAAGCAGGGCTTTTTGAGAAAGCGTAGCTTTGTGGACGAGACTTCGTCGAGCCTCACACCCCGGAAATGGTCGAAACAGGAAGGATGCGGCAAGGTTCTAGGGAGTAGCGCCCCTTAGTGTATGTCATTCCTTCTGGATAAAGGTGGTATCATGGTATGGAGCCCAGATACTTAACCTCTGTGGTTACTGCATTATTATTATCTATGTGGTTTGTTGCGAATCGGGGATCCTCGGGAAGATCGGTGACGATCGGGGGATGGCATACGCGTGTCAGTAGTTACCTATTTTTGCAGAGGTAACCCGGCCTTGTGTTGGCAAAGATCCGGTTAGGTTCTCGGGTCGTCTATTCCAGGGACGTACCCATCGTGGATAGGAAGTTCCTTAGCCTGACCATTTGTTGGAAATCCAAAGAAACAATACGACACTTGTACGGTTTTAGTTGTAGAACCTATCATTCACTTATGGTGGTCACCACTGTTTGGATGGTAGCTATAGTAGGCATAAGTGCGGAATGCCTATGCTGGCTAAGATTAATATTATACTTTCGAAATGTTTTCTACACTATGCACTAATAATAATATCAAAAATGATTTGATTTTTGCGTATCAAGCATCTTTGACTATCATAAGAAGAAATCTCCTCCAATTCTGCGTTTGCATTGTGTGTGTGGTGGGAGGTCTTATGGTAGTTTCATTTTCCAAAGGCATTGCGAAATTTTACCTTAAAATCTTCCTGTTGTTTATTTTAAAGAATAACTGTTTTACGATCTCACACCAGTCACCATGACTGACTCGGAGTTTATTGTTCCCTTCTAAACTCTGGGTGCCCACAAATTTCCACACGGGCAGCCTAGAGTTATATTATCAGGATATTCTGGATATTCTGGAGCTTTGGAGATAAACTGGATGGCGAGACGTAGTATTTGTATCTAATAGTATTTATTCCGCGGTGTATTCTGTATGAGGACAAGTTATATAACTGTCCATTGTTGTATATTGACTCTGATGATTGATGTATATATATAAAATGATATAGTTCTTTGTTTTAAAGATTATTCATTTATCTATTATATGTTGTTCCGCTGCGATATGTGAGATTCTGATATTGTTTTTCTGTTTCTGCTCTTGTTCTGTTGTTGTTCTTCTTTCTTTTCTCTTCTATCTTCTTCTTCTACCTTTTTCTTTTTCTTAAAAACCCTCACTATTGGAGTTTCCGGCACTCGATTGCTCGACAGTCGATAAAAGGGAGTATCGATGTCGAATTTTCGAAAGTCGAAAATTTTGGTATGTGACAAAGTGGTATCAGAGCATATGGTTAAGCGACAACCCTGCTCTGTTGGGTGTTACTCATTAGAGATAGAGTCAGTAGTACTCTAGAATGAGTTGAGTGTAGTAATAGATATGAGCGCGTATTTGTTAGTTAATATAAAATTGTTTTGTATTGTGATGATTGGTTTATTGAGTGGTATATGAACCTTCGTCGGCACAGTCTTGCAAAACTGTATCGAAGGGGTTTCTAAACACTTGAATAGAACAATTCGGCACAGTATTGTTTTAAATAGGGTAAATGAGATAATTTTGCCCAAAACTATTTTTGTATAGAAAAGAAATGTTTTTCTATAAAGTACTATAGTATTTGGATGCATGGATGTTAGGAAGTAATAATAGTGAATTATCATCATTGAAATTGAATAAGAAATTGAAATTGTAACTCCAAAGTTAAGAAATAAATCCATGTACAAATAAAATTTGAGAATATAAATTATAAATGTGAATTGTAATTTGAAACCGAATTCCAGAGAAGTATTTGGAAATGTTTTGAAAATGATTTGAAAATTTTGGAGATTTGGAAAGTTTAAATCTTTTTGATTTGAAAATGAATTTCAAAGGTTTTGAAAAGTATTTTGGAGAGATGAAAGCTCTAAACTCTTTTCGGTCGCTGGAAAATAACTTCGGTAATGACTGCAGCATTATTGATGTTCATTTTTGGGTTTCCAAAAGAGGAATTGCTGCCAAATTATTTTAAATGGAAAGTTGTTTGAAATTTGGGTTTTGTTTGGAAATTCAAAAGGATAATTTGAATTGTTTTCAAAATGGTTTTGAAAAGGTTGAAAAGACTCTGGAATTGAGTACTGAATTATGAAAATAAATGAAAATTGTGAATGAACGAATAAATTTGCAAGTGAATCAATTAAATAAAATGAGATTGAAAATTGAAATTCGTTTCAAATTTGTAAGAAATGAATTGAATTGAATAATTATAAATGAAAGATGAATAAAAGATAAAATTCATAATGGAATGTAAATAAGTTAATAACTTATAGAATATTTGGTAATTTGATAGAAATGAGATTTAAATTGAAGATGAATGAATTAGTGGATGAATGAATAATTTGCAATTGTAAATGAAATTGAAGACAAATTTGAAATTGTAAGTGAATTGGAAGTTGTAATGAGTTAGTAATTGAAACTAAGCTAAAAGAGCAATTATGAATGAAGGTTGTTTGGTTTATAGAATAAACCGAATGAAAATATGAAATGCAAATTAAATTGAATGGAATCAATTGCAAATGAAGTAGAATTAAAATAAATTGAATTTGTATCAATTTAAATTGGTTATAAACTAGAATGGATATGAATTCATTTTGTTTAAAAACGAATGTAACTTCAACCGTAAATATATAAGCATATATTGAAAATTTTGTAATAGAATTTGCAAATTGGATTGAATGCTGTAACTAGATATAATGGCTAGTAGATATACAGGTGTTATAAATTGGATTTGATCTTCAAAGATGAATTTGAATTGCTCGACAAAAGGTACGTATTTTAATTATAATATGAGTTTTTGATGATTTCTGGTCTAGCCACTTGGCTTTTTCTTTTTCTTTTGAAATCTGAGAGTCCGTATGGACGTTTTGTAGTCGTACCGTATTAGCCGCGCAAAGGAGACGCTGGCGAAATTTTTCAGAAATGTAGGGCGTTAGAAAATTTTTGAGAAATTTTGAAAGTTTAAATTTGAATTTGAAATTTAAATTTAAATTGTTAAGGAAACAATGTTGTTTTGAAACCTGTAATTGTAGTTGAAAATTTAGTTGAATTAATAACAAATCTTTGGTAGAGAGATTTGTTTGAAAATTTGATAAAACTATTGAATTTGAGAAAATAGTAGACGAGTTAAGGACTTTTTTTCCTAACTTGTAATTTCGAGGACGAAATTCTTTTAAGGGGGGAAGTCTGTAACGACCCAGAATTTTTGATGATTAAAATTCGAATATTTAATTGATTTTAAATATTAATAAATGAATTTAAGAAGTCGAATAATTTATTATTCGAATATTGGATTTAATTTGATAATTAAATCGATAAATTAATAGTGAAATTCTAGAGATAATTGAAAATCGAGTTTAATATGATTGAAAATGATTTGTAAAATTTTGTTTAATCATACTGGAGTTATAGAAAGGCTATAGAACTTTTAAAATTGAATTTGGAGTTAATATGTGAAAATTGAATATTTTAATACTTAATTATCGACTGTAAAAATAGCCAATTTTCGAACAGTCTCAGAATTGAACGAAACTAGTTCCATTGGATCCGTAATAGTTAGTTATTATCGGATTTCAATTTTCGTATCAATCGGAGTTGTCGTTCGACCGTGGCAGCTCGAAACGCATCGATATCATTTTAATTTTAAATCGTCGAGTTAAAAATAGTCATTTTTCAAACAGTGTCGGATTTCGACGAAACCAGTTTCATCGGATCCGTAATGTGATATTATTGTAAGATTTCAAATTTCGTAATTTTTGGATTTACCATTTGTCCGGTACAAATTAAAACGCCTCGAAATCGATTTAAATCGGTTTAATTTAAATTGATCGTTTTTCTCCGTATCTCGCACAGATATCCGAATTAGCTTCCGAAACACATTCCATTGCGTTCGGAACGCGGGGTAAACCTTAGAAACGTCAGCCGGCACGCTCGAATCGGAGTTCGAAAAAATTCAAGTGAATAGTAATTTGGTAAATTTCTATAAAAGCACTTCATTCTCTTCATTTGCAAACAAGGAGACTAGGGTTTCCTCTCTATCTTCAGCCGCCGCCTGTATGGTTTTGATGGCCAGAAAACTCCCATGTTCTTCCTCATTTTTCTCTTGATCCACTCAGTATTAACGAAAGATGTCAACTACAATATTGGAGAGGGCAGTGAGATCTAGTAGTTCAACGGTTGTGATGGGAAAATACGAAGTAGATCGCTCTATTTTTGGGCCCGTTCGTGCTCGTTCTAGGCACAATTTTCGAGAGCCACAGGGGACCGAGCTTTATGGTACTAGCGGCGGAGGTGGAGGGGGCTGAGATGAGTCGAATGGCGGTGGTGTGATGGGTTCTCGTTGTCGTTGGTGGTTGTGGTATCGAACCCTAGTTCGTAAAGTTGGGTTTGTTTTCGTGAACGAAAACTGGAGAGGGAGATGATGCATCACGCGGTCGTGATTTGAGGAAGGGAAATCTACGGCCCAGAAAAAGGGGTTTAAAACAAAATAAAATTGTAAATGTTTATATTTATAATTTGTATAATCTTTAAAAATGTATAACTTTTTGCTACGTGATCAGAATTTGACGAAACCAAATGCATTGGAATCGCCTCGATGTGTACTACGCGATGCAACTGAATTGGATTGAATTGGGGTCAGTGAAAATTTTGAGTGAAATTAAACGCCCGTTTAATTTCATTCGAAATAAATCGCTACGAATTGCTATCGTAAAATCACGGTGAGATTTTTCTCACTCAAAATGAAAGTGGAATTTTCAGTTATTTATTGATTGATGATTGCTATTGGATGTGCTATTAGATATAGTAGGATATATCTATATATATATATAGCAATATATACATATTGGCATATGTATATATTGGATTGATGATTTCCCGCCTCGTATAGCGGATGAGACCCTATTGCGCCGTTAGTAAGTGGATTTTTATAAAACCTATATACCGCGATAATTCCGTACTGGAGCGGAATTGGTATTGTGCTAACATCTGTGGATGCAGGGAAACAGGTTGGAGGGATCCAACTGGATTCCTCACCGTATTGATTATTTACAGATATTTTGATATATTCTGTTATCATATGATGATAGATGATATTTGACTGTTGTGATGGACTGATTGGTGTTGTTGCATCATCGGATTCAGTTTTGAACTTTAAAAATGACGACTTTTAATTTAAAAGGATTTTTAAAGTGATTTTTGAAAATATACGTTTTATGGAATTTTTGAATCGATTATAAACGTAAAATTTTAAAATTATAAAAGTTATAATTTTTAGTGAAATATAACCGAAGTGTCGTTTTTGAAATAAAAGTCGATTTACTTATAAAATGGTTTAAGTTGGGATTTTTGAATAACTATAAACGATTTGTATAGGAAAATTTATAAAATTGATATTTTATAAATCAAAATATTGGACTTATAAAACGAATTTTATAAGTGTTAAAAAGAAGTATAAATGAATTTCATAAGTGAATGAAATTAATAGATTTACATTGTGAAGTTAAAAATGAATGAAGTTGTAGAATAAAGGATTTATAAGTAATTAACTTATAAATTGGATTTTTGCCTTTAAATGGAATATTGATCGAATTTGTTAATAAAAGAGATTTATTAAATCAAAGTTGTTATGAATTATGAAGATGAATTTAAAATCGTTGTTTTATGAATTCGAAAAGAAATCAAATTTGATAAATTGAATATAGAAAGTGATTAAGGGAATTTTACCCACGATTTTGGATAGTGGATAATTCTTGAGATAAAAGTGTAGAAAATATTGAAATGTGGCTAGTGAAGTATATTCACGATTTTGGACAGTGAATATATTGTTAAGAAAAATGGATTTATTTTTGGGAAAGTGATATTTGAAATGAAGTTAATTGTTTTAAAAGATGTTTTAAAACGCGTGAACTATCGAAATCATAGATTTCAACATTTATTGTTGAAATAGACGTTTTCGAAAAATAAGGAAATGATGGACTATAACACTGTTGTTATAGTAAATGATTTCCGAAAGGAAATGTTTTGATGTAGTATTGGGATTTATATATCTATTAAAATCCGAATCCCTATACTAGTGATTTTGAGTCGTCGTAACGATGTTTTACGTAACATTCGTTTTGACTCAAATAAATGTGTTTAAAGAGAATGATTTCCTTAAAGAATGAATATATACTTAATATTGATTTAAGTATATCGAATATTTTCAAATGTTGAAAATAAATGATTTGTGAAATACTTATTTTTAAATAAGTATGGAAGTGCTTTTCCAATATGAAATGAACTGTTTTGAGATTTTATCTTTTAAAGATAAATTGAAATGTGGAAATTGATTTGAAATTGTTTTCAAATGGTTAAGTGTGGAAATTTTATATCTAGTAAAAGATATTTTGGAAGATAAAATAATTTGGGAGAATTATTTGGAATCTGATGATGTTGCGAATCTTTATTGATAGTTAAATAATCGACTATCAATAATTACCTTTAGATAGGTATTTGTTGTGAATTGGATGAATTTGAATGCCACACTTGTTTTTAAATAATCGCTCACTATTCGGGTTAGCCGGGAAAGGACCATGGGGTCGTATAACCCATTCCGAATATGTGATACGTCGTTATGAATTGCATTCGAAGACCGGTGTTGAAGACCGGATATTTTTGAAAACGGAAGGATTACCGTCGAGTTACTCTACATCGGCTGATCTCCGGTTTAGAGGTTTTATCACCCTTAGTGACGGGAAGTCCTGACGTGATTGAAAATTATCCGGATATGCAAGGGCTTCGTGAGAAGTGCCTTCGGTTCTGTTCGATCCCGGAACAGACTTGTATGGATTGTGTGTCTGACGTTACAATTTGAGATATAAAGCTGATTTCTTTCAAATACATTTCTGTTGGTGGCGGAGAATTTATTCTCTTAGCTTAACACCCTTCTCTGAGACGTACGAGCTCAGAGGTTATGTAGTTGAAATTTATCAGCGATATATCCCAATTTGGTAACGTGGCATACTGAGTGTTGCTGTGAAATGATCAGTGTTTGGTCATTCGTGATATGATCATTTGTTTGATCTTATATCTTTGTGATCATAGGTTGATCATTTTGTTTGACCCGAAGCAGGGCTTTTTGAGAAAGCGTAGCTTTGTGGACGAGACTTCGTCGAGCCTCACACCCCGGAAATGGTCGAAACAGGAAGGATGCGGCAAGGTTCTAGGGAGTAGCGCCCCTTAGTGTATGTCATTCCTTCTGGATAAAGGTGGTATCATGGTATGGAGCCCAGATACTTAACCTCTGTGGTTACTGCATTATTATTATCTATGTGGTTTGTTGCGAATCGGGGATCCTCGGGAAGATCGGTGACGATCGGGGGATGGCATACGCGTGTCAGTAGTTACCTATTTTTGCAGAGGTAACCCGGCCTTGTGTTGGCAAAGATCCGGTTAGGTTCTCGGGTCGTCTATTCCAGGGACGTACCCATCGTGGATAGGAAGTTCCTTAGCCTGACCATTTGTTGGAAATCCAAAGAAACAATACGACACTTGTACGGTTTTAGTTGTAGAACCTATCATTCACTTATGGTGGTCACCACTGTTTGGATGGTAGCTATAGTAGGCATAAGTGCGGAATGCCTATGCTGGCTAAGATTAATATTATACTTTCGAAATGTTTTCTACACTATGCACTAATAATAATATCAAAAATGATTTGATTTTTGCGTATCAAGCATCTTTGACTATCATAAGAAGAAATCTCCTCCAATTCTGCGTTTGCATTGTGTGTGTGGTGGGAGGTCTTATGGTAGTTTCATTTTCCAAAGGCATTGCGAAATTTTACCTTAAAATCTTCCTGTTGTTTATTTTAAAGAATAACTGTTTTACGATCTCACACCAGTCACCATGACTGACTCGGAGTTTATTGTTCCCTTCTAAACTCTGGGTGCCCACAAATTTCCACACGGGCAGCCTAGAGTTATATTATCAGGATATTCTGGATATTCTGGAGCTTTGGAGATAAACTGGATGGCGAGACGTAGTATTTGTATCTAATAGTATTTATTCCGCGGTGTATTCTGTATGAGGACAAGTTATATAACTGTCCATTGTTGTATATTGACTCTGATGATTGATGTATATATATAAAATGATATAGTTCTTTGTTTTAAAGATTATTCATTTATCTATTATATGTTGTTCCGCTGCGATATGTGAGATTCTGATATTGTTTTTCTGTTTCTGCTCTTGTTCTGTTGTTGTTCTTCTTTCTTTTCTCTTCTATCTTCTTCTTCTACCTTTTTCTTTTTCTTAAAAACCCTCACTATTGGAGTTTCCAGCACTCGATTGCTCGACAGTCGATAAAAGGGAGTATCGATGTCGAATTTTCGAAAGTCGAAAATTTTGGTATGTGACAAAGTGGTATCAGAGCATATGGTTAAGCGACAACCCTGCTCTGTTGGGTGTTACTCATTAGAGATAGAGTCAGTAGTACTCTAGAATGAGTTGAGTGTAGTAATAGATATGAGCGCGTATTTGTTAGTTAATATAAAATTGTTTTGTATTGTGATGATTGGTTTATTGAGTGGTATATGAACCTTCGTCGGCACAGTCTTGCAAAACTGTATCGAAGGGGTTTCTAAACACTTGAATAGAACAATTCGGCACAGTATTGTTTTAAATAGGGTAAATGAGATAATTTTGCCCAAAACTATTTTTGTATAGAAAAGAAATGTTTTTCTATAAAGTACTATAGTATTTGGATGCATGGATGTTAGGAAGTAATAATAGTGAATTATCATCATTGAAATTGAATAAGAAATTGAAATTGTAACTCCAAAGTTAAGAAATAAATCCATGTACAAATAAAATTTGAGAATATAAATTATAAATGTGAATTGTAATTTGAAACAGAATTCCAGAGAAGTATTTGGAAATGTTTTGAAAATGATTTGAAAATTTTGGAGATTTGGAAAGTTTAAATCTTTTTGATTTGAAAATGAATTTCAAAGGTTTTGAAAAGTATTTTGGAGAGATGAAAGCTCTAAACTCTTTTCGGTCGCTGGAAAATAACTTCGGTAATGACTGCAGCATTATTGATGTTCATTTTTGGGTTTCCAAAAGAGGAATTGCTGCCAAATTATTTTAAATGGAAAGTTGTTTGAAATTTGGGTTTTGTTTGGAAATTCAAAAGGATAATTTGAATTGTTTTCAAAATGGTTTTGAAAAGGTTGAAAAGACTCTGGAATTGAGTACTGAATTATGAAAATAAATGAAAATTGTGAATGAACGAATAAATTTGCAAGTGAATCAATTAAATAAAATGAGATTGTAAATTGAAATTCGTTTCAAATTTGTAAGAAATGAATTGAATTGAATAATTATAAATGAAAGATGAATAAAAGATAAAATTCATAATGGAATGTAAATAAGTTAATAACTTATAGAATATTTGGTAATTTGATAGAAATGAGATTTAAATTGAAGATGAATGAATTAGTGGATGAATGAATAATTTGCAATTGTAAATGAAATTGAAGACAAATTTGAAATTGTAAGTGAATTGGAAGTTGTAATGAGTTAGTAATTGAAACTAAGCTAAAAGAGCAATTATGAATGAAGGTTGTTTGGTTTATAGAATAAACCGAATGAAAATATGAAATGCAAATTAAATTGAATGGAATCAATTGCAAATGAAGTAGAATTAAAATAAATTGAATTTGTATCAATTTAAATTGGTTATAAACTAGAATGGATATGAATTCATTTTGTTTAAAAACGAATGTAACTTCAACCGTAAATATATAAGCATATATTGAAAATTTTGTAATAGAATTTGCAAATTGGATTGAATGCTGTAACTAGATATAATGGCTAGTAGATATACAGGTGTTATAAATTGGATTTGATCTTCAAAGATGAATTTGAATTGCTCGACAAAAGGTACGTATTTTAATTATAATATGAGTTTTTGATGATTTCTGGTCTAGCCGCTTGGCTTTTTCTTTTTCTTTTGAAATCTGAGAGTCCGTAGGGACGTTTTGTAGTCGTACCGTATTAGCCGCGCAAAGGAGACGCTGGCGAAATTTTTCAGAAATGTAGGGCGTTAGAAAATTTTTGAGAAATTTTGAAAGTTTAAATTTGAATTTGAAATTTAAATTTAAATTGTTAAGGAAACAATGTTGTTTTGAAACCTGTAATTGTAGTTGAAAATTTAGTTGAATTAATAACAAATCTTTGGTAGAGAGATTTGTTTGAAAATTTGATAAAACTATTGAATTTGAGAAAATAGTAGACGAGTTAAGGACTTTTTTTCCTAACTTGTAATTTCGAGGACGAAATTCTTTTAAGGGGGGAAGTCTGTAACGACCCAGAATTTTTGATGATTAAAATTCGAATATTTAATTGATTTTAAATATTAATAAATGAATTTAAGAAGTCGAATAATTTATTATTCGAATATTGGATTTAATTTGATAATTAAATCGATAAATTAATAGTGAAATTCTAGAGATAATTGAAAATCGAGTTTAATATGATTGAAAATGATTTGTAAAATTTTGTTTAATCATACTGGAGTTATAGAAAGGCTATAGAACTTTTAAAATTGAATTTGGAGTTAATATGTGAAAATTGAATATTTTAATACTTAATTATCGACTGTAAAAATAGCCAATTTTCGAACAGTCTCAGAATTGAACGAAACTAGTTCCATTGGATCCGTAATAGTTAGTTATTATCGGATTTCAATTTTCGTATCAATCGGAGTTGTCGTTCGACCGTGGCAGCTCGAAACGCATCGATATCATTTTAATTTTAAATCGTCGAGTTAAAAATAGTCATTTTTCAAACAGTGTCGGATTTCGACGAAACCAGTTTCATCGGATCCGTAATGTGATATTATTGTAAGATTTCAAATTTCGTAATTTTTGGATTTACCATTTGTCCGGTACAAATTAAAACGCCTCGAAATCGATTTAAATCGGTTTAATTTAAATTGATCGTTTTTCTCCGTATCTCGCACAGATGTCCGAATTAGCTTCCGAAACACATTCCATTGCGTTCGGAACGCGGGGTAAACCTTAGAAACGTCAGCCGGCATGCTCGAATCGGAGTTCGAAAAAATTCAAGTGAATAGTAATTTGGTAAATTTCTATAAAAGCACTTCATTCTCTTCATTTGCAAACAAGGAGACTAGGGTTTCCTCTCTATCTTCAGCCGCCGCCTGTATGGTTTTGATGGCCAGAAAACTCCCATGTTCTTCCTCATTTTTCTCTTGATCCACTCAGTATTAACGAAAGATGTCAACTATAATATTGGAGAGGGCAGTGAGATCTAGTAGTTCAACGGTTGTGATGGGAAAATACGAAGTAGATCGCTCTATTTTTGGGCCCGTTCGTGCTCGTTCTAGGCACAATTTTCGAGAGCCACAGGGGACCGAGCTTTATGGTACTAGCGGCGGAGGTGGAGGGGGCTGAGATGAGTCGAATGGCGGTGGTGTGATGGGTTCTCGTTGTCGTTGGTGGTTGTGGTATCGAACCCTAGTTCGTAAAGTTGGGTTTGTTTTCGTGAACGAAAACTGGAGAGGGAGATGATGCATCACGCGGTCGTGATTTGAGGAAGGGAAATCTACGGCCCAGAAAAAGGGGTTTAAAACAAAATAAAATTGTAAATGTTTATATTTATAATTTGTATAATCTTTAAAAATGTATAACTTTTTGCTACGTGATCAGAATTTGACGAAACCAAATGCATTGGAATCGCCTCGATGTGTACTTCGCGATGCAACTGAATTGGATTGAATTGGGGTCAGTGAAAATTTTGAGTGAAATTAAACGCCCGTTTAATTTCATTCGAAATAAATCGCTACGAATTGCTATCGTAAAATCACGGTGAGATTTTTCTCACTCAAAATGAAAGTGGAATTTTCAGTTATTTATTGATTGATGATTGCTATTGGATGTGCTATTAGATATAGTAGGATATATCTATATATATATATAGCAATATATACATATTGGCATATGTATATATTGGATTGATGATTTCCCGCCTCGTATAGCGGATGAGACCCTATTGCGCCGTTAGTAAGCGGATTTTTATAAAACCTATATACCGCGATAATTCCGTACTGGAGCGGAATTGGTATTGTGCTAACATCTGTGGATGCAGGGAAACAGGTTGGAGGGATCCAACTGGATTCCTCACCGTATTGATTATTTACAGATATTTTGATATATTCTGTTATCATATGATGATAGATGATATTTGACTGTTGTGATGGACTGATTGGTGTTGTTGCATCATCGGATTCAGTTTTGAACTTTAAAAATGACGACTTTTAATTTAAAAGGATTTTTAAAGTGATTTTTGAAAATATACGTTTTATGGAATTTTTGAATCGATTATAAACGTAAAATTTTAAAATTATAAAAGTTATAATTTTTAGTGAAATATAACCGAAGTGTCGTTTTTGAAATAAAAGTCGATTTACTTATAAAATGGTTTAAGTTGGGATTTTTGAATAACTATAAACGATTTGTATAGGAAAATTTATAAAATTGATATTTTATAAATCAAAATATTGGACTTATAAAACGAATTTTATAAGTGTTAAAAAGAAGTATAAATGAATTTCATAAGTGAATGAAATTAATAGATTTACATTGTGAAGTTAAAAATGAATGAAGTTGTAGAATAAAGGATTTATAAGTAATTAACTTATAAATTGGATTTTTGCCTTTAAATGGAATATTGATCGAATTTGTTAATAAAAGAGATTTATTAAATCAAAGTTGTTATGAATTATGAAGATGAATTTAAAATCGTTGTTTTATGAATTCGAAAAGAAATCAAATTTGATAAATTGAATATAGAAAGTGATTAAGGGAATTTTACCCACGATTTTGGATAGTGGATAATTCTTGAGATAAAAGTGTAGAAAATATTGAAATGTGGCTAGTGAAGTATATTCACGATTTTGGACAGTGAATATATTGTTAAGAAAAATGGATTTATTTTTGGGAAAGTGATATTTGAAATGAAGTTAATTGTTTTAAAAGATGTTTTAAAACGCGTGAACTATCGAAATCATAGATTTCAACATTTATTGTTGAAATAGACGTTTTCGAAAAATAAGGAAATGATGGACTATAACACTGTTGTTATAGTAAATGATTTCCGAAAGGAAATGTTTTGATGTAGTATTGGGATTTATATATCTATTAAAATCCGAATCCCTATACTAGTGATTTTGAGTCGTCGTAACGATGTTTTACGTAACATTCGTTTTGACTCAAATAAATGTGTTTAAAGAGAATGATTTCCTTAAAGAATGAATATATACTTAATATTGATTTAAGTATATCGAATATTTTCAAATGTTGAAAATAAATGATTTGTGAAATACTTATTTTTAAATAAGTATGGAAGTGCTTTTCCAATATGAAATGAACTGTTTTGAGATTTTATCTTTTAAAGATAAATTGAAATGTGGAAATTGATTTGAAATTGTTTTCAAATGGTTAAGTGTGGAAATTTTATATCTAGTAAAAGATATTTTGGAAGATAAAATAATTTGGGAGAATTATTTGGAATCTGATGATGTTGCGAATCTTTATTGATAGTTAAATAATCGACTATCAATAATTACCTTTAGATAGGTATTTGTTGTGAATTGGATGAATTTGAATGCCACACTTGTTTTTAAATAATCGCTCACTATTCGGGTTAGCCGGGAAAGGACCATGGGGTCGTATAACCCATTCCGAATATGTGATACGTCGTTATGAATTGCATTTGAAGACCGGTGTTGAAGACCGGATATTTTTGAAAACGGAAGGATTACCGTCGAGTTACTCTACATCGGCTGATCTCCGATTTAGAGGTTTTATCACCCTTAGTGACGGGAAGTCCTGACGTGATTGAAAATTATCCAGATATGCAAGGGCTTCGTGAGAAGTGCCTTCGGTTCTGTTCGATCCCGGAACAGACTTGTATGGATTGTGTGTCTGACGTTACAATTTGAGATATAAAGCTGATTTCTTTCAAATACATTTCTGTTGGTGGCGGAGAATTTATTCTCTTAGCTTAACACCCTTCTCTGAGACGTACGAGCTCAGAGGTTATGTAGTTGAAATTTATCAGCGATATATCCCAATTTGGTAACGTGGCATACTGAGTGTTGCTGTGAAATGATCAGTGTTTGGTCATTCGTGATATGATCATTTGTTTGATCTTATATCTTTGTGATCATAGGTTGATCATTTTGTTTGACCCGAAGCAGGGCTTTTTGAGAAAGCGTAGCTTTGTGGACGAGACTTCGTCGAGCCTCACACCCCGGAAATGGTCGAAACAGGAAGGATGCGGCAAGGTTCTAGGGAGTAGCGCCCCTTAGTGTATGTCATTCCTTCTGGATAAAGGTGGTATCATGGTATGGAGCCCAGATACTTAACCTCTGTGGTTACTGCATTATTATTATCTATGTGGTTTGTTGCGAATCGGGGATCCTCGGGAAGATCGGTGACGATCGGGGGATGGCATACGCGTGTCAGTAGTTACCTATTTTTGCAGAGGTAACCCGGCCTTGTGTTGGCAGAGATCCGGTTAGGTTCTCGGGTCGTCTATTCCAGGGACGTACCCATCGTGGATAGGAAGTTCCTTAGCCTGACCATTTGTTGGAAATCCAAAGAAACAATACGACACTTGTACGGTTTTAGTTGTAGAACCTATCATTCACTTATGGTGGTCACCACTGTTTGGATGGTAGCTATAGTAGGCATAAGTGCGGAATGCCTATGCTGGCTAAGATTAATATTATACTTTCGAAATGTTTTCTACACTATGCACTAATAATAATATCAAAAATGATTTGATTTTTGCGTATCAAGCATCTTTGACTATCATAAGAAGAAATCTCCTCCAATTCTGCGTTTGCATTGTGTGTGTGGTGGGAGGTCTTATGGTAGTTTCATTTTCCAAAGGCATTGCGAAATTTTACCTTAAAATCTTCCTGTTGTTTATTTTAAAGAATAACTGTTTTACGATCTCACACCAGTCACCATGACTGACTCGGAGTTTATTGTTCCCTTCTAAACTCTGGGTGCCCACAAATTTCCACACGGGCAGCCTAGAGTTATATTATCAGGATATTCTGGATATTCTGGAGCTTTGGAGATAAACTGGATGGCGAGACGTAGTATTTGTATCTGATAGTATTTATTCCGCGGTGTATTCTGTATGAGGACAAGTTACATAACTGTCCATTGTTGTATATTGACTCTGATGATTGATGTATATATATAAAATGATATAGTTCTTTGTTTTAAAGATTATTCATTTATCTATTATATGTTGTTCCACTGCGATATGTGAGATTCTGATATTGTTTTTCTGTTTCTGCTCTTGTTCTGTTGTTGTTCTTCTTTCTTTTCTCTTCTATCTTCTTCTTCTACCTTTTTCTTTTTCTTAAAAACCCTCACTATTGGAGTTTCCGGCACTCGATTGCTCGACAGTCGATAAAAGGGAGTATCGATGTCGAATTTTCGAAAGTCGAAAATTTTGGTATGTGACAGTTATAAAAGTTAAGATTTTTGGTGAAATTTAACCAAAGTGTCGTTTTTGAAATAAAAGCCGATTTATTTATAAAATGGTTTAAGTTGGGATTTTTGAATAACTATAAACGATTTGTATAAAAAGATTTATAAAAATTGATATTTATAAATCAAATATTGGAATTTTAAAACAAGTTTTTATAAGTGTTAAAAATGAAACATTTATGGAATTCGTAAGTAAATGAAATTTATAAATTTATAAATTGTGAAGTTATAAAACGAATGAAATTGTATAATAAAAGATTTATAAGAAATTAACTTATAAATTGGATTTTTGCCTTTAAATGGAATATGGATCGCATTTGTTAATAAAGGAGATTTATTAAATCAAAGTTGTTATGAATTAGGAAGATGAATTTATAAACGTTGTTTTATAAATTCGAGAATAAATCAAATTTGATGAATTTAATATAGAAGGATATTAAGGGAATTTTATCCACGATTTTGGATAGTGGATAATTCTTGGAATAAATGTGTAGAAAAGATTGAAATTCGGTTAGTGAAGTATATTCACGATTTTGGACAGTGAATATATTTTTAAGTAAAATGGATATGGTTTTGGGAAAGCGATATTATAAAATGAAGTTAATTGTTTTAAAAGATGTTTTAAAACGTGTTAAGTATCAAATACATAGATTTCAACATTCATTGTTGAAATAGACGTTTTCGAGAAATAAGGAAATGATGGACTATAACACTGTTGTTATAGTAAATGATTTTCGAAAGAAAATGTTTAATGTAGTATTGGGATTTATATATATCTATCATAAAATCCGAATCCCTATACTAGTGATTTCGAGTCGTCGTAACGATGTTTTACGCAACATTCGTTTTGACTCAAATAGATGTTAAAATTAATGATTTCCTTAAAGAATGAAATGTATACTTAATATTGATTTAAGTATATTGAATATTTTCAAATGTTGAAAATAAATAGTTTTGTGAATTACTTATTTTAAATAAGTATGGAATTGATTTTCCAATATGAAACGAAGGGTTTGAAATTTTATCTTTTAAAGATAAATTGAAAAGTGAATATTTGAAAATTTGTTTTCAAACGGTTAAGTGTGGAAACTATATATCTAGAAAAGATATTTTTGAAGATGAAATAATTTGGAAAATTATTTGGAATCTGATGATGTTGCGCATCTTTATTGATAGTTAAATAACCGACTATCAATAATTACCTTGAATGGTATTTGTTGTGAATTGGATGAATTTGAATGCCACACTTATTTTTGAATAATCGCTCACTATTCGGGTTAGCCGGGAAAGGACCATGGGGTCGTATAACCCATTCTGAATATGTGATACGTCGATATGAATTGCATTTGAAGACCGGTGTTGAAGACCGGATATTTTTGAAAACGGAAGGATTACCGTCGAGTTACTCTACATCGGCTGATCTCCGATTTAGAGGTTTTATCACCCTTAGTGATGGGAAGTCCCGACGTGATTGAAATTTATCCGGATATGCAAGGGCTTCGTGAGAAGTGCCTTCGGTTCTGTTCGATCCCAGAACAGACTTGTATGGATTGTATGTCTGACATTACACTTTGAGATATAAAGCCGATTTCTTTCAAATACATATCTGTTGGTGGCGGAGAATTTATTCTCTTAGCTTAACACCCTTCTCTGAGACGTACGAGCTCAGAGGTTATGTAGTTGAAATTTATCAGCGATATATCCCAATTTGGTAATGTGGCATGCTGAGTGTTGCTGTGTGATGATCAGTGTTTGATCATTTGTGATATGATCATTTGTTTGATCATTTATCTTTGTGATCATAGGTTGATCATCTGTTGACCCAAAGCGTGGCTTTTTGAGAAAGCGTAGCTTTGTGGACGAGACTTCGTCAGGACCTCAACAACCCGGAAAATGGTCGAAACAGGAATGTTGCGGCAAGGTTATGAGGGTCGCGCCCTTTAGGGTATGTCATTTCCTTCTGGAAAGGGGTGGTATCATGGTATGGAGCCCAGATACTTACTCATGTGGATACACTTTCTTTATGATGTGTGATGTTGGATATCGAGCGCTCGGATAAAGGTCCCAAAGGACCGGGTGATGACATATTCGTGAGTTACTTGTTACAGGAGTAACCCGGCCTTGTTTGGCAGAGAGCAGTTTGTCTCTCGGGACGTCCAGCCAGAGGCGATCCCATTCGGCAGGAGGAAAGGAAGTTCCTTAGCCTGACCATTTGTTGGAAATCCAAAGAAACAATACGAACCCTGTACGGTTTTGGTTGTATTACCTGCTATGGAATGTGGCGGTAACCTGCTATTGAACATAGTAGCTATAGTAGGCATACGATACTGGTCGTATGTTGGCTAAGATTAATATTATACTTTCGAAATGTTTTCTACACTATGCACTAATAATAATATCAAAAAGAATTTGATTTTGCGTAGTAAGCATATCTGACTATCATAAGAAGAAATCTCCTCCAATTCTGCGTTTGCATTGTGTGTGTGGCAGGAGGTCTTATGGTAGTTTCATTTTCCAAAAGCATTGCGAAATTGACTTTAAAATCTTCCTGTTGTTTGTTTTAAAAATAACTGTTTTACGATCTCACACCAGTCACCATGACTGACTCGGAGTTTATTGTTCCCTTCTAAACTCTGGGTGCCCACAAATTTTCACACGGGCAGTTCGGAGTTAGGTTATCAGGATATTCTGGATATTCTGGAGCTTTGGAGATAAGCTGGATGACGAGACGTAGTATTTGTATCTGATAGTATTTATTCCGCTGTGTATTCTGTATGAGGACAAGTTTATATAACTGTCCATTGTTGTATATTGACTCTGATTGATGTATGTATAAAAAGATATAGTTCTTTGTTTTAAAAGACTAGTGATTATCTATTATATATTGTTCCGCTGCGATATGTGAGATTCTGATATTGTTTCTGTTCTGATGTTGTTCTGTTGTTCTTCTTTTCTTTTTCTTCTATCTTTTCTTCTACCTCTTCTTTTAAAACCCTAATGGTTCGTTTTTTCGTTCACCTTGAGTAAATCGATGGAGATTAGTGTCGATTCAAAGGGTACGGAAAAGCGGGCTATTACAGTTTACCTAAGTTTTCAATTTGTTAAAGGTTTTTAAATAAAAATTATTTCAATTTAGTTAAGTTTAAAGTGTTTAATCTATATAACCTTTATTTTAAAAAGTTTATTTTAGATAAACTTAATATTGTAATTTATTAAGAGATGAAAAACATTAATTTAACTTAAAGGTTTTAAGTTAATAATGGATTTATTTCAAAGGTTATTGAATAAGATTTAAATGATGAAATGAGGTAGTTAATTAAGATAAAGGATTTATCTTAAATTAAGGTATTGATTAAGGAAGATTACGGTGATTTCGTAAGTGATTTATTAAGATTAATTAATGTAAGTAATTAAGGTAATTAATTACTTAAAGATAATTACTTAATGAAAGTAATTAAGGTTAATTAATTAATGATTTAAGTTTGATTAACCAAGTAATTAAAGAATAATTAATTAAAGGATAATTAATTATGTGATTAACTAATTAAGGTAATTAATTTGAGGATGATTAGTTAATTGAAGGTTAATTAATGAAGGTGGTTAAGGAATGATAATTTATTGAGAATTAATTAATTAATGTTAATTAACCAAGATTAGTAATTTATTCATAAGTAATTAATCTGGTTTAAAAATTTATCAGCTGATTAATTGATCTTACTTATGGACTATTGGATTTGACTGAATGATTGAATGGTAGATATCCCTGATATGTGATGCTTTGTGATATATCTTGATTTGTGTTTTGATCTGTAATTTATTTATCTGGGATGAATGTGATTGATTATCTGCGATATATATATCTGTGATCTGTGAATGAACGATAAGCATTATAATTAATACCGCTTATCAACTATATTTCGGTATTCTGATCTGTGATGATTGAATGATGTTGCACTACTGTGTGAAACCCCTGGACTACACCATACACACACCAATATGGATTTCACGTGGAAATCGGTTAAGTCACAAATGATTTAAATTTAATGTTTTTTGAAATTGAAATTTTAATTTCAATTGATTTTGAAATTGGAAATTGGGGTTTAATATGAAAAGCTTTGAAAGGAGTTTTAAAGATAGTTTGGATATCTTGAAATTTAAATAATTTGATTTAGATTTGAATTCAAGTTTGAAATTGAATTCTATGATTTGAAACTAGGGATTAAAGATGCTGTACAAGATATAGGTAGCGAAAATTTGTTCGTTCAATTGAACATGGACGCTGGTGGCGACGATGGTCTTCAATCGTGGTGGATGTACACGAGGCGGTAGCGAAAATTAGCCAAAGGCCGGCGGCTACAGTCGAGATCGAGATAGGTCGCGTGATGTTTCTGAATGAAGGAAGCAGGGTGACGTTGCGCGAGAAGTTGAGAGGTAACGTGTGTTCCAATTTTATTTAATTGATATTATATTTTTAAAATTTAGTCATTCTAATTATCATAACTTTCACGTACGAGGTCGGATTTTCGCACGGTTTGTTCCATTGCGCTCGTATTGAAATTCCGGACATTTTGACACTTGTTTAGACGAATTCTGAGACTATCGAATTTTGGACATTATTTTGGATTTCAAATCAATTTGAAATAAAAGGTAAGTGTTTTAACCCACAACTACTAAATTATCTTATGTTAGTTAAATTTAATTTATGATGTAATTAGAATTAATTGATCGATGTTTGGTATGTTTAAATTGTCATTCTAGTTAAATTTGACTTCTATTGCATTTAATCATCAGTTAATTTAATATTTAATTTAAATATCAATTTAACACCTGTGAATGATAATCAGTTATATGTTGATGTATATTGGTTGATTTGGATGATGACTGTGATGGATGTTTGTGTAACATCTCGGGTTTTTCGACTTCCGAAAATCGACATTAATACTTCCACTGTATCAACTGCCGAGCAATCGAATGCCGGAAAACCGAATTGTTATGGTTAAAAAGAAGAGGTAGAAGAAGACAGAAAGAAAGAAAGAAGAAACAATAGAAACAGTATCAGAATCTCACATATCGCAGCGGAACAACATATAATAGATAAATGAATAATCTTTAAATCAAAGAACTATATCAGTTTATACATTACATCATCAGAGTCAATATACAACACAACACAACATTGGACAGTTATATAACTCGTCCTCATACATAATACACAGCAGAATAATAATATCATATACAAGTGATACGTCTCGCCATCCAGCTCGCCACTTAAGCTCCACAACATCTCCTGAAATCCAGAATGACCTGAAAACTAACTCTAGACTGCCCGTGTGGAAAATGATGGGCACCCAGAGTTTAGGAAAGGATAAACTCCAGGTCAGTCATGGTGACTGGTGTGAGAACTTAAAACAGTTTATCTTTAAAACAAACAACAAAAGAATTTTAAACATTGAAATCCGCAATGCTTTTGGAAAATGAAACTACCATAAGACCTCCCATCACACACACAATGCAATCGCAGACTTGGAGGAGATTTATTCTTATGATAATCAAATATGCTTACTACGCAATAAAACTCTTTTGATATTATTACTAGTGCATAGTGTACAAAATCGTTTCGAAAATACAATATTAATCTTAGCCAGCATAGGTACCATTATATTATGCCTGCTATAGCTGCCGCCTGAGGAGACAGGTTATACAAATTGCAAACGTAAAGGGCTCGTATTGTTTCTTTGGATTTTTCCAACAAATGGTCAGGCTAAGGAACTTCCTACTGCCAATGGGTAGCCTCTGGCGGGACGTCCCCAGAACTAACTAGCTCTCTGCCAACACAAGACCGGGTTACCTCTTACCCTAGGTAACTACTACACGAATATGCCACCCCCCGGTCCTTTGGGACCTTTATCCGAGGTGCCTCGATCAAAACAACAATCAAACAGTAAATGAGATTGGAGTTACCACATAGGTTAAATACTAGGGCTCCATACCTGATACCACCCTTTTCCAGAAGGAAATGACATACCCTAAAGGGAGCGACCCTCATAACCTTGCCGCATATTCCTGTTTTGACCATTTCCGGGTTGTGAGGTCCGAAGAGGTCTCGTCCACAAAGCTATGCTTTTTCATAAAGCCACGCTTTGGGTCAACAGATGATCAACCTATGATCACAAAGATAAATGATCATCACACAACAACACTCAGCATGCCACATTACCAAATTGGGAGTATATCACTGATAACCTTCAACTACATTGCCTCTGAGCTTGTACGTCTCAGAGAAGGGTGTTAAGCTAAGAGAATAAATTCTCCGCCACCAACAGAAATGTATTTGAAAGAAATCAGCTTTATATCTCAAAATGTAATGTCAAACATGTAACCATACAAGTCTGTTCCAGGTTCGAACAGAACCGAAGGCACTTCCGAAGAAGCCCTTGTAATCCGGGTATTCACAATCCCGATCGAACTTCCCCTCACAAAGGAAATCTCTATACCATAGCTAACGGTGCAGAGACAATCGATAGGTCATCCTATCGTTTTCACAAATACCCGGTCTTCACCACCGGTCTTCAAATGTTATCCATATCGTCGTATCACTTATTTGGAATGGGTTATATGACACAAAGGTCCTTTCTCGGCTAAACCGAATAGTGAGCACAATATTTTAAAACATATGAATATTGGGATTTCAATTAAGTCACAGCTTATTACCCAAATCCTTTCCTTTAAATGGTTTAAACAAATTACCATTTCAAATCTTTAAACAAAAAGATTTACTTCACAAAGTTTACCCAGTTTCACAAAGATTCATTCACCGATTCCCAAATCATTGAATTTAATTTCCATTGGATTAACCCATTAAATCTTTAAATCAAGATTTAACTTATAGCTTTCAAAACTATTCACAATTCAAGTCTTTTATAATATAAAAGATACACCTTTTAAAATCTTCTTTGATTTCAAAATAAAACTTATTCATCTTCACAAAGGTTAATTCATGGTTTTTCCAAACTATTAACAATTTTGTTTCAACTTGAAATGTTTCGATACAAATTGGAAATCTTTTCACTTTATGAAAGCTATTATAATTTGAAAACAGATAGTTTACGTTTTGGGAAAAACTGGTTACAATTACATAGGTTAAAGCCATCCAAGTACAAATCTTGGATTTAAATTTATATTTCCAAAACCATATTTTAAATGGTTAAAACCCCATATAAACACATTTTATACTTGCATAATCTTTTAAACCAAAATTCCTAATTCATTGAATTCAATTTCAAAACATTGAATTCAAAATTTAAATCAAATGATTCAAATTTCAATTTTTATTCAGTTATTTAAAATAACTCTATTTTTTTGAAACTCATTTTCACAAACTTTCAATTCCAATTTCCAAAACAATTTTGGATTCAAAAATTCAATTTTCAAAAAAATATAAAAAATCTGTGACTTAACCGATTTCCACGTGAAATCCACATTTGTGTGTGTATTGTGTAGTCCACGGGTTTAACACAATAGTGCAACAACATTCAACCATCACAGATCAAATATAACAATATAATTGATAAGCGCTATAAACTATAACGCTTGTCTTTCATTCACAGATCACAAATATATATATATATATATCATAGATAAACAATTTATGGATCACAACGCAAATCAGGATATATCACAAAGCATCACATATCAGAGATGTCAAACAATTCAACATCCAATATAATCCAAACGTCCATAAGTAGGATTAATTTAATTATCTGATTAATTTAAATCAGGTAAATTTCTATAAATAAATTTTTGCTAGTTCTGGTAAATTAAAAATCAATTAATTTCAAATTGATTTTCAAATCTATTTCAAAACACCAAATCAAGTTTTCAACGCATTTCCAAATTATTTCCTTTTTAAAATAAATTTCTTTATCTCTTCAAATCTTTTTAAAAATCCAACTTTTAAATAAATTCTTCAACTTATAAATAATATTATTAAAAATCCCTTTAGCAAGCCCTTTTTCCCAAAATTTGAAATTTATTTCAATATGGTTCAAAAAAATAAGACTTTTATTCTTTTAAAACTCCTTTTAAATTTATCCAATTCTCAAAAATAAATTTTTCGATAAATTTTCGACTTGAATTTCAAAAATCCAATTTTATTTATTTCTGGTATCCAACGATACCAAAAATATATTCGCCTAAATTATAGCCTTTAACAATTTCAATCACAGAAATAATCACACAGCGATTATAAATAATCAACACACAACATTGAAATAAATTCAAATGTTTGAGGAATCCAGTTGGATCCCTCCAACCTGTTTCCCTGCATCCACAGATGTTAGCACAATACCAATTCCACTCGAGGCGGAATATCACGGTATATGGGATTTATAAAATATTGTCCGCTATTATGCGGCGCAATAGGGTCTCATCCGCTATATAATGCGGGAAATCAACTCCAAATACATATATAATACCAATTCCACTTCAAAGTGGAATTATCGCGGTATATGTTTTTAATAAATAACCTATGCTTAATATGCGGCGTATAGGGTCTTTTTCAGCACAATAGATAACAACCATCATTCAATTCACACAATCAAGCAATTTTAAATTCAACTATTTAAAATTTAAATCGAAACACAATTCGATTGAGTGAGGAGTTCTCGCCTTTGCTTTTTAAAATGTCGAGCGTTCAATTTTTTTACATTAAATCGAACACGTTCGATTTAATGCAAAATTTTCTCTTGCTCGAAATGATACCATGTCTGCACCACAGCGAGCTGCTCGTCGCTGCGATTGCAACGCCGCCAAATTCGTCAATTTTCGACCTCGTATCAAAAATTTATGGTATTTTAAACATTATACGAATCAATATAAATCAATTTACAAATTTATTTTTATTTTCAAACCCCACACCTCAATCTGGCCGTTCGTTTTTCCAACTCCAGATCTGGCCGCCGAAATCATCTTCTCCTCCAACGTGAATAACACGTTCGAACAACCCATATAGCCGCCGTCTTTACCCTAATTATCGCCACCACCTCAACCACTTTGATGACGATCAGGAGCCATCGATGCGTGCGCCTACTTGAGCCTCACCCACGGCCACGAGCACGACAAGCTTGGTCGCGTCCTCCTCTAGAAAAACGCACACGAACGCTGGCCTTCAAACCTATTTTGCCGTTGATCCATCACCTCGTTTTCGATCATAGCCGTTGGTTTCAAAGATCTTGATGCCCTCTACGTTTTTGTAGTTGGATGTTTCTTGAATAAATGCGTAGATTTGCAGAAAAACGAGGAAGAAGAGGACGAGTTTCTAGCCATTGAAGTGAGAAATGGCGGCCTAGAGCTTAAGAACTAGGGTTTGTGAAAAAATAGAATAATGAAGTCCTTTTATAGAAAATTGCCAAAACACTATTCATCGAAAATTTTCCGAACTCAAAATCAAGCGTGCCGGCTGACGTTTCCAAGGTTTTACCCGCGTTTCGAACACAATGGAACGTGTTTTGGGAGCTAATTCGATCGTATGTGAGAGTTACAGAATTAAACGATCAAATTTAAATTAACGATTAAAATGATTTCTATGCGTTTTGGCTTGCCCCGGACAAACCGTAAATCCGATTGACACAAAATTTGAAATCTTACAATAATATAACATTACGGATCCGATGAAACTTGTTTCGTCGAAATCAAAGACTGTTTGAAAAATGACTATTTTTAGTCGTCAATTAAATATTAAAATATTCAATTTCTACAATTTAACTTTTAATTCAATTTTAAAAGTTTACGAACATCATTCTAACTCCAATATGATTTATTATAACTTTATAAATCTTTTTCATTAAAATTTGATCCAATTATTAATTATTTCTGGAATTTCAAATATTAAATTAATAATTTAATTATCTAATTAAATCACTATATTCGAAATTAAATCTATTCGACTTACAAATCTTAATTGTTAATATTTAAAATCAATTAAATATCTGAATTTCAAATGACAGAAATTCTGGGTCGTTACAATCTTCCCCCCTAAAAGAATTTCGTCCTCGAAATTGCAAAGTAAGAAAAAGTCAAAAAATTCAATAGTTAAACTCTTTCAAATACTTTACTAAGTTTTTTAAATCCATAATTAGTTATACTTTTCAAAACAAAACTATATCCTTTAACTTTTAACTCCAAATCCAAAATTTAGTTTTCACAAATTTTCCAAAATTTCCCGAAAATTTTCTAACGCATTAAATTTTCAGAAAAATTCGCCATAGCCTCCTTTGCGCGGTTCAATCGTAGTAGGATCACAATAGACATAAATATATATACATCGACCCACACGGTCGGAAAAGTAGAAAAACGGTTCATATTTCCTATTTTTATTGTGTAGGCGTACCTTATTTAGCATTTTTAAGCAAAGCAGTTATTTATTAAGCATTTTAGCATGACCCAACAAGTCGAACGGCAGCCACGACACCTGTACTTACTCAATTTAAACACGTAAGTGACATATATATAAATTTATTAACATTCCACTTGTTTTCAATAGCAACCGCATAGTTTTTCATAAGCAATACATGTGATATTCATTCATAAGCACATATTCAAGGTTTTAACACTAGTTTTAATTTATTTCCAACCAAATTACATACCATTCCATTAAATCCGAATAGTTTCGTCTCAAATCCTTACATTCAATTCATTGTTTAAACGAAACGAACTCATATGCAATTTAATTTCATTAACACTTAATGAATTATATACAATCAACCAACAATCATATAACAACCAATGTCATAATCAACATAACCAAATTCATTCAATTTACTTTACTTCACATTCAATTTGGTTCAACATTTTAATTCCAATTGGTTTAATATTAAATTGGCTTTCATTCAATTATTCAATTCCCAATTACATTAGCTTTTAATGAATTAACACTTACATCCATTATTCCATATCAATTTACTTACATTCGATTGATTAACATTCAATCCATTAGTTCAATTCAATTGCTAATTCATTTTACAAATAAAGTTGAATCTCATTTATATAGCTCAAGTTCACATTCATTTAATGACTTCATTCATTAATTCATTTTGATACCAAAATCAATTTCATTTAACATCACTTAAGTTATATTCCATTTCAAATTTCCACTTACATTTGCTTTCACTATACAACTTAAGTTATATTCCTTTTAAACATTATTTGTTTAGCTTAACTTAAATTTCCACTTATAAATCCAATTCAGATTCCAATTCTAAAGTAAATTCTATTTAACTTTAACCAAAGTCAAATTTCATCACTTATTCAAATTCATATCTCGTTTTTCTTAACAAAATTGTTTAACCATTTTATCATTTTGTTTCACTTACATTTTCTCACTCTATAAGTTATACAACTTATTATTCAACTTCCAAATTCATATTACAATCACTTATCTAATCCAATTCAATTTATTTAAACTTCCTTTAGTTCAATTCACATCATATATTTACTATGCTAACTCAAATTCTTTAACTTTACCAAAGCTAAAATCTTTATTTCATATTATAAGTCTAAAACTCGTTTTACCTATATTCATCAATTTCAATTTGGATTTTAATTTAAATTCTATTTATCACAACAAAACTTCAATTTCCAATTTACTATGGTAGAAAATCCATCACATAGAAACTTGAAAATGATACTGATGATGCTGCAGTCATCATCCTTATTATTTCCCAGTAACAGTAGTGAACTCAGTGCTTTAAATTCTTTCAAAATTTCCTTTTATTTATAAATCACATTTATAAATCTTTTTCTCATATAATTTCACTATTTAACTTTAAATTTTGAAAAATAACTTCCAAAATAAACAGGATTCAAAATTTCAAATTCATAGTTAAAATTCATTTTTATTTACAACTCATAATTATAAATATATTCATATAGTTTCACTTCTTATATATAAGATTATTTCACAACTGCAAATCATATTAATTATAATTCCATACTTAATAATTCATTTGCTTATATACTTCATTCTTTTACAATTGTTGTTTTTATTTAGATTATTCAAACAACTTTTATTAACTCATATATATTCTTACATTTTCAACAACCAAACAATTCAATTTTTATAGACACTTAATAATTTTGAAAAATTATTTCCTTTATATACAAAATATAATCAAGGTAAAAAAATTCATTTACCTAATTTAAAATGATACTGTGCTGGTTCATCTTGTTTAAGAGTTTAGAAACCCCTATCGATAACAGTTAGCTAGACTGCACCGAACAGAATCTATAAACAATCAACCGATAAGTCAACACAATACAAAACAATTTCATATTCACTAACAAATACGCGCTCATATCTATTATTACATTCAACCCACTCTAGAGTACTACTGACTCTATCTCTAATGAGTAACACCAACCAGAGCCAAGGTTATCGCTTAACCATATGCTTTGATACCATATGTAACGTCTCGGGTTTTTCGACTTCCGAAAATCGACATTAATACTTCCACTGTATCAACTACCGAGCAATCGAATGCCGGAAAAATGAATTGTTATGGTTAAAAAGAAGAGGTAGAAGAAGATAGAAAGAAAGAAAGAAAGAAGAAACAATAGAAACAATATCAGAATCTCACATATCACAGCGGAACAACATATAATAGATAAATGAATAATCTTTAAATCAAAGAACTATATCAGTTTATACATTACATCAACAGAGTCAATATACAACACAACACAACACTGGACAGTTATATAACTTGTCCTCAAACAGAATACCAAGCGGAATAATAATATCATATACAAGTGATACGTCTCGCCATCCAGCTCACCACTTGAGCTCCACAGCATCTCCTGAAATCTAGAATGACCTGAAAACTAACTCTAGACTTCCCGTGTGGAAAATGATGGGCACCCAGAGTTTAGGAAAGGAACAATACACTCCAGGTCAGTCATGGTGACTGGTGTGAGAACTTAAAACAGTTTACCTTTAAAACAACAACAAAAGAATTTTAAACATTGAAATCCGCAATGCTTTTGAAAAATGAAACTACCATAAGACCTCCCACCACACACACAATGCAATCGCAGACTTGGAGGAGATTTCTTCTTATGATAATCAAATATGCTTACTACGCAATAAAACTCTTTTGATATTATTACTAGTGCATAGTGTACAAAATCTTTTCGAAAATACAATATTAATCTTAGCCAGCATAGGTACTATTATGTTATGCCTGCTATAGCTGCCGCCTGAGGAGACAGGTTATACAAATTGCAATCGTAAAGGGCTCGTATTGTTTCTTTGGATTTTTCCAACAAATGGTCAGGCTAAGGAACTTCCTACTGCCAATGGGTACGCCTCTGGCGGGACGTCCCGAGAACTAACTAGCTCTCTGCCAACACAAGGCTGGGTTACCTCTTACACTAGGTAACTACTACATGAATATGCCACCCCCCGGTCCTTTAGGACCTTTATCGGAGGCGCCTCGATCAAAACAACAATCGAACTGTAAATGAGATTGGAGTTACCACATAGGTTAAATACCAGGGCTCCATACCTGATACCACCCTTTTCCAGAAGGAAATGACATACCTTAAAGGGAGCGACCCTCATAACCTTGCCACATATTCCTGTTTTGACCATTTCCGGGTTGTGAGGTCCGAAGAGGTCTCGTCCACAAAGCTACGCTTTTTCACAAAGCCACGCTTTGATCAACAAATGATCAATAAATGATCATCACACAGCAACACTCAGCATGCCACATTACCAAATTGGGAGTATATCACTGATAACCTTCAACTACATAACCTCTGAGCTCGTACGCCTCAGAGAAGGGTGTTAAGCTAAGAGAATAAATTCTCCGCCACCAACAGAAATGTATTTGAAAGAAATCAGCTATATATATCTCAAAATGTAATGTCAAACATGTAACCATACAAGTCTGTTCCAGGTTCGAACAGAACTGAAGGCACTTCCGAAGAAGCCCTTGCAATCTAGGTATTCACAATCTCGATCGAACTTCCGATCACAAAGGAAATCTCTATACCGTAGCTAACAGTGCAGAGACAATCGATAGGTCATCCTATCGTTTTCACAAATACTCGGTCTTCACCACCGGTCTTCAAATGTTATCCGTATCATCGTATCACTTATTCGGAATGGGTTATATGACACAAAGGTCCTTTCTCGGCTAAACCGAATAGTGAGCACAATATTTTAAAACATATGAATATTTGGATTTCAATTAAGTCACAACTTATTACCCAAATCTTTTCCTTTAAATGGTTTAAACAAATTACAATTTCAAATCTTTAAACAAAAAATTTACTTCACAAAGTTCACCCAGTTTCACAAAGATTCATTCACCGATTCCCAAATCATTGAATTCAATTTCAATTGGATTAACCCATTAAATCTTTAAATCAAGATTTAACTTATAGCTTTCAAAACTATTCACAATTCAAGTCTTTTATAATATAAAAGATACACCTTTTAAAATCTTCTTTGATTTCAAAATAAAGCTTAATCATCTTCACAAAGGTTAATTCATGGTTTTTCCAAACTATTCACAATTTCATTTCAACTTGAAATGTTTCGATACAAAGTGGAAATCTTTTCACTTTATGAAAGCTATTATTATTTGAAAACATATAGTTTACGTTTTGGGAAAAACTGGTTACATTTACATAGGTTAAAGCCATCCAAGTACAAATCTTGGATTTAAATTTAAATTTCCAAAACCATATTTTAAATGGTTAAAAACCCATATAAACACCTTTTATGCTTGCATAATCTTTTAAACCAAAATTCCCAATTCATAGAATTCAATTTCAAAACATTGAATTCAAAATTTAAATCAAATGATTCAAATTTCAATTTTTATTAAGTTATTTAAAATAACTCTATTTTTTGAAACTCATTTTCACAAACTTTCAATTCCAATTTCCAAAACAATTTTGGATTCAAAAATTCAATTTTCAAAAAATTATAAAAATCTGTGACTTAACCAATTTCCACGTGAAATCCACATTTGTGTGTGTATTTTGTAGTCCACGGGTTTAACACAATAGTGCAACAACATTCAACCATCACAGATCAAATATAACAATATAATTGATAAGCGGTATAAACTATAACGCTTGTCTTTCATTCACAGATCACAGATATATATATATATATCACAGATAAACAATTTACGGATCACAACGCAAATCAGGATATATCACAAAGCATCACATATCAGAGATGTCAAACAATTCAACATCCAATATAATCCAAACGTCCATAAGTAGGAATAATTTAATTATCTAATTAGTTTAAATCAGGTAAATTTCTATAAATAAATTTTTGCTAGTTTTGGTAAATTAAAAATTAATTAATTTCAAATTGATTTTCAAATCTATTTCAAAACACCAAATCAAGTTTTCAACGCATTTCCAAATTATTTCCTTTTAAAAATAAATTTCTTTATCTCTTCAAATCTATTTAAAAATCCAACTTTTAAATAAAATTTTCAACTTATAAATAATATCATTAAAAATCCCTTTACCAAGCTCTTTTTCCTAAAATTTTAAATTTAATTCAATATGGTTCAAAAAAATAAGACTTTTAACTTTTTAAAACTCCTTTTAAATTTATCCAATTCCCAAAAATAAATTTTTTGATAAATTTTCAACTTGAATTTCAAAAATCCAATTTTATTTATTTCTGGTATCCAACGATACCAAAAATATATTCGCCTAAATTATAGCCTTTAACAATTTCAATCACAGAAATAATCACACAGCGATTATAAATAATCAACACACAACATTGAAATAAATTCAAATGTTTGAGGAATCCAGTTGGATCCCTCCAACCTGTTTCCCTGCATCCACAGATGTTAGCACAATACCAATTCCACTCGAGGCGGCATATCGCGGTATATGGGATTTATAAAATATTGTCCGCTATTGTGCGGCGCAATAGGGTCTCATCCGCTATATAATGCGGGAAATCAACTCCAAATACATATATAATACCAATTCCACTTCAAAGTGGAATTATCGTGGTATATGTTTTTAATAAATAACCTCTGCTTAATATGCGGCGTATAGGGTCCATTTCAGCACAATAGATAACAACCATCATTCAATTCACACAATCAAGCAATTTTAAATTCAACTATTTAAAATTTAAATCGAAACACAATTCGATTGAGTGAGGAGTTCTCGCCTTTGCTTTTTAAAATGTCGAGCGTTCAAAAATTTTTTTTACATTAAATCGAACACGTTCGATTTAACGCAAAATTTTCACTTGCTCGAAATGATTCCACGTCTACACCACAACGAGCTGCTCATCGCTGCGATTCCAACGCCGCCAAATTCGTCAATTTTCGACCTCGTATCAAAAAGTTTTGGTATTTTAAACATTATACGAATCAATATAAATAAATTTACAAATTTATTTTTATTTTCAAGCCCCACACCTCAATATGGCCGTTCGTTTTGCCAACTCCAGATCTGGCCGCCGAAATCATCTTCTCCTCCAACGTGAAAAACACTGTTAACCCTCTTTTAATTCGCGACCTAGTGACCTATGGGAAGCAGCGACCTAACGACTTAACGACCTAAGGAGGCTAACGACCTAACTACAGAGACGACTTAACGACCTAAGGAGGCTAACGACCTAACTACAGAGACAACTTAACGACCTAAGGGGTTAGCGACCTAGTGGCTCCAGTCCCCAGCGACCTAAAGATGCAATGCGACCTAAAGCATATGCGACCTAAGATATGCCACGACTTACCAACTTAAGAAGCTAACGAATTAAGGAGTTCACAACCCAACGTCCTAAGAAGATCAGCAACCTAGTAATGTAACAACCTAACGAGCTAAAGGAGAGAAAAGTTACACGACCTATCTTAGGTCGCTCACGACCTACTGACTCGTTCAGACAAGACTCAATGTAGTTCAGACAAGACCCACGACCTATCTTAGGTCGCTCGCGACCTACGACCTATCTTAGGTCGTTCACGACCTAAGACTTGGAGATTGAATCTTGCCCAGAATCTCCCCTATAAATACGGCCCTAACTCCAACTAGAGGGGGACTTTTGGATCATTCACTGAAGCGTCGATACTCTGTCACTTTCTCAACTGAACCAACACTTGAAGAACTTCAAACACTGAAGACACTACAACAAGCTTTGAAAGAGATCTTGCACATCCGACATGGATTCAAAGAGCCTCGTTACATTGAAGTTTGAGCTACTAGTCTGAAGTGTTTTTGTGATCAAAGTGAATTGTATTTGAAGTGCATTGTATCAATTTGTAACTAAATCAGCAATAAAGGAATTTAAAGTGGACGTAGGCTTGTTCTTAAGCCGAACCACTATAAAATCATTGTCTTTTACAGTTTTTTGCTACTTTTCTACCTATATTTTGTCCCGTACCAACGGGTGGTGCTTTCACGTTTTACAATCACACACACCGGGTGTTAGCGTTCAATTTTCAGCGTTAACATTTTGGTGCTTTCACTGAGAACCCAACTCAGGAATATTGCCATCATTGATTCACAAGAGTTTGTGGAAAAAGTTTCTTTGAAAACTAGAAGTTTGTCGGAAATAATGGCTCCTGAAAGAAAACGCAAGTCTACCAGATCCGTTAATACACAAGATAACACTGCTACTCCTCCTTCATCAAGTCAAGCAGCTCCAAGCATTGGAGTGACACGAGCGGAGTTAGATGCTGCTGTTTCTGGGTTATATCAGCAAATTGAAACCTAGAACACCATAATGCTAGAAAGGTTGAATGCTATGCTCGGACCTAACCGTCAACCAGCGAATAATGAGTAAAATTTTGCCGATGCTGTTCACAACTCTGAAGGGAGGAACATTCCTCAAAGGGCAGCTGGCACTACCGAAGGAGCACCTCCCCAAGCCGGAGTGACAAGGCCGCAACCGACTCTCCACGAACATTTGTTTAAGCAAACTTCTGAGAAAATGGTTGATGACTGCCCCGCAGAGCCTCTGAACAATGAGGAATACCTCTCGGAGATGATACGACAGATCATGAAAGAGAGCATGCAAAGAAATGAAGATGAGAACGACTGGGGGTTCGCTCCAAGTAAGACTCCGTTCACTGATAAAATTCTAAAACCTGAATTTCCAAGAAAGTTTGTTCCTCCTACCATTCCAGCTTACCGAGGGACAAGCGACCCCAATCAATTTCTGTACAAGTACGACTTGCACATGACGGGTGCCAGGGCAACGGATGAAATTAAATGCCGGTACTTTCCGGTGTACTTAGAAGGGGTGGCACTACTCTGGTTTACAAAACTGCCAGCCCGATCTATAGACCAGTTCTCTGATTTAACTCGGAAGTTTAAAGAGCAATTCAGACTGTACGCTTCAAAGGCGAAAGACATAATGTCATTGTCTAGCCTTGAGCAGAATCCGGGAGAGTCTATTAAGTCCTTCTTGAATCGCTTCAACATAGCTCTGGCTGAAGTCGACAACGCAGAGCCACGGATGATTTTGACTTATCTGATGCGGGCTATCGATAAGTCAAGAGAATTTGGGAAATGGCTGAAAATGAAGGAGCCAAATTCACTAGAGAAATTTTATAAGAAAGCTGACGAATTCATACGCTTGGAAAATCTTCCTGCACCAGTGAAAGTGGTGGCAACAGGGGTGCATAATAACATTGCTGCATCATCTAAGAAAGATCCCGGAGGTCAGAAGAGGGAGAATAATGATGGAAAGAAACAAAAGGATACAAAGAAACCTCGCTTCTTCAAACCCTCAGATTTCACTCCTTTAACCGACACTCCGGAGAATATCTTCTTTTCCACCAAAGATGCTGTGGAATATCCTAAACCAGTTGAGATAAAGCCTGGAAAGAGTGCTATGCGAAATGGAAAATTTTGTCGATTTCATAACCAACCCGGCCATGATACCAATGAATGTCGTCACTTGAAGAGCTTGATTAAAGAATTGCTAAGACAAAACAAACTGCAACAGTATGTTAAGAAGAACAGGAATGGCCCAACTTCGTCTGCTCAGGGGCAGCAACCCCCTACTCACTCATCTGGCTCAGGTGAGGGCACTACCGCACATGAATCTGAAAGGCCGGTTATCAATGTGATTACAGGAGGCCCACACCCAGCAGGCAGAAGCTGGGGTGAGATGGAAAGATATGCTCGTGCTTTGAAATATACCCCAAAGGAGGAAGATGTTTTTGTTTTAGAAGACGCTGCACCCTTGAAACAGCAGAGAACTTCTAATGATGATATTGTGTTTAAAGCTAGGGATTCTATGGGTATTGAAGCTCCAACCATGGATCCCTTGGTAATTTCTGCAGGAATTGGGCCAGCTATTGTAAGACGGGTGCTTGTTGATTGCGGCGCCTCTTGCAATATACTCTTCAAGAAGACATTTGATCAAATGAAGATTCCAATGACTGACGTTCAGGCTTCATCGCAGAAGATTGTTGGGTTTACTAGGGAACCACAGCAGCCAATTGGAACTGTCGACTTGTTTGTGGAACTTGGAGATGGACAGAAAAAGGTGGTTCGAAAACAGACTTTTGTAATTATTGATGGATTTTCTACCTACAATGCCTTCCTGGGCCGGCCAACTCTAGCTGCGTTCAAAGCGATTCTTGCCCCATGATGCTTAACTATGAAATTTCCCACAGATAATGGAGTTGGTGTCATTAAAGGGGATCAAAATGCTGGGCGGGAATGTTATCTTATAGAGCTTCTAGAGGCAAGGAAGAGAGAGATGGGAAAAGATGCGGCAGCCCCGCTCCGCATCAAAAAGCCAACCTTGCAGCAAGTACATGGTGGCCCCTGCACTGGTGAGCATAGTGGTGCAAGGAGAAAAATGGATCCCAGAAAGGCTAGTGCAGGGGAGAATAGAGTGGTGCCAATGGAAGTAACGGTACTAGTTCCTGTTGATTTCAAAGGCCCAAACAAAGTGCTAAATGTGGGTTCACAACTAAGTGTGGCAGTCCAAAATATGCTGATATCATTTTTGAAAGCAAATCTGGATGTATTCGCTTGGAGTCACGCCGATATGTGTGGAATATCTCCAGAAATTACCGTACATACTCTGAATATTGATCCAAAGTTCACACCTGTGAAACAGAAAAGGAGAACCCAAGGTCCAGAAACGTCAGCAGCACTAAAGGAAGAAGTAGATCAGCTCATGGAGAATGGTTTCATCAAAGAGTCCACCTATCCAAATTGGGTTTCAAATCTGATACTGGTTAAAAAAGCAAATGGAAAATGGAGAGTATGCATCGATTTCTCTGATTTAAACAAAGCTTGTCCCAAAGACTGCTTCCCGTTGCCGAGAATTGATCAACTGGTAGATGGAACTGCTGGGCATGAATTGTTGTCTTTTATGGATGCTTACTCCGGGTATAACCAGATTATGATGAATGAGCCGGATCAGGAGGATACGAGCTTCATCACCGATGTTGGTCTTTACTGCTACAAAGTAATGCCCTTCGGACTGAAGAATGCAGGGGCAACATATCAAAGGCTCGTTAATGCAATGTTCAAATCACAGCTTGGAAAAACTATGGAAGTCTATGTTGATGATATGTTGGTAAAATCAAAGAAAGCAGTTGACCATATGGATCACTTAGCAGAAATGTTCGCAATTCTCTGAAAGTATGGAATGAAGCTCAACCCTTTGAAATGTTCATTCGGAGTAGAGTCCGAGAAATTCTTGGGATTTATCGTAAGCGCCAGGGGCATTGAAGCTAATCTTGCTCAAATTACTGCTCTGAGAGAGGTCAAGGCCCCTAGGACAAAGAAGGAACTGCAGAGTCTCAATGGGAAAGTTGCTGCTTTAAGTCGGTTTATTTCCAAAGCAACCGATAAATGCATCCCCTTCTTTGACGCTCTAAAGAAAGGAAAGAAAAACTTCGAGTGGACTCCTGAATGGTAGAAAGCTTTCGATGAACTAATCCGTCACATGGAAGCGCCTCCAATACTTTCCTAGCCCAACAATGGCGAAGATCTTTTCATATACTTAGCGGTTTCATCTCATGCCCTGAGTGCAGCATTAGTGCGGGAAGATGCAAAAGTTCAACGCCCGGTCTACTATATCAGCAAAAGATTCGCTGGGCCAGAAACGAATTATTCAAAGTTAGAAAAACTCGCCTATTGTCTACTGATCACTTCCAGAAAGTTGAGGCCATATTTTCAAGCTCACCCTATCAAAGTTCTCACTGACCAGCCCCTAAAGCAAGTCCTATTTTGCCCTAAAACTTTGGGCCGTCTTCTGAAGTGGAATATTGAACTTAGGCAATATGATATCGCTTATCATCCCCGAAGAGCGATCAACGGACAAGCTTTAGCAGACTTCATTGCAGAGTACACAGATAAGGGTGACAGTGAGGAAGAGGTTACAGTTGACATCCCAACCAGATAGAAGTTATATGTTGATGGCTCAAGAAATGATTATTGTTCCGGAGCTGGGGTTGTGCTTGAAACCCCCGAAGGGCGATCATTATGTTACGCATGGAGATTGGAATTTCCTTCTACAAATAATGAAGCAGAATATGAAGCTCTAATTGTTGGATTAAAGTTTGCAAAGGAACTAAACATCAAAGCATTACAGATCTTCAGTGATTCTCAGCTTATTGTATGCCAAGTCAAGAAAGAGTTTCAAGCTAAAGGAGGAAATCTGCCTGCTTACTTGTCAAAGGCTTGTGAGCTTCTCGATGATTTCGATCACTATTCGATAAGCCACATACATCGAGAGGAAAATATGAAGGCGGATTCTCTCGCAAAGTATTCAAGTTCCGAAGAAGCTCAACTATTGGGATTGGTTCCTCTGGAGGTCTTGTCAGCTCCAAGCACTGATGAGATGGATATCGACTGGATCATGGCTGTATCTCAAGAACAAAAGTCATGGATGACCCCGATCAAAGAGTACCTACTCAACGCTTCCCTGCTGGAAAATTCTAAAGATCGCCGAAAGCTGTTAAGAAAAGCATCGAGATATGTAATTCAAGATGGCCGGTTATACAGGCGGGGATTCTCAATGCCATTACTCCGATGTGTAACCAAGGAAGAAGCCAAGACAAATTTAGCAGAGGTGCACGGAGGAGAATGTGGGGACCATTCAGGTGGCCAAACTCTTGCCAATAAAGTTCTCCGGTATGGGTATTTTTGGCCAGATATTAATCGAGATGCTGCTATCTACTCCCGAAAATGCGACAAGTGCCAGAGATTTGCGAAAATCCCAAGAGCACCTTCCACCGAACTAACGCAGATGGTCAGTCCATGGCCATTCGCCATTTGGGGGATATATCTAATTGGACCTTTACCAATTGCCAAGTCGGGAATCAAATATGCTATTGTTGCTGTTGACTATTTCACTAAATGGGCTGAAGCTGAACCTTTGGCTACAATTACCTCTAAAAAGATGGTAATTTTTTTAACTAAAAATATCATTTGCAGGTATGGTGTGCCACAGAAGATAATCACAGACAACGGTACTCAATTCAAAAGCGAAGAGTTCCAGGACTTTTGCAAGCGATTCAAAATCCAAAAAAGCTTCTCGGCAGTGGCTCACCCGCAGGCAAACGGGCAAGTGGAAGCGGTAAATAAAATTATCAAGTCAACCATCAAAAAGCAGCTTGAAAAAGCAAAAGGTGGATGGGTTGATAAGCTACCACTAGCACTATGGGCATACAGAACAACCCATAAAACTGCAACTGGGCACACTCCATTCTCGTTGGCATACGGATCAGAAGCGATGATTCCAGTAGAACTAGAAGTCCCTTCACACAGGAGAATTCATTTCAACCAGGCTGAAAATGAAAAATTGCAACTCGAAGCACTTGACTTTCTTGACGAAAGAAGGGAAGAAGCTAGGCTCAGGGTTGCAGCCCATCAGCAAAAGATAGCCAGGCACTTCAACTCTAAAGTTCGTCAACGAAGCTTTGAAATCGGGGAATTAGTCTTAAAGAGGATCATGACAGCAATTGGAGTGTTTGGACCAAATTGGGAAGGACCATATGTCATAGGCAATAAACTTCTTGATGGCACCTTCAAACTCACAACTGTCGAAGGAGATCCAATCCCGAGAGCCTGGAACAGCAATCACTTGCGTCCATATTTCACTTAGAAGCAATGCTTGAAATCGTAAAATGATAATGGATGTATCAATTGTATTGTAAACCATTGTAAAATCAGTGATAATCAATAAAAGAGCTATAAAGTGGATGTAGGCCCAATTCTTGGCCGAACCACTATAAATTCTGTGTTCTTTATTATCATAAAATGCCTGTTTCATTTCGATGTGTAAATACTTTAAATGTATTGCTAAAATGTCGATTTAATAATGCAGGCCATTAAAACAAAGCTTACCCATCACAAGGCCAAGTGAGCCCTGTAAATCACTCGATAAAGGAAATTCAAGCCACAAACAGTTCCAAATTTAAATCCAACAGAAGATGAACTTCACGCAAAATGTTGATGATTTCACCGAAGGGATACTTTTCCAATGAAAAGGAACCAGACACTTGTTAACTAATTACGATCGTCTATACAAAAAGACATCTGATTAGATAGCTTGCGCCTGTCCCGTGAAATCACTTAACAAGTGAAGTACACTGCTTTGGATGGAGCAAACTGCTTGCAAAAGAAAGGAACACGGGCTCAGAGACAATAACAGAGGACCACTAATGAGCAAACAACGAAGAGACATGGGCGAGCCAATTAGCACAAGCCCTCTTCGGAGGCACAAGACCTCTTCGGAGGCGCAACTCTTCGAAGGATAAAGACCTCTACGGAGGCACAAGCCCTCTTCGGAGGCACGCCAAAAATTGGAAGTGTTCTTCTCAACAAAAAGGTTGGTGGAACCACTGAAGGGGCACCTTCCCAAGTGGAAGGCACAGGGCCTTTGTTAACTAGTTGCGATCATTTGTGCGAACTAACATCCAATTAAGTAACTTGCGTCCGCCCCGTGGATCCATTTAACTATGAGAAAGTAACTTTCAAGCAATCAAATAAAGACCTCTCCGGAGGAACTAGACCTCTCCGAAGGCACAAGACCTCTTCGGAGGCACGTTGCCCTCTTAAGAGGCAGAAGACCTCTCCCGAGGCACCACAAGCCCTCTTACGAGGCACAAGCCTTCTCCAAAGGCACATACTGCCCTCTCCGGAGGCAGAAGACCTTCCCCAAGGCACACAAGACCTCTCCGGAGGCACAAGACCTCTCCAGAGGCACAAGACCTCTTCGGAGGCACGTCCCAAAAATGAAATGCTCTTCTCAAACAGCAAGGTTAATGAAATCACCAGAGGGGCACCTTCCCAAGTAGAAGGAACAGGGCTCTTGCTAACTGGTCGCGATCGTTCATACAAATGAACATCCGATCCGACAGTTTGTGTCCGCCCCATGGATCCATTCAACTATGAGGAAGTAATTTCAAGCGAATCAAACAAAAAGCCCTCTAACGAGGCACAACAAATAAAAAAAAGGCCCTCTTCGGAGGCACACATCAACTCTCAAAGGAAAATTAACTTGTTCATCTTGAAAATTTCTACCTAAAAATTGAAGTGCTACATAAAGCCCTCTCCAGAGGCCCGCTTTACCACGTAGGAGAATTCACTTCTCAAAAATATGAAGTAACCATCTCCGAAGGTTGAAGCGTAAAAACTTCTCCAAAAACGAGACACGCTCCATTAAAACATAATAGTTTTTCCCTTAAGAATGGAATAGTTATTCTCCAAAATAAGAGTACAAGTCTCGTCAAAGCAAAAGATATTACAATGCACTTGTGGTATGGGGGCAATATCATACAATATAACTACATCAATGAAAATAGTATTCAAGCAACATACCACAAGCTCATTACAATATCACGCAAAAAAAAGATGTGGAATAAATGCATTCTCAAATACAGACAAAAAGTTTGTACAAGTAAAAAGAATCGTCTATTCTACACTAAAATGAGAAATAAATGCATTCTTACATACACAAGAATTTGTACAAGTAAAAGAATTATTTTATTCAATACTATGAAAATTCTTTACATGTGGAGATCTCAAAAAAGCGGGGACCGGTACCCGCACAATCTCCGATCGATACATGCAAAAATCAAAACAAGAAGCTTAAATTCCAGCTTATCATTCCTTCTTCCCGCCGCCCTTAGAGCTCTTTCCCGGCTTGATAACTAGTTTTGTAAGCCGTTGTGGACGGGTCGGGAGGGAAGGAGAAAGAGGAGTAGTCAGATCTTCTTCTACTTTATCTTCTCCAACTGAAGCTCTTTTCTTCTTCTTCCTCATTGCGCGCTTCCCTTTCCTTTTTGAAGAAGACTCACTTCCCAGAGTAAGCAGCGCAGAAAGCTTTGTATCATCATCAAGAGACTTCTCCGGGGTCTTCTCACTGTCCTCAAGATCTTCCGCTTTCTATTCTTGTGAAGCGGGTGGATCCTCCAAGCCCCGAAGAGCTTCTATTTGTTCTTCCTGCAACCCTGGCTGAGAAGCAGGAGTGACTTGAAGGGATGGAGGAGGAACAGCTGGAAGTGGAGAAGTTTGTGCAGCATTCAGTGTTTCCGCTACAGAAGAAAAGAAGTTAAAATCAGTATTCTCCGAAAAAAGAGAAGATATTGGCTCATCAGGACTTAAGTAATAAGCGAGAAATTCGTCAAGTTCATTTGAATCGAATGAGCAATCCACTTGAGCCAGACCTGAATCAAAGTTACCTGGAGAAGTCGGTTTTATCACTTCAATTTCAAAATTTTCAACTTCAGCGTCATCTTGGGGCTTCTCCTCGACATGAATGATGGGAGATTCGATGATGGCAGACTTAACTTCAGCCTTTGCGGGAGGTGGAGAATAAGAGCTGGAGCCTATGATATCAACGTCGGCCGAAGTCGAAGTACGGGCAGGGGCAGTTGGAGATACTTTCTTTTTCGGATGCTCCCCTGCCACTACTTCAGCTCTCGCTCCAGCAAGTTGCTCCTTTCCTCTGGCAAGAGCGGCACGAGTTTCATCATCAAAATAATGTGCCTCAAGCTCTGCCTCATCATAGCCAGCTCCTTCGAGCATATCAATTGCGGCCTCACATACTTCAGCCAAAATAATTTCGTATTTCGGTCCCAGGAATGAGAGGCTTCCGCGTCCCCAAGACGCAGTGGACATAAAAGACGAAGAAGGTAGAGCTGATAGTGGCTTTGGTTGCCTCATGAGACTCTTCAGCTGCAACTTGACCAGCAACAGCCTCATCACGCTCTTTCTCAACTTTAAGAAGCGAGCCTTTAACGCTTTGATCTCCATGTTTTGGGAGTTAACTGTTTCCCGCAACTGAGTGGTATCTTTGCGGTATCTTTCAGTAATATGATGCTCTGCCTCAAGTTTCATCTCAGCATCTCTTTGAGCGGCATGAGCATCTCTCACTTGTTTCTGGAAGACTTCTTCGTTTTTAGAGTGCGAAGCGGAAGAAGTGGTGAAATCTTCTTTGAGTTTCTTGACTTCGGACTCAAGTCTCGCATTGTCGTCAGCAATGCTCGCCATCTCTGCGTCATGTTGCTTACAAACTTTATCCCACTCCGATTTGTCATTCTCCATAGTTAGCATGGCCTCGAGATTCATGCGATTAACTCTTTGAAGCTCGTTGACAAGCTTCTGCCAACTAGACATTCTCTCTATATCGAGTTTGACTGTATCAAGGTTCCTCAACATAGCTTGCTTATCAATCGGTACCAAGTCTAAGTCGAAGCGTACTCCCTTTAAGCACCAATTTGGGAATCGGCTTTGAAGTGTAGAAGGAGCATCTTTAACTTGATACTAAGGCCTGTTGATGATTATCTGAATGTCAGATTTTTTAAGAGCAGGAGAATCGGAAGGAATGTCAAGAGAAGAAGGAGCAGTGGTCTTTTCGGAAATTGCAGACGCGTCCTTTTCGCTAAGTTTGACCCGTTTGCTCGGATCGTCAGAAATATGACCCTTCCCTTTATCATCATGGGATTTCGTTTTATGAGAGTCATCGCTTCTGTAAGAAGTGTCGTATCGTTCATCCCTTCTCCCGAATTGTTGCTCGTGAGCTCTTCTTTCTTAAGCCTTCCTAACGGCTCTTTCCTCATCAGTTTCTCTACGAGCAGGGAGATAGCGTCTATGGTCATAGGTGTCACGCCCTCCATAGCGCCGAAAGTCGTCATAATATGAACCGCTTCGCCCCATCGGAGAACCTGAAATTGAAGAAAAGTCAAGTCTCAGTAATCTCCAAGAAAAGAAAAGTTAAGTGAATGAAAGTGCTAAAAATCCTAAGTGTGTGCGATGTGCAAACTATGCGCGTCAAACTACAAACCACTCTTCGGCTTAGGAGTTATATCTGATTTTGCGGCTGGAGTCAACTCTTGGGTCAACGAAAGCGGTCGTAAAGCAGATGTCGCTTCGATCACTGGAGAGGCAACTTTAGCATTGACGATATCATCTTTAAAAAGCTCGCGTGAAGTCACCATTAGGTCACTTAGCTCACCAAAAATGTCTTCACCATCATGCCGAGCGGAACTTTCTTTTTTAGCTTCTTCATCGGCTGCCTTCTCAGAGTGTTGGGGAGATTCCTCCTCTTCAATAACTAGGGAAAGTGTTGGCTTGCTTGACGACCCCACAACGTCAGTAGATGTGGAACATTTTACCAAAGAAGCTTCCACAGCAGGTTCTTTGGGGGTGATATCTTCGGTTAAAACTGGGGCATCTGATGTTCCGGCCTGAGAATCAATAGCGTCGTGAATTTGAATTGACCGGGAGGGGTGTAGAAGTCCGAATTGATGTAAAAACTCGTCTTTCAATAAAAATTGGATACTCCTCTCCTCAACCGGCACGGCCATGAGCCACTCAAAAGCTGGTTTGTGACCAGGATCCTTAGAAGGAGGGGGAAGCACTGAAAAGTAAAGAGCGAAGTTAACACTTGACAGCTCGGGCTTCGAAAAATTCAGAAAACGTAGGGAATGAAGATAAATGATCTTACTTCCTACTCTCCAGATAGCGTAGAATCCTGGAGAATAGGGAACGAAGAAAAACTGACTCAAAAACCCGTGAACACTGTCGGGAAGACCAATGATCAGTTTGCGGTTCCTAGCACTTCTCACAAGCGTGATGGAGGGATGGTCTTTATTTTTGGCAAATGTGCTCAAGTAACAAACTTCATCAAAGCTCGGAAGACGATCCAATGTCCTCCTAAACAGCACACATAGCCCCATCAGAATGGCATAGCCATTGGGATGTAACTGAAAGGGAGAGATAGACAGTCGAAGAAAGAGCTGTTGAAGGAAATCATTAAAAGGAGGAATGGCTCCGCTCATGCACATTTGGCGATTAACGGCGACGAAACCAGGAGGTGGTATGTCAGCAGTGTCGCTTTTCCAAGGCAGTATGGCTTCTGCTTCAGCAATACCAAATTGAACACATAATTGGTTGAAAGCTCTGTAATGTAAAGTGGTCGAGATTCTTTCCGGAGGATTAGTTAACGGGGCAGGAATAGGAATGGCCTCTCCAGCTTGGACTACTATCTCTTCTTGTTGAGAAGTCATTCTACATAAGCAACTGGATGTTCAAATGTGAAGGTGCACGTTTCCTAAAAAGTGTGAAGTGTTGTGCAGAACTAATAAAAATAACAAGCAAACATAACTGGAATTAAACTAGTTGATAATTGGTGGATTATGAGATTTCAGGACTTATTAATTTAAAACTCAAGTGCAGTGTTAATGCAAACAAATCAGCTTCAGTTAACTATTTTAGTTTTGCTTTAATACTTCACTTGAATTGGTTAGTTTACAGCATTTCGTTCACACAGTTCATTTAAGTTGATTATTCTTTATCGACTAATCTGTCATTCGATGTGGGCAGTCAATGGCAGTATATTCGTCCCAGTTTTCTGCAAATATTGTGTTTAACAGGTTATTAGCATTAGAGATAATCTATAAAGAAGTTCAAACAGTTTAAAGTCCAGAAAGTTCAAAGTTTAGGCAGTTTATTCCGGCAATTCAAGTTGAGAATTCAGGTCGAAATTATGCTTCAAGGTAGCAAGATTTTTTAATCAAGTATTAGCTCGTCCATGACCTAAAGGATGTGCTACGAGTTAAGTTAAGTCGTCGACTCTTTAAGTCGTAATGCATATGAAGGAAAAAACTTCAAGTCAAAATAGCATGAATTTCTCAAAGTCCTAGCTCGGCCGCGACCTAAAGCCTATGCCGCGAGTAGTTAAGTCACAGGAAGGTTGGGTCGCAAGCAAGTTAGGTCGGTAGTTTGTTAAGTCATCATGTTTTAAACTTAAATGTTATCCCAACGAGTTAAATCGCAAGCTAAATAAGTCGCAAGTAAATTAGGTCATGCGAATCGCATCCAAATTGATAGGCCTAAGGTCGCCTAAAGCTCCTAAACTGGTCTTTTCTTAACTTTCTTTAACCTATTCGCTCCTTCCCACTTAGCAAATCGTCTAAATCATAAACCCGACAACCCATTATCATCTCAACCATGGAATCAATTGTCTCACTACACCATCCAGAATCGACTCAAATCACCTAAAATCCATCATGAAACCAGTATGCTGTAGTATTTTCGAGAATTACAATGACATCGCAACTAAAGGTAGTCAAGGATCGATTGCGACACAATTCATGATGAAGCATGGTATACAAACTTGGATTAGGGACGGCAAATAAGGGATTCGCGATTCGATGATGGACATGGTTGAACATTGGTTGAATTCACTTACGTAATATGATGATGAAGATGATTAATGGCCAAGTAATTTGGAATCGCCTTCGAGAGCTTGGAAACTTGTTAATGGCAGGATGGAATGTTAGAGTAGATGAAGAAAAGAAGGAACGACCTAAGCTATTTATACACCGGGGCAGTGAAATGCGAATCGACACACACGACCTACGACCTAACTAAGTCGCTCGCAACCCAACAGACTAATCAAAGAGCGAGTTAAGAAAATCAAAGCACACGACCTACGACCTAGGCGTGTACTTCAAGGGGCAAATGTTAACCCTCTTTTAATTCGCGACCTAGCGACCTATGGGAAGCAGCGACCTAACGACTTAACGACCTAAGGAGGCTAACGACCTAACTACAGAGACGACTTAACGACCTAAGGAGGCTAACGACCTAACTACAGAGACAACTTAACGACCTAAGGGGTTAGCGACCTAGTGGCTCCAGTCCCCAGCGACCTAAAGATCCAATGCGACCTAAAGCATATGCGACTTAAGATATGCCACGACTTACCGACTTAAGAAGCTAACGACTTAAGGAGTTCACGACCCAACGTCCTAAGAAGATCAGCGACCTAGTAATGTAACAACTTAACGAGCTAAAGCAGAGAAAAGTTACACGACCTATCTTAGGTCGCTCACGACCTATCTTAGGTCGCTCACGACCTACTGACTCATTCAGACAAGACTCAATGCAGTTCAGACAAGACCCACGACCTATCTTAGGTCGCTCGCGACCTACGACCTATCTTAGGTCGTTCACGACCTAAGCCTTGGAGATTGAATCTTGCCCAGAATCTCCCCTATAAATACGGCCCTAACTCCAACTAGAGGCGGACTTTTGGATCATTCTCTGAAGCGTCGATACTCTGTCACTTTCTCAACCGAACCAACACTTGAAGAACTTCAAACACTGAAGACACTACAACAAGCTTCGAAAGAGATCTTGCACATCCGACATGGATTCAAAGAGCCTCGTTACATCGAAGTTTGAGCTACTAGTCTGAAGTGCTTTTGTGATCAAAGTGAATTGTATTTGAAGTGCATTGTATCAATTTGTAACTAAATCAGCAATAAAGGAATTTAAAGTGGACGTAGGCTTGATCTTAAGCCGAACCACTATAAAATCGTTGTCTTTTACAGTATTTTGTTACTTTTCTGCCTATATTTTGTCCCGTACCAATGGGTGGTGCTTTCACGTTTTACAATCACACACACCGGGTGTTAGCGTTCAATTTTCAGCGTTAACAAACACGTTCGAACAACCCATAGAGCCGCTATCTTTACCCTAATTATCGCCACCACCTCGACCACTTTAATGACGATCAGGAGCCATCGATGCGTGCGCCTCACCCACGACCACGAGCACTTTCATGACGATCAGGAGCCATCGATGCCTGAGCCTCACCCACGACCACGAGCACGACAAGCTCGGTCACGTCCTCCTCTAGAAAAACGCACACGAACGCTGGCCTTCAAACCTATTTTGCCGTTGATCTATCACCTCGTTTTCGATCATAACCGTTGGTTTCAAAGATCTTGATGCCCTATACGTTTTTGTAGTTGGATGTTTCTTGAATAAATGCGTAGATTTGCAGAAAAACAAGGAAGAAGAGGACGAGTTTCTGGCCATTGAAGTGAGAAGTGGCGGCCTGGAGCTTTAGAACTAGGGTTTGTGAAAAAACAGAATAATGAAGTCCTTTTATAGAAAATTGCCAAAACACTATTCATCGAAAATTTTCCGAACTCGAAATCAAGCATGTCGGCTGACGTTTCTAAGGTTTTACCCGCGTTTCGAACACAATGGAACGTGTTTCGGGAGCTAATTCATTCGTATGTGAGAGTTACGGAATTAAACGATCAAATTTAAATTAAATCGATTAAATCGATTTCTATGCGTTTTGGCTTGCCTTGGACAAACCGTAAATCCGATTGACACGAAATTTGAAATCTTACAATAATATAACATGATCCGATGAAACTGGTTTCGTCGAAATCCGAGACTGTTTGAAAAATGATTATTTTTAGTCGTCAATTAAATATTAAAATATTCAATTTCTACAATTTAACTTTTAATTCAATTTTAAAAGTTTACAAACATCATTCTAACTCCAATATGATTTATTATAACTTTATAAATCATTTTCATTCACATTCGATCCAATTATTAATTATTTCTGGAATTTCAAATATTAAATTAATAATTTAATTATCCAATTAAATCACTATATTCGAAATTAAATCTATTCAACTTACAAATCTTACTTGTTAATATTTAAAATCAATTAAATATCTGAATTTCAAATGATAGAAATTCTGGGTCGTTACAGTTGGATTGTTGATATTGGATGACTGGATGCTATATTTTATATTGTTATAACACTGCAAGTTCCCTATGGGTTGAAATGATACATACCCGAACGATCTGATGGATTAGGGAGAAATCGTTATGGGTTGAAATGATAGACTCGAGCGATTTCATGGATTTGTAATTCAATTCAGGATTGTGGGTTGAAATGATATATATCCGTAAATATAAAATGATTGCATATTGAAATGATAAATATCTGTATCACTTGACCATAAGGTAGAAAATTATACACGGACACTGGATTGATTAAACTAAATGATTTTGAAATCTTTAAATTTTGAATTCAGCTAAATGATTTTGAAATAGAAATTTATTTATATAAACTGAATTATTTTCGATAATCCGAGCATTAATGCTGAAATTGGAATTGATTTAATGAATTGTTCAAAGGATTTAAATTGGAATTTCAAAGTTGAAGCGTCAAATATAAATGAATTTATTGGAATTGAGTTATTGCAAATGTTTGGATATAACTTTGAAATCTATATTAAACTAATTTGGAATATTTTAATCAATTTAAACGTTTTTAATTTATTTTAATCTACTGTAGCCTATTTAATCCAATTTAATCTATTTTACCTATTTTAAACTAATTAAATTTATTTAATCTATTTTGAATCTAATTAATATAATCTAAATCTATTTAATCTATTTTAAATTTATTTAATCTATTTAATACAGTTTAAATCTACTTAATATATATTTAATCTATTTAAACCTTTTTAAACCTTTTTAACTCTAATTAAATCTATTAAATCTATATTTAATCTATTTAAATAATTTTAAAATTAATTAAATCAAATTTAAATCTATTTAAAACTATTTTTACTATTTAAACTATTTTAATCTATTTAAACTATTTCTAAATTATTAAAACTATTTGTCACTATCTAAACAATTTTCTAAAATTTCAGACTGTGTAAAGTAGAAGTATTTATATTTAAATCCTTGATGATGACGCAACCTAAGTTGGAATTTGGAATTGATACCTTTTAATGAAATGACATATTTGAGCAAATATGATGATTTTGGAACGAGGATTCAATTAACCTATCTTATCGATAAATTCAAAAGTGAATATGATTTTGAAAGTGAATCTGATTTGAGAAGAGATATGGTTTGAAATTGAATATGATATTTTGATATCAATTGTGAATTGACTTTTTGAATGTAAAAGAACCATCCGGTGTGAAATAAGCGTTTGGTTGTTAAAGAGATCAGGCTCAGATATTGTCATACTATCTTCCAATACCGAAAACCACTTTAACAAATTTGTACGTGGTGGAGATTCCAGAAATGAAGTAGGATGGTTGGTGTGCGATACTATATGAGGTATTTACATGACCCTGACTCCCGTGAGTCAGCTTAGATGTGACTAAAACAGGAGCTATACCGGGCCAAGTGAGGTCGCACCTCCGATCGGGCACATTTCTTCGATACCATACTATTACTTTGTGATTGGTTTGGTGGTCACCCCTCGATTTTTATTATGGTAGTGTGTTCCGAGGTGGGAGGTAGTAGCTGATAGGCGTTACCACCAGTCTAGGAGTGCAATTGGTATATCTACCCTGGCATTGCCTCGAGTGCCGTGTTCACATGCTCTATCGCGCCTTCTACGAGTTTGTTTTGTACCATACCTATGGAGTGCCCTCTTTGTAAACCTCCAGTTTACGGATGAGCGTACGGTATTGTATAGACTATGGGAATATATATATATATATATATCTGTGTGTTAAGAGGGATATGGGTAATGCCTTAACGCTATTTTAATACTTTACTTTACTTTAGACACTATTATAATAGCATATTGTACTACATAGTAGATAGTTTAACGGATCCTTAGGAGATGGTAATCCCGAACATCTCTTAAGTTATTGCACTGACATTGACACTGGATCGGAGATGTCAAACCCCGTAAACATATCTGATGCCGTTACACTCATATTTATTTACTGTTAATTTAACTTACATAAGATCTTTTAGTTCTGACTCGAGTGTTTTGTCTTTCCAATTCGCTCGGGTCGGTCTGAGCTTTTCAGTTTATCGAAGACTGCTTTCTGGAGGATGAAGACGAAGATTTGTACTATTATTATTTATTATATTTATTCCACTGCATCATGTTGTTCCGTTGCATTTGTTTATTATTTATTCTTGTTGTATGTAACTCTTGTCTGTATTTTAAAAGAATAATCAATGTTATTTGTAAACATCTTCATGAACTGTTTATTTGATTATTATATTTTGTCATTCCGCTACGAGATTTTGTATTTGTTATATTTCTTTCTCTTCTTTTTCTTATTTACCCCCTAACAATTTGCCTCCTAGAATGGTTTGAGCGTGATGTGTGTGGTTTATCGTCGATTTAAACCGTCCAAAAAGGCAGGTCGTTATTATAATAGTGTATATAGTAAAGTAAAGTATTAAAATAGCATTAAGGCATTACCCATATCCCCCATAACACATTTTTTATATTCCTATAGTCTGTACAGTACCGTACACTCCTCCGTGAGATTAACCCAGAGGGCACTCCATAGGTATAGTACAAAACAAACTCGTAGTAGGCGCGATAGGGCATGTGGACATGGCACTCGAGGCAATGCCAGAGTAGATATATCGTTTGCGGATCCGAACTGGTGGTAGCGCATAGCAGGTACTACCGCCCACCTCGGAACACACTCCCATAATCAATATCAAGGGTGGCCACCAAATCATCATAAAGTCATAATATGGTGTCGAAGAAATGTGTCCGATCGGAGGAATGACCTCACTTGGCCCGACATGGCTCCTATTTTAGTCACATTTAAGTTGACTCACGGAAGTCAGGGTCACATAAATACCTCATACAGAATCGTTTGCCAAACCATCCTACTTTATTTCTGGAATCTCCACCACGTACACAGTTGTTAAAGTGGTTTTCGGTATTGGCAGAGAGTATGACAATATCCGATCCCGATCTCTTTAACAACCAAACGCTTATTACACAATGGATGGTTCTTTTACATTTCCAAAACCGTTTCATATTGATATCAAAATATCATATTCAATTCAAACCATATCACTTTCGAAATTATATTCACAATTAGGTTAAATTCTCATTTCAAAATCATCATATTTACTCAATATGTCGTTTCACCAGCAATTATCATTTTAAATCCCAACTTATGTTATAACATTATTAAACCTTATAGGCTTTAATCAAGGCTTTAATTATAAACATTTCCACTCTACACCATTTGAAATTTATAAAATAATTTAGATAGTTATAAATAGTTTAATTAGTTTAACATAGTTTTAAATAGATATAAATTAGGTTAAATAGGTTTAAAATAGATTAAATAAATTTAAAATAGATTAAAATAAATTAAAATACTTTAAATAGATTTAAAATAGTTAAAATGGTTTTAAAATAGATTAAATAGGTTTATTAAGGATTAATTAGATTTAAAATAGATTAAATGAATTTAAAATAAATTAAATAGAATTACAATAGATTAAATAGTTTAAACTAAATTAAAATAGTTTAAAATAAGTTAAAATAGTTTAATATAGTTTAATAAAGTTTAAAAGATTTAAAATATATTAAAATATATTAAAATTGTTTAAAATAAATTAAAATAGATTAAGATAGATTAAATATGTTAATTAGTTTAAAATAGGTTAAATTAGGTTAAAATAAATTAAATAGTTTAAATTGATTAAGTTGGTTTAAAATATATTAACTTATTTTAATGGTTGAAAATCTTAAAATTAGAATTTAAAAGAACATTTATAGTTTAAATTGAGATAATAAATTTTGAAATTAACATCATATTTAACCATTTCTTCCATTCCAAAAAATCTGGGCCATGTCCAGATTTCAAATCAAAACCCAATTTCAAATCTTGAAATATCAAATTTAACTATTCCAATTTTAATAGATTTTCAAAGTTACCGTTTCCAACATTTCAATAACTCAATTTCCATGAATGTCGTTTATACTTTAGATTCAATTTTAAAGTTTCAATTTAAATTCTTCAAATAATTGTTTAAACAATTCAATTTATATCAGTCAAATTCTATTTCAAATATCGTTTAATTGGATTTAAAGTTTAAATGCTTAAAATCATTAAATTTAACCAATTCGGTGTCCGTATATAATTCTCTACTCTATGGTCAAGTGATACGGATATTTATCATTTCAATCCGCAAATATTTTAAATTTACGGGTATATATCATTTTAACCCGCAATCCTAAATTTATTTCAAGGAAAATCGCTTGGGTTTATCATTTCAACCCATAACGATTTTCCCCTATTCTATGTGATCGTTTGGGTATGTATCATTTCAACCCATAAGGAACTTGTAGTGTTATAACAATATAAAATATAACATCCAGTCATCCAATATCAACAATCAAACATCCATCACAAATCATCATCCAAATCAACCAATAAACATCAATATATTACCCATTATCATTAACAGGTATTGAATTGACAATTGAATTCAATATTAAATTAAATGACGATTAAATGCAATAAAAGTCAAATTTAACTAGAATGACAATTTAAACATACCAAAAATCTCTAACGACCTGCATTTTTGGACGTTTTAAGCAGACACACACGTCAAACTCAAACCATTCAGAAGGGCAGATTATTATGGGGTAAATAAGAAAAAAAGATAGAAATAAAACAAATACAGAATCTCGCAGCGGAATGACAAAATATAATAATCAAATAACAGTTCATGAAGCCGTTTACAAAACATTTGATTATACTTATACAACACATAATCAGAGTTATAGAAACAGGAATAAATAAATAAATAAATAAATAAATGCAGTGGAACAACAAGATGCAGTGGAATAAATATAATAATAATAATAATACAAATCTTCGTCTTCGTCCTCCAGAAATAAGGTATTCAACCTTGAAATGCTCAGGCTGACCCGAGCGAATTGAAAAGACAAAACACTCGAGTCAAAACTAAAAGATCTTATGTAAGTTAAATCAACGGTAAATAAATATGAGTTGAATGGTGTCAGAGATGTTTATGGGGTTTGACATCTCCTATCCAGTGTCTAAGGTGAGTGTAGTAACTTAAAAGATTTTCGGGATTCACATCTCTTAAGGATCCGTTAAACTATCTACTATGTAGTACAATACGCTCTTATAATATGTCTACAGTAAAGTAAAAGTATTAAAATAGCGTTAAGGCCTTACCCATATCCCCTTTAACAAATTTTATATATTCCCATAGTCTATACAGTACCGTATGCTCCTCCGTAAATTGGAGGTTTACCCAGAGTGCACTCCACAGATATGGTACAAAACAAACTCGTGGAAGGTGCGCTAGGGCATGTGAACACGGCACTCGAGGCAATGCCAGGGTAGATATACCAATTGTGTATCCGGACTGGTGGTAACACATAGCAGCCACTACCGCCCACCTCGGAAGACACTCCCATAATCAAAGTCGAGGGATGGCCACCAAATCATCACAAAGTCATAATATGGTATCGAAGAAATGTGTCCGATCGGAGGTGCAACCTCGCTTGGCACAGCATGGCTCCTGTTTTAGTCACATCTAAGCTGACTCACGCGTGTCAGGGTCACATCATAAAAAAATCGTTCACCAAACCATCCTACTTCATTTCTGGAATCTCCACCACGTACATAGTTGTTAAACTGGTTTTCGGTATTGGCAGAGAGTATGACAATATCTGATCCCTGTCTTTTTAACAACCAAACGCTTATTTCACACCGGATAGTTCCTTTAAAATTTCAAAAATCATTTCACACTTGATATCAAAATATTATATTCAATTCAAATCATATCACTTTCTAAAATATATTCACTTTGAAATCATATTCACCTTTAAAATCATATCCTTTCCAAAATCATAATTTGTTTCAAAAATCGTATTTCCAAAATAGGTTAAGCCCTTATTTCAAAATTATCATATTCGATTAAATTTAACATTTAAATCCCAACTTAGGATATAATATCATCTAGCCATATTTGCTTTTTAAACCAATGAATGTGAATATAAACACTTTGCCTCTACTTAGTCTGAAAATTTAGAAAGTAGTTTAAATACTTATAAATATTTAAAATAGTTCTAAATAGGTAAAATACTCTAAAATAGTTTTAGTTATAGATTTAAGATATTGTTAAATCGACTTAAGATAGTTAAATAGATTTAAAGTAGATTAAAAAAATTAAATAGATTAAAAGGCTTTAAAATAATTTAATTAGATTTAAAATAAGTTAAAATGGGTTAATTTGTTTAAAATAAACTCACTGCTTTAAAATAGGTTAAAATGATTTAATATAGTTAATATAGGTAAAATAGTTTAATAGTTTGAAAACTTAATAATTAATGTCTTTAAAATAATATATTTTATAACAGTTTATATTAAAAATATGAATTGTGGAATTAATAGCAATTTACTATTTATTTCATTTCAACACAATACAACTATTTCAATTTCTAAATTTACAAAAATCAAATTTCAAAACTTTGAATTCACATTTCAATAAATTACTAAATCCTATACTGCTTTCAAACCATGTTTGAGCTATCAATTTAAATTTCTCCAAGTCCAATATGTTTCAACATTATATTTCAAACAATTTCTCTAAATTCAATTCCGTTAAATTCCATTTATACTTCGAAACTCGACTTAAAACTTCAATTAAATTCCTTAAACAATTCCTTTAACCAATTCAAATTTCAACATGAACTTGATTTAAATAATAATTAAATTTTATATAAATCAAATTTTATTTCAAAATATCATTTAACTAAATTCAAACAAATTAAGGATTGAAAATCATTTAATTTAACCAATCCGGTGTCCGTATATAATTCTATACCCTAGGGTCAAGTAATACGGATATTTATCATTTCAATCCGCAATTTAAAATTTTACGGGTATATATCATTTCAAACCGCAATCCTGAATTAATATAAAGTCCATAAAATCGCTCGAGTCTATCATTTCAACCCATAACGATTTTTCCCAAATCTACAGATCATTCGGGTATATATCATTTCAACCCATAGTGATTTTCCTAATTACTAAGGGAACTTGTAGAGTGATAACAATATATAAATCAAACATAACATTCAATCATCCAATATCAATAATCAAGCATCCATCATACTCATCATTCAATCCAACCAATAAATATCAACAACTAACATATTTTTAATTACAGGTAATTAACTAGCCATTAAATTCAATAATAAATTAAATAACAATTAAATTCAAAATAACACAAACTAACAGGAATAGCAAGTTAAATATATCAAACAGCCATAAATAAATTCCTACTCACATCATAAATTTAATTTAACTAACATAAGAAATTTTATAAGTTGTGAGTGGGTAAAAACACTCACCTTTGAATTTAAATCGAATTGAAATCCAATTTAAACCAAAAATTAAAACAGTCTCAGAATTCGCCAAAACAAGCGTCAAAATGACCTGAATTTCAATAAGATCCCAACGGAGAAAACCGCATGTAAATCGGACCTCGTACGTGAAAGTTATGTCAGTTTGAAGTTAAACGATTTAAAATAAAATAAAAAATGAAAAGCTTAATTAATAAAACACGTGACCTTGACACCTCAGCAATCTCTCCATGCAAGAACCCTAATCTTCCTTCTACACTCACCCCTTTCAACCTAGAGCCGTCATGCATCGGCCAGCCATTGCCGCCGCTCAGACGCCGTCGCGCATACCAGAGGCCGCCGCAAACCCCCCTACATCGCCGACTCATGCGACCACGTCGCATTCGGCTCTGGAGCAGCAGCCGCCACCGCTTAATCAACCCTAATCTAATTTTAGCGCCTCATCCAACCGTCATTTCGCCAAACAAACCACCCCTATACACTGCGTGCGACGATCTCTATAGCCCGGTTTCTTCGATTTGTCGATCAATCAAAATTGATCACGACATGACGGATGGCCAAGAATTCTTCGACGTATACTGATCAAACGATGAACCAAAACGAAAAACGAATTTTAAATCTAAGTTGCGCTCGTCGAGAGCTTAAAATCGATATAAAATTTGATATACTTTGAGAAGTTTTGATTTTGAAATTGAATTCGAGATTGAAATTGAGGGTTTGGAATTTGTTTGGTTTGTCTGCCATTGAGAAGAAGAAGCCAGAGAGAATTGTACATACAGACAAATAAAGATATAGCTAGGGTTTATAACGGACTATTTATAGGTAGGTTAGAAATAGAGGTTAATGAACACGATTTGATTTGGAAGTTGAACGATAAACGACCCAAAAAGCCCGTTCTGTCTCTGGAACAAAAATAGGTCATTCTATATATCAAAATGGATTTTTTGGATAGTTCTAAACTCAATGGAATAGGTTTTAAGTCCTAATTCCATCGTATGAAGAAGATATGTTAAAATTAGCTTATTTCAAATTGATTTCAATTATACAAATTTTTAGGCGTTTCAAGCCCGTACGGTCAAACGACAAGTCTGATCGATACAAAACTTGAAATCCTACAATAATTCACTGTTACGGATCCGATGAAACTGGTTTCGCCAAAATCCGACTCAGTGGCCAAAATGGCTATTTTTCCAAGTTAATTAAATAAATAAATATTAAATTAATTATATCACTTTTTCAATTCAAATTTTATAAACTAGCCAATTTCATTTTTTTAATCACTTAGACGTTTACAATGACTTAATACAAGTTTCTATGACAATTCAATGTTGGTTATTACATTAATTACTGTAACGCCCCACTCCGAGACCCACATTAGCAAAGAGTATTACAAGGCAACACCGTCTGCTAATGTGGAGAATAGAGCTGGTTAGGAGAGACCATCTATAGCCTTGCCTTAATTATCTACTGAATACGTCGACAAGGTAGCATATATCTATATTTTTCTCAAGTGGATCGACATATCCAATAAATACTTAACACAAAGCCATAGGTGGCTGAAGGTTTTATCAGAACAAATATGACAACTCAAATGTAATACACATCACAGAATAGTTAATCATCACATACATTTACACATATTCAGATACAATACAAAGTATACAAAATGATACATGTCAGGTGGTAAAGTAAACGACAATATACAGACGAGTCAAAAGAATATATATATCAGAGTTATAGCCAAAAGGACTACACAAAAAGCTATAACAAAAAGGAGCTAATGGAATAGTCCATGCGGAAGAAAAAGAGGCTAAGTCCAATGTACCTAACCTGAAACATCTCGGTCTGACCCGAGTATAAAATACACGGGTCAGTCTAGCCGAATAAATCAGTCGGATAAACTAAATGATAATGAACATACAAGATCATAAAGTACCACAAATTTCTCCAAAAGAGATAATCAAATCATCTAACATAAGATGAATCCAAAACAAGCCGCATATCATCGACAATTCAATATAAACAAAGAATATCATATCCCAAAACAAGGAACAATATTACTCCCACTTAGGAGATATTCCAAAACCTACCATATCGGCAATCATAAGCATTAGTGGAAACATATCCAAAAATCAATGCAACATAGCAAAGAATAGTGCCCACGTAGGCAATATAAATTTCCACGGGGTAGTCGCACTCATATCGTGTGGTTCCTTGTAACCATCGCCGAAAGGCGCTACTCAAGGGAAATATAATAATAAAACATCAGAAAGTCGCACGTGCTAAGACCAGAGTCTTTATGCCAAGTACTGTAATTTATTGGTATCATACGCCTAGGGGCGATACACACAAAGGCTCTACTCCCACATAGGAGCAGTTGTCCACATAGACAAAGCCAATATAATTCTCCCACATAGGAGTAATTGTCCATATAAACAATCAATGACCCACACAGGTCCAGTACTGGCGCCGAAGCTAATGTGTCATAAACTCTTGGAGAGGAACCCGAAAAATGTTAACGTGAGTCCCATACCCCACGTTCGCACTAAACGATTTACTAACCGTTAGTCAATTTCACACTCAAAACAGTACAATGTTCACCTCATCTCATCGGTAAACCAGACCCAAAGGTTAAAACGGTCAAACGAATAGATTAGGAATTAACTGAAAAGATAAACACACATGTTCATAGCACGCGTTTTATTTAATCATTTAATTCTCTTCCCTCTTCGCTCGAAGTGCAAAATTGTGTGTGTTTTAAATAGAAATTATAAATTGGAGAAACAAGCTTTTAATACAATTTAAAAAGATCACTTTATAAAAACCCGTGTACGAAATCTAAAAAGAATCATCAAAGTCAAAAATGCGATGACAACTAATTAGATCAACACGAATCGATTAAACAATGGAAATTCAATCAAGAAATAGGCAAATAGTCAAAAATGTGAATTTCCAGACATCTGAGGGGTTAATCCAGACGTCTGGATTTGGTTTCTGGAAATATTCCAGAAAACCAACCAGACGTCTGAAATCTCAAATCAGACGTCTGACCCCTTTTCAGACGTCTGAAACCTTAATTCGGACGTCTGAAATTAGTCACTGCCATTTTTTTATTAATCTGCATGCACATATTTTTGCTCCAGGTCCAAACCAAACATCTGGACTTGATCATCAAACGTCTGGTCACTTGGTCTGGGCAACAATTTGCCTAGGCCAAAGTGGCCAAAACGTATTGGAAGCGATCGGACTAGCAACGATGACTAAAGATTTACGCCAAGCGACAACCCAGCCTTATAGGCTCTTCGATACACCCCAAACAACATGTTCACAAATCAAAGCTAGGATTTTTAAAGTTTTTGACTTCAAACACCAAAAATAGTAATGTTCACCAAATCAATTCAAAGAAAAGGCAAATGGACATAGATAAGTGTTAGTAATTCATACCCAACAACAATGATATCTATAAAAGTAGATGTGAGTTCAAAAACTCACCTTTTTAACTCAAAAACAAAGATGAGAAGCTCAAATGCAAAGAAAAGATCAACACTCTTCAATATTAACCCTAGAAGCTTCAATCTAAGCTCAACTAGAAAAACATTTCCTAAGTTAGGGTTTAGGAATTCTGAAATAGAAGAGAAGAAGAGAGGGAGAAGAAGAAGAGAGGGAGAAGAAGAAGAGAAGGCTTACCTAAGCTTCACCTTGGATTTTGGAGCAAGAAATGGAGTTTGCAATTGAATCTAGGGCTTGGCAATTTCAATTTCACATTTCTCTCACCATTTTTAGTTGAGCTTGAGTGTTAAGAGAAGTGAGAGTGGAATGAAATGAAGAGGGGCTGAGTTAAGATGTTAAGATGGGTTAGTGGGCTTAAACCCAAACCCAAAGCCCTAGAAGAAAACATCAAAATTCGCTCGCTCCAAACATATCGAAGCTTATATTAAAAAAAAGTCGCAAATGCCATTTTGGACTCAATGGAAGTGGTCCTGAGTCCTAATTCGGTTGGTTGCAAAAAGTAACATTTCGGACTTAAATCTGACTAACGACGCTATATTTAAATAAAATATTTAAATGTACAATCGTAAAATATGCGGGTTGTTACAGACTCCCCTCCTTAAAGAAAATGCGTCTTCGTAATACTTAAGAAGAAAATAAAGAGTAACAACCATAAAAGCATATCAACATAGAAGAAAATCTAAAACCAGAAGTTCACCATAAAGAGCACGAAAGAGTATGTCCGAATGTGTTTTCTTGATGAATTCTCAAGATTCCCAAGAGTAATCCTGAGGATTTAAGGACCATTGAACTTTCACAAGAAGAACATCTTTATTTCGAAGATGTTCAACCTCCAAAGTAATGATACGAATTGAATGTTGCCCATAAGTCAAATTTGGTGAAACTTCGATTTCTACAATTACACCGTGCTCAAGAATAGAATCGGAATCCCTAAAGCATTCCCATAGATGAGAGACGTGGAAGATGTCATGAATAGCAGAAAATTGAGCCGGTAAATAAAAGAGGTGATAAGCCACGGAGACAATGTGTTCGGTGATGGGCAATGGACCAATATATCGAGGTGCTAACTTTCCCGATCAATTGAGACGCACAACACCCATCATAGGTGAAACACAAATGAACACCAATAAAATCTGGACCTAAAACCAGCTTCTCACCGGCTTCAAGCCAACACGAAGGAGATCGGCACGACCTTCCGGAGAGTGCCTCGATAGGTGCCATACCAATACTGGATTGGAAGCTATTATAGGAAGAAAACTCAACAAGATAAATATGATCTTACCAACTTCCACTAAAATCAAGAACATATGCACAAAGAAGATCTTCAAGAGTTTAATTCACACGCTATCTTTGTCCATAGGATTGATGACGATAAGCGGTGCTAAAATTAAGCTTTGTTCCCAAAGATTTTGAAGACCTTACGAAAATCCACTAGAAAAATAATGGATCTCGACTGCAACAATAGAAGTAGGATCTCCTTGCAATTAACATGACATAGAGTTCAGCCAAAAGAGGTATAGTCAAAAAGAGAAGGACGAGCCTCAAGATACACAAAACAAGAGATGAACATGAATTGGATTCACGATCTCGAATCTCACAAGTGGATATAGTCTCGAGATCACTCCATTCGGATATCAACAAAGAAACATCCGCTTGTTGCTCTCGGCTTAAGGGCATCGGCAACACGAATATCCTTTTCCGGAGTACAAAGAATATCAAGATCACAAGATGCAAGGAACTCGAGCCAACGTTGTTGATGCAAATTAAGTTCCTTTTTTAGAAAACAAATATTTCAAAGATTTATGATCGGAGTAGAGAACAAATTTCTCTCCCAAAAGATAATGAACCAAATTCTAAGAGCGAAAACAAAGGCCGCGAGCACTAGATCATGAGTTGCATATCTAGTCTCGACAAGCTTTAATTGTCAGGAAGCAATTGCGATAACACATTCCCTTTGTAAGAGAATGACACTCGAACCAATTCGACTAGTATTGGTACAAACAATAAAGCCTTGGTTCCCCTAGGAAAACATAAGAATAAAAGCATCGGAAAAGAGTTCTTTCAATTGATCCTCTTTCCCGGAAAGCTAAGACTTTCAAAATTATAATTAACTTTATATATATTCATCTTTTTAGAAAAATTAACATTTTACAAGAATTTACTTTGTTTGACTGTCTCATCATAGCGTTTAGGAGATTCCTATCGATAACGTTGATCAAGTGCATCGACCAGAATTCTTAAAGCACTCAATTGGCAAAACAACACAAAATCATCTTTTATAATAAAAAGTCTCTTAAAAAAATTTAACAAACATTCTTTGTTCGTTTAAGAACAAAATCCAATCATACTTATAAATATCTTATTGAAAAGATTTGCAAATTTTAAATTTGTTAATTTCATCCCTAATTAATAAATATAAGAATAAACTAATCGAGATATTCGTAGAATACTCGATTCACAAAATGGATGAAATAAGGTAGAAGGTTCGTCATACCGAATGACATAACGAACCAAACACAAAAATCACAACGAGCGCGGAATGCGGTAAGAGGATGCTACCTTCCGCAACTCGTAGCTGATGAAAACCGATGGCAAGGTCAAACTAAAAAGACCTTAGCACCATTCAAAATATTGCTTAGGTAATGATCCTAAGATAAATCTCAATAATACCGAAAAACTCACAAACTACTCGAATGAGAGAAATAACACTTTCCTCATCATGTGGGTGTAAAGAATAGAATGATATCACCGAATTTGGAAATCAAAATCATTAAGAACAAAAGAAATCTACTTAACAGATTGAGGATGTCGAAGATGAATTATCCACATTGGACATAGGATATAGGCTTTATAATGATTAAGCCAATCCTTTCCCAAAAATCAATTCCGAAGCCTAAGTAACGCATAACATGCAAATCGGCTCGGAAAGAATAACCACATAAAATAATCTCGACATTTACAAAGCAAACTGAGTGTTGTGGATCCAACAACCGGATTCACAATTCTCAAAGAAGTCATTAAGCCCAAAATATTTAAAGAAAAAGTATCAATAAATTCTTTTGATATAAAAGAGTGGGACGCACCCGTATCAAAAGAAATCAAAGAGGAAGATCACGAAATAAAATAATGCCATCAAGGATAGAAGGAGAATTACCTATGGGCTGAGAAGAACCTCCAGAAGTGTGAAGATCCCGGACTCGGCCTTCGAAAATCGGCACCCGTACTTCACTTGTACTCAAATGCTGTAGATTCAAACGCCGAATCTGGCTCCCCGGAGCTTATAACACAGTAAGTATAACAACACAGCGGAATAAAGAAATGGATAATATCATATACAACTCCAATGAATACAATATCCAGAATGATATACAACAATGATACGATATGATACAAGAATATCAGAGATAAATAAAGATGCTACAGCGGAAACAACAGAAGTGATAACTCCAAATGATCTCTAAAAGAGAATGAATCCAATAACTCCAACATCAAGCTCGAACCACCATCACGTTTCACCAAGAGAAGCAAGGCCAGTCATCTGTGAACTCCGAACACTGAACTAGCTCCAGATAATCTACTAAACCTGACTATCTGAAAAACCCAACTCTAGACTGCCCGTGTGGAAAATTGTGGGCACCCAGAGTTTAGGAAAGGAACAATAAACTTCGAGTCGGTCATGGGACCGGTGTGAGTAACAAAAACAGTTTATCTTTAAACAAACAACAAAAGAGTTTTAAACATTGAAATCCGCAATACTTTTGGAAAATGAAACTACCATAAGACCTCCTACCACACACACAATGCAATCGCAGACTTGGAGGAGATTTCTTCTTATGATAGTCAAATATGCTTACTATGCAAAATCATTCGATATTATTACTATCAGTGCATAGTGCAGAAAATCATTACGAAAATACAACATTAATCTTAGCCAGCATAGGTACCATTATATTATGTCTGTTGTGATGCCCCACCTCTATGCTCACGCTAGCCAAGAACACTACTGGGTAATGTTGTCGACTAGCATGAAGAATAAGGCTGTTGAGGAGCGACCATATGTATGATTGCCTTATGCGAGCACCGATATGTCAGATAGTATAACATGCAATTCATTTCAAGAGGAAATCTGACATACTGATGCAAACTCAAAGCTACCACATAGTGGCTAAGTGGACCTCGGAAACAAATATAGAACTAAACATAACATAAATCAGTCATAGACATTCATATCACAAGGCAGAAAAAGATATGAATATATATAACACAAAAAGGTGTACATCAGAGTAGTGGTCAAATAAGATCCACAATATTACAAAAGAATAGATACAAGTGCAAGACAAAAGAATATGTATACATCAAGGAGTCTATATCTCGAATGTATAACAACAAAAACTACAAATATTCTGTAGTTAGACAAAAGTCAGAAGATGATCCAGATAAGGAGTCAAGCTGAAGCACCTGTAACATCTCGGTCTGACCCGAGTATTATTTAATAAGAAAATAATAAACGGATCAGTCTAGCTATAAATATTAGATAAAGGAATGAGATATAATAAGATCGTATGATAAAAATAATGTCATACTAGAACAAATATGATTTAAACAACAACAAAATCATACAATATCTCAAAAATCTCAAAGCACCAAAAAGAATTTCATATTCTTTATTTTATTCACCAAACTACAAATATTGACAAACATATTAATGCCAATCGCAAAAGTTGGTGAAACACAAATTCTAGAAATCATCAAACAGAAATCTAGAAATCATAAAGGGGGAGGCCTATCATAAACGAGAGCATGAAAACTCACCAACACGTGTATCACAAATGGAACGCTATTCCATGGTCGCTAACCATTAAAAATTGAGCCGAAGCTCCATAAACGGTCCGAAGACCACGGGTCGCTACCCCGCCAAATTGAACCGAAGTTCCACAGAAACGGGGTTTAGTCTCCCTCGCAGACAAATAGACATCGCACATCGCTAGTCTAAATCACAAAATGATCATTATTGATCAATAAAAGTGTGAATTACACTAAGCCAGTAAATATATGAGTTTAGCTCCATGTCCCATAACCACTATCTTAACTTAAATATTTGCGAACAAATTGTAGATTTCCACTTGAAAATTGTCACAAGATTTTCAATCGAACAAGTCCAAAAATTAACCGACGAAGTAAACGCAAGCGTTTCATACCACTTGTTTTGCTAAGCCATTCAATTATATTTTCTCATACGAATGAGGTAAAGGTTTGTGTATACTAATAGATTGGAAAACGGTTTTGAAAACAAGCTTTATATTTAAAATAGAGTTGAAATCATTTTTGAAAAAAAGTTTGAATATTTACTACTAGTATAGAAACCTTTATATTTTTAAAGTGACAAATCACAGAAATGATTGTAGAAACAATCAATCACAAAAATCCACGTTCGAAGACGTGAATCAAAACCAAAGAAATCGATACCAAATCCATCAAAATGGATATCCACAAAAATCCCGAAAAAGAAGTCATCAGAGAAGATAATAAATGATAACGACAAATCGGATAACCTTGAATCGATAAAGGCTGGAAATCAAAACAATATATAAAAGAAAACTGTTGGAAATCCTGGAAACAACATACTCTAGACGTCTGTGGTATATGCTCAGACGTCTGTAGTAAGTTTCAGGAAGTTTGCTGAAACAGACCCCATACGTCTGAGCTTCCCAGCAGACGTCTGGTGACGAACATTTTTCATGTTCTGTCTAGCCCCTTTTGGGGCAAGTTCGATACACGGCGGTAGCGACGAATTGAGCAACATCGACTGAGGATTTACGCCACTCGACAACCCAGCCTTATATGGCCCTCCGAAACGCTCCACTAACGTGTTTAAACATCAAAGGTTGGATTTTTAGCAAATTGGATTCCAAAAACCAAAAATTTAACAATTCACCAATTCAATCCAAATCAAAAGCAATTGAACATGAATAAGTGTTAGGAATTCATACCTAACATCAAAGATAGTTATAGACATAGATGTGAGATAAAAATCTCACCTTTAAACCCAAAAATGATGAAGGAGAAGCTTGAATGCAAAGGAAGATCAATTTCACTTCAACTCCAACCCTAGAAGCTTGAATCTAAGCTTAAAAGAAGAACATTTCTAAGTTAGGTTTAGGAAATTTCTGAAATTAAAGAGAGATTGAGTTGGAGAAGAAGATGGAGATACTTACCGAAGCTTCTCTTTGAATTTGGAGCTAAAACTTGGATTTGCTAAAGAAACTAAGGTTTAGGATTTTAATTTCCCATCTCCATCACCATTTTTGCTAAAGCTTAAGTTGTAGGAAATATTATGATGGAGTGAAGAGGTGTGGTGTGGAGTTGGGTTGATTATCAACCGTTGATATGTTGGGAAAATGGGCTGAAACCCAAACCCAAAACCCTAAGTGAAAAGGTCGAAATTCTAGCTAGTTCCAAAAATATCAATATTTATACTTAAAAAAGTCGCAAACGCCGTTTTGGACTCAATGGGAGTGGTCTCGAGTCCCAATTCGACTGTTTGCAAAAAGTAGCTTTTTAGACTTTAATCCAATTAACGATTATATATTTAAATAAAATATTCAAATATTCAATCGTAAAATATGCGGGTTATTACAGACTCCCCTCCTTAAAGAAATTGCATCCTCGCAATCATAAGAAATATTTGAACAAAAAGTAACAACCATAAAAGCATATCAACACAAAAGAAGAAATTTGAAATAAGAAGTTCACCTTAAGGAGCACGAGAGATCAAGTCCGGATGTGTTCGCTCGATGAATTCTCTGGATTCCCAAGAGCAATCCTTAGGATTTGAGGACCACTAAACTTTCATAAGAGGAACATCTTTATTTCGAAGACGTTTAATCTCCGAAGCAATGATACGGATAGGATGTTGCTCATAAGTCAAATTAGGCGAAACTTCAATTTCTTCAATAATACCGGGCTCAAGAATAGTGTTGGAATCTCGAAGGCATTTCAGTAGTTGAGAAACGTGAAACACGTCATGAATAGCAGAAAACTGAGCCGGTAAAGAAAGGCGATAAGCCATGGAACCAATGCGTTCGGTGATGGGAAATGGGCCAATATATCGAGGTGCTAGTTTTCCCGATCGACTGAAACGCATAACACCCTTCATAGGTGAAACACGAATAAACACGAAATCTCCCACAAAAAATTCTAATTTCCTTCTCCGATTATCGGCATAGGATTTTTGTCTACTTTGAGCTTCTATCATCCTATGACGAATAAGATCAATCTTTTCTGTGGAATCTCGAATAAAATCTGGACCTAAAACCAGCTTCTCACCGGCTTCAAGCCAACATGAAGGAGATCGACATGGCCTTACATATAATGCCTCAAAAGGTGCCATACCAATACTAGATTGGAAGCTATTATTATAGGAAAATTCAACGGGAGAAATATGATCTTCCCAACTTCCACCAAAATCAAGAACACATGCACGAAGAAGATCTTCAAGAGTTTGATTCACACGCTCAGTTGGTCCGTCGGACTAAGGATGATAAGCGGTGCTAAGCTTTGTTCCCAAAGCTTTTTGAAGACCTTTCCAAAATCCACTAGTTAACAATGGATCACGATCACTAACAATAGAAGTAAGAACTCCATGCAATTTAACAATTTCCTTGACAAAGAGTTTAGCCAAAATAGGTACGGTCTGATTGGACCGAACAGGAATAAAATGGGTGTAACGACCCGGAATTTTCAAACCCGAAAATTCCAGATAGTTGTGAAAAAGAAGAAAGAGATAGAAGAAAAGAAACAGAAACAAGTCACAGAATCTCACATTCGCAGCGGATAAAAATATAATATCATATAATACCATTTATACAAAGAAACTGTATCAGTTAAATTACACTTTAATACATCAGAGTTACAACATATACACAAATACTGGACATATATAATCAACATGTCCAAATATACAACAATATATCACAGCGGGATACACTCCATACGTTCCTGCCATCCAGCTAGCCACCTGAGCTCCAGAACGTCCTCACCAGAAAATCTGTAATACTCGGTCTGACCCGAGCATTACATCAAAGTAACACCCGGGTCAGGCTAGAAACCAGCGTGAGTAAACCCATCTAACATGGAATACTACAGCATAAAACTACATAAAACCCGGGGTAACTCGTATCAATTTACAAATTCACAATTTGTTATAGACATCATTTATTTTGCACAACAATTTCTAAGTACGAAAACTTAGATTAAATGATCCAATATACTTAAATCATTCCATATCAGTCTATTGATTTCACATACCAATCTACAAAGAATCGAAGTGGTTTCGGATATTTACTAATACTCGACCCCGGTCTCTTCGAATCCAATGTTATCTTAACTCAAGTTATTCCAGTGAATACATCCAAATTTTAAACATACGATGCCACCTTTACATAGTAATCCATCACCGATAGATAATCGCATTATCATAGTTTAAACCAACATATTATATCACCAATCATTCCATATCAGAGATATCCACTCGTTTAAGGAATTTATCATCATTCAATCATAAACAAGATTGATTACTTCCCAATTAATTTAATTCATCTACTTTAGCACTAAGATTAACTCTACTTAAAATTTATTAGTTACAACCAATTAATCATCCTTTAATTTTTAATTATCAATTCTTCAACCCTTCATTTCCATTTGATTAATCTTTAATTACACTTGATTAATCCTTACTTACTTCATTAATTAAACCAACTCCTTTGATTAATTACATTACTTAATCCCTTAATCACACTGAGTAATATTTCCACTAGGTAATTTCTTAATTACTTACCATCATCTAATTAATCATTCTTAATTAATTACAACAAGTGATTATAAATTAACTTTAATTTATTAGAATATCCAACGTTGATTACAATAAGTAATTAATCTCTTAATTACTTTCATTAAGTAATTAACAATTTAAAATTGATTATCTTAATTAATTAATCTAAATCATTAATTTATAAAGTTAACAAATAAATCATTCCTTAATTATCTTATTAATTGAATCGTTTAATTAAGTAATTATTTATTTTTTTACTTATATTAATTAATAATCATTAATTACTTAAGATCTTAATTAATAACCTTTTGAGTTAATTATCAATTACCAATTTAACTTAAAACCATTAATAATAAATTATCCTAAAAAACACATTTTACTTCCCTAATTAACCGTTTAATTTCATTAGTAAGTCCATTTAAAATAAAAATTTTAAAAATAAAGGTTATATACATTGAAATATTTTAAACTCAAGAATAATTTTACTTTCAAACTTTTAATAAATTTCAACTTGAATAAACATTGATTTAAGTCAATCCTTTATCTTGTAAAAACTGTTTATATTTAATACTGTTAAAAATTTTAGCATTAAAACGAGCCCACGTTAAAACCCGATTTACTCAAGTCAACCCCACCTGTACACGAGCCTCACTCGAGACAACGCTAGCCCTCATCTACTTCGAGTTGACCTAAAGAAAACGCGAGCTCTACCCGGTGAAACTCCTTCTTCCCCAACTGCTTCGCCTCCAGTACACACTACGTACACGCGTGCACCTTGCACCGCGAACCAAACGGCGTCGAGCCCTCCTCCGGCCATCACCAAGTCAGCGGCGACTCCAACGACCATCCTCTCTACCCAGATTCAAGAAATCATCCTCGAATTAAAATCCGACCCTTTGATCGAACAACTGCAGAAACAACTTGAACCCAACATCCCATCACTGCCGACCATCTCGTCACATTTGAACCCCGCCCACTTCACCATCGAACACCACGATCTCAAGCTTCATTCTTCCTAATCGCGATCGAACTCGATCCACTAACCAAGCCGAAATTTGCCTTCACAGCCAAGCCAAAACAAAACAACTAAAACCCTAGTTTCTTCAAAATCGAACGATTCAGACAGTAGAAGAAATCTGAAGCCTTTTTTCCCAACATCTATAACTTAAGAACAAGCTACAACCTAAGTTTCAACTCAAATTATTGCGTATATCATCTGCAGTTCACAAAAATTCCCAAAATGTTCAAACTCCAGAATTCTCTTGATTCCTTAAACTACAAATCATGAAACTTGTATTAAAATTCATGATTTTTACCCACTAATTTGTTCATGTAACCTAAATCATAAGTCAAAATTTTTGATTTATCATATATATCAGTATTTTACTGTTTTTCTAAATTTTAAACTCACTTGCTAAAGTTAAGATCCTAAAATTATCTTAAAAGCCATCATCTTCCTCACACAAACAACTTCCAGTTAGATTTCGAAATCAAATAATGATTTCATTTATTTATATTGAATGTTTCTTTTAACAAGACCTTCTCAGTAAATTTACAGAGAAACTTTTGCATGTATATGAACAGACAAGCTCACCCATAATAAACATAACAATTCATATAAATTTAAGCTATAGTATCTTAATTCAAGACAATCAACACATGCATAGCAGTAAAATTTAGATCAACTGTTTTTAAAAGAAATTTTACTCACCCGCTTGATAAAAGAACAGAGCACTATGTTGGAATCTGTTTTGAACTGGGAAAAATGTCTTCATTTATATCTTCTGCCAATCATCCTGTTGTAGTGGTAGTTGCTTGATTGTTGATGTTTAAATGAAATCTTGTTTAAGTTTTTAAAAGAAGTTTTAGCTCAGTTTCACTTGGCTCGAATTGGAAATGGAAATGATAAGAGAAGGTTGTTTATAGGCTTATGTATAAACTGTTTTACAGGGTTTATATTTATATTTTTCTTTCTTTATTTTTGTCAGATATTTTTGTAAAGATGGAGGCTGAAAATCACATTTTATACACTCGAAATGACTTTGTTATGCTGTTTAGATATGGAACATTTAATGCTATTTGTACCTTGTTTTCTTATTTTACACACATCCTAAAAAAAAATTTTATACTTGCCTGGCTTCATTGACAAGTCACATGCATTTTATTTTTACTTTGTTTTGATCCTTGTTGTTCTTAAAGCCTGCATATTCATATTCGAACCATTTGTTTGACTATGCAGATTTGTATTAGGCTGGGAAGTCTTCTTTTCTTAGCTTGCATTCCTTTCTTATGTGCTATACAAACATGCTACTAGTTTGATAAAAAAATGTAGTGTTAGTGAAATGTTATTCTAATATATTGTTTAATTATGAAATGTAAGTGGTTGTTATTTTAATATGTTGTTTGATTATTTGGTATACTTGTTTTATTATTTACAAACTATAAAATTCGCTTATGTAAACTTTTACTCGTATTATTGTATTGTATTCCTATATGAATACTTTTATTAATAATTATAAAATCCAAACCAAAGTTAGAATAAGCTTTTAAAACAACTTAAAACATTTATCTAAAGTATTTAAAACAATATATTTATTGTAATCATCAAATCAATTTATGTGTATATCCTAATATTGTACCAGTTCCAAATTTATATACTTTTAAATTAATATATTGATTCAGATATTTTTTTACTCGTTAGAACTTTATTTGTTTGACTAATCAATATCAATATTTCAATGATTTAATTCCATTAATTACTAATCAACAATCGTTAAAAATCTGGGTCATCACAATGGGCGTATTTTGTAAGTCTATCTACTATCACCCATAGGCTATCATGACCCGAACGAGAACGGGGAATTTCGTCAATAAAATCCATGGAAATTTGATCCCACTTCCATATTGGAATTTCCAAAGGTTGCAATAACCAACCGAGCCTTTGATGCTCGGCCTTAACAAGTTGGCAAGTCATGCAACGCTTAACAAAGTTAGCAACATCAGATTTCATTCCCTCCCAATAATAAAGTCGCTTCATATCCACATACATTTTACTACTACCGGGATGAATGGTAAATTTAGAACGATGAGTATCTTCTAAAATGTCTTTACGAAGATCAATAATATTTAGCACAATAATCTACCAAATTTTTGAATACCGCCACGAGTATCAATATCAAAGTCTATCAAACATTCAATATCGATTTTGTCCCTACAACTTCGGCCAAGAAGAACAAATTCGGGATCATGCTTTTGAGCTTCAAGAATGTCGTCTAAAAGAGAAGGATGAGCCTCAAGGCTATACAAAACAAGAGATGAACATAAATCAGATTCACGATCTCGAATCTCACAAGTGGACAAAGTCTCGAGATCATTCCACTCGGATATCATCATGGAAACCACCGCTTGTTGCTTATGACTAAGGGCATCGGCAACACAATTTCCTTTTCCGGGAGTATAAAGAATATCAAGATCATATGCAAGGAACTCGAGCCAACGTTGTTGATGCAAATTAAGTTCCTTTTGAGAAAATAAATACTTCAAAGATTTATGATCAGTGTAGAGGACAAATTTTTCCCCCAAAAGATAATGGCGCCAAATTCTAAGGGCGAAAACAATAGCCACGAGCTCTAAATCATGAGTGGCATATCTAGCATCGGTATAAACAATAAAATCTTGGTTCCCATCGGGAATCACAAGAATAGGAGCATCGAAAAGGAGTTCTTTTAATTTTTGAAATGAAGCTTCACATTTGTCTGACCAAATGTATTTAACTCCCTTCTTGGTCAAATTAGTAAGAGGTATGGAAATTTTGGAAAATTCTTTTATGAACCGACGGTAATAGCCAGCCAATCCGAGAAAGCTATGAATTTTCGTCACACTCTCCGGTCTCTTCCAATTTTGAATCGCTTCAATCTTTGAAGGATCCACAGAAATTCCGGATTCAGAAACAATATGGCCCAAAAATTTCACACGAGATTGCCAAAAGTGGCATTTAGAAAATTTTGCTTTCAATTGGTTGTTCCTAAGAGTTTCCAACACAATCCGAAGATGATTTTCATGCTCCTCCTCGATTTTAGAATAAATAAGAATATCATATATAAAGATGAGAACAAATCGACCAGGAAGTCTTTGAAAACTCGATTCATAAGGTCGACGAAATATGCTGGAGCATTCGTCAAACCAAATGGCATAACAAGCCATTCATAAGATCCATAACGAGTACGGAACGATGTCAAAGAAATGCTATCCTCTGCAATACGAAGCTGATGAAAACCGGTTGCTAAGTCCAACTGCGAAAAGTCTTTAGCACCACTAAGCTGATCAAATAAATCATCAATCCGAGGCAAGGGATATTTATTCTTCATGGTGAGATCATTAAGTTTGTGGTAGTCAACGCAAAGCCTAAGTGTACCATCAGATTTCTTTACAAAAATAGCCGAAGCTCCCAATGGAGAGGAACTAGATTGAATAAATTGCTTTGCTTCCAATTCGGATAATTGTTTGCGCATCTCCTCATTTTATTTATTGGAAATACGATAAGGAGGACGAGTAATAGGCAGAGCTCCAGGGACTAGATTAATTTTGAACTCAATTGCTCGCTTAGGTGGTAATCCTAGAACGGGCTCAAATATGTCAGGAAATTCACGAACAACGTGAATGAGAGAAATGACATCTTCCTCATCATCATTATCGTCATCATGAGGATTTGGAGAATATAAGGATGCTTTTGAATTGGAATCTGGATCTTTCAGAACAAGATAAATCTGCTTAACAGAATGAGGATGTCGAAGATATATAGTCCGCTCAGGACATAGGATATGGGTTTCATAACGGTTAAGCCAATCCATTCCCAAAATCATTCTGAAACCAAGGTAACGCATAACATGCAAATCGGCACGGAAAGAGTAATCACATAAAATAATTTCAACATCTTTACACAACAAACTGAGTGTTGTGGATCCCCCGACCGGATTCGCAATTCTCAAAGAAGTCATCAAGCCAATAACATCCAAAGACAAAGCATCAACAAGTTCTTTTGATATAAAAGAGTGAGATGCACCCGTATCAAAAAGAACTCGAATAGGAAGATCACGAAATATAATAATACCATCAAGGATAGAATGAGAAATACCTTGACCACGAGAAGTGTTAGAAGGTTGTACAACATTTAGCTTGCCCTCCTTCTTGCCTTGAAGTTTGGGACACAAAGATAAAGTATGGCCCGAACTCTGGCAATATCGGCAGAAAAGAGGCTTCGGGCACTTATTTGCCTAATGGTCCTTAGAACCATAATTGTAACATTCTCTATGGCGGGAGGTAGGAGTATTTGCTACTAGTGTTTCTTGCTTTCCCTTCTTGTTGGAGTTAGGCTTGAATTTAAAAGGTCTCTTCTTGTTGATATTTGGTTTGGCCTCAGCATCACTATCCTTATCAGCCTCTTCGAGTCGAAGAGCGATATCAACAAATTGATCAAAAGAAACTTCTAATTTCATAAGCAATGGCGTCTTTAGGCTCTTGTTCAAGCCGTACACAAATCTCTGATTTTTCTTCAATGGGGTATTAATCTACTCGACCCCATATTTGGAAAGAGATTCGAAAGAAGCGACGTAATTGGTCACGGAAGGTCCACCTTGAACAAGGCGATAAAGCGTCGAGCTAGAGATACTTTCTCAGCTTCCGGCACAAATTTTAATTCGAACCTTTCCCAGAATTGCTCCCAAGTGAGGTCTGCTTCAATAATTTCAGAGATCAAAATCTCGTACCAGTCTAATGCTCTTTCTTGGAGCATACTAGAAGCCACTTGGACTCGATGAAGATCAATAAGATTCATGCGAGAAAAGATGCGGTCGCATGTTCGAAGCCAAGCATGGACTTCTATAATGCTCTCGGAACCTTTGAATGGGTTTCCACCCAAATTGGTGTAATCACTACACAAGCGTGTAAACCCAGATTTAGGATGGGTGGGCTCAGGAATAGGTCCGACAGCTTGAGCATTTCTTACAAGATCAAGGAGTTGCTGAGCAGACATAAATACTCCATCCTAGGGAGTAGCACTAGATTGACCGGCACTGGGACGACCTGGTCTAACCATTTCTCTTCTCTAAGAAAGAAAGAAAGAAGAGGAAAAAGGTTATTCACAAAATGAATATCAAACAAAGTTGATGGGTAAAACAAGGTATCATAAAAAGAAATAGGATAGAATAGTACGAAGATTCGAATTAAATCCTATGGCACAATTCCTAAGATAGACTTAGGACGATGATCCTTGCTAGATTATTCTACATTGTTTCGAAGTTTAGCTTTGATACCATGCTGCGATGCCCCACCTCCATGCTCACGCTAGCCAAGAACACTACTGGGTAATGCTGTCGACTAGCGCGAAGAATAAGGCTGTTGAGGAGCGACCATCTGTATGATTGCCTTATGCGAGCACCGATATGTCAGATAGTATAACATGCATTTCATTTCAAGAGGAAATCCGACATACCGATGCAAACTCAAAGCTACCACACAGTGGCTAAGTGGACCTCGGAAACAAATATAGAACTAAACATAACATAAATCAGTCATAGACATTCATATCACAAGGCGGAAAAAGATATGAATATATATAACACAAAAAGGTGTACATCAGAGTAGTGGTCAAATAAGATCCACAATATCACAAAAGAATAGATACAAGTGCAAGACAAAAGAATATGTATACATCAGGGAGTCTATATCTCGAATGTATAACAACAAAAACTACAAATATTCTGTAGTTAGACAAAAGTCAGAAGATGATCCAGATAAGGAGTCAAGCTGAAGCACCTGTAACATCTCGGTCTGACCCGAGTATTATTTATTAGGAAAATAATAAACGGATCAGTCTAGCTATAAATATCAGATAAAGGAATGAGATATAATAAGATCGTATGATAACAATAATGTAATACTAGAACAAATATGATTTAAACAACAACAAAATCATACAATATCTCAAAAATCTCAAAGCACCAAAAAGAATTTCATATTCTTTATTTTATTCACCAAACTACAAATATTGACAAACATATTAATGCCAATAGCAAAAGTTGGTGAAACACAAATTCTAGAAATCATCAAACAGAAATCCAGAAATCATAAAAGGGGGAGGCCTAACATAAACGGGAGCATGAAAACTCACCAACACGTGTATCACAAATGGAACGCTATTCCATGGTCGCTAACCATTAAAAATTGAGCCGAAGCTCCATACACGGTCCGAAGACCACGGGTCGCTACCCCGCCAAATTGAACCGAAGTTCCACAGAAATGGGGTTTAGTCTCCCTCGCAGACAAATAGACATCGCACATCGCTAGTCTAAATCACAAAATGATCATCATCGATCAATAAAAGTGTGAATTACACTAAGCCAGTAAATATATGAGTTTAGCTTCATGTCCCATAACCACTAGCTTAACTTAAATATTTACGAACAAATTGTAGATTTCCACTTGAAAATTATCACAAGATTGTCAATCGAACAAGTCCAAAAATTAACCGACGAAGTAAACGCAAGCGTTTCATACCACTTGTTTTGCTAAGCCGTTTAATTATATTTTCTCATACGACCGAGGTAAAGGTTTGTGTATACTAATAGATTGGAAAACGGTTTTGAAAACAAGCTTTATATTTAGGGAACGTTTGTCATACATCCTTAATAACTTTCATAATTCACCAAACATCCCTTAGATACAAAACATAAAAATTTCATCCCTATTTTTAAAGACAGCCTTTTCTTTTCCCAAACTACCCTCAAAAATCATCGTAAAACCCTAAACCAACGCTTTTTTTATCGTTCAACCTTTGATACAATTGAAATCACAGTTTCTTCAAAAAATTCCGAAAATTCTACAAAATCGAACAACTGAACAACCAAAATCAAGTCGAAAATCTCACACGAGGAAAAATGGGAAGATCGAAGGTGATATATCTCAATTTCATAAGTAGTCGATTTAAATTCCACTGTTTTAAATCGATAGATCTTAGGGTTTTTGCAAGGATTTTAGAGATTTTCGAGTTAGCAATGCATGTAATCGAGCTTTTTTATGGTAATACAAAGAAAATTGAGAATGCAGATGATATACTAAAAAACATTCTGTAATTACTGCAATTTTTGTAAAAAATTGTTCAAAAAACTATTTCCTCTCTTCAAATTTTAGGCAGATTCATATTTGTATTAAAGGTGCAATTATTTCAAATATTCGCAGATAATTCAGCAAATTTTAAACGTTTTTGATTTTTTTGCAAATTTACAAAATTTGCAAATAATTGCAGATATTTCTGCAGCTATTTGGTATAGTTGCAGAAATATCTGCAACTATCGGGTATAGTTGCAGAAATTTATGCAACTATTCGGTATAGTTGCAGAAATATCTGCAACTATTGCACATAGTTGTAAACATTTCTGCAACTATTGCATATAGTTGCAGAAATGCAACTATTGCAAATAGTTGCAGAAATGTCTGCAACTATGTGCAATAGTTGCTGAAATTTATGCAACTATTCGGTATAGTTGCAGAAATATCTGCAACTATTGCACATAGTTGCAGAAATGCAACTATTGCTAATAGTTGCAGTAATATCTGCAACTATTGCACATAGTTGCAAACATTTCTGCAACTATTGCATATAGTTGCAGAAATACAACTATTGCAAATAGTTGCAGAAATGTCTGCAACTATGTGCAATAGTTGCTGAAATTTATGCAACTATTCGGTATAGTTGCAGAAATATCTACAACTATTGCACATAGTTGCAAACATTTCTGCAACTATTGCATATAGTTGCAGAAATGCAACTATTGCAAATAGTTGCAGAAATGTCTGCAACTATTTCGTATAGTTGTAGAAATATCTGCAACTATTGCGTATAGTTGCAAAAATATCTACAACTATTGCACATAGTTGCAGAAATATCTTAATACTATATATCATCAAATTGAGCCTAAATTCAGTTACATATTCATTATAACTGCAAGTATTTAACATTACCTATCATATTATTAGATTGTGCATATTTATTTCATAATTTTTAATTTACTTTTACAGAAGAACACAAAAGAAGATATAAAAGAAGGAAAAAAAGTTATGTTGGAAACATCAATTGTTCCTGTTGAACAACAACCAGGATTAAATATTCTACCGGAAAAAAGAAAAACAATCAGTGAAGGGAAAATCAAATCAACAGAAGATAATTACAGAAATAATTTGAGGCCTTTCATCGATGTTCTTGGCAGGATTAAGAATGAAGAATTGCTGACAGTATCACATACAAAATATCTCCAAAATTTACCTTTCTACAAGTTCATTCATATGATCTATATTGGAATTATACCTGCAAAAGAAAACACAAAAAACTCAACAACAATAGACATAATCATCAAAGCATACAGAAAGAATTTGAATTGTTTCCAATTTGGAGATATGTTACTAACATTTACAGAGGATGATATAAGCCAATTGTTATCAATTCCTACAGATGGTCAGCAAATCAAAACTTCTGGCCATATGAAAAAAGAGGGTAAAAGCAATGCTCGGTTTACATCATTCATCAGCAGACACTTTGAAGGAGAAACAGGTGTCAACAAAAAAAACATAGAAAGGGAATTGTTTGCAACAATAAAAGGATCATCAAAAGAAGAACAAGCAGATACGGCAAAGCTTTTGCAATTGCATTTGGTTGCAACATTCTTAATATCAAATCCAAACTCAACTATATCATGGAATATGATTCCATATTGTGTTAGTGAAGATAAAATGCAGTAGATATCATGGCCAAAAACGATTCACAAGCATTTGATAAATCAAATTGAAAAATATATTGACACCCCAAGGAAAATAAATGCATGCGTTACATTTTTACTGGTATTAAATTTTTAATTAATTAGATAAATATCCTATTAATTAATAATTTATTCTAATACTAATTGTCTTTTTTGCAGTGGTGGATCTATGAGAAAACACAAATTTTGAAATCTGCTAAATTGCAATACAACAACTCGTATCCCTTGGCTGGCAAATGGGATATATCAAAACTCAAGCCAATAATGTTATTGACCATAGAATACAACTCAGTAAGTATAACTGCAATTTAATTTATAGAATTGTTAAGCTTTAGTAAAAAAATAGCCAGTACTCTATTTGTTTGCAAACTTATCTGCAACATTTAACAATGGTTGTAGATATATATGCATTTATTAGCAGCAGTTGAGCTTTTTTTGGCTGCAATTATTCACTACATATGATGACTTATCTGCAATTTTTATAAACAATTGCATATTTATCTGCACTTAAAATAACAAAACTTGTGATATCCCGGGATTTCGAGAAGTTTAAAATGTGATAATCTCTTAATTTAAATTATTTTAAATTGATAAATTTGTTATTTTCAAATATTTTGATATGAAATGTATGAATAAAGTTTTTATTAAAATAAGATTTGTTTTACAATATTTTCTTTAAAAGAAATTTTATTTATGTAAATTTGGGAAATATTTATTTAATAGTAATAAATATAAAAGTTTTATTTTTTACACTTAAAAATGAATTAAATATATTGTATATGATTTTATTAGGATATAATTAGTTTATTTGATTTTCTTTTAAAGGTGTCATTTATTTATAATATAGGAAAGCATTTATTAAATAAGGTATGTATTTATTTAATTAGGAAAATTCATTTTTAAAGGCTTTTAAATAATTTTAAAACAAATGAAAATTAAATAATGACAAGTGTTAAATTTCTAAACATGTTAAATACATGTGTTAACAAGATAAATAAGGGTAGAGACAAGTGTCATCCTTTAATTTTATTTTCTTTAAATTTTAATAAAATCTAAATTACCTATATAAACTTTCACCTCCTCTCTTCTTTTTCTTTTCTTATCTTTTTCATTTGCAAAGACAAAAATTCTCAAACCAGAAAATGTTCAAACCGAAATCATCTTCTCAAACAAAACTGAAATTCTTCTCAAACCCAAAATGAAATTTCCTCAAACCAGATCAAAGCTAAATTCTCAAATTCAAGACCTGTAACCCTTTGTTCTTGCAAGCCTGTAATCTGAAATCTACTCAAACCTGTTGACATTGATCTGATCAAAAATCAAGTCCTGTAAATAAAAAGCTGTAAATCAAATCTCCTCAAACCTGAAATTCATCTTCAAAAAGCCTAATTCTCAAGTTCAAAAGCCTGTTAACATTTGCCTGTTTCAAATCAAGTCTGGCACCATTCCAAGTGCATGCAAGTGAATCTGGAGTTTCAAGAGCCTTCCTGTTTTTAAAGTTTCAAAAGCAAGTGTTTCAGTTTTCAAAACAAGCAGATAAAATTCAAAGCAAATTCAAGTTCAGTTTCAAGTTTTCAAAGTAAATTCAGTTTTTCAAAGATTCCAGTTTATCACTTCTCTGTTCAACATTAAATAAGTGAGTAAACTTTACTTTAAAAACAGTTTGAATCTATATTGCAAGTGATAAATTTATATGGATATGATATAATATGGTTGCCTAAACGATTATTTCTAGAATATGTTGAAACTGACCTGTTTATATGACTGTATATAACAGAGTATATATTTCTTGTCTCTGTTATTTTAAAACTAGTAAGCAAACCCCTTATATCTGCCTATATCCTTTGATATTGTGATGGATGCCTGAAGTATTATCTAGAATGTGTTTGCATGTATGAAATTATGTGTTGTATGTATATAAACATAGAATAATCTATGTGCATGTCTGTGTATATAGATGTTAGTCTCTGTAGTGTTCCTAGACTCAAGATCATCACCAACGAATTAATTTTAGACCATGATCTTTAAAGAAAAATTGATTATAACATTGTGATATCATTTTTAAAAATAGATTTAAGTGGATATATCAAGTAATTATTTCAAAAACAAGGATTTACAGTGATGATCTAATATAAGTCAGAAATCGACCATTTTAATTTCACAATTAAATTCCATAACTAGATTCGTGCTAGGAAATGATGATTTTAGATATAGATTCCATGACATTTAAATTTGGGAATATTGAGTATTCTCGAGTTGATCGAAATTTCTATTTTCTTCGATTCTCGACGTTTGGCGAAGAATTGGACATCGAATCTGAGGCTGAAGGAATATGGAGGAGTGGAGATCATCAGAAAAATAATCGGTGGATTTATTAACCACCGTGGTGGCAGGACGACGTGATTATAGGGTTTTATGTCAGTTTTTAGTCGGGGTCGAAAAGTGGATTACTGCTCTGTCATCGGAGCATCGGAGGAGGCCGGTCATGGGGGAAAAGAAGCGTATGACGTTCGCAAAGCTTCGGGTGAAGTCTCGTGACCTCTGATGGTCGGAGTTGTCTGGACGAGGGAGGATTAGGTGAGTTCATGGTTTCAATTTGATCGTTTATGTCGATTTTGTTTTGGGTTGTGATGAATGTCTGGGATGGTCGGAATCTAGTGTAGGAGTCGTCGTCGACCTATCGGAGGTAGATAGGATGAACGTAGTTTCGTTGTTGGGTGGTGCACGTGCACGTGTGCACGGCGATGATGTGGTGCCTGGAAGGTTGGGTTTGGGAAGAAGATGATTTCTCGTGATTTGTCTCGAGGAATTTCGTGAGTGACTCGGGGAAATGAAGAGATGGACGTGAGTTTGTCTCGTGTACGTGAGAATTGTGGTTCCAGATTTCCAGTTTTTAAACTTAAGCTAAATCTAAAAAAAAAAAGAAAATATATAGAAGAAGAGGATGAAGAACTCGAGTCTGAACTCGAGAAATGGTCGGGTTGAACCCGAAGCAGGAGTTTGGACAGTTTTTTTTAAAAAGAATAAATTTTTATAAAACAAAGTTTGGAAATTTAAGAAGAACTTTAGTTTAAACTTTCCTTAAACTAAAATTCTTTTATTTATAATAAATGTACCTTTAACATTCTGGATTAGGAATTATATTATTGATTAACTTTAATTTGTTAAGATTAATCTTTAAGTTATTCTAAAGTTTATTTTTTTTATATAATTAAGTGTTAGTTAAAAGAATAAATGTTTTAAAAATAAGGTGATTAGATAATTAATAAAGAAAATGTTTTATCTTTAACTTAATCAAGGTTTGATAATAAATGAGGTGATTTAAAGAGTCATTAATTTATTTAATTAATTAATGATTAAGGATTAATTAATTTATAATTAAGGGTTATAATTAATTAATTAAAGGTTAATCAAATGTAATTAAGGATTATTAATTAAGTAATTAAAGATTTATTAATTAATGATTAGAGATAAATTAATTAAGTAATTAAGATGGGTTAATTAAGTAATTAAAGGTAAACTAATGATAATTAAGAAGTACTTAATAAAGTTTTATTAAATAATAATTAAGTTTTCTTAATTAATAATTAAGAAATTATTAAATTATAATTAAAGTTAATTAAGGATTAATTAACTGTTATTAAGGTTAGTTAATTATCATTAAAGATTGATTAATAGATAATTATGGATTAATTAAATTGGTAATTAAGGTTGTTAATTAATAATTAACTTTTATTAATTAATAACTAAGAATAATTAATTAGTTAATTAAGTTTAATTAATTAAGGATTGATTACTTTGTATTAAAGGATATTGATTAATAATTAAGGTTTATTAATAAATAGTTAAAGAATAACTAATCAAGGATTAATTAATTTGTTAAAGGGTAATTAAGGATGAATTACTTAGTTATGATTTATGAAATGAATGTGATTTATTTAAGTAAATTAATTTGTTAATTAATTAAGGATAGTCACTTGGAAATTAAAGTATAATTACTTAATATAATTTGTTAAATGAAATTACTTAGTGTAAGTAATTAACAAATGAATTACTGTATGTAATTGGTGTAATTAATCAAAAAGGATTTATAAAAGAAATTAAGGTAATTAAGAGGTAATTAAGAATAATTAATTACTGTTAATGATTATTTAAGTTGATTTATGAAAGTAATTAATTAATGCATGATTAATTAATGTAATTAATTAAGGAATAATGTAATTAATTATAGATTAATTAAAGAAATTAATTAATTAAGGATCATTAATTATTGTAATTAATGAGAGTAATTAAAGGTTAATTACTATAAAGGATTAAAGATAATTAAATTGTGAAATTAATTAAAGAATAATTACTTTATGTAATTAATGAAGAATTAATCAAGAGTGATTAATATTTAATGATTAATTAATTAAATGGATAAGTAATTAATTAATGATTGATTAAGCAAGGTTAGGAATTAATTCTTAAGTAATTAATTTAATTTAAGTGGATTAAATTAATTATAATAGAGATTAATAAATGGTTGCTTATGAATGATGGTTGAGTAGAATGTCTGATTTGGTTGATATCTATTGGATGATATACTATGATATTCTGTGATATGATATAGGATATATCTGTGATAAATATGTGATATTTACCTATGTTAATGCTATGTGAATTCAAGTATTAAATTGAATTGAATTGTTTAAACCTTTAAAACAACTTGGCCTTAAAAGATACGTTTTGGATTTCGATGAGACCGGGATCGGGTTTCCGTATACCGGTATTCCAGGTCTGGAGACCCGAATACCACATCGATCCAAATTAACGATAGGTCGTGAATCTCAAGTGAAGATGAAGATTCAGAGTGCAAGGGTTATTGTCGTTAACTCTGAGGGTGATTCCAAAACGAGTGTAACGAGATAATGCCTTCGGTTTCGTTCGAACCCGGAACGAACTTGTATGGATTGAATGCTTTCAGCACATCGTCAGGCGGACGATGAGCATTCTAAGTGATATGTTCTGATTAAAGGTAATCGTAACCTCAAGCCTCATCAACCGGGAATGGCTAAAATAGGGGAGGTGCAGCAAGGTTTCGTGGGTAGCACCCACTGAGAGCAAGATAGATCCCTGTCTAGAGGTCCCTTTTCTTTTATTCGGCTTAGTGTGTGGTTGGTCGCGCCAACTACGGGATTGTCTTGTTCGGAATTATCCAGTAAGGGATGGTTCCGGCTTTGTGTTGCAGGGGAGCGGGCGTACTCCTCGGTACGGTGATCTAGGCCACGTACTGTGACGGGCGGTACCCCAGTAGCCCTGCCATTGTATGGAATCCAAACTCCAATAAGTGTCGTACGTATTAGTTGTGCCCAACTATGTTGAAATGTGAGATGCAAGCATTTCAGCTATTTCATATTTACTTGAAAACCCTAGACCCTATTATAATACAAACAGATTTCCTATCAAATGTTTTAGTTAGCGTAAGGTAAAAACTTACCCATGTTTATTTGTGGGGAGTCTTACGTGACACTTTTGTTTCCAAAGGTTTTCAAAGTTAAACAACTTTAACCCGTTTACTCACACCAGACCCATGTCTGACCCAAGTGTTTATTTTCTGTTTTATTAAACTCTTGGGTACTCAATATTGTATTGAGTAGTCGAGGGATTCAGGTTAGTCTTGACGAATACTGGAGGAGCTGTGGAGCAGGAGGCTTCAGAGTGTAGATATATAGAGTTTCCGCTGTGTATGATGTATTGTATTGATATAGTTGTGTTGTATAATAGACAGAAGTTTATAACTGTCTATATTGTGATGTATAAGTTGTGTACTCTGATGTATATGATACTATGTAATATCTTATGTGATATAATATATTTCTCGTTCCGCTGTGAGATTTCTGATGTGTTGTTGTTCTTTCTTTCTCTTCTTTCTTCTTCTATCCCTTTCTTTCTTCATAACGATGCGTCTTTCTGGGCAAAGAAAGTCGAGGTCGTTACACGTGGTATCAGAGCAGAGGTTGAGCGAATGCCTAAGCTTTTGGTTAAGTGAATATCAGGACACTAGGTTGAGTGAATACCTAGGTTCGGAAGGGTTGTTCCTTAGAGATAGGATCTGTAGCAACCTGTTTGAGTGTATATATATATACGAGTGCGCGTATTTGTTAGTTATATAAAATGATTTTATATTGTGTTAATTGATCGGTTGGGTGGTATATGGATTCTGGTCAATACGAGTAGCTAACGTTATTGATAGGGATCTCTAAACACTTGGACCAGGCCAACAGACACAATATTGTTTTAAAAAAAGGTAGATGAAATAATTTTACCCAAATATAATTTCTATATAAAAAAGTATCATTTTAAATGTATATGGTATTTGTAATGATTGGTTGAGATGATAATAATTTATCATCTAGGATTAGGAGTTTGAATGTTGAGGTTGGAAGTGTATCTGTCGAGATTGTAGACCTAATACTGTCTCGAGTAAGCTTTGCTATGGTGAAGGATTTCATCGATCTCCGAAGGAAACTGTAATGGTTCGGAGTTTATCTTTGAGGTATGGATGAGTAGAGTTGGATCTGTCGGGTAGACAGAAGCGAGTGATGGTACCTTGATACCTCAGGTAATAGTAGTTGTATGATGAGATACAGTGACGATGGATGTTCCCGAAGATGTTTTCTTTGGAACAGGATTAAGGAAGTGTGAATGCTTTGGTATTGTGACTGAGTTCAGCATGATGTTTGTGTTTGGTTTGAAGTCCGAGTTTCTCTAGAAGCTTTGGATAAGGAGTCTTAGGCATCTGTGTCAGCAGTGTAGCTCAAGTGTTCTGTGTTCCTGTTGGAAGATCTTTTGGCTTAGAAGTTTCTTAGAATTGGAGTTCAGAAGCTGCAGAGTAGATTCATTTTTTTTCAAATGGATTGGTCAAGCACTAGACTGTTTTGATGGATTAAGAAAGAACAGTAATTTTTGGATATTGGACTGGATAGGATCGCAAAAGTGACTTGCGATAGTTTGAGTGTTCTCTTGGGAAATCTTTTGCTTGAGTTTGAGGCATCTCTAGAAGATGTAGGAGTTATAGAGTTGTCAGAGATTTTATGGGAAGTGTTGATCTAGTTTGTGTTCGAGTTCATAGACGACATCTAGATCAGAGTTGAGCAGCGAAAGCTTGGTAGTAGTTGTTCTAGAGTAGAAGCAACCGGAAGTTGCAGTGTTTGGATTAAAGGGTTCCTACAGGAAGCTTTTCAAGATTTGAAGGTCAGATTGGTGAGAGAATCTGTTTTGTCTTGATAAAAGAAGTATTTGGAATCTACTGATGATTGAGGAGTAGAGTTTGAGTTCTGGATTTCCGTAGATCTTGAGAGGATCCGTTTGTTGGATTGTTTGTGGTCCGGTTTGTTTCGAGAAGCATCAGCAATGGTTGAGCTGATCAGGAAAGGTGAAGGTAGCCTAGAATCATCAGAAGAGTTCTGTGGATTAGAGATGGAGAATTTTGGAATTCGAAGTTGGAGACTTCGTTGTTATTTCTTCGGTAAAGGAAGCAATTGAGTTTGGGTAAGACTAGGAAGATAGCTCCGAGTATATTGGATCTTTCTGAGTTTTTGTGAGGATATGTGTTTTGGCTTCGGTATTGAATTACCAGTTTGGATTTAATAGAGCGAGTAACCCAGTATCTGTATCGGGGAAACTCGGGATAATTTTAGGTAGTTTATCCGGATCTATGTCCGGATAGCTAGAGTTGTTTGTTCGGATAAAATTGTTTGTTTAGATAAAATTGTTTGTTTGGATGAATGGTTGTTTGATTGATAGTATATGGCTGTTAAGTATAATTGAATTGTTTTAAAATTGGTTGAAATAAATATAAAAATCTTTGGATTATCTTTTGTTTTAAATTTCGAGGACGAAATTCTTTTAAGGGGGAAGGAATGTGATATCCCGGGATTTCGAGAAGTTTAAAATGTGATAATCTCTTAATTTAAATTATTTTAAATTGATAAATTTGTTATTTTCAAATATTTTGATATGAAATGTATGAATAAAGTTTTTATTAAAATAAGATTTGTTTTACAATATTTTCTTTAAAAGAAATTTTATTTATGTAAATTTGGGAAATATTTATTTAATAGTAATAAATATAAAAGTTTTATTTTTTACACTTAAAAATGAATTAAATATATTGTATATGATTTTATTAGGATATAATTAGTTTATTTTATTTTCTTTTAAAGGTGTCATTTATTTATAATATAGGAAAGCATTTATTAAATAAGGTATGTATTTATTTAATTAGGAAAATTCATTTTTAAAGGCTTTTAAATAATTTTAAAACAAATGAAAATTAAATAATGACAAGTGTTAAATTTCTAAACATGTTAAATACATGTGTTAACAAGATAAATAAGGGTAGAGACAAGTGTCATCCTTTAATTTTATTTTCTTTAAATTTTAATAAAATCTAAATTACCTATATAAACTTTCACCTCCTCTCTTCTTTTTCTTTTCTTATCTTTTTCATTTGCAAAGACAAAAATTCTCAAACCAGAAAATGTTCAAACCGAAATCATCTTCTCAAACAAAACTGAAATTCTTCTCAAACCCAAAATGAAATTTCCTCAAACCAGATCAAAGCTAAATTCTCAAATTCAAGACCTGTAACCCTTTGTTCTTGCAAGCCTGTAATCTGAAATCTACTCAAACCTGTTGACATTGATCTGATCAAAAATCAAGTCCTGTAAACAAAAAGCTGTAAATCAAATCTCCTCAAACCTGAAATTCATCTTCAAAAAGCCTAATTCTCAAGTTCAAAAGCCTGTTAACATTTGCCTGTTTCAAATCAAGTCTGGCACCATTCCAAGTGCATGCAAGTGAATCTGGAGTTTCAAGAGCCTTCCTGTTTTTAAAGTTTCAAAAGCAAGTGTTTCAGTTTTCAAAACAAGCAAATAAAATTCAAAGCAAATTCAAGTTCAGTTTCAAGTTTTCAAAGCAAATTCAGTTTTTCAAAGATTCTAGTTTATCACTTCTCTGTTCAACATTAAATAAGTGAGTAAACTTTACTTTAAAAACAGTTTGAATCTATATTGCAAGTGATAAATTTATATGGATATGATATAATATGGTTGCCTAAACGATTATTTCTAGAATATGTTGAAACTGCCCTGTTTATATGACTGTATATAACAGAGTATATATTTCTTGTCTCTGTTATTTTAAAACTAGTAAGCAAACCCCTTATATCTGCCTATATCCTTTGATATTATGATGGATGCGTGAAGTATTATCTAGAATGTGTTTGCATGTATGAAATTATGTGTTGTATGTATATAAACATAGAATAATCTATGTGCATGTCTGTGTATATAGATGTTAGTCTTTGTAGTGTTCCTAGACTCAAGATCATCACCAACGAATTAATTTTAGACCATGATCTTTAAAGAAAAATTGATTATAACATTGTGATATCATTTTTAAAAATAGATTTAAGTGGATATATCAAGTAATTATTTCAAAAACAAGGATTTACAGTGATGATCTAATATAAGTCAGAAATCGACCATTTTAATTTCACAATTAAATTCCATAACTAGATTCGTGCTAGGAAATGATGATTTTAGATATAGATTCCATGACATTTAAATTTGGGAATATTGAGTATTCTCGAGTTGATCGAAATTTCTATTTTCTTCGATTCTCGATGTTTGGCGAAGAATTGGACATCGAATCTGAGGCTGAAGGAATATGGAGGAGTGGAGATCATCAAAAAAATAATCGGTGGATTTATTAACCACCGTGGTGGCAGGACGACGTGATTATAGGGTTTTATGTCAGTTTTTAGTCGGGGTCGAAAAGTGGATTACTGCTCTGTCATCGGAGCATCGGAGGAGGCCGGTCATGGGGGAAAAGAAGCGTATGACGTTGGCAAAGCTTCGGGTGAAGTCTCGTGACCTCTGATGGTCGGAGTTGTCTGGACGAGGGAGGATTAGGTGATGGGTTCATGGTTTCAATTTGATCGTTTATGTCGATTTTGTTTTGGGTTGTGATGAATGTCTGGGATGGTCGGAATCTAGTGTAGGAGTCGTCGTCGACCTATCGGAGGTAGATAGGATGAACGGAGTTTCGTTGTTGGGTGGTGCACGTGCACGTGTGCACGGCGATGATGTGGTGCCTGGAAGGTTGGGTTTGGGAAGAAGATGATTTCTCGTGATTTGTCTCGAGGAATTTCGTGAGTGACTCGGGGAAATGAAGAGATGGACGTGAGTTTGTCTCGTGTACGTGAGAATTGTGGTTCCAGATTTCCAGTTTTTAAACTTAAGCTAAATCTAAAAAAAAAAAGAAAATATATAGAAGAAGAGGATGAAGAACTCGAGTCTGAACTCGAGAAATGGTCGGGTTGAACCCGAAGCAGGAGTTTGAACAGTTTTTTTTAAAAAGAATAAGTTTTTATAAAACAAAGTTTGGAAATTTAAGAAGAACTTTAGTTTAAACTTTCCTTAAACTAAAATTCTTTTATTTATAATAAATGTACCTTTAACATTCTGGATTAGGAATTATATTATTGATTAACTTTAATTTGTTAAGATTAATCATTAAGTTATTCTAAAGTTTATTTTTTTTATATAATTAAGTGTTAGTTAAAAGAATAAATGTTTTAAAAATAAGGTGATTAGATAATTAATAAAGAAAATGTTTTATCTTTAACTTAATCAAGGTTTGATAATAAATGAGGTGATTTAAAGAGTCATTAATTTATTTAATTAATTAATGATTAAGGATTAATTAATTTATAATTAAGGGTTATAATTAATTAATTAAAGGTTAATCAAATGTAATTAAGGATTATTAATTAAGTAATTAAAGATTTATTAATTAATGATTAGAGATAAATTAATTAAGTAATTAAGATGGGTTAATTAAGTAATTAAAGGTAAACTAATGATAATTAAGAAGTACTTAATAAAGTTTTATTAAATAATAATTAAGTTTTCTTAATTAATAATTAAGAAATTATTAAATTATAATTAAAGTTAATTAAGGATTAATTAACTGTTATTAAGGTTAGTTAATTATCATTAAAGATTGATTAATAGATAATTATGGATTAATTAAATTGGTAATTAAGGTTGTTAATTAATAATTAACTTTTATTAATTAATAACTAAGAATAATTAATTAGTTAATTAAGTTTAATTAATTAAGGATTGATTACTTTGTATTAAAGGATATTGATTAATAATTAAGGTTTATTAATAAATAGTTAAAGAATAACTAATCAAGGATTAATTAATTTGTTAAAGGGTAATTAAGGATGAATTACTTAGTTATGATTTATGAAATGAATGTGATTTATTTAAGTAAATTAATTTGTTAATTAATTAAGGATAGTCACTTGGAAATTAAAGTATAATTACTTAATATAATTTGTTAAATGAAATTACTTAGTGTAAGTAATTAACAAATGAATTACTGTATGTAATTGGTGTAATTAATCAAAAAGGATTTATAAAAGAAATTAAGGTAATTAAGAGGTAATTAAGAATAATTAATTACTGTTAATGATTATTTAAGTTGATTTATGAAAGTAATTAATTAATGCATGATTAATTAATGTAATTAATTAAGGAATAATGTAATTAATTATAGAGTAATTAAAGAAATTAATTAATTAAGGATCATTAATTATTGTAATTAATGAGAGTAATTAAAGGTTAATTACTATAAAGGATTAAAGATAATTAAATTGTGAAATTAATTAAAGAATAATTACTTTATGTAATTAATGAAGAATTAATCAAGAGTGATTAATATTTAATGATTAATTAATTAAATGGATAAGTAATTAATTAATGATTGATTAAGCAAGGTTAGGAATTAATTCTTAAGTAATTAATTTAATTTAAGTGGATTAAATTAATTATAATAGAGATTAATAAATGGTTGCTTATGAATGATGGTTGAGTAGAATGTCTGATTTGGTTGATATCTATTGGATGATATACTATGATATTCTGTGATATGATATTGGATATATCTGTGATAAATATGTGATATTTATCTATGTTAATGCTATGTGAATTCAAGTATTAAATTGAATTGAATTGTTTAAACCTTTAAAACAACTTGGCCTTAAAAGATACGTTTTGGATTTCGATGAGACCGGGATCGGGTTTCCGTATACCGGTATTCCAGGTCTGGAGACCCGAATACCACATCGATCCAAATTAACGATAGGTCGTGAATCTCAAGTGAAGATGAAGATTCAGAGTGCAAGGGTTATTGTCGTTAACTCTGAGGGTGATTCCAAAACGAGTGTAACGAGATAATGCCTTCGGTTTCGTTCGAACCCGGAACGAACTTGTATGGATTGAATGCTTTCAGCACATCGTCAGGCGGACGATGAGCATTCTAAGTGATATGTTCTGATTAAAGGTAATCGTAACCTCAAGCCTCATCAACCGGGAATGGCTAAAACAGGGGAGGTGCAGCAAGGTTTCGTGGGTAGCACCCACTGAGAGCAAGATAGATCCCTGTCTAGAGGTCCCTTTTCTTTTATTCGGCTTAGTGTGTGGTTGGTCGCGCCAACTACGGGATTGTCTTGTTCGGAATTATCCAGTAAGGGATGGTTCCGTCTTTGTGTTGCAGGGGAGCGGGCGTACTCCTCGGTACGGTGATCTAGGCCACGTACTGTGACGGGCGGTACCCCAGTAGCCCTGCCATTGTATGGAATCCAAACTCCAATAAGTGCCGTACGTATTAGTTGTGCCCAACTATGTTGAAATGTGAGATGCAAGCATTTCAGCTATTTCATATTTACTTGAAAACCCTAGACCCTATTATAATACAAACAGATTTCCTATCAAATGTTTTAGTTAGCGTAAGGTAAAAACTTACCCATGTTTATTTGTGGGGAGTCTTACGTGACACTTTTGTTTCCAAAGGTTTTCAAAGTTAAACAACTTTAACCCGTTTACTCACACCAGACCCATGTCTGACCCAAGTGTTTATTTTCTGTTTTATTAAACTCTTGGGTACTCAATATTGTATTGAGTAGTCGAGGGATTCAGGTTAGTCTTGACGAATACTGGAGGAGCTGTGGAGCAGGAGGCTTCAGCGTGTAGATATATAGAGTTTCCGCTGTGTATGATGTATTGTATTGATATAGTTGTGTTGTATAATAGACAGAAGTTTATAACTGTCTATATTGTGATGTATAAGTTGTGTACTCTGATGTATATGATACTATGTAATATCTTATGTGATATAATATATTTCTCGTTCCGCTGTGAGATTTCTGATGTGTTGTTGTTCTTTCTTTCTCTTCTTTCTTCTTCTATCCCTTTCTTTCTTCATAACGATGCGTCTTTCTGGGCAAAGAAAGTCGAGGTCGTTACAAAACTGAACATAGTTGTACAATTATTTACAATAATTAAAGATATATCTACAATTTTGTATAATACATGCAGATTTTTCTGCCATTATTAAAAATATTTATGGACATACATACCAATCATAATTAAAATTATATTCAATTTTCCAATTATTCACAGTTCTTACATAATTACATACAAATATACTTAAGCTACAATTTTGATTGAATTATTTATTCAAGGATTTTCAAGGAGAGGAACTAAAATTGTTGAAAGATGCAGTTGAAAAAGATGAAGAATATGAAGCATTCTACAAGAAAAGAGATGAAAAATATAAAGAAATAATAAGAAAACTTGAATTGGACAACAGGAAACTTCAAGCTGAAAATACGCTGCTAAAAAAGCAATTGAGACAAAATGTGGAAACATCATCATCCACAGAATCTGAGAATGTAGAGCTACAACTAATAGAAAGATCTGGTAGCAAACTAAACTCCTCAGATGAAAGTGAAAGTGAAGAAAACAAAGAAAGTGAGGATAATGAAACAGAAGAGAATACGTCATCTGGTAATACTTTCAGTAATATATTGTTTTCCAACAAGAATGTAAAAATTTAAAATATTTGATGATATATCTGCAAGTATTCTTACTAAATGGAAAAGGCATTTTTAAAGAATAAATGCAGATATCATTGCAATAAGTATTAAAAACTGTAGCACATTCTTCATTTTTTACATAACACATTGTAACATAACACAAAATCTATAACTATGTCAAAAATACTAAAGAGTTAAATTGCAAACATATATTTCAGCTCAAAGGACAGAAGAAAATGAAAATTTAACTGATATTCAAACTGAAGACAAAACTGTTGAAGATGAATCTCAGCTAATGGAGAAAGATGAAGAAAACGAAGAACAAAAAGAAAAAGATGTTGATAATGGGGAAAAAATAAATTTTGAAGCAAAACAGAAAGACCGAGAAGATGGTGAAGAAACAAAAATAGTTGAGGAAGATAAAGCAATTGAACAAGATTCTTCATTTGGTAATGCTTTGAATAACTATAGTTTTTCAACCAGACTCTAAAAATTTAACATATTTGTTGATATATCCGCAAATATTCTTCCTATTATATATTAATAATATGAAGAATAATTGCAGATATTAATGCAACAACTGTTGAAAAGTGCAGCATATTCTTCACTTTTTCACAATTATTCACAAAATTTTTATTAACCAACAACCAATAATTGTATTCCAAAAACCAATAATGAAATATTAACCATCATTCAAATTAATTTCAGGTGAAAGCATTCAAAATTATACACAGTTACAAGGCAAACAAACCGAAGAAATATCTACTTCAGTAGAAACAAAAACTGAAGAAATCAAAGAAAAAACATTGAAAATTGAAAATCCAAAAAAAAGGGTTAAATTAGCTGAAGAAGTGAATTTTCAAACTGAAAAGAAAGCAAAAAAGGAAAAACAGCAAGTACAAACCCTACCAATAATAATTGAAGAATATGAATCTGAACCTAGATCAAAAGAATTATCTACCAGTACAAAAATAAATGTCAGAAGGAGGTCAAATGTACGAAGTCTATCTGACGAAAAAATCAAGCTGCTTGAGGACTTCTTTAATAACTCTAACCTCGGGTAAAACTGTATAATTCTTTTAGTAGCCAAGTATACCAATAATTTCTTAACTAAAAGTAATTATTTAAATTTCCTGGTTAGATATCAGCAAATATTTGAAAAATACAAACATTTACTAATATTGATCATTATATCACAGCAAAAGTGCATACTTAAATGGAGACGATGAAATAATTATAACTGGAACAGCACTTGGTGAACTAATTATAGGAAGATTTCTTGATGGCCAGGTACAACTTTACTCAAAAGTACATTTATTTACAAATTTATCTGCAACATTTAATTAGACTTGCTGTTTTATCTGCAAAAACCCATTTATCTGCAATAACTCCATTTATCTGCATATTTATCAGCAATATTTCTTTAAACTTATTGTTTTGTCAGTAAAATTCCATTTATCCAAAACAATATCATTTATCTCCAGATTTTTCAGCAACATTTAATCAAACCTGTTGTTTTTATGCAAAATTTCAAGAACTTATTATTTTTTCTGCTAATCATATTATATTATTCTGTAAACAAATATACTATCACTATTTCCTTATAATAATATTTGTAGATCATTGACTGGTATTCACATGAATTGCGTAAAGTTCATCCAGAAAACTTGTACTTCAAAGTTTACGCTACTGTAAGTTTTATAATCTTCTACTGAAGAATTTGTTTAAATGTTCATAAATTCAATTGTCTAATATATTATCTGTAACGACCCGCCATTCATTCCACAGAATGACGCGTCATTAATAAGAAAGAAAGAGGTAGAAAATAGAAAAGAAGAGAAGAAAGAAAGAAACAACAACAACGATCTCACAGCGGAACGAATAAATTATATTAATAACATAAACTATTACAAAGTATACAACACTTATCAGAGTTTACACAACTATACAACACATACTAGACAGTTATAAATATCTGTCTAGATATTACAACTCAAATACAATACAAGACTCTAACACAGATATCAACACAGCGGAATACTATATCTACGAACGCCGAAGCCTCCTGCTCCATTGCTCCTCCACAATTCGTCAAAGCTAAACCTGAATCCCTTGGCTACTCGTAAAAATTTGAGTACCCAAGAGTTTATAAAACAGAAATAAACAACTTGGGTCAGACATGGGTCTGGTGTGAGTAACAGGTTAAACTTGTTTAACTTCAAAATCTTTTGAAAGAAAAAGTATCACGTAAGACTTCCCACAAATAAACATGGGTAAGTTTTTACCTTACGCTAACCAAAACATTTGATAGGAAATTCGATTGTATTATAATAGGTCTAGGGTTTTCAAATAAATATGAAATAGCCGAAATTGTTACATTATTAAATTCCAGCATACTAGGTATACAATCAAGTCCGTTATCACTTATTGGAATTTGGATTTCCATACAATGGCAGAGCTACCGGGGTACCGCTCATCACAGTACGGGGCCTAGATCACCGTACCGAGGATCACTCCCAATCCCCTGCAACACAAAGCCGGAACCATCCCTTACTGGATAATCCCGAATAAAATCACCCCACAGATGGCCGTCGCCAACTGCACCACTAAGCCGAAATAAAAGAAGGAACTCTCTAGACAGGGATGACCTTACTCTCAGTGGGTGCTACCCACGAAGCCTTGCTGCACCTCCCCTGTTTTAGCCATTCCCGGTTGATGAGGCTTGAGGCTACGATTTACCTTTAAATCAGAACACATCACTTAGAATGCTCATCGCCCTCCTGACGATGTGTTGAAAGCATTCAATCCATATAAGTTCGTTCCGGGTTCGAACGAAACCGAAGGCATTATCTCGTTACACTCGTATTGGAATCACCCTCAGAGTTAACGACAATAACCCTTGCACTCTAAATCTTCATCTTCACTTGAGATTCACGACCTAACGTTAATTTGGATCGATGTGGTATTCGGGTCTCCAGACCTGGAATTCCGGTATACGGAAACCCGATCCCGGTCTCATCGAAATCCAAAACGTATCTTTTAATGCCAAGTTGTTTTAAGGTTAAAACAATTCAATTCTTATCTATATACACACAGATAGATAACTCAATAGATAATCTATATTATCATCCAAACAGATAATTCATATTATCATTTCAATTCAACCAAACATCTATATCATAGATCAGCACATCTCTTATCAGAGATATTAACAATGCAAAGCATTCAATATCATTCATCCATTCTTAAGTAATGATTTATCATCTCTAATTAATTTAAAGTGAATTAAATTAATTATTTCATTTTATAAATCCTTCTTACTTAATTATTAATTAAACCAATTAATTAATCATTATTCTAAATATCTATCTCAATTAATCATTCCTGATTAATTACCCTTTAATTACTTTAAGTAATTAATACTTAATTAATCTCACAAATTAATTATCTTAAACCATTTCAGTAATTAATCCTTAATTACTTCATCTATTAATTAACTATACTTAATTACATTAATCCTCAATTAATTATAATTAATTAATTACTTTAATCACTTATTATTTATTAATTAATCTTAATTAATCAATTCTTAATTACATCATTAATTATATTAATTAATGATCCTTAATTACTCTTAATTAATTATCTTATTTAAATAAATTACATTTAATAATTAATTAGTCACATTTATTAATCACCTTTGATTAATCTCATCTAGTAATTAACTACCTTAATTACTCTTCCATAAATTAATTACTCATTAATTAATTATCTTTTAATTAATCCCTTGATTAATTATTTAAAGTAATTAACTCAAATTACTTTCATTATATCATCCTTAGTTAATTACATCCACTAATTAACTTTAATTACTTTCCTAAGTAATTACACTTTCACTAATTACATTTAAGTAATTATACTTATCACATCTCTAAATGATATCTTAAATTAATTTAATTAATTAATTTAACTTAATCAAATTTATTTAATTAATTACCTTAAGTAATTAATTACCTTAATTACTTCCATTAAATAATTATACTTAACCAATTCATAAAAGATTATCATTAGTTAATTAATCTACTTGATCATCAAAATTAATCCCATTTATTAATTATTTAATAATTCCTAATTAATGATCCCTCATTAATTATTAACTATTTTAATTACTTTCTTTAAGTAATAAATCTTTAATCAACTATTTATTAATTACAAATTAATAAATTCTTAATCACCATTAGATTAACTTCTAATTACTAAATTAATTTCTTAAATTAATTTCTAATCACTTGATTAATTAATTTCCAATCATCCATTAATAACTCATACTTATTTAACAAATGATTCTAAGTCCCAAATTAATTAACACTTAATTAATTAACTTAGAGTCCTAATTATTTAATTAATTAACACTAAACCATTAATTAATCAAATTATTAAATTATTCTTTAATTATCTTATTAATTTAATGACTCCTATAGTATTAAACCTTTATTAATCTCTAAATTAAATTATTAACCTTTAACCACTTTAATTATTATTAACAAAAGACTTTTAAAACAGTTTACTTTTAAATCTTCTTTTTAATTTATTTTCAAAATTAAAGATTTAAAATAATTAAAATTTAACTTTAACTAAGGCTTAAATCAAATTTACAAAATCTTCTTAAATTCAAATGTTAAGAACACTTAACATTTATAAAGGTAATTTATAAGATTTTTAAATTCAAACCTTTACAAAACTATACTTTTAACATTTTTCATTTTTGTTAAAACATTATAATTTTATAAACTATTTATTTCAACTAGGATACAAATTGAATTTAAACCCATACTTTAACATTTTATTTTAAAACTTTGTTTTGAAAACTGCTTTTCAATTTAAACTCAATTTAAATTTTAAAATAAAATGCTGTCAGGTTTAAAATATGCAACCTCCCAACTGACCCGAGCCAAACAACAAAATACCCGAGAAAAAAATTGAAAACCCCCGAGTATCCCTTCGAGTTTTCCTTCTATTTTATTTTCTAAAAACTGTTATAACCCATACGAGTTTCCCCTGGAAACAACTCGAGCCAGATTCCAACAATCACGGCATGACTTCGAGTCACAAAGACTTCATCTTCTTCTTCCTCTAACCCAACTTCTTCCAGATGTACGAAAAGTACATGTGCACGTGCACAAGCGTGACGATCGCCTCCGACCACTGACACCATCGCCAGCACATCATCTACGACACCCACTCGCGATCCAAAACACCAGAATCACGAACAACTTCAATAATCGAAAACGAGCATTTCGACCAAACCTGGAACAGAACTTCGATCATCTGTTTCAACTCGCCTCGACGCCACCGATTGCCAGAAATCATGCCGCCATGTCCATAGTAGCTTTGCATCACCACGATACGATTCCCCCTCATGCGATCGTCTCTAGCTTCTCCACGGCGATGAATTAGCCTCGAGATAACCATCGACAAAAACTGTTGACTAAACCCTACATCTTCGTTCCTCGATCACCACGGTGAATTAAAAATCTCCTAACCATTTTTCCCAAGGTCTTCGATCACCCCACTACCCCCAGAGAAAATCACGACCTTCCAGATTTCATCGATCGCCAGAATTTCATCTTTTTCCCATTTCCGTTCAAACAAAAATATCTCATCATTTAGAAATCTAAAAATCTTGATTTTTCTTCTAAAAATCATAACTAAGTTTAGAGATTCAGTTTATACTCCTGGATTTCTAATTTAACATATTTGAATTTTTATATAAAACCAAACTTCCCTGTTCCTTTTTATTTACAGAGTAAATTTCCCTTTTATTTTAACTAAATAAAATTCTAAACACTAACCCATGATTAAACAATCGAATGTTGTTTAAATCCAAAATTTTAACAGAGATTATATCAATAGGAATTTAAATTGTTGAACATGATTCTGGCTTCTAACAGTAAACAGGTAAGAACAGGTTCAACAACAACATACATCTATACATCCAAATATATATACAGAAAAATTCAATCACACACATCCATTCAACACTCATTTTATTCCAGAATTCCACATGCAAACAAATACTTATGTACTTAAATTTCAAAATGAATGTTACTCACTAATTTTAAAGTGAAGAACAGGGCAAATAACAGACATGCACACCAACCTATTTATCTTCATACATGCACAGAGATTTTCTAGAGAAAATATACTCACAGACAAAACTTATTTCCAGAGATAAGCATGCAACCAGATTTCATCATTAAATAAAAAAAATATTGTTACTCACTTAATTTGAAGAAGACAGAGCTTCCAGATATGTTTTGAAAAGCTTTTGAACTTTTAACTGAGATGTCTTTTTGCTTCTTAAACTTTTAACTTGAATGTTTGATTTGGAAACTTGCATTGCTTGCTGGAAACTTGCATGCAGACTTGATTTTTTTGAAATGTTGCTTAGATCAGTTGCTTGCTTTCAACAGATCCCAGATTTGAAGAAATTGCAGGCTTAAGACTTTGATAAAACCCAGGTTTGAAAGATGAATGCAGGCAGACTTTGATTTAGATTTTGGAAAATGGTTTACAGAGATTTGATTTATATAATCTCTGATTTGAGGAAGAAAGTATCCAGGCTTAAAGAGATGCAGATTTGAAGAATGAGTTACAGGCTTCCATTTGATTTTCTGGTTTGAGGAGTATATTGATTTCATGTTTTGTTTGAGGAGGATTTTAAGTTACAGATTTGTTTGTTGAGAAAAATGTTAAATTTGATTTTCTGGTTTGCTCTTAGAAGTGGAAAACGAATGTCATACTTTTGAAATGAAGACTAGAAAGAAAGAAGAAGGTGAAAACATGTTTTTTTATAAGTATAAATGATTTATTAAAAAGAAAAATTAGAACAAAATGACACTTGTCTTTCTTATATCTTAATTTCTTAACACATGTAATATTAAAGCCTTAGAAATTTACACATGTCTCTTTAATTTATTAGTATTTATTTTAAATGTAAAAATCCTTTTCTTAATTTATTAAACACCTATTACTTATTTATATATATATAGATAATTTTTAAAAGAAATAAAAACCAATTATATATATTTAAAAAAAATCCAAATATTTAAATATTACCTCTTTTGAATTTCAAAATTAATTCTAAATTCAAATTCAAATTATATTTAAAATCCAATTTAAAGTCAATTTATATACATACATATATAACTACACATTCAATTTGAAAATAACAATCTTATTTACATTAAAATCTATTTATTTAAAAACAAGACTTTATTCATTTATTAAATTTCAAACCAAAGCCAATCTATTTACAATATATATATGCACACATATAAATATATTATAAATAGAAATCATTTTATTAATTTCTAAAAGATAAATTCACTAATTAAATATCCATTTAATTAGATTATTAAACCAATTCAAATTTGTTATCAAAGATTATCAAATCAAATTTAATTATTTAACCAGATTATTAAATTGATATTGCTCATAAATTCCGGGATATTACATTCCTTCCCCCTTAAAATAATTTCGTCCCCGAAATTTAAAACAAAGGTAATTTAATAATCTATTTAAATCACAAGCATATATTATCATTTATATGCTAACAACCATAGCAACCAATTTATCCAATCAAACAATTCTAATTATCCAGACGAAATTCTGGATATAATTTCCTCGAGTTTCCCCAAGTATATATATACCGGAATACTCGCTCTATAGAATCCAAACAATCAATACTACTAAGCTATAGAGTTTCTACTCATCTAGATCTACAGAACTAAACAAGATATCAGACTACAGACGAGTCTGACTCAACAACTAAATCCTCCAAAACTGCTGGTTCCACAACCAGAGATAGATCAAACACGTACTCTCTCAGAGATACGTAAAACACAATGAATTCCAGTTATCCAAACTGACAATTCAATCCAGTAGATCAAAGCACTTATCCAAATTAGATCACAGAAAAGATCCAAAACAATTCGGAGCTGACTTTCCAGACTTACCAAATCTTATTGCTCCCTTTAACCAGAGAAAAACTTCACAACCACGAAGTCTCCAATTTCGAATTTCAAATTCTATCGTCTCTTATCCACAAAATCCTTCAGACGATCCTGAGCTGTCTACAGATCTTTCCTGATCAACTCAACCTTCGCTGATGCTTTTAGCAATAACTGGACCAGAAATAACCCAATCAACAATGATCCTCTCAAGATCTACCAATAATCCAAAACACAACTCTACTTCACCATATCAGTAGACTGAACTAACTTCTCCTATCTGGAAAAGATAAACAGGAGCACTTGCCAAACTGCTCCCGCTGCACCACTCTTATCTGGAGTAGAATGAAAATGCTGATGAAGAACACAAGCACAGACTGGACAGCACATCCCAGAAAATTTCAGATAACCCAAAAGAATACTCAAACTATCGCAAGTCACCTTTGCGATCCATCAAGCCAAAATCCAAATAAAACTGTTCTTTCTTTACCAATCAGAACAGTTCACACTTGACTATCCAATCCATCGAAGAAATGGATCCTCTCTGCTGCTTCTGAACTTCTCCTTCAGAAAAACTATTCAGCCAGAAAAACTTCTGTCGAAAACAGAACACTCCGAGCTGCACTGCTGCCACAGATGCCAAAGACTTCTCAATCCAAAGCTCTTCGAGAAACTCGAACCCAAACCAAACAGAGACACCATGCTGGACTCAGCCATAACATCGAAACAGACACACTTCATTAACTTGTTCCAAAGAAAATATCTTTGGGAACATCCATAGTCACTGCATCTCATCACGCAGCTACTTCTTCCAGGAGTATCAAGATACCATCCCTCGCTTCTGTCCAACCGACATATCCAACTCTACTCATCCAAACTACAAAGATAAACTCCGAACCTTAACAGGTTTCCTTCAGAGATTGGTGAAGTCCTTACACCACAACAAAACTTATTTGAGACGGTATTCGATCTACAGTCTCGACAAATACACTTCCAACCTCAACACTCAGACTCCTAATCCTAGATGATAAATTATCATCATCTCAACCAATCATCACAAATACCATATACTTTTAAAATGATACTTTTTATATATATAGAAAATATATCTGGGTAAAATTATTTCATCTACCTTTTTAAAACAATATTGTGTCCGTTGGTCTGGTCCAAGTGTTTAGAGATCCCTATCAATAACGGTAGCTACTCGTATTGACCAGAATCCATATACCACTTAACCGATCAATTAACACAATATAAAACCATTTTATATAACTAACAAATACGCGCTCTCGTATATATATACACTCAGATTCAAACAGGTTGCTACAGATCCTATCTCTAATGAACAACCCTTCCGAACCTAGGTATTCACTCAACCTAGTGTTCTGATATTCACTTAACCAAAAGCTTAGGCATTCGCTCAACCTAAGCTCTGATACCACTGTAACGACCCGCCATTCATTCCACAGAATGACGCGTCATTAATAAGAAAGAAAGAGGTAGAAAATAGAAAAGAAGAGAAGAAAGAAAGAAACAACAACAACGATCTCACAGCGGAACGAATAAATTATATTAATAACATAAACTATTACAAAGTATACAACACTTATCAGAGTTTACACAACTATACAACACATACTAGACAGTTATAAATATCTGTCTAGATATTACAACTCAAATACAATACAAGACTCTAACACAGATATCAACACAGCGGAATACTATATCTACGAACGCCGAAGCCTCCTGCTCCATTGCTCCTCCACAATTCGTCAAAGCTAAACCTGAATCCCTTGGCTACTCGTAAAAATTTGAGTACCCAAGAGTTTATAAAACAGAAATAAACAACTTGGGTCAGACATGGGTCTGGTGTGAGTAACAGGTTAAACTTGTTTAACTTCAAAATCTTTTGAAAGAAAAAGTATCACGTAAGACTTCCCACAAATAAACATGGGTAAGTTTTTACCTTACGCTAACCAAAACATTTGATAGGAAATTCGATTGTATTATAATAGGTCTAGGGTTTTCAAATAAATATGAAATAGCCGAAATTGTTACATTATTAAATTCCAGCATACTAGGTATACAATCAAGTCCGTTATCACTTATTGGAATTTGGATTTCCATACAATGGCAGAGCTACCGGGGTACCGCTCATCACAGTACGGGGCCTAGATCACCGTACCGAGGATCACTCCCAATCCCCTGCAACACAAAGCCGGAACCATCCCTTACTGGATAATCCCGAATAAAATCACCCCACAGATGGCCGTCGCCAACTGCACCACTAAGCCGAAATAAAAGAAGGAACTCTCTAGACAGGGATGACCTTACTCTCAGTGGGTGCTACCCACGAAGCCTTGCTGCACCTCCCCTGTTTTAGCCATTACCGGTTGATGAGGCTTGAGGCTACGATTTACCTTTAAATCAGAACACATCACTTAGAATGCTCATCGCCCTCCTGACGATGTGTTGAAAGCATTCAATCCATATAAGTTCGTTCCGGGTTCGAACGAAACCGAAGGCATTATCTCGTTACACTCGTATTGGAATCACCCTCAGAGTTAACGACAATAACCCTTGCACTCTAAATCTTCATCTTCACTTGAGATTCACGACCTAACGTTAATTTGGATCGATGTGGTATTCGGGTCTCCAGACCTGGAATTCCGGTATACGGAAACCCGATCCCGGTCTCATCGAAATCCAAAACGTATCTTTTAATGCCAAGTTGTTTTAAGGTTAAAACAATTCAATTCTTATCTATATACACACAGATAGATAACTCAATAGATAATCTATATTATCATCCAAACAGATAATTCATATTATCATTTCAATTCAACCAAACATCTATATCATAGATCAGCACATCTCTTATCAGAGATATTAACAATGCAAAGCATTCAATATCATTCATCCATTCTTAAGTAATTATTTATCATCTCTAATTAATTTAAAGTGAATTAAATTAATTATTTCATTTTATAAATCCTTCTTACTTAATTATTAATTAAACCAATTAATTAATCATTATTCTAAATATCTATCTCAATTAATCATTCCTGATTAATTACCCTTTAATTACTTTAAGTAATTAATACTTAATTAATCTCACAAATTAATTATCTTAAACCATTTCAGTAATTAATCCTTAATTACTTCATCTATTAATTAACTATACTTAATTACATTAATCCTCAATTAATTATAATTAATTAATTACTTTAATCACTTATTATTTATTAATTAATCTTAATTAATCAATTCTTAATTACATCATTAATTATATTAATTAATGATCCTTAATTACTCTTAATTAATTATCTTATTTAAATAAATTACATTTAATAATTAATTAGTCACATTTATTAATCACCTTTGATTAATCTCATCTAGTAATTAACTACCTTAATTACTCTTCCATAAATTAATTACTCATTAATTAATTATCTTTTAATTAATCCCTTGATTAATTATTTAAAGTAATTAACTCAAATTACTTTCATTATATCATCCTTAGTTAATTACATCCACTAATTAACTTTAATTACTTTCCTAAGTAATTACACTTTCACTAATTACATTTAAGTAATTATACTTATCACATCTCTAAATGATATCTTAAATTAATTTAATTAATTAATTTAACTTAATCAAATTTATTTAATTAATTACCTTAAGTAATTAATTACCTTAATTACTTCCATTAAATAATTATACTTAACCAATTCATAAAAGATTATCATTAGTTAATTAATCTACTTGATCATCAAAATTAATCCCATTTATTAATTATTTAATAATTCCTAATTAATGATCCCTCATTAATTATTAACTATTTTAATTACTTTCTTTAAGTAATAAATCTTTAATCAACTATTTATTAATTACAAATTAATAAATTCTTAATCACCATTAGATTAACTTCTAATTACTAAATTAATTTCTTAAATTAATTTCTAATCACTTGATTAATTAATTTCCAATCATCCATTAATAACTCATACTTATTTAACAAATGATTCTAAGTCCCAAATTAATTAACACTTAATTAATTAACTTAGAGTCCTAATTATTTAATTAATTAACACTAAACCATTAATTAATCAAATTATTAAATTATTCTTTAATTATCTTATTAATTTAATGACTCCTATAGTATTAAACCTTTATTAATCTCTAAATTAAATTATTAACCTTTAACCACTTTAATTATTATTAACAAAAGACTTTTAAAACAGTTTACTTTTAAATCTTCTTTTTAATTTATTTTCAAAATTAAAGATTTAAAATAATTAAAATTTAACTTTAACTAAGGCTTAAATCAAATTTACAAAATTTTCTTAAATTCAAATGTTAAGAACACTTAACATTTATAAAGGTAATTTATAAGATTTTTAAATTCAAACCTTTACAAAACTATACTTTTAACATTTTTCATTTTTGTTAAAACATTATAATTTTATAAACTATTTATTTCAACTAGGATACAAATTGAATTTAAACCCATACTTTAACATTTTATTTTAAAACTTTGTTTTGAAAACTGCTTTTCAATTTAAGCTCAATTTAAATTTTAAAAGAAAATGCTGTCAGGTTTAAAATATGCAACCTCCCAACTGACCCGAGCCAAACAACAAAATACCCGAGAAAAAAATTGAAAACCCCCGAGTATCCCTTCGAGTTTTCCTTCTATTTTATTTTCTAAAAACTGTTATAACCCATACGAGTTTCCCCTGGAAACAACTCGAGCCAGATTCCAACAATCACGGCATGACTTCGAGTCACAAAGACTTCATCTTCTTCTTCCTCTAACCCAACTTCTTCCAGATGTACGAAAAGTACATGTGCACGTGCACAAGCGTGACGATCGCCTCCGACCACTGACACCATCGCCAGCACATCATCTACGACACCCACTCGCGATCCAAAAAACCAGAATCACGAACAACTTCAATAATCGAAAACGAGCATTTCGACCAAACCTGGAACAGAACTTCGATCATCTGTTTCAACTCGCCTCGACGCCACCGATTGCCAGAAATCATGCCGCCATGTCCATAGTAGCTTTGCATCACCACGATACGATTCCCCCTCATGCGATCGTCTCTAGCTTCTCCACGGCGATGAATTAGCCTCGAGATAACCATCGACAAAAACTGTTGACTAAACCCTACATCTTCGTTCCTCGATCACCACGGTGAATTAAAAATCTCCTAACCATTTTTCCCAAGGTCTTCGATCACCCCACTACCCCCAGAGAAAATCACGACCTTCCAGATTTCATCGATCGCCAGAATTTCATCTTTTTCCCATTTCCGTTCAAACAAAAATATCTCATCATTTAGAAATCTAAAAATCTTGATTTTTCTTCTAAAAATCATAACTAAGTTTAGAGATTCAGTTTATACTCCTGGATTTCTAATTTAACATATTTGAATTTTTATATAAAACCAAACTTCCCTGTTCCTTTTTATTTACAGAGTAAATTTCCCTTTTATTTTAACTAAATAAAATTCTAAACACTAACCCATGATTAAACAATCGAATGTTGTTTAAATCCAAAATTTTAACAGAGATTATATCAATAGGAATTTAAATTGTTGAACATGATTCTGGCTTCTAACAGTAAACAGGTAAGAACAGGTTCAACAACAACATACATCTATACATCCAAATATATATACAGAAAAATTCAATCACACACATCCATTCAACACTCATTTTATTCCAGAATTCCACATGCAAACAAATACCTATGTACTTAAATTTCAAAATGAATGTTACTCACTAATTTTAAAGTGAAGAACAGGGCAAATAACAGACATGCACGCCAACCTATTTATCTTCATACATGCACAGAGATTTTCTAGAGAAAATATACTCACAGACAAAACTTATTTCCAGAGATAAGCATGCAACCAGATTTCATCATTAAATAAAAAAAATATTGTTACTCACTTAATTTGAAGAAGACAGAGCTTCCAGATATGTTTTGAAAAGCTTTTGAACTTTTAACTGAGATGTCTTTTTGCTTCTTAAACTTTTAACTTGAATGTTTGATTTGGAAACTTGCATTGCTTGCTGGAAACTTGCATGCAGACTTGATTTTTTTGAAATGTTGCTTAAATCAGTTGCTTGCTTTCAACAGATCCCAGATTTGAAGAAATTGCAGGCTTAAGACTTTGATAAAACCCAGGTTTGAAAGATGAATGCAGGCAGACTTTGATTTAGATTTTGGAAAATGGTTTACAGAGATTTGATTTAGATAATCTCTGATTTGAGGAAGAAAGTATCCAGGCTTAAAGAGATGCAGATTTGAAGAATGAGTTACAGGCTTCCATTTGATTTTCTGGTTTGAGGAGTATATTGATTTCATGTTTTGTTTGAGGAGGATTTTAAGTTACAGATTTGTTTGTTGAGAAAAATGTTAAATTTGATTTTCTGGTTTGCTCTTAGAAGTGGAAAACGAATGTCATACTTTTGAAATGAAGACTAGAAAGAAAGAAGAAGGTGAAAACATGTTTTTTTATAAGTATAAATGATTTATTAAAAAGAAAAATTAGAACAAAATGACACTTGTCTTTCTTATATCTTAATTTCTTAACACATGTAATATTAAAGCCTTAGAAATTTACACATGTCTCTTTAATTTATTAGTATTTATTTTAAATGTAAAAATCCTTTTCTTAATTTATTAAACACCTATTACTTATTTATATATATATAGATAATTTTTAAAAGAAATAAAAACCAATTATATATATTTAAAAAAAATCCAAATATTTAAATATTACCTCTTTTGAATTTCAAAATTAATTCTAAATTCAAATTCAAATTATGTTTAAAATCCAATTTAAAGTCAATTTATATACATACATATATAACTACACATTCAATTTGAAAATAACAATCTTATTTACATTAAAATCTATTTATTTAAAAACAAGACTTTATTCATTTATTAAATTTCAAACCAAAGCCAATCTATTTACAATATATATATGCACACATATAAATATATTATAAATAGAAATCATTTTATTAATTTCTAAAAGATAAATTCACTAATTAAATATCCATTTAATTAGATTATTAAACCAATTCAAATTTGTTATCAAAGATTATCAAATCAAATTTAATTATTTAACCAGATTATTAAATTGATATTGCTCATAAATTCCGGGATATTACATTATCCTACAGACATTTCTACTGAGCAATTCAAAGAATGTAACACAAGCCCTAATCGATAATGTAGTTGCTAAACATTTTGCAAACTGCAATAAAATGTTCTTCCCTATCCACCAAAAATCACATTTTACACTGTTGGAGTTTAATAAACAAGGTAGAATATGGATTCACTACGATTCCATAAAACCACGGCATGAAGAAGATCATCAGAAGGCGGCAAGAAAGCTGGTATGTAAATTAAAAAATGAATAAATAGAGAAAAATAAACTATTTAACAAAATCTTTGTTTTTTTGTACAGAGAGTTTATGTCACTGCCTTACTAAAGAAATTGGAAAAAGCAGAGCATGAACCATCAAAGCAAATCACTTTTGCTAACAGCCCACAACAACGTTCTGATACGTAAGTACACAACAAAAAAAATGTACAAATATTTCCATATCATAGAACATTTCTTCTAATAATTATGTAATATTTGTCAATCATTGCAGAGTTGATTGTGGCATGTTTGTAATGAACATTATGAAACAAAGAAGTGAAGACAAAGAAATCAACAATTAAGACCCTGAATTCTCATATGAAGCTATGGTTTTACAAAGAGCTGAACTAGCACATCAAATTCTTTCTTGCAAACCTTACAGTTGGAGCTTAGAAGAAAGCTTGACACAAAAGTTTTTACTTTCTGAAGCAAATCAAAATAATTGATGTATCAAACTGTAATGTTTTTTGTAAGAATACTGAAATGTATGTAAATATTTTGCTAAACTTATGTAGTTGAAAGACAATATTACCGTGTTACCACAATATTAGAGTATATTACAAAAAAATTTATATATAAATTTCTAACAATTCTAACAATTGTATTCAGCAATAAAAGCACATATCTGCAGTTATCTCGACAAATGTATAGGTAATTAAATACTTGCTCTTAAAAATTGCAGAAATATCAGCAATAAAAACATATATCAGCAGATATCTCTATAAATATTTATTTTTTCCAAATTCTTACTCATAATAATTTCACAAATGTCAGCAAATGAAGCACATATTTGCAGATATCTCCAAAAATATTTAGCTATTGGAAATTCTTTCAACAAATAGTTGTAGAAATTTCAGCAATAAAACCATATATCTACAGATATGTCCACAAATTTGTAGATATTCGAATTTCTTGAACTAGATAATTTCAGAAATGTCAACATAAGAAATAGATAATTGCCGATACCTCCATATTTATAAACAAAAATTGCACATAATTATGATTACATCTTATTTATTTCGTTCCAAACAATTATACAAATATCATCTTCATATAAAAAGCATTATTCACAAAAGGGGTATAAAAAGAAAACATATATTCAGAAAAACTGCAGAAATATGTGCAATTAACAGTAATAATTGCAGAAAATACTGCAACAATGATTAATCGAAAGCAAACCATGATTAATACATTATAGACAGTAAACATCCAACCTAAGGATAGAGAAAATACCATTAAAATGAATAAGAAAAACATAAACTCAACTCCATACATTTTAGCTTTCCTATATTAAAGAAAAGACTACATGTGTTTCACTGAACAAGTCCTTTTATTATGACCCAACTTCTTGCATATGCTGCATCTAATAGTCTTTGAAATTTCACCAGCAGATTTTATCCTCTTAAATGCAGATGGTCGACCAGGCATTCTTCTACCTTTAGGAGGTGCTACAACCACATCTTCAATCAAAACATCTTCTTTCACAAAGTTTATAATAGGATTGATTGGATGAGAATATGCCGATCGAAAATAAACAACTTTGAAATAATCTTCAATGTAATCATAAACATTTAACTTTCCACAGCTCAAAATACATCTAACAGCATGAGCACAAGGAAAACCATAAATTTGCCACAAATTACAAGAATAAGTCCGATTAGTTAAATCAACAGATTGATGAACATGAGAATGAACTTCAAACACATGATCACTAGATTTTATAACAAACCATGAAGCTCCTTCCAAATGAAGACTTTTCAACCAATTTTCATTCACCGGACAAACAACACTATTCCAACTATTAGCAAGTTCTCGACGATCAGAAATTAACTTCATCAACTTAACTCTAATGCTATCCAAGCATGCAGTGATTGGTAAATGTCTTTCTTCCAAAATCCATTTATTGAAACTCTCTGAACAATTAGATGACATTTCACCATAACGACAAGCAGGGAAAAAAACATTAGTAAACTTCTCAAAGAGAATTCCATTCAAAAAGTTTGCCACAGTAGAACCACCAGCATCTTTAAAATTCTTCAATGCAAAATTGAAATCATCCAAATTAGAAGCATATGCAACACGTCCAAACAAATCTATCAACCATTTCTTTTTTGATTTGGAAAATTCAGACTTTAAAGCAACTTTTAAATTATTATTTAAATGATAAAAACAGGAACCATGAACTGAATCTGAAAACACTTTGGGAATAGCAACAAGAATACCAGGATGACGGTCAGAAATGAAAACAAACTTTCTACAATCATCTTTCAAAAAATCTTTAAGCTGTTCACAATACCAAATCCAATTATTTTCATCTTCACCAGACACAATTGCAACTGCTATAGGAAAAAAACCTGATAAAACAATCACAAATATATAAACAACTGAACAAATTGCTTAATACTATTCACTTATATTGAAAAAATGCTGACAAAACTGCAACTATTACCAAATATTACTGCACAACAATTTTCCTTAATTCAAAAAAATTGCATACTTTTCAGCAATTTTTTATGTAAAATTGCTTCGATTTTCGCAATGATTTATGTAAGTAAAATATTTTATTTCTTCTTAATAAATATTGATGTTGCAGAAACGTATAATAATTATTGCAGATATTGATGCAATTATAAATTAATTTACAACATACCTTCATTGCCATTTTTACCAGTAGCAGCCATCAAACAACCTTGAGCTCTACCCTTCATAAAAGTAGCATCAACAAATATTAAAGGTCGACAAAATTGAAAACCATGTGCACAAGCTTCAAAACCAATGAAAACCCTCTCAAATTGACGAGTATCATGATTACACTCCAAAACTACTTTACTACCAGGATTACTTTCGATTACAGCATCACAAAAAGACTTCAAATGGTGATAAGACATCATATCACTTCCATGTAAATCTTCTAAAGCCAATCTCTTCCCACTATAAGAAAAATAATACTTCAAAATGATATTATACTCAGTTTGAAATAGGTTAATAATGTCCTTTGTCTTCATTAACGGATTAGCTTGAATATGATCATAAACCAACAACTTAATCAATTTACTTGAAACAGGAGGATCATTAATATCATGAATTCCAGCACCACAGGTATGTTCAGGATGAAATCTCTTTATAACAAAATAGCCCGGAAGATTAAACTTAATAGAAGCATGAATTCTGAAAGTACATTTTGTTCGAGAACAAACAGCCGTAACTCTTTCCTTATCATTCTTAACCAAATCAAGCTTATACCCTGTCTTAATACTATATATCATCAAATTGAGCCTAAATTCAGTAACACCACCTGGAAATTGTTGATCAATACCCGTAAAAACAGATTGATTGGAATCATTTCTCAATAACTGCCTGAATTGAATATTAGAATCACCGGTACTAATAAATGAGGAATCACTGCTACAAGTAACAGCATCTGATCTAATATTGGTAGCTGAAAAACTAGCAGGAACAACATCAACAAAAATAACAAAGTAATCCTCACGGTTATGAGCAGCCAACAACAAAATAGATTGAAGATCAAAAGTAGTTTCAATATTCCTTCTCAATCCATCTCTAACATAGTATAATTCAAATGACATTGAACTCAATTCTGTCCATTTACCAGAAATAGCACTTCTCAACATAACAACCGAACTATCAAATTGAAGGCGTAACGAAAAGCTATCATATCCAAACTTCAACAGCACAAGCACTCCAGCATCACCAGGAACACTTTAATTTTAAAAAAACATAATTACAATTATAAAAAAATAAATACAAAAAACGCAGGATATATATATTATATGCTGATATGTAAGCAATAATTATAAAAAATTGCAGACAAATTAGCACATAAAATAATATTTTAATACTTAAGCAATATCATTTGCTGATATGTAAGCAATGTTTCTAAAAAAAAGCAGATAAATAAGCAGAAGTCTGAGCTTAATCAAATAAGTGAAATACGAACATTACTTGCTGATATGTATGCAATAATTGTAAAAAGTTGCAGATAAATCAGCAACAATTAGTAATTTGTACCATTTTCACCTTACATATTCAAATTATTTGCAGACAAGCCTGTAAAATACCTACAATAATTCCAGACAAATCTGAACTTAATCAAAGCTAAAAAAATATATCAACGAAAAGTACCCTATACACATGCATTAATTTTTCAGATAAAATAAACAATAGAATACTTGTAATTTTCATTTACTTCAAACAAAAAAAAACTAACGAAACAGAAATAACAAAATTATAAACGAATATCGCAATATCATTTAAAAACAAAAAAAATCGATTACAAATCCAAACAATATTTTACCTAGAAGAAGGTAAAGCCATGATTCCGAAATAATATCTTAAAACAATGATCGAACTGAATCAGAATTAAAAACTTGCAATCGAAATCACAACCATCATAAAAAATTAGCGCGACATGTAAAAAGGGGTATTTATGGAATAAATTTAGGCAGAAATAAAAACAGGGATCGGAAATATAAGTTTTCAAACGGGAGGAGTTTACGCGGACTAAGTTTAATTACAAGGACGTGGGCCTAATTTTCACTTATATTTAAAATAGAGTTGAAATCATCTTTGAAAAAGAGTTTGAATATTTACTACTAGTATAGAAACCTTAATATTTTTAAAGTGACAAATCACAAAAATGATTGTAGAAACAATCAATCACCAAAATCCATGTTCGAAGACGTGAATCAAACCCAAAGAAATCGATACCAAATCCATCAAAATGGATATCCACAAAAATCCCGAAAAAGAAGTTATCAGAGAAGATAATAAATGATAACGACAAATCCGATAACCTTGAATCGATAAAGGCTGGAAATCAAAACAATATATAAAAGAAAACTGTTGGAAATCCTGGAAACAACATACTCTAGACGTCTGCGGTATATGCTCAGACGTCTGCAGTAAGTTTCAGGAAGTTCGCTGAAACAGACCCTAGACGTCTGAGCTTCCCTGCAAACGTCTGGTGACGAACATTTTTCATGTTCTGTCTAGCCCCCTTTAGGGCAAGTTCGATACACGACGGAAGCGACGAATTGAGCAACATCGACTGAAGATTTACGCCACTCGACAACCCAGCCTTGTATGGCCCTCCGAAACGCTCAACTAACGTGTTTAAACATCAAAGGTTGGATTTTTAGCAAATTGGATTCCAAAAACCAAAAATTTAAAAATTCACCAATTCAATCCAAATCAAAAGCAATTGAACATGAATAAGTGTTAGGAATTCATACCTAACATCAAAGATAATTATAGACATAGATGTGAGTTAAAAATCTCACCTTTAAACCCAAAAATGATGAAGGAGAAGCTTGAATGCAAAGGAAGATCAATTTCACTTCAACTCCAACCCTAGAAGCTTGAATCTAAGCTTAAAAGAAGAACATTTCCTAAGTTAGGTTTAGGAAATTTCTGAAATTAAAGAGAGATTGTGTAATGACCCGCCACTCATTCCACAGAGTGACGCATCATTAATTAAGAAAGAAAGGGATAGAAAAGAGAAAAGAAGAGAAGAGAAAAGAATCAACAACAGAATCTCAACAGCGGAACGAAATAAATTATATTAATAACAAAAGTATTACATAATATACAACGGCTATCAGAGTTACACAGTTTATACAACACATACTAGACAGTTATAAACACCTGTCTAGTTATTACAACTCAATACAATACAAAATTTTATCATAGAGATTAACACAGCGGAATACTATATATCTACGACGCTGAAGCCTCCTGCTCCATTGCTCCTCCAGATAACTCGTCAAAGCTAACCTGAATCCCTTGGCTACTCGTAAAAATTTGAGTACCCAAGAGTTTATATAAAACAGAAATAAACACTTGGGTCAGACATGGGTCTGGTGTGAGTAACAGGTTAAACTTGCTTAACTTCAAAACCTTTTGAAAGAAAAAGTATCACGTAAGACTTCCCACAAATAAACATGGGTAAGTTTTTACCTTACACTAACCAAAACATTTGATAGGAAATTCGATTGTATTATAATAGGTCTAGGGTTTTCAAATAAATATGAAATAGCTGAAATTGTTACATTCATTAAATTCCAGCATACATAGGTATACAATCAAGTCCGTTATCACTTATTGGAATTTGGATTCCATACAGTGGCAGGGCTACCGGGGTACCGCCCGTCACAGTACGTGGCCTAGATCACCGTACCGAGGATCACGCCCAATCCCCTGCAACACAAGGCCGGAACATCCCTTACTGGATAATTCCCGCACAAGACATCCCAGCAGTTGGAGCTCACAACTGCCCACACAACCGAATAATAAGAAGGGACCTCTAGACAGGTTTAATCTTGTCCTACTTGGGTGCAACCCACTAACTTTGCTGCACCTCCCCTGTTTTAGCCATTCCCGGTTGATGAGGCTTGAGGCTACGATTACCTTTAAATAGAACACATCTATCTTAGAATGCTCATCGTCCACCTGACGATGTTCTGAAAGCATTCATTCCATACAAGTTCGTTCCGGGTTCGAACGAAACCGAAGGCATTATCTCGTTACACTCATATTGGAATCACCCTCAGAGTTAACGACAATAACCCTTGCACTCTAAATCTTCATCTCGAATCTGCAAGTACTATCTCCGTCAACTCATTACGGAATCACCCACAGAGTTATACTGACAAAGAATCGTTCTTACACCTCGAGTCTTCACTTGCTCCACTTGGATTAACGACCAACGTTTAATTTGGATCGATGTGGTATTCGGATATCCAAATCTGGAAACCCAATCCCGGTCTCATCGAAATCCAAAACGTATCTTTTAAGGCCAAGTTGTTTAAAGTTAAAACAGTTCAATATATTATCTTTATACACATAGAAAGATAATTCACAACATCACAATAGATAGTCAACATTATCAATATAAACAGATAATCCATATTATCATCACAATTCAACTAGAATATCCATATCACGGATCAACATATATCTCATCAGAGATATCAAACAATGCAGAGCATTCAATATTATCATCCATCCTTAAGTAATGATTTATACCATTCTAATTAATTTAAACTGAATTAAACTAATTACTTCATTTTATAAATCCTGCTTACTTAACCATTAATTAATTTCAACTCAATTAATTAATTATCCTCTAATTACCCTTTAATTACATTCAGGTAATTTATCCTTTAATTAATTACTCAAATTAATTATCCTTAACCATTTATAGTAATTAACCTTTAATTACTTTATTAATTAAATTATTATAATTAATCAATTATAATTAATTACTTTAATCCTTAATTAATTACACTAATTAATCACTTTATTTATTAATTATTTCTTAATTAATCATTCCTTAATTACATCATTAATTATATTAATTAATGATCCTTAATTTCATTTTTATTTTTAATTACTCTAATTAAATTAATTACGTTTAGTAATTAATCTTTAATTAAACCACATTTATTAATCATACTTGATTAACCTCATTCATTAATTAACTACCCTTAATTACTTTTATTAACTAATTAATTACACCTTAATTAATTTCCTAATTAATCCCTTGATTAATTCTCAAGTAATTAAACTCAAATTACTTCCATTAATACATCATCATTCAATTAATTACTTCCAGTAATTATCTATTATTTACTTCCCTAAATAATCATGCCTTAATAATTACATTAAGTAATTATTGATCAAATCAATCCATTTGATTATTCTAAATTAATTAAACTTAATTAATTAACTTAACTAATAAAATTAACTTAATTAATTACAAATGAGTAATTAATTTCTTAATTACTTCCATTAAGTAATTACATTTAAACAATTTTCCTAAATGATTATCCCTAAATTAATTAATCTAATTAATTATTAAAATTAATCATATTAATTAATTATTAAATAATCTCAAATTAATGGCCTTCATTAATAATTATTTAATTACTTTTCTTAAGTAATTAACTTAAATTAATTATTATTAATTTCAAATTAATAAATCTTAATAACTAATTAATTAATCTCTAATTATTTAATTAATTAAGTGTTATCCATAACTTAATTAATCTTTAATTACTTTATTAATTAATTCTTAACCATTAATTAATATTCTAAATTTATAATTCTTAATTACAAATTAATTATTCTATTTAATTAATCTTAAACCTTAATTTAATTAATTTAAATCCTTAATTACTTAATTAATTAATACAAATCATAAATTAATTAAATTAATTAAACCATTTTAATTACTTTAAAGATTTAATGATTCTAAACTTTTTAACACCCTTTACTTTAAAGGCAACTTCTCTTAGCTTAACACCCTTCTTTGAGACATACGTGCTCAGAGGTTGTATGCTTGTGGGAGTCAAATAGTGATCAAAGGAATGGCAGTGTGGCATTCAAAATGGAACCTGTTATGATCAAAGCGTGGTTTTGTATAAAAAAACGTGGCTTTGAAGAAATTCAGCGTAGCCTCGTGAGCCTCACACCCCGGTTATGATGGGATTCTATATGGTCAGATGTATACTCGCATTTCGGATAGTAGTGATTTGGGTTATTAGAAGTTCTGAGCCCTAGGTACCAGATACGTCTGGGCCTCATGGCAGGGATGCGTGAAGTCCGAGACCTTGGATGTTATTCGCAGATTGTATCCACTTTTAGCCATTTTTGTTGTTGTATAACGTCGTTTGAGTCTTGGACGTAAGCCGTGGATACAGATTGATCTTTCCACTAGTTTCCTATCATCTTGGAAACCCAATCCCAATACGAGATTTACGATTTTGATTGTATTCCGAAAATAGCTGTAATGACTTGCAAACATTTCAGCTACCCCTTTTTGGTATCATATATTATGTTCGGTATATTCCGTTGACCCAGTCCAGATATATTCAGTTAGACTTAGTTCGGGTATTGATACCTTATTTGAATAAGTTTATTTGAAAAGTGTTTTCAAAAGAATGTCATTAAAAATAATATCAAGTGTATTTTGGTATAAAAGTGTTTGAGTTATCATAAGGTAAAAACCCATCCGTGTTTATGTGTGGGCGTGGTCTTATGAGGTACCCTTCTTTTCAAAGGTTTTGATAACATCGTCATGATCTATACATTTTAAATTTCGAGTATCTCATGCTGGTTTATCAAGCACGATCCGGGTATTTTTAATACTTGGCTCAGATCCGAGTAGTTTCAGGTTGAGTTGAAGACGGTTGGAGTTTCCAGAGGAGAGCTGGATATCTTCATCATCGTATGGACGTATTCTATTATCCGCTGCGTATATTGTATTTGTTTTGTTGTTTGTCAGCATTTGTAAGGCAGGTGTTATAACTGTCCAGGCTGAATCTAGGTTAGACTTTGATATTGTATTTTAAAATTTTCCACTGTAAAGATTATTATTAAAATAATATATGTTATTCCCTTCATGTGAGATTCTGTTCTGTCTTTATTTTCATTCTACCCTTAATAATCCGTCTTTTCGTGCAATTTGAGTTAGACATGTGTGGTTTATTGTCGACTCATAGGGTACGGAAAAACGGTTCATTACAACTAACTTCCCAATCAAGTTATTAAATTTTCCCCTTTTTAATTATTTCTTCCATTTTCGCATAATTTATTGTTTCTATTTTTCTCTTTTTATTTTAGTTCTTCTTACATCTAATTTCTGTAAATCTAGTGTTTTTCTCTTTTAGTCTGTATTTGCGAATTCTTCTCTTTAACTAATTTATTCGCGTAAAAAGGTATAAAACGAAGCTAACATTTACAGGCTAAATTTCAACTTTAAAATAGATGTAAATAACTGCAAATTTATTACTTTTAGGCTTACGCCTTTCTCTAACTGTCTATTTAATTGGATTACAATCTTCTTTTCCATATAAATAATAATTAATTATAAGCTCTCTTATACAATTTACAGTTTTCAACAGAACTAATTTCTAAAATAAATGATGAATATAAAAAGATAATCTAGCGATAATATATCATAAACGTAAAAGATCTAGAAAGAAAACACTCTAAGTTCCAGATCTGATTTTTAACCTAGTTCTATTATCCATAGCCTTCTCTGTTGCAACCCTATTTGGATCCACAAATTGGGATTTATATGGATTTAGAAATCCGGATCTAATTGAAAAAAAATAAAAAAAATAAACTAGAGAACTAGATCTGTGAACTTTACCTCATTCAGACGACTTTATTTGAACATCTCTATTTGAACATCTCTATTTTAGATCTATAATTTCTATCTCCAACTTGTAATTCAGAAGGCGTAAATCTAAAATAGCTAATTTCTGAAGAATTGGAGGACAAAGAAGAGTGACAGGGCTTCCGCACCCATTTAGAAAAATATGAGTTTGAAGGCTAGTCCTACCTCTTTATTTATAGAGAGTTAAAATAGTGTCGTCCGTCCGCTTAAAATGATGCAAATCAGGCCGTTCAAAATGGTGCAGAATGAGCGTGCCTGATTTGTTTTTAAACGTTTTATTTATTATAAATGTTTCACGTTTAAATGTTTCCTATTAATTCCAATTAACTCTAATTAATTCTCTGATTTAATGCTCTTTATAATGCACGTCTATTTTGGATTTTAAATATGCCTTATTTGTTTTATTAAATGTTATATATAAACGTTAACTTTTAAACGTTATAAATTATAAACGTTTAACTTTTTTTATGTTGCTTGTTTATTCTAGTTAGTCACCATCAATTGCTTGATTAATTTCCCAATATAAAACTTATCTATTTTGAATTTCACATGTGACCAATTAATGTAAATTAATTTCCTCCAATAGCTGATTTGATTACATTGCCTGCTAATGTTAATTAATTTCCTTTAATTACTGATATCGATTAATTTCCTTTATGATGACAATGTTGATTAATTACCTTTATGACGCGCATCTATTTTAAAATTCAAATGCGCATTATTCCTGGAATTTCATACGCACATATATTTATTTATAACAAATATATTTACATACATTTACATATATAATTATTTCTTGATACAAAACTTTGAACGTCAATAGCTTTTCATACGAACCCCGTTCCACACATATTATATATGTAAATTGATCTGAAAATCGCCATGAACACAATGGAATAAGTTTCAAGGTCAAATTCTGACAATTCCAAAAATGCTTATTTTCACCGTTCATAACTATTTGATTGTTTAAGTATATAAAAATATGGGGTGTTACATTCTCCCACCCTTTAGGAAATTTCATCCCTGAAATTTGGCAAGGGTAAAACTATGTAATTCCTCGCATTAATTACATCCATTTTGTATACGTCCAATTTTCAACCATCTGTGTCATTGTGTAAAGTGCAATACATCATAAAATATTGGCATGTACAAGAATTTCTAAGCGGTACCTCATATATGAAAGCTTTTTCTTTTAGAAATTCCTTTTAAAACATGATGCACACATCCTAAATATAATTGCAATTTCTATATGAATGCAATCTTTTGAAAACTCAAAACATTTTTCATCCAATTTTTCCCACACTCCTACTGAATAGGAGCATAGTTCAACAAATTTTACGTCTAAACCTACCACACAACTTTTAATTTTTAGAAAATTCTAATTTTCCAAATTTTTTCTTATGTTATAAAGAAGGTGGAAAACAGAAAAACTTCACATTTCTCCGTTTTACTTTTGCATACCTCTCTCTCCGTACTTGGAAGTTATGCTGCTATCCTATAAAATCTCTATTTTCTTTCCCAAGCACGGTTTACATAAGAAAGTGTTTTCTTTTCAAATTTTTTCCCAAACTTAATTTATGAGAAATATGTATTTTTCTTTTACAACTCTCATTTATTTCTATTGACGTTTCTATTGCTTTCTTTAGATCTTACTGTTTTTCTTTTAGTTACCTTTTATCTTCTTTTACTCTTCTTTTAATATAGCAACTAAACACAACTATCATCTATGGCTAAAAGGTCTAGGACCATGTCCACTCTAACATAGAAAGGTCCTACTTTAGCAATCCAAGTAACTTATATGCTCTTCCTACCGCCTATTACTTGTTACCAACTGACGTTGTGTTACTCATGACGAACAATATCTATTCATCTCTTCTATTCTAAGTCTCATTTACTGCGATGGATAAGGGTTTCAATCTATGCAGTCTCTATCTAAAAAGGAAACTAAGCTTGGGGAAATTTTCTCTTTACCTTTCATTTTTCCCCAACTAAGGTCTACTTTTCCTAACCACATGTGTCTTACTATCTTACTAATATCACTTCACTATTCTTCTATAGTCTACACACATGAAGCAACATTTCTAGGTTTTCAGTAGTGTCCTATACACCTTACGGGAACTTTTATTATTACTACTAGGAGTAATTACTACAATAGCCTTACACCTTTCCCATTACACCTAGGAAATGATTCCTATCTACTCCATCTTTAAAAGTCCGGTTTGATCTGGTATTTATCATTTTACTTCAAAAATTAAAGCTTCTAAATTTTTGAAACATCAAATCCCAATATTCTTGCCTTTGAAAGTGTTGTTTTGAAGTTTTCTGTTAAATTCAAAGGTACTTGGTTACTTAAAATTTTTATCTTTCAGAAAACTTATTTACTTTTCCATCAAACCATTTTTCTTTAAAACATGTCTTTCTTGTTCTTAAAACATTTTTCTTTTTTTCCTTGACTAAAAAAATGTCCTCGCATTTTTTCAAAATATCTTCTTTTCATAGATTTTCAAATTTACTAAAACTGAAGTAGGTAAGAACAATTATTCTATCAAAAATCCCTTAACTTTTCTACTCTTCCAATTTCTCAACCATGGAAGAGTTTCTAACTTACTACACTTAATGGTTTTATACTTTAATGTATTGGAATTACTTTCTCTTATGAGAAACCATTAACACTAAAACCTTCTACGAATCCTTTAAAGGAGGATTTCATGTTTATGTGAAATTATAAGGAATTTATTTTTTAATTTTTTCGAAATAGGCTATACAAAATATGGTGTTTTCCATAACTTGTACATCTCTTTCACGTATTCCTTATAACTTGCACAAAACATCTTTATTTGTGATTCATTAAATTATATCATTATTTATTTCATTCCAATAGATTAAAGTATGTTTACTCTATATTCACTTAAATAAGATATTTCCTACTAAATTCATTAATTTAACGTACATTATTTTTCAACAGAACTCATTTTCAAAACTACTATAATATTTTCAGAATCAAAAAATATTTTCATAAACTTATTTAAATAATAAGTGTACATACATACCACTTTAGAAATTATCTCCCAAACTCATTTGGGTCAAAACAGATGTGTAAAACACCGTTGCTACAACCCAAAAATACTAATATATGGATTTAATTCACTACACCAAAACAGGTGATTCCCAACGAGTATAACTGTCGCAAACAGTTTCAGCAACGCTTATTAGCGTCGCTGTAGGGGCGTCACAATTTATTGCCAACGCTTATAAGCGTTGGGGAGTTTAGTTTCCCAACGCTAATAAGCGTTGGAAGGTTGTATTCGCCAACGCTTATAAACGTTGGTGTATATTATTTAGCAACGCTTATAAACGTTGACAAATTAACCATCCAACATTGTTTAATTTTCTATGCTGACGCTTATAAGCGTTGGTAAATTTTAATTGCCAACGCTTATAACACTGAAATATTTTCATTCTCAATATAGTCAATTATTTTAACATTAATAAACAATTAATAACTAACATGATATGCATTATTATACTACATTCAATAGGAATCCAAAATTTACAATATTCATGATCAAATAACAACATAAATTTCATAGTCAACTACTTCATAACAATGTCAACTACTTCATATACATTTGCTTTTACGTCTTTTACATCTTTTACATCTACATATTCTTCTTTTGTTACAAAAAAAAGCATAAGCCTCTGTTGCTCGTCTGTTTTGCCTCCACCGAGTCTGCGAGAGAAGACATCAAAAGAATAATCTGCTCCTCTAAATGATGTCAAATTACCTCTACTGAACCGATTTCTACTGACAGTGCTTGCATCCATGCTTGCATCATCATTTCTCCTTCTCAGACCATTCAGTCTTTGTACTTCTCTTTCTTTTGCCCGAATCTCCTCCATCAATCCTTCTGCTTGAACCTTAATGAGGACAAATTTGTAAGAAGTTAAATTTTACTAAATACCAAAGAACTCAAATTTTGATAATCAAAGGAACTTTATTTCATGACCTTTAGGAGCAGACTGAATGTTAGTATGGTACAAAAAATGTCACTCGGGTTATCTGGTGATGTTTGGCATTTAGAACACTGAAATGCACAAATTTAATATTATCATCATCTTATCATCAGTTAGGGATTTACAGTTCTTGAGTTAATATTTTAAAATCACTATCATGTATGTCAACAAACAAGCTCGACTGCTCATAAGAAACCTGAAAATATAGAGAATAAAATAAAAAATAGTCTCATGTTGATAGTATAAGTGGTTGAGATAATCGGCTTCCACCTTTCACGACACTATACATGTGAATATACCCAGAGTATGGGCTATGTGCACAGTACATACATTCTCAGAGCTTACAAGCAAAGCTTGGTTCTTTGGATCTTTAAAACATAATAATGATAATAAACACACAATTTTTTAAGGTATGTCGGCATTCATTCTAGTTGATTGCATTCAAACTACAACATCCAGTCCCATATTTGATATATGGCCTGTGAGACATATGTCAACCCCAAAATTGTAACCAAATTGAATTGTACTTAAAATTAGGGTTTTACTATAAAGCACAGCAATCTCATGAGCATTCTATTTCAAATGCGTTTTTTCTTCTACTTGCTTCCATTTGATTGCCTTTTTCTAAAGATACCAATTACTTCTTTTTTTTACAAAACAGTTAACAGATTATTGTACATCTATTAAAATTAGAAATAAGACATTTTTCTATACAACTTACATCTCTTTTTAATATTATCCAAGTTCATTATACAGAATCGGTTAATGTGTGAAAGAAAACAATTTTAAAATTAACCCATTCATATTCTACACAAAACAGATCTGGATATACCAATCTGTCTGATATCACACTAATGTCCGATCCATTTATCAAATAAGAATTGGCAAATATATCAATTTATCTAATACCAATTTGTCCGATATCACACTAATGTCCGATCGATTTATCAAATAAGAATCGGCAAATATGTCAATTTATCTAATACCAATTTGTGTGATTCAAGTTAATTTGATAAATTTATTTTATGATATTGTACAAATCTCGTTTTTAACATTTACATGTGGCTGATTAAAACTTACAATGTGTTTAATTATGCTTCATCTGTAAAGAATTAGGCAATGTATGTCATTGCCGCTTTTATTTATCAGATAAACACAAATGCCTCAAATATGGAAACAGTTGTCCAAAGCTGGACAAAGAAAAAAAACAGAAAGAAGCATCAATTTATTTATTTAGCGCCCACGATACTATGTTTTCAAAGTGTTGACAGTCAAAAAAGTTATATAAGCTTCAAATTTTGATGGCACCATTTTGAAACACTTCGAAATCTCAGGTATGGCATCGACAAAGTCAATGGAAGAAAGATCTAAAATGCATATTATATGATTGCTTAATTCAAACATTTTAAGCTATTGGAAAAAATATCCTTGTTATTATTATACCTGTCGAAGGCTGACTTATGGATTCTTCCTGAACAACCGACCAGGCTTCTTCTAGTTTCCGAACCTTCTCTTCCATTGCACTCTGGAAAGAACATTGGAAAAAGATAACTAATCTATTTTACACATACTTTCAGTTCTAAAAAAACTAAGACTATGACAAACCATTTCTTTTTTCTTCTCTTCTAGTTCCTGTCTTTTGTCATTGTTTAAATTTTTTTCCAAATGAGAGTCTTTTATGTTATTTGAGCCGTCTGTTTGTAAACTAGATTGAATGGACTCCATCCCCTTGAGTTCATGTTTATGAATTACTGTAATCATTATTACTGTAATCATTATTTAAATTCTATTAGATATGTTTATGAATTTTAATATTAAATTACTAAACATAAAGAAAATGAACATGTATAAGAAGTGCCCAATCACCACACTCCTCATCCCTGTTTGGTCATCTTCAAGATCTTCGACTCCACCCTTAGAACTATCATCCAACTTCCTCTTTTTTTCCGCTTCCTCTAGAAGTGCCTGCATTCAATATTATGGAAAGTGGCTCACTGTCCCGGCACTAACTTTTCCAGATCAACAGTCCAACATTAGTGACTCGTACATTCAACTTCCTGTAGATTATCAAACTAGTGGGTTAATATTACAATTAAAAATCCGCAAACCAAAATGTTGTTGGATGGGGATATTTAGCTATTATTTGACCAAATTCATGTATTTTTTTATTGCTACTATTTTTTTGGCCTCCAACGCTTATATGAGTGTTACTTACAACCTCTTGAAACCTCTCGCATACATTAATCTCGTCGGGCGTATCAATATTACGTTCTTGAAATAACTTTGACGAAGAATATTTAAAGATGGATGTCTATTCATACCAACTAATACTCATACATACAAACTTTCTTTCATACCAATGATCAACTGAATGCTTTATCATAGAAAGTTTTACTTGCCTCTCAAAACTGTATACATAAAACATAAAATAGAAACAAAACCAAAAGACATTTTGGCTAAAATAAAACTGAAGAAGCGAAGCAGTCTATTTTGGCTAAAATTTCTAAAGAAAATGCAAGTAACGTGTAGAGAAGGTATAAGCAAATACATTGTTTCTGTAAAACGGAAGAATATAGAAAAAAACGTTAGCAACACTGAAGCAGTGAAAGACATCGGCATATCAATGAATTAAAAAAAAGTATCGCTTTGGATGAATCTTGTGTGCAGGCAAGGCAAATCTTATCGTGGACACGCCACCGACATCTATTGGTGATGTATAAAATTTGTAATGCCACTGTAGCTTAAGCATTAAAAAATAGGATTCTCCAATAATTTTATTTAAAATAAAAATCACTAATTCTTTATAAATAAAATTTGAAACCATGTACAATTTCTTCTGTTTCCCTCAAATGAGGTTTTCCTGGAATCACGTTCAATTATAAACTTTGTTTGAACTATAATTATAAACTTTGATTAAACAGTTGAATTTGCCAAATCAAAAGCTGGCAACTAGTTTTTGGTGAGGACTATTCCACTGTCTTCATTTTGGTTATTTGTTGTTTTCCCTACCTTTCAGTCATTTATTTTTTCCATCTTTACTTTTTATTTTCCACGGTGGTTTCCACTTGTGAGTTAAATAATTATAATGTATGACTAATTTAACGGGACACACGAGAGATAGAGATTTGAAAGTATTGATATGAAAGTTTTTCAGACTGGTTCTGTAAATCTTCTAAATAAGAACCACAAATAATCATATCCCAATAAAAAGGAGAAACCGACTCAGTTATTTTTGCTAACCAAGTAGAATAAAAAACATGAAAACATATAATGCAGTGATCCAAAATAAAAGGTAAAGAGTGACCAAAAATGAAGACTAAATCTGGTAACTTCGTATGAGTATATCATTCCTAAAGAAAATCATGGGTACATCAATTTAAACCATCGAGATACCCAAATAGTCGATTTTAGAAAAAGAACAAATATCATAGTATAAATAATATAGGCTATCATCTACAAATCATTTCTGTCATGGAGAGTTCCAAAAGTTGTGTACTTTATGGCTTATAATATATACTAAGCATATACAGTAACTTCCTTTTCAAAGTGTGAGGTGTCATGTATGCATTTATATGCAACATCGATATTACTTCATCTGTACTAAAAACATGTTGCTTGAACCTAAGTTAATTAAATAAAATCTGAAACCAACTAGGTTTAACTCACATGATCACAATAATTTTAATGTCATAGTTAACAATTCAAATATTCGAAACAATATGTATATCAATATTGTACAAATACTTGCCAATTTCTGCTAGTCCATAGTCAACAAGGCACAAAAGAATAATCTATTATTCAAATAATAATAATCAAATAACAAATGTCTTTGGAAATACATTGACAAGTAGATGAAGGGCGATGATGCTATTATAAGGAGAACAAAATGATTTCACTCATTAAGAGTTTAGTTAACTGGGTAATTACATCTTTTAATAGTATAATTTAATAGGTAACATAAAAAACTATAGATTCAAAAGATATGTCAACAACATATTGCGATGTCAAAAAGGTTCATCCAGTAAAAATAGCCTCACATACAACAGTTCAAAATTGATAAGTTCGAGTTCATACAAAACACTAACAATGGCTAAAAGTTAATAGGATCTAATCCCCATCTCTCGTACAAAACTAATTTACTTCTACCAATAATATTCATTCTCCATCTTAAATTCGAAACCATAGATCACGATGGGTAAAATTTCACATTTTCAAATTAGGTTTACATCGAAGTAGTCATGCTAACTACACTTTCTACAAAGCATGGGTAAATATATAAACTATTCCCTTTAAATATTGAGGAGAAGACATTCAATGTTGCATATATAAAAAGAGCATGGAAAGCATCAATATTAGTAAATAACCTGTTCTTTCTTTTAATTGAATTCAATACGGAAGCTCATCTATTATTTATCTTACTCAATATAATATTAAGTTCTCGTGTTTAAAAATATGTTTAAATGTAAAATAATTGAATGCTTAGATCATGTAAGAAATATTAATGTGATACTAGCAGAGGCAAAAGGCAAAAACAACAAACGCAAATACAAAACCAAAATTACAGGGGACCTCTTCCAAAATGGCTTTTACAGTTTCTAACTTCCATCTTCTGAACTTGTAAAACTAAAATAATTTTTTTTCCATGTAGTCAATCCTCTAGAGGATCTGAAAGTACAACAAATACAACATTCCAATCACTAAAAAAACTGACGCAATTTGACATTTCAAGAGTCTATATCACTAAAACGAACAAGTTATGTTTCCTTTTAATGTTCTAAAACAGGATTTCACACCTTTACAATTGCTGTAATACTTCAATGTATGTCTGTAAAGAAGTACATATTTTTATCCTTTCCCCACTATAGTTTCAGCATTCTTACCCAAGATAAGTGAAATAGCATTTGACGTTGAGAATGAGATTAGTCTTACAATGAAATCAAAATAAAAAAAAATAAAAAAATTAAGCACGAAAAGAAAACATATTCAACAAAAAAATTGCAAACGCCATGTTGTAGTTCTCCATAATTCAGAGCACTAACAAGGACCGTTTAACAAAACTAATCTAGAATTGATATAAATAGGTAACTAAAAGAATTAAAATAAGAATCGGTGAAAGTTGCGGACCTTGATTGCAGCTTACTAGCCCGAATGGTCACTAAAAAATAGATCTACAATCGATCAGAAGATGATGAAATGACAGGGAAAACAACAACAAATCAAATTGCCCTAGTCGAAAAAAGTATTAACCTGAAGCCGCCGTAGTCGATTGCGAACTGGAGCCTGCCGTCGCCAAAAGTGGAGCATGCCGTCGCCAAAGGTGGAGCCTGCGAATTGGAGAATGAACGTCAGAGCCTGCCGTCGCCAAATGTGGAGCGTACGAATTGAAGAATGAACGCCAGAGAGGAAAACGATTTGGGGACTGCGGCCAGGATAAGCGTGGCTAGGGTAAGCGTGATATGTTATTCAATTACAATTTTGCCCTAGTATATTTCAATTAACTCCAATTAAACCAAGGCTTACAACGAAAATAAGTGTCGCCGTATTTAAAAGTGTAAATTTTTATTTTCAATAACACTTATATTGGATAGCGACACTTATTAGCGAGACTAAAATACAACCCATATAAGTGTCGCCAAATGAAAAAAAAAGTGTTGTCAAATGACTGTTTTGGTGTAGTGATTAAAATAAATATTAAAAAATCTCATCTGCTATGTAAAAACATTTCCTTTGGGAGTCACCTACTATAACAATAGTATCATAGTCTATGCTTCCTTTATTTTTACCGAAAACATCTATTACAACAATAAATGTTGTAACCTATGTTTTCGATACATAACACACTATAGGTTTTTATATTTAAAATCTTTGTTCACTTACAAGGAAACTAGCGAGCTATACATGCTCTATAATTCTTCAAAAAGAATTTCACTTTTAACAAAATATACATCATATAAAAACCAATTTAAATTTCATACCACTTATATATATATATATATATGTATGTATGTATGTATATTTTTCAAAAACCCAATATTTACTTCCTCAAATATATTAACATTTATATTTTTCAACTTTTCAATTCTAAAAGTTTCATTTTATTGGGCTAGACATAAAGTGGATTTTTTTCTTACTAAAACCTCTTATTCCTTCCAAAATAAAAACACTCTTCCTACTATCCCTAGGGAACTTCCCCACTTCCTATAACATATGGATACCATGGCTTATTTGTATGCTATAAATCGGTGATAACATAGGGCTCAACATACTTGGGTCTTCCCAAACCCAACTAGCAAACTATGCATAAATATACTGCTAAAATTTTTCCATATGTTAAAATCTATAATTGGGGACCATTTGGATTTTAGTACATAATATATTTATATTTTATTCAAAAATACAAATACGTTCACACACTACCTACCTAGGAATCCTAAACCTAGGCTCTTTTAGCAAATGTAACATCCTGAATTCCAGTGGGTCTGGATTTTTTGCAAAAATGCTAAAATCCAAGCCCACTGAAGCCCAAGTTGGGTTTCTGGTATCCTGAAAATAGGCAAAGACAAATATATCAGAGCTCAGATAAATATCTCATAGCAAAACTAACTAAAATATAATAGTAAGTAAATACTCACTAATATAATAACACTTTCTAAACAAGTGTCTCAAAGCTGGAAAGTCTCTGCCATCTACTTAACCTGTAGGATATTATGAGGAGGGGGTGAGAACTACAGTTCTGGTGAATGGAAAAATTATACACTTCTAAGCTTAATTCTACATATATCGTTTTATTTCCATTTACTATTATATTAGGTTTATTGGGTTCATAATACTCTCGCTTCTGCGCGTGAATCGTACCCATCTACTCCCTAGTAGGTTAAAACCTAATAACTAATATATATGTAGCTATATGCCCAATGACCGCATCGGTCCTAGGTACTACCCATAGTACCTTTCGTATTCTCCTCGGAAAGGACTCCATCATCTTGCTCTTAGAGCGTTCTATGACTACATCTGTAAATGACAGCTTCGTAAGGCCTATAATACAGATGTTCCGTTGTCTGCTATGAAAACCTAAAACTACGTCCACACTAGCCTATACTAATGCTCGAACATCCACAATCTACCACCCAGTGCATACCTTGTGTACTATACGTAATCGCTCTGTCTACTCCCTGAATCCCGCTTAACAAGTCTACCTTGTACGGAACTCAATCGGGGATTTTCTATATCTATAAAGGACTACTTCGTTAGTCCTACAATACAGATATTCTACTTGGTCTGTCTCTTTTCTTATCGTGGCTATGGCCCCACGCAGCCACCCCTCAACTAATCAAAAGACCTCTAAAGAGCTAAGTGGTTGTGCCCTACTGCAACCAATTTAAACATCCAATTGGTTGTGCCCCTCATCCAATGTATCGATAGTGAAAGAATCATTGGACTGTTGGTTTAACTCTAGTCTTTCCCGAACTCGCTTCTTGGTTTTGATGCTGGCCCGATATCCGCATGCGACTATCCTTTTGGGTCCTGCCCACTAAAACCTACTCGCAAGTCAAGTATGGTGACATACAAATATCCTACTCCAAACATCAACCCCTTTTGACTGCCTACAATGGTCCTGCCATGAAAAAATCAGTCAAGGCATAAGCTTTTGTTGGAAAACCTACAAACCTGCCTCTGGAGGACTGCTTCGCTATGCCTACCCCAGAGGGCCATCCTAGAGTACCCTCACGTCTCATTGAAGTCTCGTACTTCCTTCTAGCCTAAAATAAATAAGTTGGACGTACTCCTTCTGTGCTGAAATCTGTGATGAACTGCTTCGTTAGGCTCTTCATCCTTTGGGCTTCTCCAAATGCATCTTACTCTTTTATTAGACCCTAAGTTTAATGTTTTATTTTGCATTTAGTTTACTTTTCTTATTCTTTTGGCTACTTATTTACCCTAAATAGAATAACCTTGTCCCAGCCTCACCTAATTATTGTGAGACCATCAATTCCTGACTGAATGGGAATGCTGTTGGTATGGGCCACTTCTATTATCTTGCTTATTAACTTAATCCAAGATCTAAGTTTATTAAAATAAGCCACTTCAGTTATTTCTGCCTATTTTCTTATTAACTT